>CM076398.1:24736568-25335024 GCA_038363315.1 Mugilogobius chulae | reverse complement strand
GTAACAATAAATGTCATCATTAATTGCATAATTTTGTCTGTTTGAGTCTGTCCAGGTTGAAATAGCGTCAGACTTACAGGCAGTGATAACTTTGGCAGTACATGTATATCAGTGGTCACCCAAACGTGTTGTTATTTACTGTGGCCTGGAGGGTTAATAGAGAGCATCTTCCCTCATCAATTCAACATGTGATTAAGTTTTCCCCCTAGATAATTGATTTGGCAGCTTACATGTACATGCTCAACCATATTAATGAGCTTAATGCCTAACTAGGTTTATAATTATTAATATATTTTTAAAATGTAATGTAAAGCCAATACATTTTTATGAAAAATGTTACTATGATATTAAATTAAATCATTGTTTTTTAACAATGGAAACTGAAATCAAATGAAAATTATCAAGCAAGTGACTATACAAGTATAGAAAAAAACACATAATTTTGGGCTAATCAAAGTCTGTTTCCAGGAAACTTCTTTGTAGTCCTCAAGGTCCATGATCTATGTCATAAAGAAAAACTTTACTCTGGTTTAGTGTTAGACATGGTCATACAAAAGAACAAGTACTACCACAACACTTTACCTTGGTTTGATAAAAGATCTCAATGTGTCCTTGTTTGAACACAGTATCCTTGATTTACTAAATTTTTCATTCTTCACTAAAAACAAATCTTGTCAGCACATACATGAAACATATGAACATACATTAAAACGTGAAATCACATCTACCAAAGGTACATACCTGCCAAATAATTACAAACATTCTGTGTCTCTACAATGTTGTTATAGTGATTAGATTCTGCCTTGATGTAGGTGACGTTGCTGACCAGTAGAGATGATTTGCGACATTCTTTCTCCACAAACTAACAACCGCCATTCCCTTAGTTTTGCCTATTGAGTCCATTTTTTTACAGATTCCTGTGACATAACATAAATGCAGTCAAAAAACATACATAAGTAGTGAAAATTTATTATTGTCCATACCCTTTCTAATATTGGTCATTATGGCAATCTATAACAATGGCCTGGACTTGTAAACCTCTTTGTTGCAGCATCGACAAGCTTCTGTGAAACCCCTCTTTCTCTGCTTTAACACCATGTCCCACTTCATTGCTCTCTGAAAAATAATTACAACACATGAGATATACCAAAAAGCATTTTATTACAATGCACATAACAAAATGAAACTGCTAATACTGTAATATTTGAACCAACTGAATATCAGTTACGTGGTTTGTTTGGAGATTCAACAAGGTGTAACTGCCAAATTAGCACAATGTCCGAGTATCAAAAACAATCAGATCATAAGCCCTGAGCAAAAAATTAAAATTACCCAAATAAATCGCCACAAATGCTCACATCTGACTGAATTAATATGGACAAACACAAATAACAATTTTGTCCCAAAATGGGTAACAAAATCCATTTTTAAATTCTAATAAAGGTTTTATGAATTTTTGTATTACACCATGTCAAAAGATGACATCTCCCACCTACTGGTGAAAGTTATAACTACACTGCCATTAAGATCCCATTAATAATGCCATTGTTTTTTGGGAATATGCCTCCTGAGTTATCAGAGAAATAAAGAATTAGTAAACTCCTTTCACTGATGGAATAACATGGTCAGCTGATCTCATTCTCTGGGTCTGAACAGTGATAGAGGAGGAGAGGATCTAGAGTACCACACAGTGATGGAGGAGATGAGCACTCTGCTGTGTTCACCTCCTCCATCACTGTGTGGTACTACAGATCCTTTCTCCTCTACTATTGTGTGATGTGTACAACACAGTGATAGAGGAGGAGAGGATCTAGAGTACCACACAGTGATGGAGGAGATGAGCACTCTGCTGTGTTCACCTCCTCCATCACTGTGTGGTACTAAGATCCTCTTCTCCTCTACTATTGTGTGATGTGTGCAACACAGTGTAGAGGAGGAGAGGATCTAGAGTACCACACAGTGATGGAGGAGATGAGCACTCTGCTGTGTTCCCTCCTCCATCACTGTGTGTACTACAATCCTCTTCTCCTCTACTATTGTGTGATGTGTACAACACAGTGATAGAGGAGGAGAGGATCTAGAGTACCACACAGTGATGGAGGAGATGAGCACTCTGCTGTGTTCACCTCCTCCATCACTGTGTGGTATACAGATCCTCTTCTCCTCTACTATTGTGTGATGTGTGCACCACAGTGATAGAGGAGGAGAGGATCTAGAGTACCACACAGTGATGGAGGAGATGAGCACTCTGCTGTGTTCACCTCCTCCATCACTGTGTGGTACTACAGATCCTCTTCTCCTCTACTATTGTGTGATGTGTGCAACACAGTGATAGAGGAGGAGAGGATCTAGAGTACCACACAGTGATGGAGGAGATGAGCACTCTGCTGTGTTCACCTCCTCCATCACTGTGTGGTACTACAGATCCTCTTCTCCTCTACTATTGTGTGATGTGTACAACACAGTGATAGAGGAGGAGAGGATCTAGAGTACCACACAGTGATGGAGGAGATGAGCACTCTGCTGTGTTCACCTCCTCCATCACTGTGTGGTACTACAGATCCTCTTCTCCTCTACTATTGTGTGATGTGTGCAACACAATGATAGAAATAATAAAATCATTTGTAAAAAAAAAAGTGCCTATTTGTCCCTTTACCTCACAAAGTTATTGCTGTAGGGCATGGCTCACCTTATACGCTCTTGAAAAACCGAGACCTGTGTCTGCTGACAGCATCTTTTTTGTCAGGTCTGACAAATCTTGCACACAGCTTCTCTGGGATAGGAATCTGTTCCGTGAACCTTTGATATGTGGTGGCATCCTCCACCACACTTTCAAAAAGTAGTCCCATCAGCTTGTCAATGTAGCCTTTAAACAGAGAAAACATATCTGAAATAAATACTGTACATCTTCATCATCATCTGATTTTGACAACACAATCAATTTTGAATGATGGCATACAGGAGGTGGGATCAGTCTTTAGAGCCCTCACAGTGAAATCACCGTGCTTGTACTTGGGATACTCAATTGAATATCGTAACTGCCCTGATGATGTTGCAGCATGTGGCCTTGCTGCATTTTCATTATAGTGCAGTGCAGCTAGTTTCAGCCTAAAAAGATATATTTATACAGTGTATTATACAGTATGCATGCAAGTTGTAAAAAAAAAAACATACTTTACAATCGAATGTAATAGATTTACTAAATATTTACTAAATATTTACCTGCACAACATCCCTGGGAATGAAAACACCACATTCTTTGGTGCAAATCTGAGAATGAGGCTGTGGAAAGACTCCAGAGATGATGTGTGGTACTCTGGGCTCATTTTTGCAACGTCTTTGAGGAAACGTGGAGACAACAACATAGCGCACAGTTTTTCACATGGGGCTGTGCCTGTGACAAAAACGTTTTGTCTATAAATAATACTGATAATTTCCCTCTGGACAACCAGAGGTGATTACATGAACGTATACTTACTTGGCTTGAGCCACTGTCTTGCCTCTTCTCCAACAAGTGGCTGGTGCAGGCAGTGAGGAAACAAGGGGTTGTCATGGCTGTGAACGTTCTGTATATGGTTTGCCACCGAACTCCACTTTGCCACAGCCTCCTCCCCTGATGTTGATGTGGAGGCTGACCAATACAGGTGATTCACCAAACTCTTCCTCCACGAAGTGACTGCTTGCAACCCCTTTGTCTTCCCCAGGGCATCAATTTTCTTGCCTATGCCTTTACATCAACATCAGCATCAACAAGAATATAATGATAACACATCAACAAGTACACAGAGTACATACCCTTTCCCATGTGCCAAGGGTCAAAGTAGTGGGTGATGTCTTTTTCCTGCTCTCTTAAGTATTTTTGCACCCCGGTGTGGCGGTCTGTCACAATGGCCTCAATCTTCACACCTTGATTTTTGAGCAATGAAAGGCTCCTTTCAAAACCCTCTTTCTCCATTCGTACACTGTTTCCGACTTCATTGCTCTATAAAAGCAAAAACTGCAGTAATGCTCTATGGTAACACTTAATAAACTCAATTTGGTATATAACAATTTATTATGTCTTACCTGAACCAGTTGGATGTCAATAACTTTATTTGTTTTCAAGTTCATCATCGTGTAACTGCCAAATTTTGCACAGTGTCCTGCAATAATACAGATTTCACTTTAGCATAGCAAGTAACAGATTTCAACCTCTAATGAAAGCTAATTACCAGGTGTATCGGCACGCATGTCTCCACCAAGTGTCACAGACCCACTCTCTACAGCCTCCGCTATCATCTGATCCTGTTCAAGCTTCCACTGCCAGTTCACCGTGGGTATGAGCAGCCTTGCTTGGTGTTTGTGAAAGCACTGCTCAGAGACACCTTGAACGTTGAACGCCTTCAGGAACTACAAAACAATAAAAAAGGAAAACAAAATTTATTTAACATGCTTTGGGAAAAAAAAATACCAAAAGTTATGCCTTACCTTAGAGATCTGACAAAAAGATGATCCACTAAAAAGGACAGCAGCACAAAGCTGCAGATTGCCAGATGGAATGCCGTTCACGATGGGTTGGCTCGACCAGTCATTGGTGAACTCACAATGACTGCAGTGCTGCTTCACTCGTAGGAGACTGCCAATTGTGGTTTTCTCTACAACACAGTGCCGAGAGCAAACAGGACATGTCTGGAAAAGCTCCATCAGTTTGTCCTCATGGACTATGTATTTTTTCACTTTGTGAGGTGGGACTTCATCAGAAGCTCTGAATTGCCAAATACAGAATAATTTAGTGTCATTGTAAAATTAGCATAAAAATGTAACTTTGAAATTATCTTATCAAAACTTATTTCTTACTGTGTACTAGTGACAGAGCTTGCACTTCCATCGAGATGGAAACTGGGGTCAGATACACCGGACACCTCACACCTTCTTCTTTTGTTAGGAGTAGAGGTTGCTGTGGGGGTTCCTGGCAAAGGGAGGACCATCAAAGTGTCAGTGTCACAAGAGACACTGCGGTTTGGAGTGCGTGCCTGCACAGCTACAAAAAAAAAAGCCACATTCATTAGCCAATACATTGACTTTTAAAGCCTTTGCAAGTGAATGTCTAAAATTGAAATTAAATAGAGAAAAATTACCTTTGCTTCGCCTGGAAGGCTTCAGGATAGCCTGGACAAATGCGTGTTTGTTTAACACGGGGTCAGTTTGACATCCAATCTCTCTGGTTGGTTTGGGCAGCAGCGCTGGTGGCTTTGCACTTGGTGGACGTGGAAGAGCAAGGGTGGGGACAGCCCCTCTCTCCAAGCGACGCTGCTTAGCGAAGCCCATCTCAACCTCGGCCAAGTTGGAGTAGGAATCCCGCGTAAAATGCAGGTGGCAAACACCAGCACTAAGCGGGAGTTCGTAGTTTTCACTCAAGCCAATTGCGCGCAACCACTGGCGCCTAATTTCTAAATCTTGTGGGAAAACATGTAGACCTACATTACCGTGACAACCTACTACACTACACCTACGTTTCCCACCCATCCTTACAAATAACAATACAAAATACAATACAATACACTAAATACTACTACACTAAAATGGCCTATGCTACACAACTGCTAATCTAACACTAATGCTAATCTACAGACTATCACTAAAATCACTAGAAAAAACACTATAAAACAAAGTAAAGATATATAACAAGACAACTATATGACTAATCTAAATGCTAAGTATTATTCGCTAACCTGAATCGCTCTGAAGACGCTCGCAATGCTCGCTCTTTCCAACTCCAACTCGCTACGAGGACCTTCTGGAGTGAGCCGCTTATATACAGTAGCCGGATGCGTAAAGCAGCGTGACTTTTTGACGTAAAGCGTGTGAAGTTGGAAAAAAATGCCGTAAAATGTAGTGGCAAGAGTAGTTGTTTTAGCGTAGTCTGTGTGCAACATTGTTGATTTTTAATTTTTATTTACAAATAAATAATCCCATTTTTGTCTGTTTTTTTTTTTTTTAATCTGGTGATCACGTTTTCATGTAAGCAATAAAGTTCATGATCGTGTGTCTTTTTCAAGTAAATGTATTTGTTTCACAACGGCAATATATATATTCACAACGGCAAAAAAAAAAAATAATAATTATAATATTATATATATATATATATATTATATAGCCGTTATGAAACAAATACATTTACTTGAAAAAGAAAAGACACACAATCATGAACTTTATTGCTTACATGAAAACGTGATCACCAGATAAAAAACAAACAAAAAAACAGACATAAATGTTTTGACAGTGTCACAAATTAGCATATATGCTATGTGTGCAGATTTCTATAAGCACGCAGGAAAGTCGAAATTATTTGATTCTTTTTTTTATAAATACCATTATGCATGCAGTTACTCATATTATAAGATTATAGGAAATAATTATCTTGCAGACTATAACCTACATTTACAATAACCACAGACAAATAGACTATTTTGAAATTATGGTGTGTGTGACTAAAATTTGCTATATTGGGAAATTAAAATGCTACAATTACAATGCAGTTTGAATTTTTTAGAGCATGAAGTCTGAAAAGTCACATGAAAATCAAACCATATGCATGAATACATGTACAACTTTACCTCTTTTAGAAGGGAAATTCATAATATGATTTTTTTTTTCTGAATAATAAAAGTCCAAATTATTTTTTGCAGTTTTACATTTTTAATACATGGTCACAGCAATTAGTGTTCACATTGACGGGGAGACTATGGTGATCCCTCTTAGTCTAACATTTTCCTACTAATAACGTCCATTACATTATATCAATTAAAAAAATTGAGAAATCACAATCCATTTATGTCAGATCAGGCCAATCCAAAGCTCCAGACCTGATCCTCTGTCCATAAAAACATGTGGTTTGGAGCAGAAAGAAAACACTGAACATTTTAACAACATACATTATACTGTAGTTTCTTTTTGTCTGAAGGAGGACATTGATAAGAGTTTGAGATGAGCTGAAGGCCTTTACTTTCGAAAATGTCAGTCATCGAAAAGCTGTAGATGAAACTGTGTAGCTTGTGTGGAGCAGATCAACGCAGTAATGAAGACTTTTAGGGAAAGAAACAATGCAGGGTAATCTGAAACAGAAATGATTATAAATTGAAATACGTTTTACACATTATGCTAACCTATTCCATATGAATTTGAAACCAGCATCACAGCCAATTAATATATCTCTTAGAAATATGCTCTGTCATCATCCCATGCTGTGCTGAGTTTATTTTTATCATTATTAGTTCATTTACACTTATACATAGCTATACATAGAAGGAAAGCACCGGTATTCTCGAGGTCGGTCTGATGACGTTTCGTGACGTTTTGTTTTGTTTGCCAGCGACGCAAAGGGGAAAACATCAACTTGCTGTACGTAAAAATGCTTGCCAGATGCTGAAATACTAAAGTTTGGAAACTGTAAACAACCACTGTGCGGTGGTGAGTGAAAGTTTCAATTGAAAGTTACTTTACGTTGTTGTTTTGTTGCTTTCCCCTTCGTTTGGCGTTGCCACAACACGATGACGCTAGTCTGACCCCGACATTTCACGGCGCAAGATATCAGAATGAACTATCCCACCCACGTACTAAGATGTTTATCACATCTTACAAAGCGAGAAACAGGAGTAGACAGAGCAATTATACGATTCCCTAATTCAGTCAACCATAAAAAAATATTTCACTAGAACAACGATTCATATTTATAAACTTGTGAAATGATTTTGGATCACTCACCACCAAGAAGCTAGTCCAAACGATGCAGTTCACTTCGTGACTTTAGCCGTGAAGGAGGCAGTTGGAAGCGGGAGAAGCCCCCTTCTAAGCCTGATTTTGTTGAAGGTAATTCACGCATATCCAACTCCGGTAGCATAATTGTACATTAAATCACTCCTGTTGTCTGCCGCGGTGGCGGCTAGCTGTTAGCTTCTGCCCGCTCGCTAGTGATGGGCAGTTTGAAACGCGCTTCCTGAACTGCTTCGAAGCACTAAAGCGCATGCGCTTCGGATCACTGCTTCGAACTCTGGTTCAAAACGCTGATCACGTGACCTCTGCGGTTCATGAACCGCTGCTGTTACCGAAACGTTTCACTAGGGGCTTTCGGCTCGAATCTAACTTTGGCTGATCGGGCTACTGACGAATCACAAAACAGCACGAGCTGTTTCAAACCACGCCCAAAAGTTTAAAAGGCACTTTGCCACTTTTAGAAATTGTGTGTTTGTGAGGCGAGAGCATGGAAGTATAATATAATACATCCATGGGCGAGAGATAGAGCGATTTTTAGAGATTTGACAGTGATTTAATTTGATTTTTTTCCCTTTAGTTAGAAAGTTAGTCCGTTAGCTTGATTGTTTGGAATTTAAGTACAATATAGATATATTAAATATACATTTAGGAATACACATTGTTAATTTAGAAACACAATATTGACACAGCATCAAGCATAGGCATTATTTGTTAGGTAGGTGTAGGTAGGTGCTAAAACCATCAACGGCAGAAAAACGTATATTCTTGAATAAAAATCTGATGTTAACTCAACTTTTGTTTTATTCAAACTTTAGTTTTCAAACAGAATACAGGGCTTATGGCCTATTTGTTCCACAGTAATAGCCTATAGTAATGATGTAGAGCTCATGATTATTTTGACTCCACTTCAGTACTTTATCTTTGTATATAGGGACACAACAACAGTAGTATTTATTCATTTTAAATCTTTTAATGAAAACATTTCACCACCAGATGGCGGTATTCATGCGTTTCGAACCGCAGTTCGAAGTTCCGACCCATTTTGTTCATATGGTTCACAGTTTCATGGCGCTTTGCTTTGCCCATCACTACCGCTCGCTCGCCTGCTTCATGCCTGCTTGCTTAGCGGAACTTGTCCCCCCTCGGCCCCGCCCCTCCTCGCTCCAGGCTGTGACGTCGACGAAGAGCAACACAGAGCCAACTTCCAACCGCGAAATTCAAATGCATGACTACGGAAGCGCCGTAGTAGGCGATACAGACGTCGTTTTAGACCCCAAAGTCCGAGTTTTAACATGTTTGCACTAAAATGTCAAAATAATGCCAAGAATGTGTAGATATAATCATAAAAGGTTCATTTAGACAGTTTATCACCCAAAAAAAGTGACTTTGGTGTTTAGCTACTCTTTAAGGACATTTACAACAATTATTTGTTTGTAAGAACAGAAGACACAGACTTGTGGAACGCAGCAGTGAGCGGAGAACAGTGTGTGTGTCACGTGATCAAGCGCAGAGTGTTTTCTTTCATGTGTGCGGTTATAAAAGTGAAACAACAACAATGACTAAAAGCCAGTGGATTAAACCAGGTTTATAAAAGTCACAGGAGAGCGGTGGCTCATTAGAGGTAAAGAGCTGTTACACTGATGCATTGTGGGTGTGAAATGAAAAAGTTTAAACAAACAGCATTGGCTATGTTCTATAGTAGAAGAGCAGGTGCGTTGGACATGACGTGTGTATTATATTTATTATTACACTTATTTACACATGATAAGGCAATGTTTCTTCTTTATTTTACATTTTAAGAGCCGCCGTCACAAGTCTGACGCACCAGATGCTTCTGTTGTAAAGGTGCAGCAAGTGAACCTCATGATGATGCTCCTGACAAAAAGTTGTAAAAGTGTTGCAGAGACATAAGGAGAGAAATCACAAAATATGTTGTATAAAGTTCATTACTCTGGCCACGCCTCCTGAACTCATAGAAGGACACGTCGGACTTAAAATGGAGCCAAAAGTCCTGTAGTGTGCAGAAGGCTTTAGTGAGCACACAGCCACCCTACTGTACACACTACTGTATATGTAATCTTTTTTTTTTTAACAAATTATATACATGTTCTTTAGGTTTAAGAGCAATTACCATCTCCATAGCAACAAACTTTCCACAAGAAAAACTATATAGAGTATCATTTGGTGCTTAAAAAGACATGACAATCCTCAGTCCAATACAGTTTTGTCCCATTGTCAGTAAAAGCTGCAGCTGTGGTGAAAACGAATATTTTCCTCATGTCGCTTTAACCTTGAGCGTTTCTGCGTCGCTCTGAAAAAGCTGTAGTAATTAGTATAAACATAAATACTCCGAAATTCTCCGTGTTGAATGGATCTTTTATTCTAAATGGCAACGCAATTTATGTGTTTACAAAGACACTAATGACCAGAGTCATTGAGTGAGACGCTCGACGTATATCCGCGTTCAGATGAGCGTCAAGAGACAAAATCATAATTAGTGTTTATGCCAATGACACATCTCAATGAGAAAAGGTACTCAAGTTTAGGACATTATGCAAAAATATCAAATTATACAAGACAGATGGAGTATATTAAGGTTATTACAGTCGACAAAAGCTGTACATTCTGCCAACGCTGAGAGTTAGGGCATCATATTTATGTTAATCTAAAGTAAATACAAATTATCTGTTTGTTTGTTTTTATGTCTCTGTGATTGGTTAAATCCTTCTGTCACTCGCTCAGGGCGGGACAAAGACTGACCAAGATGAAAAGTAGGTGGGAAAACATCAGTCCAGACAGCTGCTTCCAACAGAGAAATGCCAAATCACAATGTGACCATTTCATCAAAAACTCAAAGTTTTTCGGTTATTTGGAGTGCCAACTGGTGGATTATGTTTAAACAGCAAACAAAAGATTGTTTTGAGCTATGTTACTTTATTACTTTTAGTAAATTGGGAGAATAAAATTCCTCCAACTCATCTAATGTTTTTAAAGGATATACTGTATTGCAATATCTAAAACTAGAAAAGATCAAATTCTCATTCTTTATGAAACTTGGCAACCCTTTATTGATTATTTTAATAGTGCAAAAAAAGTTAAATCTAATTTAGACAAAATGACTTGAATTAAGCATATTAATCTTAAAAGACTATTTTAAGATTTTTTCACTTAATAAGACCAAGTCTTACTAGGATTATTTGACTTGTTTTAAGATATTTGATCCTGATTTACCTTATCAAGATATAAAAACTTATTTTAAGAAAATTAATTTGTTTTAAGTCATTATTGCTTGAATCAAGAAAAGATTTGCTTAAAATATTGTCAAACTAGCATTTTCAAAACAACTAGGTTAGTCAAATGTTCCTCCAAATTATTTCACTTGAAAAAAGACATTTTTATTTCAAAATGAGCATTTTTTTTTTATTTATTTTTTTTTTGCAGTGTGTATAAATAAGAGGGTAGGGTTAGCTGCAGGTGTTTGTTTTGTTTGTTCTGTCTCATGTGTGATGCTGATGAATGCATATGTACAATATGTAAAATGAGACTATTAATATATTAAAAATCTTGAATTGCACAGTAGCAGAGTGGTTAGAGCTCTGGCTTCCCAATAAGGAGGTCGTGGGTTCGACTCCCGGGTCGGACCATATCTATATCTCACGATCTTTCTGGGTGGAGTTTGCATGTTCTCCCTGTGTCATCGTGGGTTTTCTCCGGTTTCCTCCCACCTCCAAAAACATGCATGTTTAGGTTAATTGGGCATCACTGTAAACTTTCGCTGTGAGTGAATGAGAGAGTGAATCATTGTCTGTTTAACTCTGCGATGAGTTGGCCACTGTCCAGGGTGTTCCCCGCCTAAGGCTCAAAGTCACTGGGATAGGCTCCAGTCACCCGCGACCCCTAACAGGATTAAGTGGTAGAAAAAAAATGAATGAATAAAAAAATATTTAAAAAAATAAATACATAAATCACAATAGGTCTCCTTTAAAGCCTTAAAAATCTGCCCAAAAGCACAACTGCCCTGGGACAGACTGACAGATGAGAGGCCACCACCCACCAAATCACACTCACTATGTGGGTGAAGTGTCTTGCCTAGGGAAAAAACACAACAACAAATCGTCCCCATGTGGAACCTGAGGTTTCAGAGGTCTCCCATACAAATTACTGCCCTGGCCCTCCCTGCTTAGCTTCTGAGATCTGACTGGATCTGGCTTTGACAAGTTTGTCACAAACTGCTGACTTCACAATGAACAATCTGGTTAGGTTCCACAGTCATAAGCACCAAACAAAGTAGTGTAAATTCTATATTTCACCTCCACATATTCCATAACATGCCTGCAATGTAATATAATCCACTTTATTTACATAACACGTCACAGGCAAAAGGACTTTCTGAAATGACTCACAATACTGAACATGTAAAGAATACAAAACAAACATGCACTATATAGCTGTAGCTCTATTTAACTCTACAAGTCCAGCACAGTGTAATCAATAAAGAACATTTAGCACAGCAACAATAGTTTCTATAAAGCAGACATTTTCACTATAAATTATACTGAATTAAGTAAGCTCAAACAATACTTTTTTTTTTTGTTTGTTTGTTTTTGCATCTATAAGTGACAATAAGCGTATTTGTCCCACTCGTATCTCCAAACATCTCGTATACATTTTGAAGTCATGCAAAGTGGAAAGGCCTCTCCGCTCTTGGCCACTGCGCTGAACCGTGACTCTATGTAAATCTATTTGCAAACAGGGTCCATAGGTCTACGATCATTTGCCTGCAATGTTAGAAGATTTTCTTCCAAATAGAGCTAGATTACTGTGGAAATTGCGAGCAGCCCAACGAGCAACAGATGTCTCCCGTCATAAAAGTCGTTTATCTTTTCTCCAAACCTATTTCAAACTGTCCTAATGGTTATTCGTAATGTGTTTTGCCTATAAAAATCACTTCGCAGACGCGTTTCTATTGTTATTATAGCGCTAAAGTCAATGTCATGGTTTAAACTAAGATTTTACTGTAATAAAATGTACATAAGTATAAGCTAAATGTGTTTGTGCACTGTGGGTGTGTTGCTGAAACTAGGTGTTTAAATATGCAAAAGTAATTTATCCTGCCTTATAATAGCTTTTGGTTGCAACAAATAACGTCCAGTAAGCCATACTGTACGCAAATCCGTATCAAAGTAGCCATTTTCGCGTCATAGACAGTTAAAAACCATCCTGTTAACCACACTCAACCTCTTCCTCATCCAAAACAAGTGAAATGCGTTTGGTAAAATGAGAAAATGCGGGTGAAACGAGCCAGTTCCAGGCCCGAGGAGGAAGAGAGAGGGCTTCTTTACCTTCCAGCGCGTGTCCTCGTGTGTCCCCTCGCTCCGGTTGTTGCCTCCCTGCTCGCGCGCTCCTCCTCGGACCGTCGGGTCTAAAATGTCCGCCCTGGCCTCTCCAAATCTCGCCACACCACCACTACCACCACAGCAGCGGCGCACCATCCAAAAAAAAAAAAAAAAAAGAAAGAAAAAGAAAGAAACAAGCTCCGGTCCGCGTGAACTCTTAAAAATACTGCTCCAAAAATCCACTTACGGTCTCGCGCACATGCAGGAAGTTTGTACCGCGGCTGCATAAGCGTATAAACGGGACATTAAAGATGGTTGCAGGACTGTTAACACCCCCCCCATCACCAACACCACCTCCTCCTCCTCCTCGTGCTCTCTCCCTTCCCTTCCCGCCATTGGTGCACGCGCCTGCCGTTTTGGAGATGGAGGCGAAATATAAATATAGGTCAACGCAAGTTTTACGCACGAGGAAAGCGTCGCCGGAGCAGGTTGAAGCGAGGCAACTTTTACGGGTTTAGTTCGTGTTTTGGGGACAGTGGAGAGTTGTTTGTCGCGTGGCAGTGTTGTGGAGTGATTTATTTACGTGTTTGACGCTGTGCAGACGTGCGTAACGCGAGAAAAAGCGATGGAACTGGCGCTAAAGAGAGAAAATGCAGGTGCCTAAGCAGATGCAGCTCTCTCTCGCAGATTAGGAGCACTTGAGTTCACGGGGAAGCGCGTTTTGGGAGAGTGAAGGTGGTGGAGTTGAGTTCGAGCGGCTTCCTGTTTGGGTGTTCAAAAATAAAAGGCAGAAATGTGGTTTGGTGAAAGCACAGTTCAATTTAAGAATACCTCAAAAGAAATCTGCAAAAGACACAATGTATTATTTTAGCTTAATTTAGTTTGGTTCATTTTTTTAGGTCTATTTGAAACAGGAAACGTGTATACAATATAGGCTTCAGTATTAGAAAGATGCATCAGGTTATGTCATAAGCTGATTTCACAACATCTTTCACATTTACTATTTACACAATAAATGTCTCTATTTATCCAAACAAACACACATTTGACCAAGTCCATTTTGATGATTTTTTGTTATGTCTAATGTCTAACCTCTGTGCACAATCCACCTGCTAGTGGGAAATTACAATGTAGATAAAGGTCTAGAGCAGTGGTGTCCAAAGTTAGCCACGCTGGCGCCACCTAGTGCCTCCACTCAGTTTAATTTTACTCCAGCTACTCGGTCAGGTATCGCAGAACTGCAGACGGTTCCCAAAAAGCAGGAAGTACAGTCGTCAGAGTGATGTGTTAGCCAGAACCAACCTGAGTTGAACTAGAAGACTGTATGTGTTCTCTTCCTTTGACTTTGTGTCAAATATTAACTTGGAATATGATATTGTACCTTTTAATATGCAAGTTTACCACATAGAAACAACAATATTCACTGACACTCATGTTTATGCTCTACTTCCTGAATGATAAAATGACCAAAAAGCAGTGATTGGTTTAATCAAAACAGTCTTTGCCTTCTGTGAAGCAAACGAATCTGAATGATGCGATGTCTGATGGTTTTCACAAAGTGAAATAAAATCGACTGATGCGTCAGGCTACCCCAAAGTGGGACCTGGGGCTAAACTCGGCCTGCCAGGGGTATTACTATTATCTTACTCTTCTTTTTGCTGTTTTTGTTCCACATACCTGGTCTGTGTTGCTGTGCTTTGCAGCTCTTCTTCATGTGTTCCCAGCTATGCACTGGTATATGTCATGACTTCCTCTTCCCTTCTCTCGAAACCCGATGTGGGAGAAGTTTGGGCCAATTTTCTGCAAGCTTGAAAGTCGTGTTGGGGCTATTGTTTTCCAGATTGGCTGGGAGGCATTTCTGAACTTCCAGCGATGTTCGGTGGTTGATTCCTGCAGGTGGACCTACACACAGCATAAAGGGAAGTATAACGATCACATTAGGACTGCTTTTTTGATTAAATTTTGTGTTGAAAAGACTGTCAAAATAGACAAAATCAAGTGTAATCTCCTAAAACATGTTAATAAAAGACTATTTAATATTTATACCTTCTCAAAAAAGCTTTTTTAATGCAAAACACAATTATGCATGAAAAAATTTGGGTGTCCTTGCTCTAGATACTCTGATACAAAAAAAAATCTTTAATAATGCAGCGACATACTCTCCGTCAGAGAAAACAAGCCAATACAATCGCTCACAGGTGCTTTAAAAAGTCAATGCGGTTATGCGTGCAGTCACTTCACCAACCAACTAATTGCAATATTATAAACAATTCGAAAAAAAATCTAAAGGAAATAATTTTAGACAGAACAAGTTTAGAATAAGTTGTTTGCGCTCATAATTAGGGTTAGATAAAGGTCTCTTCCTGCATAACGGCTGCTCATCTACCCTTGACTGTGAATAAATGTAAAGGTTTGATTTCTGTTTTAATGATCTGTTGCTGAAAATGCTGTCAAAATAAATGTAAAAAGATCTGGATGTGTTCAGGAGCAGTGGTGCTAATTACAGGAGAACAGATGTGTGCTGCAGATGGCTTGAGCTCAGAAAACCCACTGCTCCTCACCTTTTGAATCAAAGTACAGGAAAAAAAATCACCCCACATTTTGATGTAACATTTTACCCCAGAACAGACTAAAAAGGTGTTTTATTGTATTATTTTTATTTTATGTGATAATAGAAGTAAAACAAAATCTATTATGGGCCTTGTTTTCCCCCAACACTGACGCTGGTCTTAGTTATTCCTTCTGTTGGCCACAAGTGGATCTCTCCAAATGCTATACTTAATCAGTCTAGGAGGTGTGGTTACAGCCCGATGTGAGACACCATTTCATTCAGTGAACCTGAGACGTGCTCACGTCTGTGACAAGTGAGCAGTGCATTAATATCACAGGTGAAAGTTAACTGTAGCAGCTTCAGTTTGGAAAAAGTGTAATAGAAATCTATAGTAAAAGTCTATTCACATAACAGACTTTAACAACGTTGTCTAAAAATGTGTCTTTTCTTTTACATAAAGCCTGTTGACTTAATATAAAAATCATCAAATGTGAGAGTGAACATGGCACAGTGTCAGTGTGAATGCAGCTCTGCCCACAACAGAGCAGACACTCATGAGATAAACCAGGAGAGCACGGTGCTGCGTGAGGTCCGGTTCCTTCTGCGCTTTTTGGATCATTGTGGACCGTGGCAAACTCATTACGGGCCACTGGACGTTACGCCAGATCCTGCCGACTTTACGACGGTGAACACTGTGCATGGGCACAAGGAAGAGCACACTGAATCATTTTGGCACCCCGTGCCCCGTGCTGTGTGCTACCCGGACCATGAAGGGTGCATCGCGCACAACCAGAGACCAGACCGATTTGGACACAACCGCTGATCTGTCCCAGGACTGTAGACGTGGTCACGCACGAAAGACTCTCTGCACGCGTCACACCGGGCTACAGGCAGTTGTAGAAGTCTAATGGCCACACACATTGGATCATTTTATTATAACTTTAGGTTGACATAACAAAATGTTGGTAAAGGTAAAACACAAACTTATTGAAGCTCAGAGTAAATATTTGTTTTTGACAATTATAGATATTGATATAATTTAACGACTGCTAACTAAATAAAGAAACAACATTAGAATAGATGGCAAAAACATATGTAATATTTTCCTGTGAACTTGCACTGCTCCACTGTCATGTTCTGCAGATGTGAAATAAGATTTACTAAATTAACTGGAATCAGGCAAAACAGCTCATTTTTACCACGTGCTGGAGCTGCCTCTGGAGCTCTCAGCAGCCAGCAAGACTTCTGTGCTGGGGGAAATTGATTGAAAGGTTTTACATTGCAAAAAATCGAACATAGTCACTTTAAATATTCCATTTTATCAAGTCAAATCTCAAGTCTCAACAAGTCCAAGTCAAACCACATTTCTGGAAATGAACAATAAATATATTAGCTCTTAATATGTTTACTTACAGTCTTTACCTCTTGCCATGTCAACACCAGACTCACATATTGTGGATGTTTTACTGTGACAGCCTCTTCCTCCCCGCGCTCGTGCCTCTCCGGGGCTTGACTCTCTTTGTGCGCGGATGTGTGTTGTGGGACCACGGCCACGCCCTCTTCAGGGGGCGGGGCCAAGCGACCTGGGTTTAAGGACAGCGGGAGGACTGAGGCTATGAACCGATGACCCGCGCTGTTTCCCCGGCCTGTCTCACTGAGGAGCACCGCTGCTTGGCTCCGGTCCACGGCCCCGGTGAGGATTTTTACCGTAACAAGGCCAAAAACTCACCCACAGTGCGAGGAAATGACGGTAGAGCGGTTTCCAGATAAGCGAGAAGAGTTTTCACAGAAGCACGGACCGCATTACATAATAGGAAAGAGTGGAGACAAAGCAGAAAGTTAGGCTGCAAGTTAAGCGTGACATAGAAAGACTTTGTGCAGAAGAAACAGTTTCAGTGACTGAAATGTAAAGTATTTGATCTGTAACTAGAATCACACAGGATTCTGAAAATACCCAGGTCCAAATTTAACTAAGAAAAAGCATAAGCTACAAATACCTATTTAAATATAAATACAGATTTACGTTAAGTCCTTTTACAACTAACTGGTTATCAAGGTTTTCCCTGAAGTTTATTCCTCAACTCTCAACGCTCTTGCCTCACAGCAAGAAGGTCGTGGGTTCGATTCCTGCACGGGCCGGGCCTTTCTGTGTGGAGTTTGCATGTTTCTCCCCGTGTCTGGGTGGGTTTTCCCCGGGCACTCCGGTTTCCCCCACCAACCAATAACATGCACGTTAGGGTAATATCCTCCAGCTACGGTAGTCCTGACCAAGCCTAGCAACAACACCTGGAGATGGGTCCCCGAGCGCTGCACTGTGGCGATCACTGCTCCTGAGGAGATGCTGCAGAGGCATTGAAGGATGGGTCAAATGCAGAGGACAAATTTCCCTACGGGGACAATAAAGTGTACCTTAACCTTAACCTTTACTGCGCATGGGTTATGCAGAAAGAGCTACTCTCCGTCTGCTTAGCTGGGAAAACTTCTTTGAATAAAACAACAAAACTGGACGAGAGCAGCTGTTTTAATCAGGTCTGAATCGGTCTGACAGACGTCTGTCTCCTGAAGCCTGAGACAGTGTTTTTCTTGCCGTTTTTTCACCTGAATGTAACTTTTAAGGGTCATATTCACAAATGTTGATTTAGCAGCATAACTTTTGTTTTCTCGCAGTGATAAACTCTTGTAGTTAGCTGACAACGGTGCTTTTTCGACTTGTTTCCACTGTTTGTGTCTATGAGCGGTGTTTTTTTCTGCATAACGGGTGCACGTGCATCGCCCGTGTGATAACAAAACAAAAACTTCTACAAACCTGATAATTTCTCTCAGCACAGGTCACAAGTTTTAACATTTTCAGATTAGAGTGCTCATTTCTATGTCAAATTGTCTTTTTATTTATATCACAAACTTTATATGGAATGTGACGTACGTAACGTTTTTGTGTCGTACACATGCTTTATAAATAAGACCCTGATTATTAGTGTAAAACTGAGTAACAGTTTTTGTTCTAATACAAAAAGTAAATTAATCATGTCACTAATAGAAATCACCTGATAGAAAAAGAGTGAGGTAAAAATGTTTTAAATTATATTAAAATGCATTGGGTTTATACAGACGCTTCACCTTCACTATATTTTTGTAAACGTTCATTAGTTCTTTTACCCTTCTTACTTTAAAGGTGCATTCATTAATTTTGTTGACACTTTTTTATTTTCTGCATAATGTTTTCTGAGCTAAGAAAACTCAGTTATTAGAATGAAGCTGGGAAGCCTGATGGCAATCATTACTGAATTTTTTTTGTCTTTATTATTAAATAATCAATTCACAAGATTTGTCTGATGTGTAACTGCAAAACAAAGACCAAAAAATGACAATATTACAATGAACAGTGTTACTTCCGCCCAACTAGCGCGGTAGAATGCGGCCTGAGCCACTCCCATTCAACAGGCTGCATGCAGATATAGAGGCACCACCAATTACCAGTGGACTCTAATTTCATATATTGCAATTTTGAAAACATTTTAACTTACATAATGCACCTTTAAAGAAAAAGACAAGGCAATACTCTCCCTTTACAACACAGTGACAACATTCAAATCGCTTTTAAATATTCATAGAAGCATTTTAACCCACAACCTTTGCATTTGAGTCACCATCACTTCAATCAGCGGACACAATAGAGCTGAACCTTCTCCTGTATAATCACACTTTGGTGCGTTTGCCGGTGGATTACAGTATTAACGCTCTGCAGCTGCTTCTGTGACGAGCAGACGCCTCTAACGCACAAAGCCATATGTAGGCCACAGAACCAGCTTAAAAAAAACAACTGTGCAAAACTAGGCTAGCACTTTGAGCCCTGATATCTGCGTTATATAGAAAGAGCTGACTGTAAAGCACGCTGAATGTTCTGCAGGTACAAAATAGCAACACCTGCTTTTAAATTCAGGAGAAAATGTATTACTTTTTTGTCAGCTTGGAAAAATTGGCCTGCATTTAAAGCTGGGCTACCTAACTTCCATATTTTCTTGATGAATTCCTTTTTGTTTATTATCTGATTAAAACAAACTAGAAAGCACCTGGAATGTTAAAAATAGGTCAAGTCATATAATCTAGCAAAGTAAGTCAAGTCGTTGCATTGGTATCAAATTATGGCAAGTCATATTAATCATCAACATCATCAGTATAATCAAAATAAAATATTTTTAGCAATGTGCAATGCAAAAATCGTCTGATATAACTTTTAGGTAAAATAAAAACTTAAATTTTTCCTTTACATCTAGTTCGTCGTTGCAGTGTTACTTCTGTTGTGTCAAAACTCATTTTGGGCAAAGGCCACACTGACATTATGTTTTCATCAAAGGGCCGGTTGTAATTGGCTCTGTGCACAGAAGTCAGTTGGCTTATTTATTTTAAAAAATGCAAACTTCCTGTCTGCATGTTCATTTCCTGTTTAGTTCATTTCTATGGAGTTTCACTGCCTCAGTCTAAAATGAAAAAATACCTTAAGATCGGGCAGTGAACAGTGAGTTGTTGCTGGTTTTCTCTGAAAACATTTTAAATATTTTACAAATGAGAAGAATATTTCATCAAAGGACCAAAGTGTGTTTATAAAAAGATGTGTTTGTCTGTCAATGCAAACGCCAAAGTCTGACAATTTGAAAATAGTCTAAAGATCAATCATTTCATTAGGTTAAGATATCTGTATCCGACTGCCAAAATAAATTTTATGGGACCTTGCAGATTCTCACTCACGATATATTACTAGGGAGAAAACTGTACTACATTTGTATTACAGTATTATTGAGTTACACTACTGTAAGTTCATCTCACATTTGTTAAAACATTGTACAACACTCATCCTGTTACATTTACGCTTGATACTAATTCATTTTTGGAAATGGGACGTCACAACACATTTTCCTCATATTTTATTCATCTTTAAGGGAACAGGTAGTATTGTCACTTTCAATAAAATAAAAAAGAAATTAATTCATATGTGAGTAACTTGAGTTACTCAGACTGTAACAGAAATATATTGTTAACATTTTTACATATTGACAACATAATGAGTTGCGCTACTTAGTTACAGAAAAGGGGAATATATTACAGTATCTAGTTACTTTTGTAATGAGTTATTCCCAACACTGCTCATGATTAAAATGTTTATCATGGTATCGCCCAGCCCCAAACTGTCTCCAGGAAAGTTTGTCCTCTGCATATTATCCATCCTTCAAAACGTCTCTTCAAGACCCATGACTGAGGGAGGACTCATCACTACATCTTCTACCAGGCTTTGTCAGTAGAAAATCTTTACCTTCGATGGTGCATGTTTTGATGTTTTGGATTGATACATACACAGTTCGACTCTGGCTCTTCCTCTGAAGTGAGAGCGCTCTCTGTTTAAGACCAACATGGGATAATGAACCAGCCCTTAGGCGCCAGAGTTTTTATTGGAAATACAATCCAATAAATGAAGAGATTTGAAACTTTGCCCTGGAGAATCCAAACTGATTTCTCTCTGTAATATTTTTATACAACAGCTGGTAAATAGTTGAGTGTAGAATTTCCAACATACTGAAAAGTCTAGAGACAGAGAGCCTGGAATGATTCAGAATTGCTACTTAGGTGCCTAAAAGGAATAAAAAATGGGTTAAATTAAACATGTCTTACTCGACTAAATATAACCCAAGAGCAAAAATATTAACCTTAGCTGAAGCCAAGACCTAAAGTGGGTATGAATAACCATGTGCCAGAGGATTAGTGAGAGATAACAACTATTTGGACAGATTTAAATACATATTAAAAAAAACCCAATACTCTAAAGCAGGGGTCTGCAACCTGCGGCTCGAGAGCCACATGCGGCTCTTTAAAGATGTTAGTGCGGCTCTTTGAGATTTGATTGAGAATGAGGAACTAAAGCTACGGTCACAATGACCCGTACGACCTGCTACGACCTCTCTGCGAACGATTTTTTTCTCATTTCCTACGTCATTCTTGAGGCTTTGTTACGAAAAAACAGCGCTCGCAGCTCGTTCGTAAGTTCGTAGACAGGTCGATGGTCTTGTTAAAGATTTTCTACGACCTGTCTACGAACGCAGAGACTAAAGCCTGTACAATGTGCCTGAGCGGAAGAGTCAAAGTGGAGAGAGACGCGCTCTGGAGACTGCGCCTCTCTTGTACGAGGGATCTGTATGAAAGCCCACGGGCCTGGAGCACGCGACGGAAACGCACCTAGCTTTAAACACGGAAAGGAACGGACAAGGAGCGCACGGGGAGGAGAGGACAAGGAGCGCACGGAGGGGACCGGACAAGGCGCACGGAGACAGGATGGAGCGCACAGGGGGCCCGGACCCAGAGCGCGGGGACCAGACCCGGAGCGTGAAGGGATGAGATCGCTTGAAACACGGCCGGACCAGACCAGGAGTGCACGGAGAGGAACGGACCCGGAGCGTGCAGGAATATCGCTTGAAACACGACCAGACCGGACCAGGAGCGCGCGGGGAAAACGCAAATCGCCTGGAGATGGACACAACCACGGGGAGGACACCTGTAACAGACGTAGACATTTGGACAACTTCTGCTCGCTGGAGGTGGAATATTGTGGCGGTGGAATATTAAGTGCTTCAAACTTTTTATATGAACACAATGATGTCAGTGGATTAGTCTTGAGCATCCAGTGACGCTTTGGAAGTTTTGGCGTCTCCTCTGCAATACTCAGGTAAGAAACAAAGCGGTTTTGATGTTTTTATGGAGGTTTGACTTTGTGAGTTTGTTGTGTTTCGAGTGAGAGAGACAAACAATCAGAACAGATTTCAGACAAAGCCTACAGAATATAGTTATTCATGAGCATATTTGTGTTTTGCTGGTGTGTAATTAGGTTATTGCTATTCCGGTACGGTTTACGAAAGGTTTAATAACTAGAAACAACTTGATAAAGGCTTGCGTTGGACGCAGGGACATCGCGCAGCTCCCGTGCGATACAAAATAGATGTAGGATTACCGTAAAGACGCATTAAACAAGCTTTAGGGCACACGCAAGGATGCCGTAGGGCTTAATTTCCCCAAGAATGTCGTGAGTTGTTGGTGAGAGCTGAAAGTCTGCCGTAAGAAGACTGTACGAAAACAGTTTCCACCCCACGAGCCAGGTCATAGTTGCAAAACTACATCTTGAAATCATCTAGTGACCCCGATTTTTCTTTGCGGCCCCCACTTTGGGAATCACTGACTTAGTTTGTAAACTGGTTATTTAATCATTTCTAAATGTATTGGTGACTGGAGTTGGCCTCACGTGTTGAAGTTGAACACAAGTGTATATGAAAAAAGATTAGTATTGCTATCAAATACATTTTTTGTCAATTTACGCAATATTTTGTTTTGGAAAATTCACTTAATAAATGCTTGATGGTTTTCCAAGTGATTTTAAATGGTCAAAACCTGATCGTTCTCTCACAGTCTGAGGCCAGATTTAGCTGAACATTTTGCAGGGCAGTTGTCATTTATCTTTCGTTACACACAGTGGCTCTCATTTAGTGCAATTTATAGCAGCGGCTATAGAAACTCCCTGTTGGCTTTTCTGGGAACTCTATAGGGCTTGTTTTGATTCCTCATTCCAGTGTCCTGACCCAACCTTCCTGTTTACACATGTTGCTCTATAGGCAAAGCACAGCACATGAGAGCGCTCCGCGGAGTCAGATTGCAAACAGGTGTTATGCTTAAACCAAGCCCTCTAACGACTTAAATGGTTTTGTATTTACCTTTTTATGGTTGGTCACAGAAAAACACCTCGTCTCACCAATAAATGCTTCAAATATTGGCAAGGCAAGTTGATTTGTGGAGCACACTTTATAGAACAAGAAAATATGTGTTTCTATTACAATACAAACCAATATAGCACAACAAAAGAATGCAATTAAAATATGTATTAATGATAAATAGATAGATGGAATGACTGCTGTATGGAGAGACTTACTTCGGGCGCACACTGCATCCAGTCGGCTCTGGTCCAGCCACCAGAGGCTTTCCGGTCCTTGAAAAGTAACAACCTCGCTCATTCCAGCGAGGTGTGCAGATGTGCTTCGGTCGTCTCTGGATCTTTTCTGTTAGAAGGAACTTTTTCCAGAGAGCTCTAGAGCCCCTTTTTGCTGAAGTTGTAAAAACAAAACACAATAAACAAGATACTAACCAAGCGCTGCTGAAGTGCATCTGGTGGCTTTCAACATAAAATCTTTTTATGCTACTACTAATAATACAAATACGTCAACATTATAGACATATATGAATTACTGGTAATTAATTTTATTTTGAGCAGCATGCCATTGGGACCACACTTCTTGTTTAAAGAGAGATTTAAAATGGTAAATGCTTTGACATTGCTTGAGTTCCAGCCCTAAACTATTCCACAACTTGACCCCACATGTAGAAACAGCAACAGTGAAATGATCGAAACCACGCAGACTGTACGACTGCTCTCTTTGGATAAACCATTTTTGAATATTTGGTGGTAACAAGTTGTGGAATGCTTTAAAACCAAATTGTGCCATACTTAATTGAATAAGATAGTGCCATTTTAATTATGTGTATAGCCTATAGTTATATACATAACTAAATACACATAATTCTAAAATAATGTCCCGTGCTCACCCATTGTGAGATGAAAACTCAAACAGACAAAAAACTGACCTGAAATAAGCGCAAAGCTCAACATAAGTGTTTTGTTTCCCAGTATTTCTTAAATATGAACTCCCAAGCTGAGCTTCAACCCTCATGAACTCATGGTCTCGCGATGATAGCAGTGTCTGTAAGGCTTCGATGTCAGTGTGAGTGGCCACCGCATCTAGACAGATCTGGATCAGGAACTGGATCTGGACTGGAGGTAGAGTGAGTCCGTCTCATGTGGCCTGCTCAGCCGAATCAGGACCCCCACCTAGATGGAGATGTCTTCAGCAGGGAGACATGAGATGGGAGGGTTCAGTCCAGAGCGCTGAGACAAGACGTGTTGTTAGGACAGAATAGCACAAGTAGAGGCTTCTGCAACTCTACTTCTGAACCTAAATTGGCCATTATTAACATTCTTTTAAATATGAAATAATATGAAATTACCATTAAAAGATCAGAGTGCAGAGGAAATTAACAGGATGCCAGTCTATGTTTAAGGTTAAGGTTGTGTTTATTAGGATAAAGTAGAATTACATTAAGCACAATGGCAGAGATGCAGATTCTAACTTTACAGCACATTTCCATTTGTCGTCCTTGGAGAAAGAGGCACTATTGGACATGTTTTTAGTGGTAGAGGAAACCTACACAGACACAGGGAGAATGTGCAAACTCCTGTGCCACCTGGGGAGTCGATCCCAGGACCTTCTTACAATGAGGCATTAGCAAAAGCCACTGCGCCACTGAATCACCCGGTCCTGACTCTGGCACCAGCAGGAGTCCTGACTCTGAGGTCGGTCCGTGTTTAGTCCCGACACTGGAACAGCAGAAGCAGACAACTTTTATTACTATTATGCATTTTTTTTAGCCATTGATATTTGGAACTAATATTTGGAATGTTTCATGCATAAGCCTAGTCAAATCACAAATTTACTTTTCATTTAGGTAAAAATTAAAAATGAAACATTATTATCTAGAATATGATTTTTTTTCCCTGACTTGCTCTTCCCAAGTTTCTATAGAGTGAACTAAAAAGACTTAAGTTTGCTTCTAATATTGGCACACTTATTATAATTTTGGTTTTAGGGTTATATTGTAACCTCACTGTTTTGTCAACTCTTATCTGAGCCAAGTCTGTCTTCATCAGTCAAGTCCTCAAGCTTAGTCCAAACGAACATGTGCAAAATTTGGAGAAAGGTTTGTTGTTGCTAGGCAGATTTTCCCTCTGCTCCCATCAGAGTGAACCCAGCTGTGGCACTGAGAAATGGGCTGTGTTTGGAACTGTGATTTGAAAATGTATTACTGGTAGATAAAGAACACGGAATACCTGGACGCTGGTCACTTGGATTCCTCCCACCTTCCTCTCTTGGATTGACCGTCCTCGTCCTGCTAGATGAATTGTTTTTCTCTGTCACTGGACTCCACTGACTTGAAGTTCTAATTGCATCAGGATACAAGTCATTTCTGGTCACATCTGTAGAGGTTATGCACTGACATCATTTTATTTGAAAACATTTATTATGAGTGGCAAAATGTCAGGCAAAACTGTGTACACTCAAGAAAAAAACAAACGCAACAACAGTTGAGGGGGCCGAATAATTATATTTGTAAAGATCTGCCCGTTTCATATGAACCCTACATCCATTTCTAATCCTCAGGCCAACTCTTGTGGCGTTTACATATTAAGCACATAAGCACTGATCCAACATATGACTGATATCGTCGAATATCGTCAGCATGGAGGTGATTACGGATGGTTCTGGCCGACACTGGCCTGTGGTGTGTCCCAATGGTCTCGGCTGTGGACCTGGTGGCGGCTGAACCTGTTACGGAGATGTGCGGGGCGGTTGGTCTTGTATAGCGGTCGTTACACGGGGGCCACCAGTACGAGGGCGGTCGTTAGAGGAGCCAGTGGCCTGGTATCGCTCCACAAGACGACTAATGGTAGAGCGGTGACTCCAAACACCCTTGAGACAGCAAAACAACACTGTCCGGCTTGGAGCTGCCGATAGCTCGATCCCTCTCTGGTTGTGACAATCATGGCATCGTGAAGAAGTGTGTTTTTGGCTTCATTCTGGTGTCTTTATAGAGAAGACTTGAGCAAAGTTAACCAGCGGTAAAAGTCAACTCTGAGTTTCAAACATGAGTTTGTGTGAATAAACGACCCTGTAATGCACTCTTTATTGTTCTCACAATCAGTCAAGCCAAACCAACAAATCTGTTCATCTGTCTTGAAATCTGTTCACCTGTCTTCAGCTTACTATGGACTGAAATCATGATGCTAACCCATTTTTACAAATGTACTTGTTTTCAAAAGAATTTTCGAAAATTTTTTCCTTGAGTGTATTTCTTTATTGTGGCAACGGCTTGTTGACTACAAGCTTGTTTGCTAACAACAGTTGATGATTTAGGACATTTTAACTGCAACAAACAGCTTTGAAACATATTTTTTTAAGAAGAAAAGGGTAATAAGTGTGTGTGATCTCAGTGTTTGTGATAAAGAGAAGCTAAAGTCTTGTTGTTTATCTGCTTTGTAAGAACAGCGAATGCTCTAAAACAATTATCCATCTGCCTGTTTTTTGTTGATTAATCTGCTTGTATTTCCAAATAATGACTGTTTATGATTTTTCAATACTTCTGTTGGTATTGACCAAATGTTTCATTGTTTGATTTTCTGCCAATTTAGTTTGCTAAATCAACAATCATGTGAAGTCCTCTGAGATAACTTATTGCTGTGGAGATTCGGACAGACGCAGATTTACAACTCGCAACTTTGGGTGTTTTTTTGTATAGTAGCTCTTGCAACTTTCAAACATGAAAAAACTAAAATCACACATTGTCAGTGTAGTATAGAACCTTTCAATCTCTATCTTTAAAAACACTTTCTCACACAAAGGCAGTGCTATTGCTCAACCGTAGCAGCACAATACACTGAATGACAAAGTTGAAAACTGTTTATTTAAGCCCCACACTGCACCTTGAACATTCAAACTTCGACTCAATGAAATGTCAACACGGCAGAGGTACATTTAGGTTAGTTTTATTGGACGTCTTTTACACCGACAAAACAGGATTCAGTTCACAATACAATAGTGCCATTCACTTACAGTTCTATGGGAAAGAAACAGGGCCAAACCATGGAGAATATCCCTCCAATACTCTCTATACAGCGCTTTGTACGACGCTTTATTAATAACGTTGAAAAGAACTGACCTACACCATTGAGTTTGCAAGATTTAGCCCTCGCCACGCACACTCGAATTCTTTTAATCCAGAAGTACATTTTGTGTCCATTGTAGGCAAAGTGCTGATATCACTCAACAGAAGAAGGGCCCACTTGAGAACGAGGCCTATGTACTTTTCATTTTACGCAGTGCAGCAGAAACAAGAGCAAGATTTTGTAAGATGTTAGATTTGGATGAAATGGATTCAGATGCTATGTATGTATGCCGGTTATTCCCCGTGAACTTTCGGGAACAAAAAATTTACCAATCTGCCGACAGATTTTACGGTACGTGATTTTTGAAATGTATGTATATAGCAGGGTAAGATGTATGTATATAGCAGGGTAAGATTGTGATAAAAACCAACAATCTGCTTTTTTGGTGAAATAGTCATAATATCACGTTTTCTCAGTTCATTGCAGCTGTCTGTTCACAGGGGTGCCCAAACTTTTGCCTTGAGAGAGCAAAATGTACATTGTTGAAGCAGATATTATTAACCTGGCCAGCCAAATGGTTTATCTCACGATATTTGTGAATTCACAAACTTGAAATAAACCTCCTGGCCTTCCAGCAGCCCGATTGGTTCGAGGTGTTTCGGCCCAATTCCATCACAGCAGTGTCGTTTTGAGGCCTAATCACATTGTTAGTGCCGAGACTGATTCAAGCTTGACAAAGATGGCGGCTCTCGTGATGTGCATGTTGTTTGCTGCTTTTGATGCTGTTTTAGCAGAAATATGGAGTAATTTCTTTTTGACAGAAGGAGTATGTGTTTGTGACGCGTACTTGTTCTATCCCATACGGACATTGGATACATCATTATGAGGTTTTGCTGTGATTGGCTAAACACAAATAAGGTAGGATGCTCAGCCAATCAGTCCCACCTTTTCCCAAACACTTTCAGCGAGTCTAGTTCCAGATGGATACTGTGGAAGAATTCAAAACAGATCCATCTACCAGTGAACCTCCTAAATTCAGGCCACAGAACAGAGCGCTGATGGTGATGGGAGTGTTTCTGTAAATGTGTTTCTTGACTGTCTGTGTTTGTTCTTTATAGTTTTTTTCTTGTGTGTGGCAGCCTGTATGTCCAAGACAAATTTCCTTCAGGAGAAAATAAAGAAATCTTGAGCCAGGTTAATTTTTATCCACTTTTAAATTGGTTTTAACATCGCAAAAGTCTTTACCAACATTTGGATGCGGAACAGGAACCAAATGAGGGCAAGACTAGATCGGATCAAATCAGATCTAAACAAGTCCAAACCTCAAACTATACCAGTAACTACAAAACAAATATATTTTCTAATATTTGGAAGATGGTTCACACAGGCCGCATATTGAATAGCCCTGCTGTAGTTAATAATATATCATAAAGTGTTTGTTTTTGAGCTGCATTGCAAAGATAAAACACAATATGACAATTTCACCAAAGAACAGGAAGTGATTTGTAACTATCATATTATTAACCAGTTGTAGAAGCAGGTGATTATTAGCTCAAAAGAGATTTGTTTGTAAATCGTGACAACATCTAAATCACACTCTGGTTTAAGAAAAATCATAATATATATTTTTTGTCACATCGCACAACCCTAAGCAATAGTTTCCCTGTAGTACATATATATTGTGAAAATCAGTTTGCATTGCATTTATTCTGTAAAACCCAAGAAGTACACTTGTTTATGTTGTTAGCTTATGGCCCAATAAGTTTAGTGAAACCATGAAAAAACTAAAAAACTGCTGGAGAACTGCAGACAAAACATGACAACAGTTTAGAAACCATTGGATGAAAAGAAATAAAGTTTATAAAGAACACATTATACAAAATTGACCATGTTCTTGTCCCCTCATTGAAAACTCCATCTAGATCAATTCATTCCTCATTAAAATCCCAATTTCGATTTGATTTCACTAAACTGCGGATCCCCGTTCTACCGTTTCTAACTCTGCCCGTGTTCCTCCGTCTTGAAGTGGCTCATAATCATAAATCCTTCAGTTCATCCAGTCGGAGGAGCTTTTTTAATTTGTTCTAGTTGACTCGTCTCACATTTTTAGGTTGCCGCTACCATGGCGACTCGTTTAAAGAAGCAGCCCAAAATCAAGTCTTACAGGTGCCAGGAATATTAATCAGATGAAACGGATAAGCCACGGCGGCAGGAGAAGCCTGTTTGAGATGATAAAATATGAAGGAGGAGAGTTACACAACAGTCAGGCTGCTGGATCAATAGTGGAGCAGATTGATTTGTGCGTAACGATCAATACATAATAAACCTTTGTTAGGATAAACTGAATTGTTTTAGTCTCGATCAGGTGACGTTTGAGGAGAGTAACAGCCCTCGGGACAAAAGTCAGAGATGATAAGTCATGTCTTGTTGCAGATATTGTATATAAATATCACTTTAGTATGCCTCAGGAACAGTTACAATGGAAATAATAGCAAATCCGCCATGTTTGTTGTAGGTTTGCCGAACTTCCATAGCAATACATAAGACAAAACAATATAAAGTCAATAAAACAGCTCAAACAATCCATAAACTGCTGGCGTTCGTTGCCAGTGTTAGGTTGCCAGGTGCTCGACAGGTTATGGAACATGCGCAGTTGTGTTTCCCCAATGGTTCTTTGCTCGAGAAGCGCGACGTTCTGACCGTTCTGACCAATCAGAGCAGGAGTTACAGAGCGAGCAGTGGTAGGCAAAGCTAGAGCTTACAAAGCCGTTTTATATGCAACTTAAACCTTTTGAACCGGAAAAAGGTTTATGATGTAAAACTAGGTAAGAATTGCCACAAGATCTAACAGTTCTTAAAGCTTTAGGCGCATTTTCTGTTTAACTCGAGCAGTTTGTGTTTGCAGGAAAAAAAACAACAACAACGTTCTTGCGCGTAGAGGGATTTTCCCGCTGCAGAAACAATGGAGCGGCTAATTTGCAGCAGCTACAAGCTAGCAATACCGTTTCCAGATAATATAATAGATCCATGCCCCTGTTAAAGAGAACCTTGGTTATGAAGACAAGTATGGCTAAAACACTAGTACTGGTCAGGTCATGCTTATTAAAATGAATTGCAAACAAATATATAACAGCTTACAATTTTTTATAAAATTGTCATTGTTTATGTTCAAGCCACTGGGAGCCGCCATTTTGGTTGATGACATAAAATAGTGTTTCCATGGTTACTCCCACAATTTCATCTGTGAACTGTTGCCACAAAAACACCACTGACAGTGTCCAGTTCTTGCCTCTTTCTCTTGATTATCTTCAGTGTCACTAGATTCCACATAATCGTTCTGTATTTGGCTTTGCTCCGGCTCAAACTGACAAGGTTTAACAGGAATTCATGTTGCTTAGTTACCTGCTACCGCCTGTTACCTTGACAACACTATTTTATGTCATAACTGCAGCAAAATGGCAGCCTCCATGTCATTTCTTCACAACACTATTTTAATAAAACTACAAATACTTCCAAGATATTAGTTTTGTATTTATATAAGTGATGATATTATAAGTGTTTTAGGATAAACATGTGATTATATCCAGGGTCCTCTTTAAAGACGACCATGATCAGCTGGACTAATCAAAGCCCTGCAGCGAACCAATCACATTGTGGTTTGGGTGGAAGTGCTCAAACTAAAACAAACCTATGAAGAACGTATTTCGATTTTAGCAGAATAACAGACTATATTAACTTTAAACAATGTGCTCACGGAGGAGATTTGTGCATTTTTGGACAAAAAAGGTGTTTGTGCTTTTCTCTCAACTGGATTTAACCGAAAACATGACTCCTTGGCTACTTCCTGGTTCAGACACTTCGACCAATCAGACTCAAATATTGCCATCACTCACACACAAAACAATCTAGAGTCTGTTAACTTGGAGTCTTAACTTGCTCTGGCTCGGAAGGTATAGGTAAGAGAGAAACTGCTGTAAAATAAGAAAAGAAAAGTGTAAAATAAATGTCTGTGCTATGTTTTTCAGAACGGGTAAGATAAAGTACAAGAAGAGACACAATTTGTACAAGAGCAGACACAAGACTGCGTCCAAATAATTAAGACAAGACGAGATTTTGACATAATTGTTGCTAAATACATCGCGCAATTCACTTCTGTTACTTTGTTGAACTACAGCTTCTCACTTAACTTTAATTTTTGTCCAATCCAAAATGTACAAAACTAAAATCTCTCTTGACAATTTGCGTGTGTCAATTCCATCCACAAAATCTTGCCCCGTCCTCAAGCAGATAATTTGGCTTCTAGCGTCAGTAGCTACCTATTTACGTACCATCTTTGGTTTACATGTAGTTAAATGGAGCGAGACTAGACCCATTTATGCTTTTTTTTCTTTTTTTACAGTAAATAAAATAAACTTGTGTCACTACCACAACTAAGAGGGTCAGGAGGAGACGATACAACGCAATTTGGTCTTTCTAAAAAGTAGCTGTATTGATTTAAGATTTCTTTTTGGCTGAAGCAAAGTGGTTTGAGAGGACAGTAAAGGAGAGAGTGAGGAGAGGCGGGAGCGGAGGTTATGCACAGAGACGTTATTTTATCTGAAAAAGGCTCGTCGACATTCAGACTCAGGCAAAAGTCTGAGAAGAACTCTTGATATAATGTGTTTATGGGCTGTTTTTGGGCTAAAAATGTCAATCTATGAAGGGTTAGTTTTGCAGAAATTTGATAAAGAGGTTTTTCTGTTGTCACGTTACAGGTGTCAAACTCAAATGGAGCTAGGGCCAAATCGATCAGAGTCAGAGTTGGTCGAGGGCCGCATTTGAAACTATAGGTCCCTCTGTGTTAAATTCAAATATGCCAATAGGGCTGTATAAAGCTAATATAACACATTTACTGTACATCCAGAATTGTAATGTGTCACATTATGTTGGACACAAAACTTTAGAGATTGTTTGCTTTTTTCTGCATTCCAGTGCATATTACATTTAATAGTCACATCTCAGCAATAAAGGGGCCACTATTAATAATAATCTGAAATCATGCTCAGGGGCCACATGATATCTTCTTGAGGGCCGAATTTGGCCCCCGGGCCTGAGTTTTACACCCCTGCGTTATATACTTGTTGATTGACCATTTTGTTATTCAAACGGCCTGAAATGACTAAAAATATTCAGTCAGTTGAACCTAACGATTGCCAATCATATGAGATCAATAAGTCTGTTAGGGAAGTTTTATAATTTTTATTTTGGATAAAGTCACATAAAAACTTTCCTTATAAAAAGGTTTTAATTAACACTAATGTTAGTGACCTCGAAGTTTCTCTGTTCTAAGCTGTTTGCTGAAGTTTTTCAACAGTTAAATGTTGTGTTTTCACAAACAATGAGCTCATATTTAACTTAAAATGAGCATAATTAAAAAGAAACTGAGGAATACAGCATATTTTATGTTGTTTGTCCTAGTAGCGCAGTCAATTACTAACATTTATGTGGTTGCGCAGAAGCTTCCTGGCATTACCTTTTAAATATGTTTATAGTTAAATATGAGCTTAACATTTGTGAAAACACAATATTCAACTGACAATAAACTTAAGCAAACAGCTCAGAGCAGTGACACTAACATTAGTGTTAAATGTAATTTTTGATATGACTGTAGAAAAGAAAATTAATGTGACTTTATTGAAATTAAACAATAAAAAACATCTTTAAAAGGACTTTATTTCGAATTAGGCGATCTAAGGCTTCAGATGACAGACAATTTTTAGCAGTATCTGGCAGTTTTAAAAAATTAATATTATCAAGCTAACAGCTAGCATCATTCACTCTAATTCCCTGCCATCACTTGGCATTGGTGGTGGCTATGCTAGCTAAAGTTTATATTTTAAAATAATTTACTTCAGAAATCTGAATAAGGTTATAGTTAGCTTAAATTACTTTAGCTAGGTTTAGAGATTTAAGAAAAGTGTGCTAACCAGGTGACAACATAACCGTGTTGGTGATTTAGGACACTTTTACTGTTTGACTAATAATTTACTCATCAAACAGACTAAAAACATTTTATTTAGGCATATAGATGTAAGAAGGTTCTTTGTGTGTGACCCTAAAGTCTGTGTCAGTGACAAATGTGAGAGAAACAGAAGTGTTGTAGTAGTTTTTCTGCTTTTCTGCTACTGTTTACACAGATTTTCTCAATATTCAGCAGCAGTCGTTCGTATATATGTTTATATGTATTATCAGTCTGTATCTGTTTTTTCCTGTTCCAGTTGTGTCTCTCGTTCATTTTCTCACTGCTGACGTTCACAAAGCTGTGACGTCGTGTGCATAACCTCGACAGGGAGGGTTTTTCGGGGCTGGGATGAGGAGAGAAGAGGGTTGTTTTTAGTTGTGGTAGTGGCCGGTAGTCAAGACTCCATGTTCTTTAAAGCATTAGTGAAAAGGAGGAATGCGGAGGAACACAGCGAGGCGAGCGCTTTGAAGGTAGAAGAGTACAGTAAATGTTTAGCACGAGTTTATGAGGAGAGAGAAGAGTGACGCTAGTGAGAACCAAACATCTGCTTTTAGAATACATTCAAGGTTTAAAAGGCCCTGCACCCAGCTTTGCTTTCAGAAAACTACTTAAACATTCTGTGATCTTTTTCTTCCATAAGTAATCAACTGTGACACATGTAGATCAGTTATTAGGAGATATATTAGTATGATTAAAATGCTTTTTTCAAGTCAACATTTTATACTAGGGCTGAGACGATCATAATACAAGAGGCTGCGATTCACATTATATTGCAATACACAGGATTTTGTAACTTTACTTAACTTAAGTAATGCAATAGTTTAACACTGAACAAAATATTGCAAAACTAAGTTAATGGTTCAATATTATTAAGAACTACCATGCTGCAAAAAAGTGAAGCTAGCTCGAATGTATTTACATTTTAAATCAAATGAATGTCAGGGTAGTAATACAAAATGTCTTTCCTTTTCTATGGATCCACATTGGTGCTGATAGATTCTGGAAAGTTTGATGGTGACACAATCTTGATGTTAACAGCAGCTTTGACTGTAAATACAGTGGTCCCTCGTTTATCGCGGGAGTTAGGTTCCAAAAATAACCCGTAAAAGGCGAAACCCGCAAAGTAGTGATCTTCATTTTTTACCAGTAATTTCCGTTGAAAACCTGCCTGGTTCTGATGTTTAGTGTCTTTTGTACAGGTAATAATGCGCTGAATATAAGATTTACCACAAGATACAACAGCACGAGTCACTTTTGTGACTGTTTAAAGAGGGACGGTGCAGTGCGCGTTCAGCTGCTCTGCTTTTGGCGCGTTGCCCATCCCGCTGTGCTCCACAGCCGACCGCAGAGCCACGGATCACACGGACTCCAGAGCCGAAACGAAACACATCCGGACTCTAGTGAAGTCACAACACGCTCCTCAAACACATCTCTGAACTACACAAATTACGTTTCAGCGTGAACAAACTTATCATCGTAACTACGAGCTCAAAGAGTCAAATCCTCACCTGGAGAAACGTCCGAGCGTCAGGTCAGCTTCCCCTGCATGATCCAAACTGTCTAAAGTTTTATAAAAGAGCTTCTGTGCGGTTGTCTGTGAATGCTGAGATGTGATACGGTCCACAAACAGTGTGTTTGAGAGAAAAGCAGCTTACAGAGCACGTCTATAGGTCACGTCTGTAAAAGAAATGCAAAGATGCACTAAATAAAAATCCGCGAAAGAGCGAAGCCGCGTTAAGTGAACCGCGATAGAGCGAGGGACAACTGTCTAACAGAGCCTAAAATTACATTTAAACAATTGTTAATTCTGCATTTCATTTATAAATTAAAGTATTGCGATATATGTGCTACCAAACAGAACGATACAGCAAATTGTATCACGATGCATCACAAAACTATATTTTCCTAGCCCTATTTCATACTTTAGACATTTTAACAGAAAATACAATTGTTCTTAAAACTATTGGTTTCAACGAGTTTTGATAAAGCTCAAGATTATTCTTAAGTGATGAGTATCAGCAATTATCAAATGTTGTTTGTCATGTTTCAAATATCGATACTTGTTCAACTGAGAATCGAGTTTTGAATCCAATTTTAGGATTGATTACTCTGACCTTCGATACTTTCATTCACAAAATGTGTCAAGTTGTTATTTCCACAATCACAGTTGAATAACATTGTATGACCCTTTTAAAAGCAATTTTCAAAAAAAAAAAAGCTGGATTGGTGCAAGACATAACAAGAGCAGTTAAAACGCAGGCTAAGCTTAAGGTCTGTTCTGAGTTTGCAAAATGAAAAGCAACACATGGTATGGTTGTTAACTGTATAGGAGCACGAACAGGCAAGATTTAGCTAAAAATAGGTTAAAAGGGAGGCTTAAATGCAATGTAAACGAGCTTTGGTTTGGTGAGAAATCTGGACTGAATTTGCTACTGTAAAAACTGTCAAACAGAGACGGCGTGTGATTCTGCTGCGGCTGCCAGAAATCGATACCAGCTGAAAAGGGAAACTAAACCAGGGCTAAAAATGGATCAAAATGATGTATGTTTGTTATTCTAAAGGCTTCTGGATGCTGCAGCTGATCCAAAATGTTAAAACAGACGTAACCTTGTTTAATTAAAAGTCCTGTTTTATGCAAATGTGACTCCTCTAAGTTCCATGTTAGAATGTCATTTCCTCATCAAAAACAAATCCAAAGTTGTGTTTTCTTTCGATCACAAATGCTCGAGTGATCCTGCTGTCTCCATCTGCAAAGCTCAAAATGCTTCGTTCCACCTTGTGATGTCATTACGTGATCGTTTTAACTGTTAACGGACATTAAGCCTCAATTAAACTGATTTACTAAACAGTTAAGCACTGTTTGTAAGTAGCTGCAGAATTAGGCATTTTTCACGTGTAAAATGATTCAAATGATTCTAGTGATGGTTCGTACTAGGGGTGTTGAAAAAAATCGATTCTTAAAAGGATCGCGATTCTTCCTCTAACGATTCTGGATCGATTCCAAATTCTCCAAAATCGATTTTAAATTACGTCAGTGTTTATGCTGCATCTGCGGTCTGCTGCGCTAAAATAGCTCCTACATGACATGATTTAGATCGGCAGAAAACTGCTAAAATGTCTGTGTCTGAGTTTAAACACATATAATATCTTCTCATAAACTCTTTGTGCCACAATTTCAACAAAACTTTGTGTTGGAGCAGCCTCTTTCTCTCCTTCTCTCCCTCCGCGCAGGAGCGAGGGGAAGGAGGGGGGCCGGTGCCGAGCGCACGACACAGACACACACACACAAACAGAGCAGGAGACTTACGTGAGGCAGAAGGGAGAAAGTGGATCGACATTCAGAGTATTTTAGCGCTACTTTACATCCATGTACTCCATGATTTGTCCCGTGTTGTTGTTGTTAGCGGTGGGGAGCAGCTAACGCGCTAACTAGCCACAACTTGTCTGCATTAAAGGGCCAGTGACCCATTTATTACATTTACTGCTAAATGAATTCTAAAGCAGTGAAAAATGTTATCTTTGACAAAAACATAAGTGTAATAATTGCAAGATAGTGATAAATTAGCCCCAAGAAACATTTTAATTAAGAAAAAACAAAAAAATCTAACAACAAAATGAAAAATGACTTTTAAAATAAATTGAGAATCGTTTAGAATCGAAAATCGAGAATCGTTTTGAATCGAAAATCGAGAATCGTTTTTGAATCGAATCGGGACCCCAAGAATCGGAATCGAATCGAATCGCCTGACACTCAAAGATTCACACCCCTAGTTCGTACTACTTCCTGTAGTACCACTTAATGACATCACAAGGTGGAACAGCCAGTTTTCAAATCCTCAGAAGAGTTCAGTGTATAAGACGTGCAAGATTTGTATTAAACTCAACTCCAGCTGTGTTTATGATGAGGAAACAATATTATAACTTGGAAAAAAATTGCATAATAAAGGACCTTTAAGTCTTACTTAAGTTATTTAAATGTATTTTGATGAACTTAATTAAACTATGAGCAGGTAATATGTTAATTAGGGATGCACCGATCCGATACTGGGATTGAATATCGGTATTTGCTGTATGATCTCAGTTCAGCCGATACCATTGTTGTGCCTTTAATTGGACATAATGAGACTAATTTACTGCTGGTTTTAATCCAGAATGTCTCATAATGTTTGACATTTTGTTCATTGTTCATTAAGTTGTTAAGTTGTTACTTGCACTATAAATGGGTCACAACATAACACTAAATGACCAATATTTTTGATAAGAAAAATTACATTGATATTGGTTGAAATTGGGTATCGACAGATACTTAAAACCAAAGTATCAGAATCTGTATAGATACAGAAAAAGCTGGATCGGTGCATCACTTATGTTAATGTAATATATTCTTGGATTCAGAGAGTTTTCTTGTTGTTTTGGAAGGAAACAAGAAGATGGTTTACTTCAGAAAGTTCACACTACACTTCACTGCTATTGGTTGATCCCAGCCCACATGCATTAAATGATTTGACAATTTCATCAAAAAGCTTCATCACAGATTGAAATTGCTCATGTGCTTTTTATACTGCTGTTACCTAGAGTAAGAAGAATTCAGGTGCCCGGATCTAAACCAGGACCTAAAACCAGTCAAAACCAGCTCCAAACTGAACCAGAACCAAACCAGGACTGGATCAGTGAAGTGGCTTTCCTCTTGCGCTGACTGTAAAATGGAGAGGACTGCTGCTGCTACACCTACAAAGACACACAGAGAGAGCGCCGGTACAGTGAAGAGGGGCGTGATTGGTCCAGATTTCATCAAAAAGGGGTCGAGTGGGAAAAAAAAGAGGCGATGAATTGGGCATGAGATCACCATGGCAACAAGGACCTCTGCATCGAACAATGTGGGAGAGCCATTTGAGCTCTGAAGTGGAGGGTAGCACTTGTGTACAGTTAGTTTTTTTTAGATTTACAGGCGGTCTACTCGAGTTTTGGAGCTGAGTTTTGAACTGAAATGTGTTTGCGATGCGAGAGAAACACGCTACAAACAAGTTAGTGTAAAGTAAGAAAAGTTTGCTGTTGATTTTGACAGAAATTTGGTTCTAATTATTTGTTAAAACGTAGTGGATTAAAAGGATATAGTGGTGTGACTGAAGCAAGCTTGAACATGGTGTAAACAAGAAAGAACAGGTCTAAACCAGGACTAAACTATTTCAGATTGTGGATTAAACCAGGGTTAAGACGCATTGTTTGTATTGTTGGATTTTAATTATCAGACAGCTCTTGCATTTTTAAATTAGACTGTTTAAGATAATGAAATGAGCTTTCATCTACTGGCTGCAGAGGCAACAGCATATGTGACGTAAATAAAACTAGATTTCTTACCGACATGCTAATGTAAGCACGCAGTTATAACTAAGATTATTTTTGGATCAATGGTTTCTTGGTTGATCAAACTATTTACTGACGAACCAGCAAATCAGGGTGCTGGAAAATCGAAAATGACGCAAAAACAATGTTTAGCCGAGAATGGAATGTTGTTATTTGCATGGATTCAAACGAGACGTAAGTACGGAGAATGCCTACGAGTTGGACAGAGGAAACCAAAGGCAACGAAGAAAAGTCACAGCCACTGCAGTATGAAGGCTGGACTGATCAGTCTGTACAGTAACTCTGCATTCTTGTCGCTATCCAACGCCACTTCTCTTCTCCGACAGAGTTTGACAACTTATGAGCAACTTATGTCTTGGCCTTTTTGTCAAGCATTATGTCACGCACATGCCGACTCGGCATTTGTTCAGCGAATGGTGGCCGTATGGATCGAATGTTCTTTCACATCGGTGCGCCCCTAAGAGACTTGAACAGATGCTGCGTTGCTTGACCCTACTGACAGCGACTGGGGTTTGTATTGGTGTGAAAGGAGTCTTAAAACAGAACTAAACAACTTCAGCAGTATGCTTTCTGCAGCTCTCTTGTGTAACACCTCCCGTACACTGACTGCAAGGCGAGATTGGTGCGAGAGCGAGACATGTGCAAGTTTCTTGTGAAATGCCTTGTACACAGCTCCAGTCCACTCCACTGCGGTTCGTTTTTGCCCAAAGCCACACGGATTCATGTGGATTCCAGCGAGAATGTTCGTATTATCACTTGAAAGTTGCATCAGAAAACTGCAACCTCCGAGACAAATAGACTCTCTACAAAATCTTTCCGCACACTCGCGAGACTCTCAGACGTGCACTCACACTGCTCCGAGGTCTGTGTACACGGGCACATTGGTTTTAAGTACTTTCTAAGTCGTGCGGTAGTCGCATGAGTTGCGCCTCGCACCGAATTTGCCCTCAGTGTACGGCAGGAAGATACTAACTAAACAGACTCACCAAACAAGTGTGAGTAAAGCGAAATACATTTCCGAGAGTGTTTTCGATGAGGGAACAAATGTAGAACATGGTCAGAGTTAACAATCCCAATGAGGATTAAACCGTGTCTAACAATGTGTGAGTCTATAAAGGATTTGTCATTTATGGTTTTACAGATATAACTCTGGGCATTTCGTCTACACTATTTCCAAATATTAGATTTCATTTCACATACAATCTCTTCACTCAAAACACATCACAAGTATCGACAATTTTACAACAACTCGAGCCCGATCAGGACAAAATAAATAACATTTTACAAGTTCGTGTTCCCTCACAGAAAAAATAAATATGTAAACAAAATTGACTAAACACTGAGCACGTGTGAACAGGCCGAGAAAAGCCTTTTTTGATTGATTCATGTCCTATTCGCACGGCATAATATTTACCTCGGGACCTTTATGTAAATTGTAGTAATCACGAACGTCATGTGAGTTTCTTGTCCTGTCAGAATCGTCCACTTTAGTTGATTATTTTGGCAGAAAATTATTGGGTTAATGTGTTTTAGCGAAGAAATACAAAACTTCCTATTGCTGTTTTACATAAATTATTGTCTATGCATAAATTCTGATTCATTTTTAGCCTTTTCAAACAAAGTTATGATCGTGATTCAAGCCGTATTTGTTGGCATTTCTGGAATAAAGTCTATAAAAACAAGCAAATTGCAGGCTTCAATTATGTGAATGTCTGTAAAAAATGTTAAGTTTACAGACGTCCAGAGGTAAATATTATGCCGTACGAATAGAGATTTAGATGCAGTTAGCAACATTAGGTAATCGTACATTTCTTAAAACTATTTACAATTAAATTATTTCTCAAACCAGGACTAAAAAGATCTCCACATACTGTTTGAGTCATCAAAATGATTTAAAAATGAAGCTTTGTCAAATCTTGCTGATGGCATTGACAAATAAAACGGATTCAAGTAATAAAAACGTTTCCCTCGTATTTTGAAAAGAATAAATAACATGATAAAGTTCAGCAAACCAGAACTGGAAGAGACGACAGGCAGCTCGGCTTCAATCTGAAAATGTAGAAACACAAAGTATTATTAACTGCAAAACAGACACTTAATATATGTATTTTATTCATACAAAATGTAGCTTTATAAAGTTTTAATTTCAGTCGGATGATTTGCTAAAATGTGTTTCTTAGCTTTTGTAGATCCAATTTTTTTCTCTCGGGAGCCTTTGCTTGGCAGAAATTTCATAAACTAGCTTTGCTGTTGTCACGGCAACAGTGCAGACTTTGGCTAGTTTGTTAACGATAGTTGCAAAACAAATAATTGACTCATCAAACAAACTAAAAAAAAAACCATCTTATTTAAAAGGAACCCCGAGAATTTTTAAATGTTTGTTTTCGAGTTTTCCTTATATCATCAAAGATATAAATACACACAAAAAAAATCAGAAAAATCTACCGTTTTATTAAACTTTTAAGAAATGTATTTTCACGGAAGACGCCATCTTTGTTTACAACGCAGTGCATTATGGGTAGTATGACGTCGAATCGTGTAACTACGAGGAAAGCTATGAAAGCTTACCACATTCTCCTTGTTTCCTCCCGAGACAAAATCACAACCAAAAGCGACACAATGTACCATTTTACAATGTATTGTCGACGAAAAACTACTGATACTCCTGTTAACCAGATCAACGGCAACTGTTGCAGCTGTTGCGTGCGTCTCACGACTGACGCTCACTGCGCCAGTGCGCCTCACAATTCTACGTCATCACCTCAAGATGGCGGCGCCCGTAAAATCAGGAAGTTGTTGTAAACATAACAATTTTACGTCAAACGGCGAATATTTGTTTACTTTAAGTTCTACTTTTTAGTAAGTATACATACACGAAGTATTTTGGATCTATTTATGTAAATATTCGGGATTCCTTTTAAGAATATAAAAGGTCATGAGTTTGTCTGTGTGTGATCCTAAAGTCTGTGTCAGTGAGAAACGTGAGAGAAACAGAAGCATTGTTGTGGTTTTTCTGCTTTTCTGCCACTGTTTACCTGATATTCTCTTTTTACATGTCATACAAACTCAATATTCAGCAGTAGTTGTGATTGTTTATAATTATTATCAGTCTGCAGCTGCTTTTTCCTATTTCAGCCGTGTTTTGACTCTTATAGGAGAAAATATAATATGTCTCCATAGTCTCTCATTCATTTTTGCCACTCACTGCTGAGATTCAGAATGCCATGATGCCATCTGCGCCTGATTTTTTTTTCTTCTCCGAACCAAGTTATCTTTCACACTGCCATCACTTTGTATTATTGGCGATGTTAGCAAAAGGTTTATATTTTAAATTACTTAGTTCAGTATTTTTCCCATTAATAGAAGAGACTATGACGGCCCCCCATAGTTTAATTTTTGCCCCCATAGTCTAAACATAAGATGAACATTTAATTGGTAGTTCAAATGATAGTTTATGGCTTTGGGATTATCATGTGCATATAAAAGTAGACGTTTTTATTTTGTAATCTGTGCTTTTTCATATGTAGACACAATCAATTATATTAGACTCCGAAAAAATATGTACAAAATAAAATGTATCAAATGCAGATTGATTGTGCCACCATAGTCTCGGTATAATCCTGTGGGAAACACTGATTTTGGTATGGTGGGGTTAGGATTAGGGTTAAAGGGTATAAATCAATAAATGAGTTTTATGTTAATCAAGAACGAGTTTGTGAAGAAAGTTTTGAAAAGATGTTGAAAATAGCAGGAAGTAGAGCACAGTTCTACTGATGACACCACAATAGGGAGATGATGAGATCACAAGTTTTCTCACAAGAGACAGATTTTTTTGGCCTTGTCAACATAACTTTTGTAACATAAATGAGCATATTTTTATGATTCAAGTAAAAAAAAAAAATCTCATTAAACAAGTATTGATCGCCAGGAAACTACCTACCGTGATGTCATCATTTATGAACAGGAAGTACATTTTTAATGATAAAAAATTGCCAGACTGGAATGAAATTTGAAAAATGTTTTGTAAAACCTTAACTATAATTACCGGTATCTTAACTACGTCTTTGTGAAATGAGTATTTCAACCTGTCATAGGCACTTTAAGTTAAGTCAATTTGTTTAAGTTTAGGGCTTTGGGAAAGTAAGACGCCGAGAGTGATGGTTAAATTACAGCTTAATGGAGACAAGCAGGAAAAGTTAGACAGTGAAACTTCACAAAGTAGTTATAGCTAATTGTAGTTTGTCATGAATGTTTTGGTTGAAAAGTGTATTTATTATATAGTGTTCACTGTATTGAAAAATGTACTCACTTTGTCTTCACTCCCAGAAGTAGCGCAGATACCATATCGTTTCGTTCTTGAGCTGAGGTCCGAACAGAGGATTGGCCTGAGCCAGAATCGCTATCAACCAACTGAGAAGAGGACAACAGGGACAAAACTTTAGCCAACAGAAACAATAAAAAAGAACTTATGGAAATGACATTTATTCAAACCACACATTTGGATTTTCAATGAGATCACAAACTGGAAAATCTACATGATCTAGAGGGAAATGAATGATATGAAGAGCTTTCTGCTTGATTGTAGTTAAACAGCTCTCTCTGGTGGATGACTCATGTTACTACAAACACAAAGCCAGTTTCACCTGCTGGATTTGAATTTATACTATTCAGAGGAGATAATCACCTTATTCCAACAGGCCCACATTTAACAAATACAAATAAATTTATTAAAATATTATATTACATAATAATACAAATAATATGTCTAGCGTCCGAAAATGCAACAGGCTGTCTGGCAACTTCAGAGAAATTACAAAACATCATGGCGCACAAGCAGGCAATTGCCAATAGACTGTAATGTATATGCAACTTTGAGCATTTTAACTTACACAATGCAGCTTTAAATATACATCCTGTGGTTTTTGGTTATTCCTGCAGTTACAAACTTTATCCAGATGAAACGGACACTAAAAAACAGCTTTATTTTGCTCTCCTGGTCTTAACATTGACGTGTCCCAGAGACTTGTTTTGTGTGTTGGTCGCTATGAGCCCAGCACGTGGCACAACTTCGTTGTTTTGTCTGATCGCAGTTAATTAATGAACCACACATCTGCAGAAGGGGGTGCACGGTAGCCAAGTGGTTAGAGCTCTGGCTTCCCAATAAGGAGGTCGTGGGTTCGACTCCCGGGTCGGACCATATCAACATCTCATGATCTCTCTGGGTGGAGTTTGCATGTTCTCCCCGTGTCACCGTGGGTTTTCTCCGGGTACTCCGGTTTCCTCCCACCGCCAAAAACATGCATGTTTAGGTTAATTGGTCATCACTGTAAATTTCCCTTAGTGAGTGAATGTGAGAGTGAATGTTTGTCTGTAGAACCCTGCGGCAAGTTGGCCACTGTCCAGGGTGTTCCCCCGCCTAAGGCCCATAGTTCCTGGGATAGGCTCCAGTCACCCGCGACCCCTAACGGGATTAAGTGGTAGAAAATGAATGAATGAATGAAGATCTGCAGAACATGACAGTGGAGCAGTACAAGAAGTTCACAGGAAAAAATAACTTTTTTTTCGCTATCAATGTTATTTTGTTATTTGCTTTAGTTGAAAAAAAAAAAAACTTGCTTATTGCATTTATTGAATTGATTGAGTTTGAGTTTTTCCTTCCACAACATTTTGACGGCCTTAAGTTACACTTTAATATACAATACAATGATCTAATGTATGCGACATGAGACTTATCTCAGAATCTTCATCTGTGCGTGGAAAGTTTAGGAAGTTCAAAAGCAGCAGCGTGTCCTTGTAATAGCTCTAACCATTTTGAATGAGACAACACCTGTCTGTAGCCAGGCTCACAGTCCCAGGTGTGACGTGTGCAGTGGGTCCTTCGTGCGTGCATGCCGGTATACATGAGGGTTGTTTCCACTTCGGTCTGATCTCTGTATCTTATCTTCATAGTCACTGGAATGAAGCACAGCGCGGGGCTCTAGTCAGGACTGTGCCAAACGGTTCTGCGCGCTTTTCCTCGGGCCCACGAAGATGTTCATCGCCGTAAAGTCGGCAGCCTCTGGTCTGAAACGTTCAGCGGTCTGTTCTGGGTACTTGCGGCAACAGTGATCCAAAAAGCGCAGAAGAGATTGGGTCTTACGTAGAATCGCGCTCTGCTGTTTTTATCTCACGTATCTCTGCTCTGTCAAGGGGAGAACTGCATTCACACTGACACTGCAGCACCAAAAATACTTTGTGTACTCGCAGATTAAAGATTGAATACATTTTTTTTTGTATTATTATTTTTTTTACAGCTTTATTCCTCTTCACTACCTGCATTTGCATTGCTTTTTGCCAAGCTTCAAATTAACATTGTTGTGACCTTATTGTGCTGCTCATCTGCGCAGGTAAAGGTTCACTAAATAAACTTGGATCCCACAAAACTGGGCCTTTGTGCCACGTGCTGGGCGATCTGAAGCTCATAGCCCCAAAACACAAAACATCTCATTGAGACACGTCAACGGCAAGACCAGGAGGGCAAAATAGAGCCCAAAGTGTTTTTCAGAGTCGCCACCAAAACCCAGATTTGGTAAAACCTAATCTATGCACATAATGTAAACAAAACAGTGGACCCAGAACAAAGCCTCCAGATGAAAAACAGGGACATGAACAAAAGGAAGATGTTCTACTCACAATAAATAGCAGCAGATGGCCGTGAGGATCAGACTGGTCACAATCACCCTGGAAAACAACAATTTAAACATTATGAACATGGAAAGTGGTGTCAGTCGTATTATAATGGACATTTTAACAACACCCAAGACAAGTTCATATCTGACTCTACACTATACTAAACTAAAAGCTACAGCAAATATTAATTACAATAATAAGTTTATATTTACTGAGCTCTATGTTAATAAGTTAACTGTAATTGTAATGTAATACATACTTTGTTTCTAATATATTTTTACTCGCAAATGAAGACTAAACTGAACATTTGTTGATCATAACAAACTTAAATAACGTTTGAAGAGATTCTTGTTTGGTGTACAAATTATCATTCATGTTATGTGCTATTATTTCTTACTTATGCCAGAATAAAAAAAAGTTCAACACATTACAAGGACATAAATAGAATCAACATTTAAATTAAATCTTATCTTAAAGTTGCACTGTGTAAGCAGAGATATGGACGCAGTTACGTTTAGCTAGAGTATTTTTTATTTATTTATTTTTTGTCAGGATTTTTGGTTGCTCTTATTGTTGTTTTAATGACAATATAAATATTTTGACAACATGAAAATATATTTATGTCTTCTCATCTAACTTTAAATTATAAATCAGATTCATTTTAAGTCACTCTTATTTGAGTCTCTTTGTTTACCATACATTTTATAAAACAGCTTTTCTGTTGTCACGGCAACAGTGCAGACTTTTGTAAACTTGTTTGCTAGCAGCAGTTAGAAATTGAGGAAATTTTTTCTATTGACCATTTGCACGTGTCGTCACCCTCCTCGAGGGAACGCCCACTTCTCCATGCTGGATGGCAAAAGCGCTGTCTGTGCGCTTTACAGCAATGGAAACTTCGCCGAAAACTTGCTCGTTTTTAAGTAATTTTAATTGATTTCAATTGTAAAATGGCTGTATCTGGAACACGCTGCACTAGCAGGCAAGATCGAGGTTTTTAGCCTAAACCTGTAGCTTTTTCATTTACACTTTGATGAAGATAGAAGACGCTAGTGGATGGCAGCAATAAATCAAAAGAACTGGAATCCCTCTAAATCGCTACAGATCTGCAGTGAACACTTTAAACAAGGTAAGTCAATGCTTAAGAGAAATGCTTTGACAAAAAAATAAATGCAATGAATATCTGAAACAGCCTGCATTATGCGTGGCTAACACTAGCCTCACATGATATCAGGCCCGGCGTGGCTAATCGGGAGAGTCGGGAGACTTCCCGAAGGGCCGGGGACTTTGAGGGCCGGTGTGGCTCATGTACATGTCAATACAGATGTGACTGGAGCGGGTCGAGGGCAGTCGCTCTAGAGCAGGGGTGGCGAACCCGAGGCTTGCGAGCCGCATGCGGCTATTGACCAATCAGAGTGCGGCTCTTTGGCTCATTCAGAAACATTTGCGCCTCCACACGCTCTCTCTCTTTCCCTCTCGCCGACATGAGGGAGAGAGGGAGCTGCATGTGCGTAAAGCTGCTGTGCTGTAACCTGGCTGATCCCGCCTAATGAAGCTAAAACATAGAAATCCTGAGCCCTGTGAGTGTTTTGAAGTCCACAGCGACACTCTACCACTCACAAGCTTTCAGCCACTTTTTATTTCACAAAGATAGACCTCAGATTCACGGAGTTATGATTGTTTTCGCCTTTACTGAAAATTGCTATTCATTTTAATGGGGCGGGCGCGCGGAATTTGACGGGACGATTCGAAGCATTAAATTCACTGTCCCAAGACACAGGAGATTTAAAAGTGATACTAAACATGAGTTCAGACGTCCTGATAAGTTAGTGAAGTTTGTGTTGTTTTTAGAGAGTCTACAGCCCCAGCTTCACTGTCACTGCTGCGTCTGTGCCTCTCCACGGTCTGCGCTGGGAAGTGCATGCAGGGCCGTTTTAAAAAAAAAGAGGACCTTTTGAAGGGGGGGCTCATCTAACATGAAAAATTTTAAATTGATATTAGAATTTGATAATAATTATATTGTTAATTATAGTAAAATTACATCACATATCAATAAGAATATCACATCTAAAACTCACCAAAATGCAGGAAATTGCACAGAATTTTTTAAAAATTCTCCTGGGGGAGAATTCCCCCAGACCCCCCTAAATTACATCAAAACCATGTTATATTAAAAAAATAAAGATACAGTTGACTTTGCTGGGGTGCTATAACCCACTCATAAAAGTAAAAAATAATATTAATAATCGCATACATATTTACATTTTTATTTGTCAGAAGGCTGGTCCATTAAAAATTTTCCCGGGCTGAAAATGAGTCCCACTCCGGCCCTGCATGATATACAGCTAAGTTACTGAAAACCAACCTCATGTAGCTTTTAAATCTGCTCCAGTATAAGACAAAACCCTGTTTACCACATAATGGTGCAAATCATGAGGAGTAAAGTCAGGCAAACTTGAAGATTGTATTTATTCGGCAAGCAGGAGGAAGCGGTCATAAATCAGCTAGCATTCATTAGCTTTTCCAAATACCTTGTTTTGCATGCGTCTAAAAGACGTCCTACTTCCACAGACAAATGTACTGAACATGCGCTAGAAGGATCCACTGCTTTCTTTACGGAAAAATAAGGAAATATGTGAGAATTTGTCAGTTTTGCGCTCCCTGTAATGCTGCGTACACGCACTTCTGCCATCCAGCATGGCATAGCCACGTGATCAAGTGACGTAGGTGCAAATGGTCAATAGCACAACATCATCAAACTAAAAACATCTTATTTATGCATAAAAAGAAAATGAGTTGAACTGTGTGTGATCCTAAAGTCTGTGTCAGTGAGAAATGTGACAGAAACGGAGGTGATGTTGTAGTTTTTCTGCTTTTCTGCCACTGTTTACCTGATTGTATGTCATTACAGGTCACATACAAACTCAATATTCAGCAGTAGTTGTGGTTGTTTCTATTTATAACAAGTCTGTAGCTGATTTTTTTCCATTTTAGTTGTGTTTTGACTCTTACAGGAGAAATTGTAATTTACCGCCACCGATTCTTATTCATTTTTGGCACTCACTGTTGAGATTTTCAATTTCTATGTTCTCAGCTGCATAAAGAAAAAAAATAACAACAACACCACCTCTTTAAAGTTACATAGTGCCCCTTTAAAGCTGGTTATCCTGGCGGTTCAAAAAGAAATAGCAAAAATCATCACAAATAAAAGTTATTATCGAATCAATTCTGGAAGCAGCTTTTTCTTTAAATTATTTAAGACGATATAGAGTTAATATTGTGGTTTTGTTCACAGAGTTGCTTTGACAGCCGCTCGTGCTGCTGCTGCTGAACAGATGGATGCGAGAGGGTGACGCACGGGCCTGCTCTTTACGCACGCTCGCACGTACAGGCTCATATATTCACAACATTTACAACAATTACAACACATTTGCAAACATGTGAAGATATATAATCCTACACAAGTCTAATGTCTTTGCATACGATGACATTTTGACTCTGCTAATCATGCTAGCGTGGGCGTGCTACTCAAATGGATGGATTTAGCTAGCTAGGTGCACTTACCCTCTGTTTGGTCCTTTTGGCACTAAAAACGGAGCCACGACGCCGACCAGGCCCCATAGCGTGGTGAAGCAGATCATGGGCAAGGCGAGCGAGTGCGACACCATGGTTTTATCTCGGGAAAACCGCAATAAAAGAGAGAAATTACACCGTTTGTCCTGGAGGAACAAATCTGGCGCATCAATGGCCGCTGAGCTTGGAGACTCGCATCCGCCGTGAGCCCGCCTTTACGTAGCAACAGCGTAACGTGATTGGACAGTTGCTGGAGAATGGAGGCGTGTGATTGGTTGACTGGCGTGTCATTCGGGATTATGGGCAGAGTTGTTGGCTCCGGAAGATGAGGGATCTCTCCATCCTCGAAGAGTCAGATCTGCATCCTTCTGCTTTTAGTTTCATGTCTTTTCAAGTTTTTTTTTATATCAAATTACTGAATATATCTCGTTTTTTTGCTGTTGTTGTTTTTTTGTGTGTGTTTTTATTTTATTTTATTTATTTATTTATTTTACAAATGTGTTGATTTCTATAAATTATCCCATTTAAAATACATTTCTTTTCCCAGTTTTTTTATTCTGAAAATGTGATCACCCTATCACTACGGAATAAAACACATTCCCCTTAGAACACCTTGAGAAAATACATTTTTACATTACATTATTAAATACATTTACATTTTTACATTCTCGTCTCCACAAGGACACATGTCATGCCACTCATGAAATTTTATGTCTGGAGAAAGAAAGTGGCAATCCCTTCCTCAAAACATGACACAGTGCACCTTATCTTTTCAGTAATTTAATTTAATTTTATTAGCACTTAAATTAGCAATTAAAATGCAAAGTCAAAAAGACTTTGAACACATCAGAAGAGTGGTAAAATAAAATAATCCAATTCAAGATACACGCCATAACTCATTTTCATGTAAAAATTAAAAAAGACATAATACTTCATATGTGCAGATGTGACTGTAGTCCAAAGTGCTCCTGGTAGGTGGTCTGTAGGGGGCGCTCTGCAGGTCTGACTCTGACAGACACAGCTCTGAGAGTCTGGACATCAAAACTGGACTCGTGCTCAGGGTTTGAACGTTCGTTTGAAGCCACAGAAAACCACGCAGGTCGTCGGACTTCATAACTAATAACATTAAAATAAAAATATATAATATGTTAGGGCTGTAGCTGGCCAAAGAAATTTTTGGTTGATTAAAACAAGTTTCATCACCAGAATTAAGGTGATGTAGCTAATTTTTACACTGATTTAGGTTTTAAATCTGACAACTTCCTCTAATAAATCCTTCAACACATAATTAATGTTGCCATATATTAATTTTTGGTTGCAATTATGGATTATACATTTATTTTTACACACAACAAAGTGAAACTAGAGAGGACCACCATTCGATTCCTGATAAGGAATCATATACTGTATTTTTTTGTGGAAAACACAACGTTTACTAATTTACAACTAAAAACGTTAATTATCCCAACTTTAATTGACTAAAAGGGGGCGTGGCTAAAGCTCTGAAGCTTAAAAACATGGTTATCAAAAAAGTATCAAAATTCTTAATAACATTACTAAAAAGTATATGTTTTGATATAGCCATTTATCTGACTGAAACTCTGTTAAAAAAACTGAAATGTTCTTGCAAAATAAACAATTTATACAAAAAATTAATAAGTAAACATAGTAGTAAACATATTGTATATTATAAAAGACTGAAGAGACCAATGATTCAGTTGCTGTTTATCGACTAAACAATTAACAATTAGCCCTACAGCACACACATTAGTGGATCTCCAAAACCTGTTAATCGGGAGCTACCAGCAGATCACCTAAAGATCATGCATACGCTTTATTACTGAAATACATGTCTATTTCTACTGCATCTTTAGAAGCATAATTGTGTCCTTTCTAAAAGGACAATGGCTAATATAATGTTTTATAAGCACATCTGAGTCCCATTTGACATGTGATCACTAAAAGTAGTAGCTCACTGGTAGTTTTGTTTTGCAAAAGTAGCTCTACTGGTGAAAAAGGTTGGAAACCCCTGATATACATTCACATACATATTCATTTATTTCTTGAACACTTCATTACCCATGATGCCTTGGGTGAGCGGGGTGCACTCTTCCTAATTCTTCCGGGTAAACTCCATGTGTGTCTCTGCCCTGACGAGACGGTCTGTGAGAGAAATAAATCATAAACATCTCTAGATAACTGACTGCACAGAACAGGACAAACCTGTTTTGTCTCTGGAGATGGTCACAGTGCAAAAACTCTTTGAACTCATGAAGCCGAAGAGCCACTCCAGACCCCGCCATCGCTGTCTCCAACACAAACAAAAAAACAAACAAACAAACAAACAAATGTAAGCAGCACAACTTGCATCAACCCATTTAGCTTTCAAATGTGGATCGAACATTTTTCTTGAAACACCTAACAAAAATCATCAAGAGCCATGAGGGTCCTTGCAAAGTCTTGAAAGGTCTTTTTTTTTTTTTTTTTTTTTTTTTTTTTTGTAAAATTAAAATTTGTAAATTTAACAGTGTAAAGTCCCCAAAAGTTGCTCAGTTCAAAAGTGCCCATTGAGGGACAAGTTACTGCAATAAATAAATAAATAAAATACATAAACAAGCAAACAAACAAATAAATATCATACAACACTCCAAAACATTCTTTTTAGCCATTATTACTGTAGAACTGGTCAGACTCACTAGGCAGGCTTGCTTTGGAAAGAGATTGACCCCCCACCCGCACTTAAAAAAAATAACAAAATAAATAAATAAATAAATGTCCTTTTAGGAAAAAAATAAAAAATAATATGGTGACTTAATGATTAATTCTCTACAATGTTTATATTGTGCACCTCTCATTATTAAACCTTTATCGCTCTAAAAACAGGACTAAATGTAATAATATTTGACATAATAATATACTTGAACAACAATGAAAAGGAAAAGCATTTGTCGTGTTTTAGGTTTAGCTCACAGACATAAAAATAATGCCAAATGTTTTTGAGAAAGACTTTTATATTGTCCACACCAAAGTCACTTACCTCTCGCTTGAATCCAAGACAGACAGAGTAATCAGACACTGTGGTCACTGGAGCTGTGAAAGTGGACACTGCCTTGTCTCCGGGTTCAAACCTCTACTGCCCCCTGGAGATGAAAAACATGCACCAAGAAGAAGAACAGATGGAGGAACTAAATAAACTGGAGATACTAATGGGTCATTTGCAGATTTACAGTTCTGTCTGGCCTCAAAAAGGTGTTTTCCCACATGAAAGTACAAAGAACTATAGTCCCAACATTAGCCTACTCCAGTCCCTGTTTAGTCAGAGGAACTACTCTGTCCCCATGTTTGTGTTCACACAGCAATGGTTTCTGAAATCATTAAGTGGTGTTGGGAAAACAAAAGTTATCTTGATTTTTGTATAACTTAGGCCTCCATGTGATAAAAAAATTGAGTAAAGTGGGTATCTAGGGTCAGACTGTCCTTTCCAGAAATAAATTGGAAAAATGGTATGTAATTGCCTGTATGTCCAGTGAATTTTATTTGTTATAAAAACTAGGGTGGTAACAATAAACACAATATGCTAAAACACAAAATCAGTTCAAAGTGTTATGTGCACTCTATTGGCGGGCCACAATCAAAAATCATTCTGGGGGCACATGGAATCATCTGAGGGGCCACATTTGGCCCCCGAGCTGACAGTTTGAGACGGCTGCTCCACATCAAGTAGGCCTAATAGTTCATTTTATGCAAAGTCTGGGGATGCCCTTTACAATATTCATTTGCTTGTTCACTAATAATCTGTTTGGACTTGCTTGATCAATCACTGTTCCTTGTTTTATTCTTAATTTCTACCATTCATGTTTGCTAAATTAAAAATCTCGGAGAGTCCTCAGAGATGACTATTGTTGTGATTTTGTGCTATACAAAAAATACATTGATTTCAAGTTCGCGCAGAGTAGGTACACACCTTTTTATTATTTATTTAGTGCAGCAAAAACATCTAAATTATAAATAGATGTTTTTATTTAAAGTTAGGGTAGCTAACTTATATATAGGCCTACTGTATGTGAATGTGTAAACTTTGTGTTTTCCACTAAAATGTTTATGATAAATGCATCAGTTTGTGAAAAAATTAGACCACTGCGTACTCTCTGAATTGAATAATATAGATTTTTAGTTCTATTCAGGAGCCAAATGCAGTTCTCTAATTGGCTGAGCTTGGGTGATCCTTTCCAGTTTCGCTTTGTTATTTATAAAAATAAGTTTAGAAGCCATAATTGTAATCAAAATGTATGTATGTGGATATTAACCATGTGTTGAAAGATTTAGGAACTCGTTGTATAGATTTAAAACCTAAATTGTGTTTGCAGAGTGAAAATCAGCTACCCCAGCTTTAAGTCTACTTTTTGGTTAAAAAGTTACATGATGTGCCTTTAAGGTTTTATGAACATATTAGTTTAATTGTCAAGACGAATTAAATGCTCATTCTGTACTTTTTTCATCGCTTCTTTTTTAAAACTATTTTGCTAATAAATTACGTTCTAATTCGTGTCTGTAACCAGTCTCCGCCACAACGTCGCTGAAATCCATTGTTTCCCGTGCGCCCGTGAACGCAGCAGGGTCCTCCCAGTCGGATCCATCCCCGTGAACGTGACGCGCCTGTCTGTCTGTCCCCGGCGGTGCGTCAGTCCTGCGCTTACCGTCTCCCTCGCTCCTCCGCCGCCTGCCTGCCTCCCTTCGGATACCTTCAACAACCCCCCAGAAACGGGACTTTCTTTTCCCGCACGCGTGGAGCACCGCTGTCCGCCATCGGGCCCCGCCGCCATGGATCCCTCTATGCCCCGCGCTATTCTCCACTGACGCGCGGTCGGATGCCATAGCGTGAAGCAGAGAGAGGGAGGAGGGGCATCCGGGCCATTCTTCGACCCCGCCAGGTGAATTTTTACGCTTTAGCAACATTTCAGTATCGTGTTTTAGTCTTAACGGTGAGAATGATGTGATAGTGGCCCGTTTGGAGCGTGGAACAATCGGGTAACCGTGTCTAGCCGCTGCTTCGTCATTCGCCAGGCGGCTGCTGCTGCTGCCGCTGCTGCTGCAAGGGATGCTCAGCCGGTGTTGTGCCCATTTTAGCACCCCCCGATAGAAAACGTGACCCTTTTCAAGCTTGCCTTTTCGCCATTACTGCAAAAAATCTGATTAATTTTGCGTTATATTGACGTAAAAATGCAAAAATTCACAGCGCCAGACTCTATTTTTGGCTTAAAAATGGAGGGATTGCACGAGCAGGCGACCATGCTTTTTCTTGTAGTGATTTTTTTTGGCGTTCAGGGCCAATTAAATGTCACGTACTAACTAAATAAATCAAAAATAATAATGTTTAACGTAATGGAAGACTGCAAAAGACGTAAAGCAAATGCTAATTTTGGGAATTGCTCGATTCACTTGAGCTAAACTATTAGACCGTGATGTCTTCTTGTAATTTTGAGAGCAAATTTAAGGTTATACTTAATATAATGAAACAATATAATGCATTGGATATTGAAGAACAGTCAAATAATCAAATGCAAATGATAAACATTATTTTTTCAGGATTAGATACAAGCAGCAGACCATGCTTTCTTGTATTGATTTGCTATTGTTCTTTATCAGGCTAATAAAGAGTAAAAATAATAAAAATATTACAATGTTTATTATATTTCTAGTCTATAAAATAGTCCATTACAAATCCAAACCCTAATAACTGCATGTTTCATTTGAGATCCATTCGAAATAGGCCTGTCAAAACCTAAAAATAGATTACCATGTGTCTGTATAGAAATGTACAAATGCAGTAACAATAGGCTGGGATCATCTTTGCACAGCTTCACGACAGTTTGCATCACGATTTATTAAAAAATGCAAATGAAATGCCTTGTTTCAGAGCTAAAAATGCAGATTGGTACAACATGTGCTTCTGCAGACAGGGTGAGCCGGGGACACTGCCTTTTTTTTTACCGACGAGGAAACATTTTGTGTCTGAATCAAAAAACCGACTGTACGAAGATGAAATTCAGAGTCAGATTGTTAGGTTTTGTCTGAATCTCACGCAGCTAAAGGTTTGCAGTAGATTAATGATTAGATTTGACTAAAGACATGCTGTTTTAAACGGATCCTTAGGTCCTACTGTTACATATGACTTATTTATGATATAGATATTTATAGCTCTGTTTACTTTTAGACCAAGGAGACGACTCGGGCGATCTGGGAAACAAAAAAGATCAGTATTTGTTTTCTTAATCTCAATTTTTGATTCACTTTGTTTAACCTTCTCAAAAACATAATAAAAATGTCTTTTATGAACAACAAAAAGAAGAATTTAATATATGTTCCAGTTAATAGATGATAGAATAAGCAGAATTCATGACCTCTGCTCCAAACCACAGTTTTTTGTGCAATGAGTGTCCAAGGTGTTTCCCCCGCCTAAGGCCCAAAGTCATTGGTATAGGCTATAGTCAGGGAACAAGCAGGAGAAAAAATAAATAAAGGAATGAATAAATGACTTCTGTAGGAATGAAATGATTGACTTAAGTCACGATTTGATTCAGTTTTTGATCTTGCAGCCACCATTTTTAAATGTCTTCAATTTTGTTAGTTGTTCTATCTTAAAACACAAAATAAATCATAATAAATTAAAACAAAACCACTGTTTTTAGTGTCAGAACTATTTTTTAAACAAACATTTGAACAGTAAACAGTCATATTTAGTGTCCATATTAAGAGGTCCAGCCATCAGTTGTTAACACAACATAATACAGCACATTTAGTCAGGTCTGGCACAAGTTCACACCTTGTTTCTTCAAACATTGTGGCTATTATTGTTATTATTTGTAATATATAACTATATTGTGTGTGTATAGGTCAGTGACTGCATGAGCATAGTTGATAATTCGATCACAGTATACTTAGAACGATTTTCAAAGATTTCTAACTTCTTTCAATCCCTAGACTTTTGTTCAAAACCACATTTTTAGTAACAAAAGATGGTCAACTTCCAACTAATAATTGATGATTCGACATGACTGAATATAAATCTCTCAGTCTTTTCCAAGAGAACCCACTTAAGTCGGATGTAACGTTATCTTTTTATATAGCACACAATTAAAATGGAACATATTTATCTGTCATAAAGTATCTACTCCAGACATCAGCCGTTTTGTCCTACAACACTTCAGTTTTATGCTTATTTGATAAATGTACATTTTATTCACATTTTCAGTCTTCATTGAGTCATTTCTTAGTTAAAGCTTCTGTGGCGATAGTGGTGTATTCCTGCTCAAAATCTATTTTAGCCTTAATTTACTCTTGGAAAAGCCAAACTATAGAATCAGTTTAGATTTAGGTGATGCAAGAAAGCCAGCTGTTCTCTGAGAACCACTGCTAAACATATTCTAGCTTATTTTAGTTCATCTTTATGATTATATTGTGGCTTGAATAATCACAATTATTGATTAACCTACTAATCTTGACATACAGTATATACCTGGGCAATTAATCGAAAAATTGAGAGCTTCAGTCACGTCGAATTATTTATTTGGTTTTTGTCATTTTGAATTGAAAGATCAGTAACTAATCCTTTGTCAGTAAAACCATGTGTTTTAGAGCAAAAGTCAAACTTTGAGGCCGTATATTGCGGTATTATTGAGTATATTAACTTGTCTGTGAAGTTTCACAAAAATGAACATAAACAAAGCAGATTCTAAATGCAGTTTTTATTTAGTTTTTGGAAACACTAAACAATAGGGCTGTACTCAATGTATAGATACGGGGATATATCGTGACAAGCTGATTGGCAATACACGTATCGTTTCAAAGAGGTGTATCGGGATACGTATCGGCATATTTAAATTCATATAATTTACACTTTTGAAGATGGACTGCAGCTTTAAGGCTGAAACTATTGAGCTGAACAATGACTTATTTGTAAGATACTTGTGTCTAACATAAAGAGTAGTTAAAAAATACAATTCCTCTGCATTTGACACTTGATAGGTGACATATTAAGGAAATTATATCTGCATATACATGTATCATGAATCATATCGTATCGTGACCTCTGTATCGGGATACGTATTGTATCGGAAGGCTCTTAGCAATACCCAGCCCTACTAAACAATATGTAATCTAAAATTAAGACCAATAAATATGATGGATAAAGTCATGATTATATTTTTTCACAATTGCCCAGCCTCTAGATATTTAAATAAGAAAGATGCTTATTATCTAAAGACTGACATTTTAAAACAATATTTTGCGTCACAAATGGATCATGTTAAAATATAAGTGAGCGGACAGTGAGCACTTGAAAAGAGACTTTTCAGAACAAAAATGGCTTCATCATTACACTTTTATCTTTTGATACAAAGATGAATCAGTTGCTTACTCATTACTTGCAAAAACATTTACTGTAATTTCTGCCCTATTGAGCGCACCTGAATATAAGCCACACCCACTAGATTTAAGTAAGAAAAATGATAAAGTACATATATAGTAGGGCTGGGTATTGCCAAGAGCCTTCCGATACAATACGTATCCCGATACAGAGGTCACGATATGATACGTATCCTGATACACGTAAATCCTGATATAATTTCCTTAATATGTCACCTATCAAGTGTCAAATGCAGAGGAATTGTATTTTCTAACTACTCTTTATGTTAGACACAAGTATCTTACAAATAAGCCATTGCTCAGCTCAATAGATTCAGCTTTAAAGCTGCAGTCCAGGTTCAAAAGTGTAAATTATATGAATTTAAGTATGCCGATACGTATCCCGATACACCTCTTTGTAACGATACGCGTATTGCCAATGAGCTTGTCACGATATATCCCCGTATCGATACATTGAGTACAGCCCTAATATATAGGCCGCACTTGTTAATAGTAAGTCTATGAGAATCTATAATTTTGCTGCATTGCCTTATAAGCCGCAGTGTACAAAGCTTGAGAAAAAAGTAGCGGTTTATAGGCCAGAAATTACGGTATATAAAAATAAAAAATAAGTGGTTTGTCCAGAGTCTATGCACCTGCTGGCACTGGATTGTAGCTCAATAATAAATCAAGACAACAGGAGAAACAAGTTAATCGATAATTGGAATAATCTTCAACTAATAATCAAATAATTGTATAACTTTATGCAAATCTCTAAACATGTCATGTGCTGAGAGAATTGCCTTTATGACTCAGACAAAGCAGTAATTACTTCAAAATACATTTTATAATTTTTTTTTAATAATAATCTTTTTTCAGGTCAAATTTGGTAAAAGAAAAAAAATCTCACTTTTCTTTTGCCAATTACAACGAACTGCTCAACTAATGGAAAGAAACTATTCCGACTATAATCAAATAATTGCATTTGCAGCCCAAAAAAAGATCAAGTAAGTTTTGCAAAGGAAATGCATTGTAATATTTTATCATTAACTTTTGGAGTGAGGACCTTAAATTTGAGACAAGTTGATGAAATTGTACATGAAGGAATAATAACCTCATAGTTTCAGTTTTTATCAGACAGTCAATCCAAAAGTCCTGATTATTTGCAAAAATCAAATAAGCTGTCATAAGATACTTAAAAAAAAAAATTCGAATCAACGAAAACGTTTGACATCTAAAGCAAATGAGACAAAATGTATGTTTTAATGTAATGATGTTTTATTGAAATGACAGAACAGCAAAGCACCATATTACAACTACGGATACACCGATCCGATACTAGAATCGGGTATCTGTGGAAATTTTGCTGGATCGATTTTGCGCCATAATATCGGTTCAGCTGATAACATTGTTGTGCCTTTAATTGGACATAATAGAACTTATTTACTGGCTGGTGTTGATCCAGAACGTCTCAATGTTTGACTATTTATTCATATTAGGTTGTTTAGTTGTGACTTACACTATAGAGGGATTTCCGGTCGATGGCTTTCTGCACATGCTTTATGCAGAAAGAGCTCTTCTCCATCTGCTTACCTGGGGAAACTTCTTTGAATAAAACAACGAAACGGGACGAGAGCAGCTGTTTTAATCAGGTCTGAATTGTTCTGACGAACGTCTGTCTCAGTGTTTTTCTTGCCGTTTTTTTTTCACCTGAATGTAACTTTTAAGGGTTGTAGGGTTAAATTTCATTCACAAATGTTGATTTAGCAGCATAACTTTTGTTTTCTCACAGTGATAAACTCTTGTAGTTAGCTGACAACGGAGCTTCATCTTGTTTCCACTGTTTGACTCTATGAAAAGTGGCTCTTTCTGCAGGTCGCCCGTGTTGATAAACAAAAAATCCCTCTATAATAAATATTACTACTTTAAATGTTTATGACAGCACTACAGGCAAAACCGATCATTTCCATCACCAATTATTGGAGCAAAAATAGTCTCCTTTTTGAATGAGAAACATTGATTCAGGTCTATTTGACGGTGACTTTCTGTACGATTAATGTGGGAAAAGTGCAACAATTTCTAATGAATTGAGAGAAATCTTGCAATGAAAATAAGTAATTCGAGTTTTAAAACAGAATCCCTCCGCATGTGTCGTCAAAAAGACATTTATGTGGATTTTGCCCCCTTTTTTTTATTATGGTTGCTAGGTAACAGTTGTGAAGTTACCTCTACGCATGTCATATTTACTGGACAAAAGACGATTATAAATCTCATCAAAACAGACAAAACTGTTGGAAACTGTTTAGTAAAATAATAACTATTATCATGTTGTCAATGCTTTACTGAAAAATTGAGTCTAGCTTGTCATACGCACTTAGTTTAAGTTAATTTGGTTACGCTTAGAGATTTGGGAAACGTATGCTAACTGGGTCACGACATAACTGTTGGGAAAAAAACACTCCATAAAACCATTTATTAAAATAAGAAATCAAGGTGGTCAACCAAGAAAACCATAAACTGTGCGTAAAAAGCGCCGTGTCTCGCTCTGTCTGCGGGGGAGGCCAAACTCGCCACAACACCGGCTAACATTAGCTGCTGTAGCATCCTTAGCATCTCCACCCCCACCACCACTAGCATCCCTGGCTAGCCTCGCATCCTCCGGCAGTCTTTAGGCCGGGACCGGTGCACCCAGACGCCGCTGCCCTCTCGCCTCCATCCCGCCGCACTTCCACCGCAATAAAACACAACCAAACGCGCAATAACGACTTCTCCTTTGCGCCCTTTTGAGACGTAAAGCCGCTCGCCAAGCCGGATGTTGTTATGTAACCCTTAATGACACTCGTCCTTGAAACAAAAGCTGTTGTTTGGAGTGTTTGTGTTGGCTTTGCGCGCGGGGCTGGAGCCAGGAGGGCAGTTTTGGGGGGAGGTTTTCGGGGGTTCGTTTCTGCCCCGGAGGCCTGCGCGTTGTGCCCCGGTTATCGAGACAGTCTCCGCCAGTGTCGGCCATTGTTTTTGTTGTCATTGGGGGCTCACGTTTGTTTAGCAGCACGCTATGTCCCGATGATGGCGACCACTGAGGGCAAAACTGAACCATCACCAGCAGCTGCACAAGAACAGGCCGTGCGTGCTGATATAAAGCAGAAAACGGTGCATAGTATGTCTAATGCTGCGTTAAATGTGTTCATATTTAGATTCTGTGTCATGCAATAAAGTGCAAGCACTGGGTTGCAGACTGTCAGGTAGGCTCAGTCCTTCTGCTTTTTATTTATGTTGTGTAGCTGCTGTAGAATACTGAAATTATGTTAAATTCGGGTTCTTATAAGCTTTATGTTGAACTAAAATGTCTTATAATTGAAGATTAATTGTCTTTACTTCTTACATTTGCTGTACAATGTTTATTTCTCACGGTCAATCGCAATTTTTGGTAAAATTTAGTTGAACCTTTTCAAAAACAAAATAAAAATAGGTTGTATTAATGATTTTATGAATGCAAAGGAAACAGAAGTATGATATGTTCCATTTCACAGAAAAATAGAAGTCCCCAAACAACGGTCCGGGGCCCAGAAGATCTTTTAAAATGTGTTTTATTTTTATTTTATTGTCCATCACTACTTCTTTGTGTTTTACTATAAAAATATAACAGTATTTAACCCAATAAACAGCTAATTTAAGCATTAAGAGCTAAACATGTATATAATAATCAGTTATAGGCGTTTTACGTTGTTGTTGCTGGCACTAACGAACCTCAACCTGTCCCTGGAAAATAAAATTGAGACTTTAGTGGTCTTTACAAGAAAAAACAGGTATAACATATAGCTGTCAATATTTAGCTTCAGACCACATGTTTTTACTGAGAAGAGCTTAATTATCGATTCAAAACCCCCAACCAAATAACTGACGATTCGACATGACTGAATCTTGATTTCTCAGTTTTCAATTAATTGCACAGGCCTAATTTAATTGACGATGCTACATGTCTAGACTATATGCATATTAAATAGGGCCGCTGCAGCACAATATGTTGCATAAATTAGCATTGCAATTAGAGATTTCACAATATATATCATTATATTATATTAGGATTAGCATCAGAGAAAAACAGCACAATTTAGCGACTGATCACAAAACATGATCAAGCAACGGTAGATTGAATTTACTTTAATCAAATTGTCTAGTTCAGTGTTTCTCAACCAGGGGTAAGGCGACTCCAGGGGGTACTTGGAAGGATTGCAGATTTAAAAGAAAGGTAGAATTGCAAATGTTGTGATGAGAAAAATGTTATTTGCAGCACATTTTATATGTTAAGAGGCAATTGCTTGACATAGAATATATTCAAATGGTTAAAATGCAATGTTCATGAATGAAAATATATGAGTAAAGACAAATCACTCCTAAAAAACAAATGATAAAGGGGTGTTCCGTGTGTGCCATCATGATTAGGGGTTGGGAACCACTGGTTTAGTTGATGACCAGCTTCATCAATCGAGCTACACAGTTTACAATAGGAACAAATACATCTCGATATCTGTGAAATTATATTTTTGAAGTGAAATTTGTTTTTCTTAGCCTGTTGCTTGTAAAGTAGGAATTACATAGAAAGAAACAAATGGTGATGAATAAGTGATGACTAAGACTAAAACAAAACAAGTTTAGTAAATGTGTGTAAAATTTAAGTTGTAAAGACAAGCTCGGATGTACAAGGGGGTAGGTCCTTTATAAGTTCTTTTAACTTCCGCCTACTCCTTTTGAGTGACACTTTTGTTTTCTGCTTTCTATTTACATGTACACGCATGTCATGTATATATATATATATATCATGTATTTTCTGTTGCTCAAATAAACAAAAATGAAATGAAATATTTGACTATTACAACAAAATAGAAAATCAAATAGATCTTCTTATTCTCACTTTCTCACTATTCTCACTTTTCTTTGTAATTGTGAACAACTGGTGTTTTCATTAGTTTTATGAGCCCTAAATATCTCAGTATACATAATATATTGATACATCCAGGTTTCTAATAATAAATCAGATAATCAGATTATAGATATAACGGCAAGAACTGTCTCGTGTCATATTTACTGATACATCAACATTTATGATGATGATGACGATGATGGGTTTTTTTATTTAGCACATTTTGACTGTAGTTAGCTGACAGCGGTGCTTTCTTGACTTGTTTCCACTGTTTGTGTCAATGAGCGGCAGCTCTTTCTGCATCGTCTGTGTTGATAAACAAAACATCCCTCTAATAGTCACTTTCAGCTCAACAGTTTCAGCCCTAAAGCCGCACTCCAGGTTAAATGTGTAATGAGTTTATATCAGTTAAAGTAAGGCTGGGCAATATCGTGAGCTCTACTTTGTGACAGTCTGCTTTTTTGATGAAATTGTCATATCGTGATTTCTCCTTCTTTCTGTCTGTTCAAATGCAAACTATTTTTCCAACCTACTTCTCTTAGCCTCAGAGTTGCCAGGTCTGCTTCACTATAATGATTGATCAATAATGAACAATTTGGAAAGTTGTGCTTTTGTGGACTGAACTTTCAGATAACATTTTGCAAGTTTTTCAGGTTAGATTTAGAAAAAAACTATCTATTTATGTCTGATTTTTAGCATATTTTTATGTCAAAGTCTTTTTTAATGTTAGAAATGGTTAAAAACTTTTTGCGGTGATACAATGTTCTAATTAATTGATTGTTTAATAAACTTTTTGTTGAAGAGCTGAGAGATCACTTGTTTTGGGATTTTTTTCAAAGGCATTGTTTCTTTCTGAAAATCTGGCAACACTGGTTAGCCTTTGATATCTAGATTTAGCCAGTGACAGTGAAGGAACTTTCTGAAAAAATAAGCATATGATTGTATTTACCTAAAAAGTAAGTCTACAAGAAATGTGATCAAATCGAAATCGTAATCTGGCTCCAAGAAAACCGTGATTTTTTTGCCATAGTATCACAAGATATGCCTCCATGTATCGGCGTGCATTGCCAAGAAGTTTGTCATGATGTATTGAGATTCTGATACATTTAGTGCAGCCGTAATAAAACATTCTTCACTCTCTATTGAAAAACATGTCATTTTCAGACTTGTTTTGCAGGTGTGCAGCAGCAGCGGCGGCGGTGGGAGAGTTTTGTTTTGTCTGTCATCTTCTCCACTTTGTTTTGAAAGCTCCGTTCCCAAATGATGAATGCCATTGTAAAGGACACAATCCATCATGTGCTGCGTGCTACCTCCACCTGTCACAATCTGTCGTCTGATTGGTCCACAAACAGGAAGTGTCTTATGGGAAACTAACAGTGTTTTTCTCTGCCTTTGCTTCCTTCCAGGTTGACTCACGTTCGCAGCGCCCGAAGCTTTGAGGAAGCGTAGGAAGCGTGGGTAATATCGGGAGGCGAGCGAAAGTTTGGCACCGGAGGAACCAGGAAGTGAACCAGGAAGTGATTGTAGTAAAAAAGGGAGTATATTTATTGCAGTTCAGGTGAGAGAAGGAGCAGGTTTTCTTGGCGGAGGAAGGGACAAGAATTGAACGGAGAGCTGCCTCGATAAAGTCATCACGCTGGGAGAAGCGGGCGAGAGGGTGAGGAGACGCCACCATGAGCGACCAAAACGTCGTGAAGGAGGGCTGGGTCCAGAAGCGAGGTGAGACGGGACGGTTTTGTGACTTTACTAACACACAAATACAGTATATGATAAAGACAAGATGAAATAACCACAATGTAATTACAGCAACATACGTTAAGACTAAAATCCATCGTCAAAATTAGGGCTGCACAATTTGGTAAAAGTAATAAATTATGACTTGACTTGTGCAGACAAGACAGAAATAAGTCTAGTTCCACTTGAGTACCGGTAATAGGATTTAGAAGTAACTTTATCTTTAAATGAGAACAGTTTCTTAGGCTGCTCTACGACCTTATGCTAAATCAGCAAAGTGATTATTTTTATTTTCAATTCACGTTGTGTGTTTAAATGTAATTCATAGCTCCTTGTCCTTGTTGTTTACTGCTTACAAAATACAAAAATATATTTCTGTAGCATTTTTTTGAGTAGAGCTCTAATTAAAGCCAAAGTAAAAAAAAAAAAAATCTTATTTGAATATGTAAAATGGTAAAGTGCAGAAGAATTGTTTTTTTACAATGCTGATAAATACAAGTAACTTTTTGGCTCAGCAGATTCAGCCCAAATGCAACAGACCAGGTTAATAACTCTGCAGTTTCAAATCCTGATATGCCTCCCTGTATTGATATGTGTTTCCATAAAGTTTATCACAATATATTGCATTGCATGGATTGAGTACAACCCTAGCTTAAAGGTGTAACTTTCACAATTCAGTAGAATCCAGCTTTTTCAGTTCCGATACCGATTCCGATATTTTGGCTTTAAGTATCTATCGATACTCGATATCAACCAATACTAGTATAAGGACTGACATAGCTTTTTTTCTTATCAAAACATGATCAGTTTGGTCATATAATGTATGTAGCTGTTATTTATTGAGCAAGTCTCAACAACTTAATCTGAACAGAATGTCATGCATCATGAGACGTTCTCGATTGTGATGTGTTGGAATGTGTGCATTGTAACTGTAACTATAATGCTGCCGTCTTGGCCAAGACTCCCTTGAAAAAGAGATTATTAATCGCAACGGGACTTTCCTGGTTAAATAAAGGTTAAATAAAAAAAAACCCCACCAGCTTGTAAATTGGTCTCATTGTGTCTAATTAAAGGCATAACAATTATATTGCCTGAACCGACATCATGGAGTCGATGCTCGATCCAGCAAAATTTCCTAGATCGGCACTGATATCCGATCCCAGTATCGGATCGATGCATCACTATTAGAGAGTTAAACCCATACTTTTGAACTTTTACATACATTTTATGCTATAATCTAAAAAAAATTCAGCTAAAGGAACCCCTTTTCCATGTAAACAAATATATTATTACTATTATTTGGCCCTCCTCCAGACCAAAAAATAGTCAATTTTGTGTCCACACAAGCCTGTTCAAAGTAAAGATGCAGATTGTTATTATTTCTGTTGTGTAACAAAGATGTATGAATGACAAAATCATTCATTTATTCAAGTTTATTTTTGACCAAAGAGTTGCCTGGTGCATCTTTAAAGTCTCCTCCTTGTACCAGAGACTTGCAGCAGCTCCAGCAGAGTTGCCAAGTCCACTTCTTTATAGCAACTTTGGGCTTCTTTTTTTGAAAAGCAGATTGTGACTTTTGATAGTTGCTGTTTTTTTGGGCTTGCTCGTGTCGTGAGCAGAGCGCCACTTTGATGTTATAAACAGGGTAATTTTTGTCAGATTACACCCACTAATGACAGAAATATTAACTTTTAGCATATTTTTTCATGTTTTTTGTTTAAATGAATGATCAGTTACTCTTAAGTGTATATCCAAATTGTTAATTCTCAAATCTGCTTGTTTTAGACTTCTTTTTCAAGGCCTTAGTCACAGGTTTCTCTCTGAAAATCTGGCAGCCCTGCTTTTCTGGTCCAAAACTGTGGCCTCGTCAAATGCACCACATTATGAACATTTTTTTATTTCAGACAGATTAACATTATTCTTGTAATGTTCCTTGTTTTTTTATTTTCTTTCCCAATAATTTGGATGGGATGTAAACATTATATAGTGTTAAAAAATTATTAAATGAAATTAATTCCCCATACTTTCTGACACTGTTTTACTGCTTTGCTTCTTTGTGTGAGGAGGTAACTATGCCATGTTTGTCCTTAATGTTACATGTATGTTTATATAGATATTTACTGCACAGCTAATATATTTGTCATTTTTTGTTCCAGGAGAATACATAAAGAACTGGCGACCTCGTTATTTTCTTCTAAAGACAGACGGCTCCTTCATCGGATACAAAGATAAGCCGCAGGACTCGGACCTGGCGTATCCACTCAACAACTTCTCTGTAGCAAGTAAGACTCCAGAAGATTTGTGATTTTTAAGAACTTGACTTGTGTCGGGAAAATATTTACCTCGGGACGCCTAAAAATGACCGAACAGAGTCTTGAGTTCAAAGATTCACACCGGGATTATTGAGGCCTGTAATTAGCTTGTTTTTACTGACTATATTCTAAAAATGTCGACAGATACGCCTTGATTTATGACGACAACCTTTTGCTTCATTCATGACTTGAGGGTTTCTTGTGTTTTTGGTTTGTTTTATCGTGAATGACCTGAGCTGTGGCAGCGAAAATGTGGCTCATCGTCACGTTGTTGCGTCCATCGATCAGAGTCACATCCACACTGTCAGATTTCTTATGAAACAGCCGTAGTCTCTCTTTTAATCCAATTTAGGTTTAATAGTCACATCTCAGCTAGGAATGTCAAGATTATTAAGTTAATCGATAATCGTGATTATTCCAAACACAATATAATCGTAAAAACCAAAAGAATAATAATTGTGACAATTTTAGAAACAAAATTACTCGTTTTAGATAACTCTTCTGAACCTAGTAGTGGATAAAATATTGAACTTAGAGAAAAAGACGATATATTTCTGCTGCAGATGTGTTTTATTTTAGATAAAAAACATTTTCTTGCTATAATAAGTAAATTTGTGATTTTGTGAGCTTTGTTTTGGATAAAATCTACAAATATCTGATGGTCAAACAACAAATATTGATATTGGAAAAAAAATACACAGAAAAAATGTAATACATATCAACCTGACACTAAATGTGGCCATTTTAGAAGCAAAAGTCTGCTTTTCAAGATATACAAAAACACAATTTGTTTTGTTGCATTAAGAAAGCTTCATTCAGAAAGTTTAATTTAATAAAAAGTAGCATGTTAGACAATGAGAATGATGTTTGTTTGGTCGTGGCCATAGTAATCGTGAATAATCAGTAAAAGGTGATATTTTGTATCACAATAATCGCAATACTGAAATTTGATATTGTGACATCCCTAATCTCAGCAATACAAGGGGCAAATGCCTTTTTCAATAATAATCAGAATTCATCCTTGATCTAAACATTCCCTAAACTCCCATCTTCTCGACCTTTTATTGCTATGACAACAGGGTTGTGCTTTTGGGTCATAGATTTTATTGTAGTTTGTTTAATGTTTTGCTTAATAATTGTACAAAAAATGTACTGACTGGAGAATGACCCGGGTTCTGAACTGTAAACAGGGTTCATTATGTGTAAAACAGACTGTGTTTTTGGGACTAGAATCATTAACTATCTCATGTATGCTGATGATTTTGTCGTCTTTGGTCTTTACAGTGCAGGAATTCAAGAATGCTTAAAAGTCTGCTCAGACTATTGACATTAAGTATAATCCCACAAAAAGCACTATCATAGTGGTGAAGAGTTAAGATGACAAAAATGTAAATTTTCTTGTCCTCAGGCTTTGTGAACAGCCTCTGGTCCAAACTAAAGAGGTCAAATATCTTGTGACAGAAGACTGGTGTGATATTGTAAACTGTCTGCTCAGGGAAATATGTTACTGAGAAAGTTCAGTCTGTGTTCTTATGAAGTGAAATGTTCTTAGCTCTTAGCTTATTGTTCTCCGCTGTACACAGCTCCTCTGTGGTGGAACTATAGACATGGAACCTTTCGGAAGCTAATAGTTGCCTACAATGATGCTTTTAGACTTCTGCTGCAGGTACCCAGGTGGCACAGCGCTAGTCAGCTGTTTGTGAATGCTCACAGTCCCACCTGTGAAGCACTTCTAAGACAGCTGACATATAAACTCATGCAGCGCCTGGACGTGTCTGAAAATACAATTATAAAAACTCTGACCAACCTTCAACTGAGCTCATGCTGGTATACCTCTGCACTGGGCAGAGAGACTCTAATTGTACTGTAAGATAATTGTACTTTTAAATTTAGTTTCTTTTATTTCAATATGGACCGCCTTGTGTCTGAAATGAAGATGATATAATAATAGAAAAAAATAGACACAATAATTTTGAATTAATTTATATTCAGTTCAGTGAGAATGTGATATTTTGTCTTGAGAAAACAAAACAAAACAAAAAAACAACCTAAAAACGTATGATTCTACTCTGTCCTTGTTTTGTCAGAATGCCAGCTGATGAAGACGGAGCGGCCCAAACCCAACACGTTCATAATCCGCTGTCTGCAGTGGACCACGGTCATCGAGAGGACTTTCCACGTGGACTCACCGGACGAGAGGTGTGTCGCCGCTTCCATTCACACTCACAGATCCAAACAGCCGTCTGACGCTAAAAATACCCCATCCTAAAACGGGCTACGGCTATTTTTAGCATCAGAGGAGAAGGATAGTTTCTTTTTAAGGCTGTTTGTAAAGACGACTGAAAAAGGAAAGGCTTCTAGTGACGCCGTAGAGCAGGGGTGGGCAATTATTTTTCCCCGACGGTCGTATTTGAATTCAGATCAGTGACAAATGGCCTGACCACAATATTTTAAATAAGAATTAGTTGTTATTGCGTATAAATTTGGCTTAGATGGTTTTAGTTGATAGACTTAGATTATTAACTGGTTTTGAGGTGTTTCTGTATTGCTTAAATTTAAGCTAAAATATCTTGTAAACAGTCAGAAATGTCTTGAAATAAGTGAAATATGCCACCAGATATTAGCAATTTTATTCTAATATGGCTAAAAGAACAAAAATTAAAATGAATATTCTGATGAAGATTGCTCGTCCTTAAAAGTTGAGTGCTAAACCACTCCAAAAATTTAATTTAATCAAAATGTATTGGGTTGCGCATCTTCATTGTTTTCCTATAGCTGTTAGCATTAGCCCGCAAAATACACAAGTTATAAAAGATCCAGAGAATGTCAGCTGTACAAACCTACCAAACACATTTAGCAAAAGTCAGATCCTCGCTACAACTTACTGTTGAGTTTACAAACTGACGGCTAGCGAACTTCAAATAGAGATTTCTAAACTAGTGCATCATTTAGGACTTTTATGACCACTAAACATTGTCTTTCACATGTTACAGTGAAAAAAAAAAAAAAAGACATAAATAACACTCTCTGTGGAGGAGTGTCCAGGTCGCATCAGCAAGTGGAGGAGTTTGTGTAGCAATGTATTAGTTTGGGAAACATAATACAGTATAACATTGCCAATGTTGTTTCTTCATAAGACACAAATCAGTTCGTTTTGCTCATGATTTTACTGAAATCGTTTGTTTCAGCTTGTTTTATCCATAAAAGTGCAACTTCTACCATTGAGTTCAATTTGCGTCAAGTCAAGAAATCGAAAAATGGCACCAAAAGTGCATCATGTTTTCAGTTCCAGTTAGTGTTTTCAGATTTTGAGCATTTCTGCAGCTTTAGCATATTTATAAAAACTGACCTTATCAATGTAATCTCTCAGTAAATAACTGGTCCATCTTCTGGAGCAGCTCTGCTTTGGCTCTGAGTAAAAACACACAGAGGAAACATAGTGTGGTTTTGTTCCTGACTCGCGCTCAGAGCCGTGAAGCATTTATAAAGACAGGAAGTGAGGCGTGGTGCCAGTTCCCAAACACATTTATGTCTGAGATGTATTGTTACCTGTTGACACAAACGCTCATAACATCCGCCGCACGACCCCAAAGAAACTGACCACAGACGTTAAACAGACTTACAGCTGTAGATCCACTCGCAAACATAAGAATGGATCATTATGGATGCTTGTCTGGTTTATGATCATATTATAATGGGTTGTGTTCATGTGACGTCACAACCCTGATTGGCAGCTAAAATTAATTTTGTTTAAATGTGTTTTTTGTTGCTGTACAGAAAGTGAATAGGTCCAGTCACTGAGAAAAATCACCAGAATGAAAATCTGTGAAAGAACATTCTCAGTATTGCAATGAAAAGTGCAATATTATTAATAGGGGAAACTGGTTCTTGTCCTTTAATGGCCCCATGACCGCATCATATTCTAGAACAGACCTGGGCAAACTGCGGCTCGGGGGCCAGGTGCGACCCTCGGACTGTATCAGTGTGGCCCCCGGCACATTTTTGAGAATAAGTGTTCCTCTTAGGGATGGAAAATTGATCGAAGTACTGTATGCAGCAATCGAATAGAAAGGCCAGTTTTGCTCATGCAGCCACTGAGCTACACACACTGTGTATTTGTATAATAAACACAATAATACAATAATAGTCACAATGTTTGAAGAAACAAAGCGTGAACTTGTGCCAGACCTGACTGAAAGTGCATTGTTATGTTGCGATAACAACTGATCGGTGGACAGACCTCTATGGACACTAAATATGACTGTTTACTGTTTGAATGTTGACAAAAAACACTAGTTCTAAGCTCTATAGTGGCTTTATTTTAAATGTCATGTATTATGGTTTATTTTGTGTCTTAAGATAAAAAAAGTGAATATAGATAAACTAACAAAATCGAAAATTGTGGCTGCAAAATCGAAAACTGAATCGAATCATGACTGAAGTGAATCGTCCCACTGCTTTTTATTCTTGACATGGTTATGGAGCATGTGTTTTTGCTTGTTGTCTTAATATTATCACAGTAAATTGTCAAAATAGTAGAGAAATCTACACTGTAAAAATAGAGCTTCTGTATATCAGTTTAACTTAATTCATTTCATATGATCACCTCGTCAGTGTCCAAGCAAGAAGTTGTTTTTGTTTGATAATAATTACGTAATATAGTAGACCCTCCACATGTTTAAATAAATGTGAATTTGTTGACTAGTTCTACCCCTAGTTTAAAGTTTATTCCACATTGCCATCGTACAGAGGAGAAATCAAGAATGACAAAATGAGAACAAAGTGTCTGGACAAGATAAACTAACTATAACTATACTAAGTACAGATCGCATATGTTGTTATTTATCTTAGATGCTACTTTTTTGACTGAACCTTTGTTATTTGTTTTTTTTATTTGTCAGAGATGAGTGGGCCGAGGCGATCACGATGGTAGCAGAGTCTTTGGCGAAACAGGAGGAAGAGGGAATCCTGAGCAGCCCAACGTCACAGATCGAAAACGTGAACGAGGAGGAGATGGACACAACCATCAGCCACTACAAGAGGAAGGTAAAACAAACATCAGACAATCAGAGAATAGTATTTTGTGTGAATGGTGCACAGTGGTGGTCAGTCCTCTTGTCTCTCGATGGGACTGTAAAGAGTGACATCACGACTCCAAAACTTGACACAATTGAAGAAACAGGTTTGAGTTTAGTGAGATCTGACGAGGCATTTCATGCGCTGTTGTTTCGCCAGGAAGACCATAACACTGACGCCTGTGAGTTGCAGCTAACATTTATAAAACTGCAAACCTGGAGGCTGCAGTCTCAAGAACCGCACTGACTCTCCTGTTAGCGCTTAGAGCGTCATTCAACTAAAATACCAGGACAGAGAGTGTTGATTCGGTCTGATTTCAAGAGGAGTCGTTCTCTTGTTCATGATCGCTTCAAAGACAAACATTGATGTTTGTCCGGTAACTGGTGTACAAAGAAAACTCGCATCTGCATTTTTTTGTTTCACGCATAATATCAGCGGAGCACTCGCAGATCTACGGCAGAAGCAGCGTGAAGGAAAACTTTTCCAGAGGAATGACTGCTGTTTATGCACGGTGCACAATGGAAAAACGTGTGTCGAATTATGTAAATATCCCCAAAAAAGTGCTTCTAAAATATGCATTTTGGGGCTTCTGCGACGTATACTCCGGAGCTACATATAGTCCGGAAAATACGATAAGTCAAAATGAAAAAAGTGTGATAATCTGCCATATAGGCTTTATAGCGGGACAAACACAGAATGTTTCAAAGTGTGGTTTTAGATTTTGGAATTGTGGCTACAAATCCCATCGACCAAATAGTTGACTACAAAGTGAGTGATTTGACCCAGACTGTGCTTGAGAAGACAAAAAATGCAATGGAGTTCACGCAAAAACAGCAATTTATAAACTCTGTCTCTAAAAAGACCAGTTATGCAGTCTCGAATCTTCTGCTAAATTCACTCCTTTTTGCTGCGGATCAGTTTAAATTCTTGAAAGTTGAAAGGTACAGGAAGTAATTTGAGTTCTAAAACATAACGTTGGAGAACAAAGACAATTCACTGGGAGTTTATACATTGGATGAAAACAAGCTAAATTGTTTATTGCAATCTTAAATATAATCATGTTCACTATGTTTTGCTGAAAAATTTAGTTTAACTGGATCAGTGTTATTGATTGTGTTTTTGTTTTTCAGACAATGAACGACTTTGATTATCTGAAGCTGTTGGGAAAAGGCACGTTTGGCAAAGTGATTCTGGTGAGAGAGAAAGCCAGCGGCACGTATTACGCCATGAAGATCCTCAAGAAAGAAGTCATCATCGCAAAGGTACCGGCACTGGGTTTGGGATCAGTATGGATGAGGACCAAGATATTTACTTTTTAATTCAAAATCCTACTCAGATTGCAGTTTTTCACCACACCCATTAAACCTTTAAGTTAAGTTTTTAAGTTAACAGGTGTGAAAGTATAAATATAATGAATTCTACTTCTATACCATTTATAGCTTTAATAACATTTAAACAAACCAAAATATTGAATTTTAAAATTCCACATGTTTTGGTCACTTACCTAATGCATTCTGAGCCTCCGAAATGTTCGGCACAATGTGTTTTAAGCTTTTCTCACAGTTGTCAGTAGCGAGGCGTGTCAGTATGCTTACGACAATTATTCTGCTGCGTTCATGTGGACCTTGAGTTTCCGACATGATCAAATCAAATCAAACTTTATAAAGAGCTTTTCATACATACATGTAACACAAAGTGCTTTAGAGTGCATTAAAAACAATCCCATATGCCCCCCACCCTGGGATGTGGACATATGTCAATATTAGTGCTGTACTCAATGTATCGATGCAGGGATAAATCAGGACAAACCCATTGGTAATACGCGTATCGTTACAAGAGGGTGTATCAGGATACGTATCGGGATATGTATCGGCATTCTTGAATTCATAATATGCACTTATGAACCTGAACTGCAGCTTTAAGGCTGAAACTGTTGAGCTGAACAATGAATTATTTGTAAGACACTTGTATCTAACATAAAGAGCAGTTTGAAAATACAATTCCTCTGCATCTTGTTATTCTACATAATCAAATTTACATTTTTTACACCGTTTTTAGAGACGTCTATATTCAAAAACATGTTAAAAATACCTAAATAACTAGATTTTTATGATTTTTTTTTTTTCTAAAATATATCTTGATACATGAGATATTGAGGAAATTATATTGGGATTTATGTGTATCTGGTTATGTATCGTATCGTGACCTCTGTATAGGAATACGTATCGTAACGGAAGGCTCTTGGCAATACCCAGCCCTAATCATTATATATTATATTAGGCTTTCTTTAGCCTAATAGCCTTATTTAAATATACACAACATAGTCAGGCCAACATTTAAAAAAGCGTCCCTCAACCAACTGACTTCAGTCATTTCTGCCCCAAACCTATTTGAATTAGAGACCGCTATCATTATGATCAAATTATCTCGCAGGCCACGTTTGACCCTTGTGCTAACAAATTAAAAAGCACACTACTTTCTGGGCAATTTCACCTAGTTTGACAATATATATGTACTGCTACAACACAGTCTACATGTTACAGTATATTAAAAGTAAAAAAAGAAAGTAAAGTAAACACAGGGCCTTTAGTTTATTAAAACATTTAACCTGACTTTTGTTCTTTTCCTGATCAGGATGAAGTGGCTCACACGCTCACGGAAAGTCGAGTATTAAAAAACACTAGGCATCCATTCCTCACTGTGAGTAAAACTGGTTCAAATGTGATTATTCTACGTTTACCTTATCGTGCACATCGTTTCTGATTATAAATGTTTGTGTTTCAGTCGTTGAAGTATTCGTTCCAGACAAAAGACCGGCTCTGTTTTGTTATGGAATATGTGAACGGAGGAGAGGTAAGCCACACAGACCACTTTTGTTACTTAGATTCAAATAATCTCAAACCTTTTGGTAGACTAACATGCGATTGTCTATTATTATTATTTTTGTTGCAGCTGTTTTTCCATTTGTCGCGGGAGAGAGTTTTCTCCGAGGATCGAACTCGTTTTTACGGGGCGGAGATCGTTTCTGCTCTGGATTATCTGCATTCGGCCAAAATTGTCTACCGCGACCTCAAGGTGCTAAACTGTTTTTCTACAATCGCTTCTCTGTCTTGTTCTGCAGAATTGTACAGATGATTCACAAGGTTTTACAGCTGTTTGAAAGGTTAATGTTTTTATTTGTGTGGCAGCTGGAGAACTTGATGCTGGACAAAGACGGGCACATAAAGATCACAGACTTCGGTTTGTGTAAAGAGGGAATCACTGACACTGCCACAATGAAGACGTTCTGTGGGACGCCTGAGTATCTCGCTCCAGAGGTAAGACATGTTTGATTGAAAACTGTATTTATTTAATCAGGTAGGTTCTATAAAAAAGACAGTGATTCTCATTTCCTTCCAAACGGTGATCTGGTCTGAACCACTGATGTTAACTCAACAGCGCGTGCATTCCCAACCTACACTCGCAAATATTGTGAATATTCATCTGGCTTTCTAACAGTGTTGGGGAATAACTACGTCTCCACAAGTTCGGGACAGTCCCGACATTCAAGCATGTAGCCTGAATCGTGAATCTTGTTTATGTAGTCTTGAAAATCATGCCGAGTAACAGCTCAAACATTCTGTGCGACGTAACAGTACAGACGTACACACTGAGCACATGACAGCACCGGCAGCTCAGGCTTTCTCTGGACTCTACGGACAGAAATATTAAAGTCTAACTCAAATAGGACAAATACGGCAAGAGGGTCATGGGTTCGACTCCCACACGGCCCGGGGCCTTTCTGTGTGGAGTTTGCATGTTCCTCCCCGTGTCTGGGTGGTTTCCTCCGGTCACTCCGGTTTCCCCACAAACCAATAACATGCAGGTTAGGGACTGCTTGGTGGTGGTCAGAGGTTGAGGCGCCAGGTGTTTAGGCGAATCATTTCTGCTGATCTGCTCCAGGGTTGCTGTCATCAGTTGGGGGGTGAAGCACTTTGGAAGACATCTGTCTGTGTAAATGTGCTATATAAATAAACCAATAATTTATTCATTAATTCATTCAAATATTCTAATGCTTTGTGTGGTTCCAAAAAGAATTACAAAAATATGAAGAAATCCACTGTATTTCGCTGTGGTAATTTCCGGATACATTTTGTATGAGTTAATTTGCCGTTTTTACACAATAGCACAAAATAAAGACTCATTAGGACCGTACTAGTAGTAGAGCTATAGATTCTCGGGGTCGGACTGATGACGTGACGTGATGTTTTGTTTGGTAGCCGACGACGCGAAGGAGAAAGCATCAAATAGCTGTACGTTCTCGAGGTCGGACTGATGACGTTTTGTTTTGTTTGCCGACGACCGAAGGGGAAAACATCAACTTGCTGTACGTAAAAATGCTTGCCAGATGCTCAAATACTAATGTTTGGAAAGTGTAAACAACCACTGTGCGGTGGTGAGTGAAAGTTTAAATTTAAAGTTACTTTACGTTGTTGTTTTCCGTTGTTGTTTTCCCCTTCGTTTGGCGTTGCCACAACACGATGACGCTATTCGACCGCGAGAATGACCACAGAAGTTTTTGGTCGCCTAACCCCTGTCGTGCACTGATTTGGTGCGAGTCTTAGAAAGTGCTTAAAACCAATGCGCCCTCGTACACAGACCTTGGAGCGGTGCAAGCGCATGTTTAGGAGTCTATGTTTCCCTGAGGTGCGACTTTCAAGTCATAATACGAACAATGTCGCAGCAATCCACATGAAAACAGAGACGTGACAAAAGCTCTGAAGCTTTTGTAAAATCAAGGGATTACACTAAATAAAAGCAGACCTGTTGTTTCAAAATTACTATAGAAATACATTGCGTATTGTTTACCAGAAGTGAATTCCACAGATTTAGCCTTGTTTATTGTGTCTCACTCGCTGCAGACACTGATCAATCAGATTTTCCTTTTCTTGACAGTTTCATTAAAAGTTTGTTGATGGCTAGCTCATCTTTCACTTTTTAAGGAGTCGATTTACAATTAATTTAGAGAAGATGCTGCTGTTTGGATCTTTAATTTTTAAACTAATGATGTGATTCAAGAAGAACAGTTTGTTTTTGCTATGAAACTTTTAACAAACTGCATCGGACTATTAGCAAAGGATTTCTGACACTGGAAGCTCCGACAGGACATGATGGATGAACCGTTGTAGGAGATTACACCAACACACACACATGTATGAATCTGAAGTAAAAGACTTCAGCAATGATGAGTGTGACTGAAACAGCACTTCAGTGATAAGTTATTATAACATTTGATAACATGGTGATGCTGAGACTAATGAGATTACTAGTTACCAAGAACTTTATTCTTGTGAGGCTTAACAAAATCGAAAACGTATCGTAGTCGTTACCCAGGCATCGAAACAAGAATTTTATTATGACTAAACAGAATCGTCCCATTCCTAGCTTGGATATCGGTTGCTAAAGGTTACCATGACTACACTCTCTCCAATCATTATAATCACAATATATTATAAGTGCCATGTTGTTTCCCGTTCAGGTGCTGGAGGACAATGACTACGGGCGCGCGGTGGACTGGTGGGGTTTGGGTGTGGTCACGTACGAGATGATGTGCGGACGGCTGCCGTTTTACAACCAGGACCACGAGAAACTGTTCGAGCTCATCCTGATGGAGGAGATCAAGTTCCCACGCACTCTGTCTGCGGACGCCAAGTCTCTGCTGTCCGGCCTGCTCATCAAGGACCCCAACAAACGGTACCACACAACGCACAACAACAAGCAATACAGGCACAACGCACAACTCAATGACAAAAAGCAATAAGCTCTGTGCACAGAAGACAGTTGGCTTAATTATTTTCAAAATGCTCACTTCTTGTTGGCATGTTTGTTTCCTGTTTAATTCATTTATATAAGGTTTCACTGCCTCAGTCTAAAATGAAAAAATACTTTAAGATCAGGCAGTGAAAGTGAGTTGTTGGTGGTTTTAAAAACATGTTAAATACTTCACCAAATGACTAAAGTGTGTTTATAAAAAGATGTGTTTGTCTGCCAATGCTAATGCTAAAATCTGATAATTAAAAATGAAAATAAACAGCTTCAATGCACAAGGTCAATACAGACACAACTTACAACTGACCAACATTACTGCTACTATAGAGGTTATACAGACGACATCAGATGTCAGCAGTGAGTGTCTGAATGAATGTGAGTCCATAGACTCAGACAATCACAATTTCTCCTGTCAAAGTCAAAAGTAAATTTCTGCCAAACAAATGTTCCCCAGAGGAAAGTTCCACAGACTTTTGCGTCTGTCACAATGTTGAGGAGGATTTTTCAAATAAAATAATGTTTGTTAAAACGATTATTGATCAGTTCAGTCAAACTCATCGTGGCCAAGGTCACATTGGCATCATTTCTGTTGTTAAAGGGTTAATAATAGTTTCTGTATTGGATTTTTTAAATATTTATTGAACTTAAATACTGCATATGCATTTACATAAGTCTAAAAAAATGAATTACTGTTTAAGTTTCAGTTAAATCATTGCATTAGGTTAAAAAAACTTTACTTTTTATAGAAGACTTTGGGCGCCGCATAAAAATAATTGAGGGGCTGAAGCTGGCCCTTGGGCCTTGTGTTTGACCCTTCTGGATTAGTTTATTAATTGCAGCAGCAGTAAATAAATAAATAATTCTAGCTTTTCCTAAGTAAAGGGAAAGGGAAAAGTTTTAACAAAAATGTTTCACCTTTAACAGCTCATAGTGCTCAAGGTTCATTGTGTAACTTTCTGGAAGTAAAAAGTCAACTATACAATTCAGGAAGAATAAAAAATTAAATCAAACTTTGGAACATGTTTTATGTCATAATGTAATTTATGCCATAATGTGAAAAAATACAGCTCTGTGAACTAACAATGGGAAATAACACTCGAATATGTGGCCATGCAAGCTTATTAAAACAGATTTATTTAGTGCAACAAAGAAATCTAAATGACACAAACCTTTAATCAAGTCTATTTTGGGTCAAAAGGTTACACAATGCACCTTTAACCAACTTTAATCATTAAACCAATGTTCCGTTGTTTCATTGTCACGTTTTATGAATAAATAACTACATTTAAAAGGAGAAATTTGCCCCATTTCACTTTTACAAATAGTCTTTTTTCCATATCTAAAGTCAGTGCAGAGCCGTTTTTACTGCATTACCTCACAGACCCAAATAAAGCTAAACTCGCTCACCTCTGCATCTATTTCCGTGGTGGATATTCTGGTTTCACGTTTGATATTTCTGTGTGTTTTTGTTCAGGCTCGGCGGTGGCCCGGACGACGCGAAAGAGATAATGCGACACAGTTTCTTCAACACAATCGACTGGCAGGACGTCTACGACAAAAAGGTGACGAGAGAGAATAAAAGACTTTGATGATTTCGTCAGACGTTATTTGTGGATCAGGGCTGCCTCGTGTTCGCTGATTACGTAAATGATTACCTCACCTGAAACTAGATGTAGAGACGGATTAAAAGTGTGTAATACAGCCATTGTTGCTTTAGACATGCATTATTTAATTATGTCTATATAAAACTATTTAAGCTATTACCGGTGATGATTTGAAAAATGGCCCAAGTTTAAACATTGCATAATTTTGTTGATTCTTGTCTCTTTACAATATTACTTCTTTAATGCCGTTTTTGGGGAATTAAGTCGGGAGTTTATCAAGATAATGCCTAAAAAAGTTTATATTTCATTTGTTCCTGAGTCAAATTTTTAAAACAAAAAAGGGGACAGAATGACTGAGAAATGACAGTGGAATAAACCCTTTTAATAACAAAATTGCAAAACAGTTATGAAGGATTGAACTCAACACTAGAATTGAATTGACCCATCCCTAATTTTGCAGATGAGATTTTGAATATTAATTAATTTAAACTACTTTACTTGTTCTACTCAAAGAATTGCCTAAAATGTTATGCTGCAATATATTGATAGAGATCAGATATGGACAAATCCATCTTTGAAAACCTTCAAAATCTTGTTCCAAAATTATAGTTTGGTGTGTGAAGGCGCTACTTTAGGGGATGGTAAGGCTGACCCTGTATGTGTTTGTTGGATTTACAGTGTTTTATTGCAGTTTTCAGACATACAGAATTATTTATTTTCTTTTTACTTGTAAAATGCATCAATTCCCTGTTAACTCTTGGTACTCGCTATTTCTCCACAGTTTTTGAGTAAAGCGCAGTCCTATCTGATACTTGGGGTTACTTTTTTAGTGCAGGTAGACAAACTTTTTCTCTCATTGTTTTTGATACCTTCTGGAAATGTGCGCTTCGTAATCCCAATGACAACAATGCACAGCAATGTGCAGTCACAGGAACAGAAACAGCCAATCATAGCGCAGAGGAGGCAGGACGTTCGTCAGATAAATTAATGTGAGCAGCTTCTGGAGCTGAGCATAGGCCAATCACAGTCATTCAGCTCATTATTTTAGGTCCTCTTGAGTATTGTAGGCTTTAGGCATTGATTTCTGCCATTTGGAATGAATGAGGAGCGAAATACAGTAACGATGAAATCGTGGTTAAGATGTCTTAGTTGTCGACATGAACCTGTGTTTGACCTGTGACCTCACTTCCTGTCTGCAGCTGGTCCCGCCCTTCATGCCACAGGTTTCCTCGGAGACGGACACGCGCTACTTCGACGAGGAGTTCACAGCACAGACCATCACCATCACTCCGCCGGAGAAATGTGAGTCAAACGTCCACAAACTGTATTTTTTTAATAGTGTCACTCAGAGGACTCCTCTTTATTTCTCTTTTGTCCTTGTGCGAAGAAGCTGCACTGAACTTTAACCCAAACACACACTCCTATTGTATGTATTTATACAAGTACACATTGTTAATATTTTTTTAAATGTATTTATTGGGGCGTGTTTTTACGGCCTCTGTAAATGTGAGGTGTGTAGACGAGCAAGCCAAAGACAAATTTATGTCATGATTACAAATGATGGACAATAAAACTTTTCTACTCTTTTATATTCCTCTAATCACAGAGACGGCTCAGGTTGCTTGACTGATAGTGTATTCAGATGGGACAAAGGCGCACAAAATTTTTTTGCATTAGTGAGTTGCATTAGTGGTCACTTCGCTGAACTGCAGCAGTGGGACTCAAGAAAAATGTTCCCATATAGGGTCCATGCATTTTTCAGCTCTTAAAACAAAGATTGAAGGTTTATTCTATATATTGTTACAACATAAACTTTTCCATTTTTTTTTTCAGTGCCCCAAGTTTAGCCTAGCTTAATGCTCTGTTCGCACTATCTCCGGTCCTGCCGCTCCACCGTCACATCACAACAGCTTGAGGCACTAGCCACCCATGTTGAAGAAAAAACGCGCAAGAAAAAAATATTGTTTTGGCTTCAATGAGCAGAAGACATTGAGAACAATGGGCTACCACCTTGCATTCATTTTACAGTTCTAATTACCTCAGTGCAGTTGTCTTGTTTTGGTTTAAAATAGCACATCCTGTACATACAACCACTTCCTGTCCAATGCTTTTCAATTAGGTTTTCACTACATCAGTTTAAAATAAATAAATCCTTTTTAGATCAGACAGTTGTGGTGAATGTTACAGAAAACATGTTAAAGCCTTTACATATTAGAGGAATATTTCACCAGAGGATGCTTGTGTGTTTAAATAGAGACATGATTGTGTCTAAATGCTAGCGCTAACAGGAAATAGTCATATGTACAGAAGTTAGCATTTTTGAACGTACGCAAGTCAACTGAAATTCCATGCACACAGCCCATTGGCTGAGTGCAGTTGTCTTGTTTTGGTTTAAAATAGTACATCCTGTACATACAACGACTTCCTGTTCAATACTCTTCAATGAGGTTTTCACTACATCAGTTTAAAACTAATAAATACTCTTTAGATCAGACAGTTGTGTGTTACAGAAAACATGTTAAAGACTTTACATATCAGAGGAATATTTCATCAGAGAACACTTCTGTGTTTAAAAAGAGACATAATTGTGTCTAAATGCTAACGCTAACAGGAAATGGTTGTATGTACAGAAGTTAGCATTTTTGAACAATCGCAAGCCAACTGAAATTCCGTGCACACAGCCCATTATACTTCTAAGTGAATCGTGTTGGCACGCTTGCGACAGTTAGCCACATTGCTAACAACAATAACCAAATTTTAGTGGCCAAACAATAGTTGTAGACGAGACACTGCAAACTAATTTTCACGTCTTTAGATACATTAACATTGTGCTTCAGGGAAACAGAAGTTTCTCAAAATTATACTGATTAAGCTCACTGTCTCCCCCCCCCCCCCCTCTCCTCTCTCAGACGACGAGGACGGGATGGACGCGGCGGACAACGAGCGGCGACCTCACTTCCCTCAGTTCTCGTACTCTGCCAGCGGTCGCGAGTGAGTGACTCCTGCGGCGGCCCGAGCGCGAAGAGGAAAACACGTAGCCATTTTAGGAAAAAGTACCAGTGTCCGCTGTCTTTCTCCTCCTGTCGCTAGCGGAGACGGGGAACAAGAGTCTTTTTAGGGACTTTAAAGAGGTTTTTGCACAGTGGGATAGCCCCACACTAAAAAATACAGTATGTCTCTACATTTTCAGCGCTATTACAGCAGAAGGCAATGTTTTTGTTATTTATTTTTGTCAGTATTAAGTTGTTCATCTTTCTGCCCCTCCGTTTTTTTTTTTTTTTTTTTCTCGTTTTTTGACTTTTTTGCACTTGGTTTGAAAGAGCCGTTTTTAGGGAACAAAAAACCAAAAATGTTGCCTTACGTGTGTATCATATACCGACAGGGTGTTAACTTTTTGGGGGCGGGGGAGTCGTTTTTTTTTGGGCGGGTAAGTAAGTAAGTGCATGGCTCGTGGTTCACTGGATTAACTAGAAGAAAAACGGAAAGAAAAATTTGAAAAAGACAAAAAAAAATCTAAGAAAAATAATTTGTCATGGGTCACTGTGTGCTGTTGATGGAGAACTGAATGATGGAGTCGCTTCATTTCGGACGTGTTGTCGTGTTTTTAACTTTATTTTTTTAACGGCTTAGTTCTGCTTTTTTACGGAGCTGTGTCGCGTCTCGATAAAATCTGATATTTCATGGTAATAACACGTTTATAAGAACTTTAGTAGCCTTAAAAAAGCATGAACAAAGACTTAAAGTGCATATGAGAGGTCTTAGCAACCGTTACCTAGCAACCACACTGTAAATCTGGGCCAAAAGCCACATAAATGACCTAAAAGTTTGGACTATAATTGCATTTTTGAGCTTTTTGACGACAACATGTTTAAGAAATCAAATTATTTTTTAGTAATTTTCTACTTTTATTTGTTAACTTTTTCATATTTCGCAACTTTACTGCTGTAAAACTACAATAAATACAAGAACTAACACTACAAACTAAATCAAAATGAGTAAAATGCAATAAAAATGGGTGTTTATTATTGTAATTGAGGCTTAGTCAATCAAATTTCGAGCGTATTAAGCCATGTTTTTTTGTTCCTCTTTTAGCTTCTCAAAGTTGTATTTAAAACTGTATTTAAAGGAGAACTATAATGGAATTTTTCTGTATATTTAGGAAGAAACTATGGCATATGTAGATCAATAATTCACATTTTGTTTATTGTAAAACACAAAAATGATCCAAATAGGTTTAGAAATGGGAACAGGTCCTTTGACTTCCTGTTCAAAATCGCAGAACTGATAAGCCCCGCCTCCTCTTTGTAAGATTAAACTTTAATAAGCTGTTTTAAATCAATGTTTTTTATTGTTGGACAGTGGCTATGTGAGAGTTTTGAGTCCTACATGTTTTACCTGGAATCTGAATTTTGTCTAATCGCAAGTAAATATAGACAAGTGGGCGGGAATAGGTGGTAAGTGAAGACAGGGATTTTCTGAACACTGGAGCAATAGCTGCAGGACAATACAAGAACACTCAAACATGCAGGAATCAATCCAACTTTGGGTTTATTATTGAGGAGAGAACGCTGCTGTAACATGGTTAAAAACCCAAAAAAGTAGATTTTACACAATAGGTCTCCTTTAAGAACAAAACAACACATGTGGACTGTTGGAAATAGTTTAAACTATTTCTGTTTTACACTTTTAAAGGAGACCATGATGTTGATCTAATAATTAACTTAAAATAAACACATTTAAAAAGGGTTAGGGTAAATATAGCATATTCTGTGTTGGTTGTCCTTGTAGGTGTTGCCGCTGTCAAAGAATAACATTTATGTGCTAAGCTTCTGGGCAGTTTTGACATGCTTCATGGCATTTACATGTAAGTCAGTCCTTAAATAAATACAGGCAGGTGGGCGGGGATAGGTGATAGGTGAAAACACTGGTTTGCAGGACAATACAAGATTATTTAAACATGCAAGAATCAATCCAAATACAACTTTGAGTAAACTAATGACGAGAAAACACTCTTTAAACATGGCTACAAACTCAGAAAAGTCATTTTTTGGTAATAGTTTCTCTTTTAAACTGTAAAAACATTTGTTCATGCTTTGTTAAGGCTGTTATAAATGCAGTTATTACACAGTTTTAACTCAAATATCATCACATAACGCAGTAATCTGTCAGGATCAGTGGGCAGCCGACCCAGGATCTTAGTAGCGAATACTAAAGCAAACCGGACAAACACAGCTCCGTATCAAAGCCGAACTGCGCCGTGCAATCGTGTCCGTTACGTGTGTTAGTCCGTGTGCAACAAAATTACACTAAAACTGCCAGTTACTGCACAGTTCACTCAGGATCCAGAGCACAACCTCATCCACAACAACAAGAAAAAAAAAAAAGATCTATTTCCACCGTTTTTCTCAGCTTCACACAACTTTTACCTCTTCATCGTTACCTGCTATAGATACCAAAATATACACTAAATATATCTACGTTCAGGCATGGGACAGGGGCGAAATTTCAACGGGATGTTTTTAAAAGTTAAGACGGATAAGAAAGATGTCGATATGTGAGCAGGACTGGGCAATGAATCAGATGTTGAATAGTTAAAATCACTCAAAAAGAACCATTTAAAATCAGAATAAGAATTAAAATATGTGTGGGATGTTCAGCTAAAGGTATAAATGCAATATTTTGTGATTAATTTGACGTCGCAATATTCTCCAGGGCGATAATATTTACCACAGATTGCAGGCAGCCTTGTTTAATTCTTGTTTAAAAGCAGGTTTTTGTCGTCGTACAAAAAGTAAATGGGTCTAGTCACTAATAGGACTCACCAAATAGATTTTTATTAAATATTACAACAACGTTTTTCAGTAAAACATGATTATATCTAAATTTTCTCTAAACATTTTGATTCTTTTCACCCAGTTTGGCTGTTTGGATTAAGTTTATAATTGTCTTTAGTCCAATAAATATGACAAACGTGGAGTTAATTTCACAAATGTTACCTTAGCAACCATGTTTTAAAAATTGGCAAAATATTGTGACTTGTAACTAGTAGTGTATATTAGCTCAGGGGTTCTTTTTAAAGTCAGGGACCCCCTATCAATTCAAACATTTTCTAAGGACCCCCTATTGTTTTTCGCATTGGCATCACAGGATAGTTCTCAAAATCAAGTTTATATCAAACTTTGAATAAAATGTTTTCTTATCATTATATTTTTACATATTTAGAGTTATATATCATAAGAAGTTTTAACGTTGAAGAAATTTTCCACCCCCTACACATGGCCCAAGGACCCAAAGGGGTTTCCGGACCCAACTTTGAGAACCACTGTCTTAGCTTTTGTGGAAATACTTGTATTTAAATTACAGTTACTATCAAAATACTCAGTTACTTTTAAGGAAAAAAAAATGTTTGATTTTAGTTCATTAGCTCCTGTTTTAAAAGCAACTCATGTACTATATACTTCTGTTTAAATGCCAATAATAATACCTATGTCCTATATTTATTCAATGTCTCCAGTATTACACACAAAGTAATCCCAAAGGAATGGAACTAAGGTATTTTCCTGAGGCAGTAACTACTAGTACGTAGTGTAATTTTTAAAAAGTAATCAGAATCAGAATCATCAGAAAGGATTTTATTGCCATTGTCAGTGAGTTACAAAATTCACAGACTAGGAACTTGCTTTAATGCTAATGTGCAACATACAACACAGAAAACACAAATAAATAGCAAAAATATAGAGTAAAAAATATCAACTATAATAAATATCAACTATAATAAAAATATTTAAGATTAATAAAATCAAATAAAGGGTATGCAAAAAAGTCAATAAAAATTAGGCAATAAAAATATGCACAATAATCAGAACAGTAGTGCAAGATGTCAGTGCAAGAGATAATACTACTACTACTAATGTGACACTAAGTACATTTTAAGCACTTATTCCCCAACAATGAAATTACCTCATGTAATTTTCAACATTTTATTTGTCAATTTCTTTATAAATGACAACTTCACTGCTGAAACTATAGTAAATCTTTACCACAAGGACTTTCACACCAAACAGTCAAAAAAATTTAATCATCTAAGTAAGACATATGGGCTAAAACAGGCTTTTACTTCACATCTGATCATATTCTACAATGTGAACACATTACAACCTATTAAATCTAAACAAAGAAAATTAAAGACATGTTTTATCATTATCAATATATGTTTAAAAAAATACAGATATTCATTTTCATCATTGTTACCCAGTCCTAAGTGTTAGAGGCAGGAAAAGGGTGATTATTTGAAGGTTTGAGAGATGAATTGTAATGGAAAGATGATTAGGACAGAAATCTCCAAAATGGCCGCTCCTGTGTCGGGTTTCTGTGCTGCTGTGGTTGAATCAGAAGTGATTTTGATTGGTTTAAACCACATTTAGTCGTGGTTTAGAGAATAACTTGAGTAATTTTTTTCTGGTTAGGTCAGTCTCTATCAGAGGCAAAGTTAATGGAAACAAATGACCTCAAAACACCACTAAAATAGAAAAACACAGCTACAGTCTGAAAATAAATATAAACAACCACAACTGCTGCTGAATTCTGAGTTTGTATGTGACGTGTATAAAGAGAAAACCAGGTAAACAGTGGCAGAAAAGCAGAAAAACTACAACAACACTTCTGTTTCTCACTGGCGCATACTTCAGGATCACACACAGTTCAACACATCACCTTTCTAAGCTTAAATAAATGTTTTTAGTCTGTTTGAGGAGTGAAATATTCGCAAAAATCTTCAACTGCCAATAGCAAACGAGCTAACTAAAGTCTGCACTGTTGCCGTGACAACAGAAAAGCCACCTGAATGTAGTTTCCGCAAAACAAGAGCTCCTCGGACAAAATCTACGGCTAAAAACACATTTTTATCAAGTGTTTTTCTCATACTAAACCAAGTTGTTATTTATATTATATTCGTCTCAGCAAAGGAAATTCTGCTATTTAAATCACTGCCTTTCAAATAGAAATTTTAAATCTGCTGCGTAATATTTTGCAAACCTACAGCGCGATGTGTAAGTTTAAGTGTGAAAAAAAGCATCAGAAAGAAACTCAAAAGGGTCTTAAAACACTGTCGCAACTGTCCCATGCCTCGCTCAAAATACTCAAATCTATAAGTTGCTAGCTTGCTAAAACTAGGAAAAACAGCATTAGCGTTTATTTTATCGCAAGCCTAGACCGGCGCTAACTTATCGAACTTTTATTAGCTCAATGTACTTCAGCTGTATCTTTCCTCACGTCCATTCTTATACCTCCAGGGTTTTGTTTTTTTTTTCTCGCAGGATTTTGGTTTACAGAAAATGTCCTCTTTTTCTCCTCGTGGCTGTAGGAATGAGTGGAAATCCGTTCAGACAGGGATCAATGGTGTGTATTTGTAATGTTATAATGTTAATGTGGGGCTTTCGGGGGCCAACTGTGTATGCTGTCATCATAGCACATAGCTCACATTTGGACATCCCAGGACTGAATATACAATAGTACAGTTAAATTTGACAGTCTTGTGTTTAAACTGTTGACCTTTTGCACAGATGTCACATGATGATTTTTTGTAAAGAAAGCTATGGTTACTTACGACCTGGTGCATGTTCAGTACAGTTTTCCGTGAACGTACGACACTTTTAGTCAAGGTTTTTGGAAAAGCAGTGTCTATCGAACTGTCCGGCGGCTATCAGATATTTTGCTGTACTTGCTGGTTGTCATGGTAATGCATAAGAAACGTGCTGTCGAACTTTTGTAGTTACCACAGACTAAAGTCCATTATTTTCATATTGTTTTAGCATTTCTTCAACACGCCATCAACTAATCTAAATGGTCTTCTAAAAGTTAAACTAAGCTGCCTCTTAACACTAATCTTAACCTAAACCTAAACCTTTTCCTAATCTTAAACATTGCTTTAGCTTGTTTCTAAACTTTTCCAAAAGCTTAACCATTAGGCTAACGTTACCATAACATGTTTCTAAGTTTTGACAAATAATCAAAAACTAATATTTAACTTTTTAACGAATCACGCACACATTATTTTGATTTCACATTGAGTTGGTAATCATTAAACTGCCAATATAATATCATTTCACATCAGATTCCAGTTCTTTCGATTAAATGCTGTCACCCGTTAGCGTCTTCTGTCTTTATCAAAAGGTTTACGATTGAAAGCTGCACTAGTCTTACAACCTCGCCTGTTCGTGCAACCAATCACACAACAAAATGTAGCCATTTTACAATTGAAATCGATAAAAACGAACTTAGATGTGAGCAGGTTTTTTGTCCAAGTTTCCATAGTTTCAATGCAGACGGCGCTTTTGCCCCCTGTCATGGTGAAGTGGGAGTTCCCTTGCAAAGCGTGATGACACGTGCAAAGGGTCAACAGACAGTAGAGAAATATCTGGTTAGATAAGGTGTTTATCAAATGTGCAGTTTCAAAAGAATATGAATCATTTGAAACGTAGACCAGTTGTTTTTACTTGAAACTGCAAAAACAAAACAAAAAACATTTATTCATTTTTGTAAATCAGGATTTTAATCTCCATGTTTGGTCATTTTCACTGATTAAGATGTATTTACTTGATGGACCAAAATTATTTGACTTTGAAGTGTTTCTGCATCGTTTTAAAACATTTGTTCTTATTTCAAGACAAATTAGTTGACTTTTCGCAGTGTAGTTTGAAACCATTATACACTACGCCACAGTGAACGTATCTGTTTTGCATTTGTTCTACATTTTTTGTTGCTTAAAGTGAACCCTGGATATAATCACAAGTTTATCCTAAAACACTTATAATATCATCACTTATATAAATACAGGACAAATACCTTGGAAGTATTTGCGGTTATGACATAAAATAGTGTTGTCAAGGTAACAGGCAGTAGCAGGTAACTAAGCAACATGAATTCCTGGGTTAAACCTTGTCAGTTTGAGCCGGAGCAAAGCCAAATACAGAACGATTATGTGGAATCTAGTAAAACTGAAGATAATCAAGAGGAAGAGGCAAGAACTGGACACTGTCAGTGGTGTTTTTGTGGCAACTGTTCACCTGATGAAATTGTGGGAGTAACCATGGAAACACTATATTATATCATCGATCCAGAATGCATAGACAAAATGGCGGCTCCCAGTGGCTTGAAAACAACATAAACAATGACAATTTTATAAAAAATAGTAAGCAGTTATATATTTGTTTGTAATTTATTTTTATAAGCATGACCAGTACTAGTGTTTTAGCCAGATTTGTCTTCATATCCAGGGTTCCCTTTAAACTACTTTCTCCCTAAAACAGTTATGATCATTATATTCATTTATAGAACATTTTTGCCTCTTCCTTTCCATTTAGCCACTTTTTAGGATTAAGCATTTAATTCCTGTTTATAAAATGAAAGTAAAGTACAGTGCAACCGTTTCAACGTATGTGATTTTTGTATTGGTTTTAATCTGACAAAAAACACTAAAATAATGTAAAAACTGCACTCTTGACAATCTCTTGACCGTCTGTTTCTCTATTGTCTCTTTTAACTCATAACTTCCCACAAAGCACTTTTAGTTGTCATTATTTTTAAACTATTGAGTCTCTGGGATGTGCCGTTGTCAGTATTTTTACACGAATGAATCGCTGATCATGTGACTTGAGAAAACTGAGCCGATGTGTTCGAGGACTGTGGGAAATTCCTGTAAACGCCCCATTTTTTCTCGTCAATGTAAATATGCAATGCCTTTTTTTTTTTTTTCGGTTTATGTTCATTTGTTTTTTCGTGACATCTTTGACTGATCTGTGTGTTTGTTTGCGTGACTGAATTTATGAATTTTTGCGAAATAACAAGAGAGAAACAGATATTGTACACATTTATTTTATGTTTTTTCGGGGGGAAATACGGGAGGGACTTTGTGTATCACATTGTTGTTCCTTCCTAACCCTTCGAACGCCGCGAAAGCCGTACAAACTTTATACCCTTGAACTTGAAAAGAGAAAAAAATGACGGCAAAAGTGCGGCGGCCATCTTGATTCTTTGCAGTGCTGGTTCATCAGGTCCATTAACTTTTGTACCATTATTATGTTGCGTTTGTCATCTTCTAGACAGTGTTTCCCGTTGTTTCAAAATGGCACCTCTTGAGTGAAAGTCGCTGGATGATGATGATGATGAAGATGTTGGATGCATTAACTAAGTCTTTTTTTGTTTTGTTTTTGTTTATTTTTGGGGATTGTCTGTCCGTTCGTTGCTTGTTTGTTTGTTTTCTTACCAAAACATTAGGGCAAGAACCCAGTAGTGGACTTGCATTGCCGTGGTAGTATTTATTTTGAATTAAATTAAAATGAAATACATTTCAGGGTTTTTGGTGTCTTGACTCTTCACTTTTAAAATAGAAATATCACTTGTTTTTTTTCCTCATGAAGAATACATTTGTATCTGTAAATACTGCACTTAACTTAGTAGATTTTAGGATGTAAACATGATTTGCTCCTGTTCAAAACACAGGGAGGTGAATGAGAGCGAGTACTTCAAAGCTTTAAATAGACCATAATAAATGTGTGATTGAGAAAAAAATGCTGTAAATATTAGTAGTGATGGGTAAAATGAAGAAAAACTTCGAAGCCTGTGTCAAGCCAAAGTGGGCGTGTCCATTAAACCTTGAAATGAACAGTGGTTCAGTAACAGTCATGTGACTGAGTTTTTGGAAAACACTGCCTAAGTGAGCATAAAATGGATAACTATTTGTGTTGCTATTAATATTGACACAAGTATATAAACAGTTAAAGAAGATCTTTAAAATGAATGTTATTTTGTTAAAACATTGATGTTTCCAGGAGAGGGCAGTATTTTTGAGTTGAAACTTAGGCTTAGACCTCATTGGTTCACTACATAGAGGATCTGACCCCTTCAGTTTAAAAAGGCAGATAGTTCATATAATTAATCTGGAGGGTTAGCCCAGTATTAAGACAGTGGATATAATAAATTATCTTGTGCTGCACTGAGCAAAATGAAAACATTCAAGACTTGAACCTTAGTTATTCTGCTTCTGATCGGGTCAAAGGAGTTTTAAATGGCTGTCGCCTCGTTTTTATTTGGGTGAGTAACTGGTATTAAATAAAGCTTCTGTAATGCAAATGCAGTACAAGATATTATATGTTTAATGGTGAAAGTTCTAACTTTTTTTTTTAATTATAACATTTCTAAACATGTCAGCTTGCCAAAGCCTGATCCGGTCAGATCTCAGAAGCTAAGCATGTTGGGCCTGGACAGTACGTGGATGGGAGACTGGAGGAACGTCAGGAGTCACAGTGAGACAAACGAGAAGCTTGTTGTGTCCTTAAACAAGACACCTCCACATTGCCTAATATGGTTCTGATGTAGGTATGAATGGCCACAGCTGCCCCAGGGCAGTGTGGAACGCTTCACATAATGCATAAAGTGAAGCGTCTTTGGGTGTCTTGAAAAGCGCTGTATAAATCTAATGCATTATTATTTAGGGCTGTACTCAATGTATCAATACGGGGATATATCGTGACAAGCTCATTGGCAATACGCGTATTCGGGATACGTATCGGCACACTTAAATTCATATAATTTACACTTATGAACCTGGACTGCAGCTTTAAGGCTGAAACTATTGAGCTGAACAATGACTTATTTGTAAGACACTTGTGTCTAGCATAAAGAGTAGTTTGAAAATACAATTCCTCTGCATTTGACACTTGATACGTGACATATTGAGGAAATTATATCAGCATATACGTGTATCAGGATACGTATCGTATCGTGACCTCTGTATCGGGATACATATTGTATCGGAAGGCTTCTGGCAATACCCAGCCCTATTATTATTATTGGTTGGTGGGTTTTTACTCACTTACACTTTCTATTATCGAATTATTCTTAACTTTTGTTTATTTCAGGCTCATGCTAACTGGGAAAAATACATGAGATGCTGCAGCTGTGTTTACGTCCCTAATCAGAACCCCGGTAGTTATTGTTATGTCATCTGAAACCCAGAAATTATGTGATGTTATAATAAGATCAGCTGGTGGCCAAGAGCCATTAATAACTTTGGGCTTCATTATTTTCTTTAAATAGTATTGCTTTAAGAAGATGCTGAAAGAACTCTACATCGAATTCACAAAGTATTCTTAAACGGAGCTTGACAGAGAACCACTGTCCTAGAAGAGAATACTACTGCCAGTTTCCATTGAAATCTTTTACTTACAGTTAATATTTCACAGTATCACATAAACCTTGTGTATTTTAATGAAGAATGCCACCAAACTAATGTTTTAATCTTCTATTAAATAAGAGTATGGTTTTGCCTTTATTACACTTTAACAAAAAACCCTTTGAGTTTGCAACCAAAGCATGATCTAAACGTTTAATTTGACAAAATGAAAAACTAAATTATGCCCTTTATTGAGTGCCAAACTTCAAATCAAAAGTCCATGTAAATTAAACTGTTCTAAACGTCTTACACTGACACTCAAATCTCTCAGTCTTTCACTCAGGGCATTTTCAGTGTTTTTTTGTCCATTATTTCAGCCTGGTCCGGTCTTTGGATTTCTGTCTGGTGTGATTTGTTCTTCTCAGAGCAGCTCGAGTCTGGACTTCACTCTGGGATCGGAGGCGGCCAGTCCACATCTACAGACTGAGAGAAGAGCCAGGAGTTAGAAGTATTACAGCTACGGTAAACGAATAACAGTTGATTCTTACCTCTACGTCCAGCTCCAGGATGTCCGTGTCCGTCTGCAGAAGCTGACACATGTTTGGTTTTGTCCGTCCAAAATCTCCATGAACAAACTCCTTTATATATCTGCTCTGGAGTTAAGAAAATACAGCAACAGCAAAGCCCTGGTCATACAGAAAACATGTTTGATTGAAATTGTTTCTATAAAATGTGTACCTTATTCTGCCCAATTTTCTTGGCAGAGCACTTCCTGTTAAGATTTGTTTCAGATCCAAATACGTAAATTTATCCAACAATGCAAACGATAGCTGCAAGCTAAATGTTAACATGATGCTAACGCTGCCTGGGAGTATTATCACGCCTGCAGAACATTCTGTTTACTTTTCTGACATAACATCACATGAACAATCTCTATTTAAGCTTGGTTGTGTCTCGAGTTGAATTAGTTGTGCTAAAAATAAGTGGTAAAATGTTCACTTTGCCTTAACAAGAGACTTTCTCCACAGAAGGCCACACCCATTGCTGACTGTATCTATGATAACCTGGCCAGCCAGATGGTTTATCTCGCGATATATCTCAGCGGTGTTTCGGCCCAATCACATCACAGCAGCGTGGTTTTGAGGCCCAATCACATTGTAGCAGGGCAGGCTAACACGGGCTGTTAACGCCGCAGAGTCTAATTCACGCTAAACAAAGACGGCGGCTTCCGTGGATGTGTTGTCTGCTGCTTTTGATGCGGTTTTAGCAGAAATATGGAGTTTTAGCAGAAATTCTGAATAATTTCTTTTTGAAAGAGCAGCAGTATGTGTGACAGTTGTTTTATCCCCCGCGGACATTGGATACACCATTACGAGTTGTTGCTGTGATTGGCTAAGCACAAATAAGGTAGACCCCACACCCAATCAGCTCGAAGTATTTCACTAAACGCCCCGCCTTTTCCCGAACTCTTCCAGCGAGTCAAGTTCCAGATGGATATAGTGAGAACTCAGATAGGAGTTCAACACAGATCCATCTGGCGTGAGCCAGGTTATATCTATGAAGGAGCTCCACAGAAACATGCATGATGAAAAAAGCGACTCCAGGTAAATACAACATGTTTAAAAGTGCTTTGTCTGGTCTGGAGGATACGTTCCGGCCTGCGTCTTCAGTCCCAGGTAAAAGTGGTGTGAGTCCTTGTACTCTGAGCTCATGCTGTGGATCACTCTGGGTCTCACGGCCAGAGCTCGACGATGGAGAACTCGCAGAGGTGTTTTCTGGTCCAGGGTCAGCTCCTGTCAAAGGAAGCAACAGGAATGGGACAAACGACTTTGAGTTCACAAATGAATCATAAATATACATACAGCATATAAAAGTACCAGTAAATAACCAGAGAATGAAATAGGGTGTTCTCAGGGTGTCCTATAATTGTACTTTGATTACACTGAATACAGCAGAGATGGCAAATAACTAAGTATTTTTACTCAAGTGCCGTAGTTAAGCAGTTTTCTTGAGTTAGGTTAGGTTAGGTTACTTTATTTGTACCCGTAGGTAAATTTGTCTTGCAGTTTGAGAGTGTGCTGCCCCCCCACCCCCCAGCCCCAAACATCAAATACAATTAAACAGACAAACAAATACCAATAAATATACATCAGAATAAAACAGTGTTATAAGTGTTCTTGCGCACAAAAATAAAAAGAGTCCAACGCATCACAGTTTATTCATCAGAACAATCGCGGCTGGAACAAAGCTCCTTTTAAAACGATTAGTTCTGGATCTTGGAACTAAAAATCTTTGTCCAGAAGGAAGCAGTTGAAACTCTTAAGTGTAGAGGATGCTGCTTATCTTTAAGAATACTTTGGGACAAGCACTGTAACTGATTAGCGTAAAGAGAATCCAAAGTGAGTATCTGTACTTACAAATTCTGGTAACTTTTTACTTTTACTTCTTACATTTTTCAAGAAGTATTTGTGCTTTCTACTTCCTACATTTTTAAAACAGCTACTTTATGTCCCCATAGAACGTTTTTTTAAACACTACAGAGCTGCTGTGCTGTTGTGTATAAGTGCTCTGTGAACAAATTAACAACTGAAAATTGTCCAAAAAAAAGACATTTCTAACAATAAATAATTTACTTTAAAGCCCAACTCATGCTCCAACACATCACAAACCAACTTTGTGCACTTAAAAAAAAATGCATTCCTAGATTGGTTAAAATGTCTTAAAATCTGGATTTAAATCTTTATTTTTGGTGTTTTTTTCTGGTTCAGATGGTTTTACTTGATGTAGATTAGGGATGCACCGATCCAGCTATTTCTGTTTCGATACCGATTCCGATACTTTGGCTTAAGTATTTGCCGATACCCGATATCAACCGATACCAGGGTATGAACTGAAACACCTTATTTTTCTTATCAAAGCATAAGACATTTGGTTATATAGTGTTATGTAAATATTATTTCTAGTGCAAGTCACAACTTAACAACTTAATCTGAATAAAATATCAAACATTATGACATGTTCTGAATCAACACCAGCCAATAAATTAGTCTCATTATGTCCAATGAAAGGCACAACTATGGTATCGTCCGAACCGATATCATGGAGCCGATACTCGATCCAGCAAAATTGCCTGGATCGGCACCGATATCCAATCCCAGTATCGGATCGGTGCATAATGTAGATTATGTGACTTGTTTCTGTGTTTTCTGCCATGTTTCAATAAATTTGTTCTTATTTCAAGTCAAATATTTGCTTTTGAAATAAGACATTTTTACTCCCCCCAATGGGTAAAACAGAAAGCTACATCATTTTTCCACACTGAAATAGATCAAAACAAAGAAACAAATAAACTGTATATTGTCTTAATGTGGTATTATGCAATATTATTCATAAAAATCTGCAGCTTTACCTTGATGTCATTGAGAAAGCCGATGTCGTCTTTCTCGATGTGTTTCTGAGTCCAGACCAGAGCTCGATACGTCTTAGTTTTGTCTTCTTCTCCCTCCTTCATTCGGCTCATCGCCTCCCTGCACAAAAACACACACGTAGTTACAAAAACAGTCAAAAACATATAACTATTTAATAACAAGTCTTTACCTGGATACAATCTGAAGATCTCGGACACGGATTTTGTCTGAAGATTCATTTATTGTCTAAAAGCAAAAGATAGACGCAGCAGCTGTTTTATGTCATGTAATCTACAAATACACATTAATAATCATAATAATAACACAAAGTAGTACCTATATAAGCAAAGATAATCATTTAGAAGAGTCTTATTATTGCCCAGGCTTAATTTCAAATTCCACAACTAAAAACAAGCGAAGTTAAGTCAAATAAATCTAGACACAGACCTGTTGTATTGTTTTGACTTGGTCCCGGTTGAATCTGGGTTTGTGAGGGTTGATCAGCTCCATCGCAAACGGACGCCCTGGCACAAAAAAGGGGTATTTAACTTTATTTGTAATACATTTCAGATTTTTATTTATTTGTTTTTGTATGCATTATGTTACATATGACTACTATTTGCATTTCATTGTTCCATGTTCTTGTTCAATCAGGACCTCCAAGATAACCGTGCCAGCCAGCAACTCCTTCGGTTTCCTTTCACTTTGTGTAAACTGCCTGACATCGCATCAGTGGGGTTTGTTCGCGTCACAGTCAGTGAGGACTTTTTAATTTCACCAATCACTGCCATCAAGGATGTAAAGCATAAACATGTGTGTCAGTGATTGTTGCCATTTCTATGTGGTACACTTGCAAATTAAAAGGTACAATATCATATCTGGCTGCATCGCTCCTGTTTGCTGATTGGACGACCGTACTTCCTGCTTTTTGGTGAACCGTCTGGAGTGAAATGAAATTGAGTGGAGGAACTCGGTGGCACCAGCCTGAATAACAACTTGTGACCACCACAGCAAAACTAACTTAACCTGGCTCACACAAAACTGATATGTGTGTAACTCTGAACTGAGTTCTACACATTGTCAATCAGGAATGACTGCTGCTGAACGTCGTCGGGAAAAAACAGAACATCATGGCAATATTTTAATCCGATTGGTCAAAGCATCTGTACCAGAGACAAAGACACAAACCTCTCATTTGACAAAAAATGCACACATCTCCACTCCACCATTGTGGGTATTAATATGAGATCATAATGTGACACAAGTACTTTAGGGAATGTTTTTTATACCGACATTGACACGTTTTGAAATAATTCTGTTCAATAGATACAGTATGTATAAAATATACTTTCAAATAGTCTCTAAAAAGACAAACAGATGAGCTGCTACTGAAGCGTGTTTGACATAAAAGTATTTAAAAACAGCCCCAGTCTAAAATGAATGCCTCACTTTAACAAATTCAAACGACTGAAGTCAGAATGAGACACTTGCTCGTGTTACCAGACAGTGTAACAGCTGTGTCAGTGATGAATCCGAGGCACTCACTGTCTAGAGTGTACTAAAGTTAACAATCCCTTCCTATGACAAGGATAAGCAGATACGTTTTGACACTAATGTGTCTTCTTCAGGCATAATAATGTATTACACCTATCTTTTTTGGCCTATCCTGGTAGAGCACCTGTAAACAACATTTTGACCCACTGACTTACTATAAATATTTGCATACATGAGTCTATACTGATACCGATACATTGATATTTCTCACCGTTTCCAAGCGTTCTTACATCCACGTCTTCTCTTCCAGATGAGGAAAAGTTAAAACCTATAAATAAATAAAAACAGTCTTTGCTTCATTTCTTCTTCCTTTAGAGAATATTAAAGTTACAGACTTGATATCATTACATCTGTGTCCCTCTGACCTGTGGCTCTGAACGTCTGCAGGATCGGTCCAGCGATCAGTTCCTCCACAGACGACTCCATCCTGCGCTCTCCGTTTATCAGCCACGGCGTCTGAGGCAAACTGCGGCAGAACTTATTATACCGGCCTGAAGAATCAACACACAAACAGAAACACTGTCAAACTTTTAGATGAAAAAAGGGTTGAATAAAAGTGCACCTTTACAAAGGCTCAACCAATCAGAGCGCAGCATTTGGCTCCTGATTAAAACTAAAATGCGTCATCATTCAATTCAGACAGGACTCTCTTTTTTTTTTACAAAACGTTTTAGTGGAAAGTAAGTTTTGCTGATTTACAACTAAAAAAGTTAGTTACCTCAACTTTAACTTGAGGACTAAAGTATTATGGATAAAAGGAGTTAAAAGTGAACCTGCGATAAAGACAGAGGTGTGCAGACACTGGACGTCCCGGGACACGCAGCAGGAGGACGGCCGCGGCGGAGGACAAGGATAATGTCTGAGGGAGAATAAAGAGAATATTAAGAAAACTGTTCTTGTGATCATCTGGGCTTGTACAAAAACACTTACTTCAAAAACTGTTCGTCAGTAATTTTCTCCAAAGCTTTGACAACAGCCATCCGCGTGAAAACTGACTGAAAACAATACAAGAAATATTACATTTAAAAGTCAAATAATCATACATTACAGTTTCTGAGTCATTTAGTGCTGGGCGATGTCGCAAAAAAACGTAATACAACAATTTTCTTGTAGCCAGCCAAAAAATCTGATTCATAGTAAAGCATGTACAGTTTCAGAATAGTCACATAGTCACATTACAACAAGGGTGATCACAGTGATCAACATTTTGAAAAGTTTATGTATTGGAGAAGTAGGTTAAAAAAAATAGTGTCATTTTGAACAAACAGATGAATCCAATAGAGAAATGTAAATCACGATATGACGATTTAATCAAAACAGCTGATTGCCAAAGAGATGAGCTCACAATTAGATTTTTATCACAATATTTTTCAGCCCTAGACTCAGCTTTAAAGTAAATGATGCTGACAATACATCTTTACCTCTTTGTTTTTGGTTGGTTTGAAACAGTCTGGGCAGGTCGTCGCTCTGTAAACAGAAAAGATGAACTAAACTGATCATTTTGAGATTTTAATGCTGTTAAATCACATCACAAGTCATTTCTGGCTCCCTCTGCTGGCAACAATGGGATTTCAGTCTCATTTTTCTGGATTGTTACTACTTGAGGCGTCTAAAACAATGTAATGTAATCTTAAAAGGCCTGAAGAATTAACAAAAGATTATAAATATTCTTACAGAAAGTGACAGTCTTTGTCTGTTTCTGGATGAATAAACTCCACTCCGACCTCAAACGCACTCTGGAAAACAAAAACATGACTTTGATATCTCATCTTTATTAAGCGTATTATTACATCTGTGCTGTTACGTACCTTCGAGACCACTGCAGCGCCCCCTAGTGCCTTCGACACCAGACTCTGCATGACCCACTTGAACGCCTCCTTCACCAGAATCACGTCGTCTTTGCCCAAAACTAAACTCTTTGCTCTGAAAAAGACAAAAAGGTGGATGTTTAGAATCTTACAATCAGTCAACACATTTTAAATTTAGTTGACAAATTAGCTGACATTGTCTTTCTGCCAAAAAGTACAGTGCTCTCTAAATTGTATTATTGTATAATTAAGGATTCTATCCGTCACAGAAGAGCCAAAAGCAGTGTTATGATTGGCTGTGCTTGGGTGGTTCCCAGTTTTGGGAAAAAAGTACTGAAAAAATAATGTGTTACTCATTACTTTTTAAAACGTAAAGTAACTTAGTTACTAGGGGATGCACCGATCCTATACTGGGATCGGATGGCTGCCACAATTTCGATGGCAACAGAACCACACACTGTAGGAACATTTTTCAGTTCCTAATAGAAATGGCTGGACGATGTATGATATTATCGCTAGTCACGATAATTAAGGGCCACAATTAAATAATGCTGGTGTTTTTTCATAATCATGATAATCTTACGTGACGATAATCGGAATTATAGCAGCAGCGTGCGACTGTGGCTTCATAAGAACGAAAAGTTAATTAATGATTATGAGACAAAGTTAGTAGATTTTTGCTCAACATTGTGAATTTGTTCACTTTGAATCAATATTTATTGTACTTTGACAAAAATACAATAAGTAGTTGTACAAACACATACATATTGTACTTTTTTTAGTTCCAGTCCCCATTTTAGAGCAGGAACTATGGACTGGGGCCACACTTTAAGGGCTTTTTAGCTCCTGCTCTGGGGAAGGTACTTTCAGTCAAACCAGGAACCTTTTGGTGAAATAAGCACATTTACAATGGTAACTTCTTTGGAAACATGTTTTATACGTTACTCTTGAGAAAAGTTATTTAAAAGCAGTAACTCCCAAAATATAGTTAATTAATTTGTAAATGGTAGTCTAACTATTACAGTGAATACCGGTAATTGTGTTTTATTGTTTTCTCCAGTGATGTTTTTAGGTTTTGTAATTCATAGTTTAATGTGGAATTGAAAAAGACAACTTTTATTTTTCTAACACCACTTAATGACTTATTTAAATGCTCCAGAGTCCAGACTATACGGATGCTAATGCTAAAGCTAGTTAGAGCCACTTTCAGGAACTGTTGCTGTGTGAACACAAACATGGGGACAGGATAGTTCCTCTGACTAAACAGGAACTAGAGGAATGTTTGGACTAGTTCTTGGTACTCTCATGTGCAAAAACGCCTACTGTCTCTAGTCTTTAACAACTCAGTGGATTAGCCAAGGTTAATGCCAGAATGTCAGGTCAGGAGGGACAGTGATTAGAGCATTGGGTAAGTTTAGGAAAAGAGTAAACATATTTTACAGTTTGGGCCAGCTCCCTCCCGTCCCTCTGGACCTGACTATCTAGCAGTAACAATAAGCCCACTATTGGCCTCCATGGTGATGTTATTGCTTTGTTTGGCAAAGCATCTTTAATCACAGCAAAATAAAAATGGAGTTTTAGACTCACCTTACTTCAGTCTTGACATGAAGCCAACATGAATGCTGCGAGTCAAGAACAAGAACAACTATAATGTTTTAATATTTGAATCTAAATGAAAACAAAAGATTTACCTCTCGGACGCAGAGCTGAGCAGGAAGAGACACAGACAACACCAGAGAGTCAAAGACATAGTTTTCTGTTTTAATGGCTTCTGCCACCTGTGAAAGTCAAACACATACAGAGTTTGTTGATGAAAAAACTGGGATATTTTATTAAGGTTTGACTTTTAGGTTTAAAAAATGCATTACTTTGTTATAAAAGGTCTTAAGTTCTGTGTTTTAGACTCTGTATGATTCAGATACAAATTCTGATGCTCAAAAATATCAATCAGGGTTTCTGTAGGGCTGGACATGTCAAATGTAAGACTTTTTAAAACCACAAAACATACAAATTACGACTTATTTGCGAGTAGAGACCTATAGTATTTGACAATGCTGCTTCTTTTCCAGACAACTTCTTAATTTAAATCTAGAATTTTAGATTTTGTTGCAGTTGCAAAAAAATCTAATGAATAGAACAACCAAGCATTTATTCCATCAACCAAATAACTTAGGAAGAAACACAACATTTCCCACAAGAAAAGCTACGGTAGTGTAAAATAGATTGTGAAATCTTGCTTCATTAAAAATTTGAGACCTACAACATCAAATTTAAGACTTTTCAAGGGCTTAAATAAAAACATTCCTATTTAAAGCTTATCTGAACTTGCTAAGATTCTGCAGAAACCCTGACAATATTTTTATAGCTAGATAGTTCCAATTTTGTTGATTAATTGGCACAGCCATTATGAAAATGTCATTTGCAACAGTTTATATTTAGAATAAATGATGACTTGACAACGTCACACAAAGCAGATTCTTGTCTTTGTACCTTTGAGGCCAGAGTTTGGTCGCAGTGCTCCTGTAAAATCCCCAAACACACTGGACACACAAGACGTTCCTCTGGTTCAGTCTCGTCTGGTTTGAATCTCTTTGGAGGCGGAGCTTCACCTGCTTCCTGTTCAGCGGCAGCGCCTGATTGACTCTTATCCCCTGAGGCTTCTCCTGTCGAGGTTTTGTCATCATCACCGATAAACTCTTTGAGCTCCTGAAGTAGTTCCTACAAGAAAAGTAAACATGATAATGAGTGTTTGTCACTTCCCAGGAGCTTCCTCAAAAGACCGTTTTGTAGCTCTCCTCCAAAGTTCTGGACTGTAGTATGAACAAGCTCTGGACTGAGTCACACATGTCCAATGTAATGAAAATAAATAAATCAAATTATATATCAAACAGTTGTTATTTTGGGGGTCACGACTAAAAAACATTGAGAACCACTGTACTAATAAAGACCTTTGTAGAGCTGTGCAATACAGTATATTGAATTTTAAATAATATCGTAAATGTTGTTTCTAAGATATGCAAAAACTGAATATTGAGTATATCGTGCAGTAAAAACACACTACATGTAGTGTGTTTTAAATTTCTAATAAAAGTTAAATAAATGATACCATCAACGTTTTCTAATACTGTAGATGGAACCAGTTTATATTCCTATTAGAATTAGTACAATTAGTAATTCAGAGCGCTTCACAAAACAGCAAAATTATTGTAATTAATTTGACAAATATTTGTTTCATATTTAAACAAACTGGAAAAAAACGTCAAACTTAATTTTGAAAATAAGCGAATATGTGCTTAGAATGAGGAGTATTTTAGGTTTTGAATAAGTTATTATTGGTTTGAACTACGATTGCTAAAGGAACAAGCACAAAATCTTGTTATACATGAAATAAGAAAAATACACACTGACTTCAATTTATTTAAAAAATATCCTTCTGTTCTTGAAAAAAGGGCTACGTTTTTTCTTGTATTGCCGGATTTTTAAAAAAGTCAAACGTGAAAAGCACGATAAAAACTAGCCAGTCAACCAGTTTTAGGCTCATTGGAATATTTAAGGTTGTTGTTTTTATAATCTTGTCACATATTTATGTTGGACTAACAAATGATTGCCCTAATATCGTTATCGAGATATTTGTTTTTGTCAATATCGCCCAGCCATAGACCTTTGCACTTTCTTTTCCATGTATTTCATATATATTACATATCTCGATCAGTAATTTATATTTTATTCATTATAAAAGACAAAATTGAGCTAAAACAGCCTGGAAATTTAAACAGGTGCACTGACTTCCCAAAAAACAGTGGGAAAAAGAGAAACCTGGAGGATAACCACATTGAAGGAGAGATCTACAGGACCGACGTATTTAATCTTGTGGACACCTTTACCTGTGTTGGTCTCTTGTAAGGCGCCTGGACGTTGACGCAGCAGAAGCGCAGGACACATCGCGGACAACAACCGAACGACAGCAGCTTCTCAACCAGAGCTTTGTCCTTTTCCTTCAACGGCAACATCACTGCAAAAACTGAACCTGCAAACAAACAGTATGACACATTTTATTCTTTACATCCTCATTCAAAAATGGTTATTTAATGAGTGTGGAGACGTAGGTAGAAGTTGTTTAGTCGATTAGTGTCTTATTTTAAAGAGAAGACACGTATATCCAAATCTAAGCTGGCGTGCCAGACTAGGTAATCGTATTATAATGAAGAAGACGTGGAAGTCTGCACAGCCATCAGCTCCAAAAACTTTTAATGGAACTGTTCCATTAAAACTTTTTGGAGCTGATGGCTGTGCAGACTTCCACGTCTTCTTCATTATAATACGATTAGTGTCTTAGTCAAATAAAATCTGTATTGGTGGAATAATTATTTTATTTATTCTAAGGATTTCAATAGAACAGCAGAAAAAATTTGTGTTATCTGAAAATGTTCACATCGCATTATTGCGTTATTATGGCATTTTATCAATAAATAGACAGATGCATAATCGTTTTGTACAACTCCAATGCATTTTAGTTTTTTTTCCAAGAACTGTTAAGTTTAGATAAAAGATCAGATTAAAAAGATACTTTTTGGTTTGACAGTTTTAGCCACGCCCCCTGTCACTCATCAGACGAATATGTCTTTAGTCGATCAAGAACTTATTTGGTCGACCTAATTATGTTCTCATTAAAAGTGAGGTGGGTGGCTTTTTTAGTTGTAAATGAATAAACTTTGTCTTTGTACTAAACAGTATATTGCATAAGCAGCAGATGTCAAAATCTAAATAAAAGGCATTATGTTTCTCTTTAAAAGCCAAATGCAGCGCTCTGATTGGCTGTGCTTGAGTCGTCACCTCAAGTCTCAGTTTTTCGTCTGTAAAAAAATGATTTTAAGGTTTAACTGTAGACAAAAACAAATGTATGTGGATATTACCTTTTGTTTGAGGATTGGGAACTAGTTTGGACCTTGCGTCAGGTTTTGTGGTGTGAAAATTAGCTACTTCACCTTTAAGCACAAGCACTGAAACTAACTGGGCGACACGGTGGCACAGCGGTTAGCGCCGACCGAGGCCTTTCTATGTGGAGTTTGCATGTTCTCCCCGTGTCTACATAGGTTTCCTCCGGGTACTCCGGTTTCCTCCTACAACCAAAAACATGTCCAATGTGCCAGGACTACAGATGGAAGATTGTGCTTAATGTAATTGTACATTGTCCTTAATAAACATTACCTTACCTTAAATATCCCAGGGCTGCAACTTTTGATTCTTTTGGTAATCGACTATTAGGCTCGGGAAGGTGACGTCACACAGCATTAGAATGTTCAGTTGGTCCCATGTTAAACCCGTGGAGATTTTAAATGGCTAAATTCTGAAAATAGCGTTATTTAAAAACTATTCTGGCACTACAGAGTGATAGATAAATGTACCAGTACTGACCCAGCAGTTTATTGGGCTGTTCCACCGCTGTTTTGTTTACTTTTTTTAATTGTTTTGTCTAATGTATTCCACTGGAAGTTCTGCTAAACTGACAACAAACATGGCGGATTTGCCATCATTTCCATGGTAACCACAGACGCTTCCCGAGCCTAATTTTGTTAATTATTTCTTATGATTAATTCATTGTTTGTTTTTGTTGCAAAAGGCCGGTCAATGTGACATTTGTCCAAAGATGCTAAAATAATGCTTAGACAAGCTAAAATGTCTTGCATTTATTTACATTTTATTATTTGTGTTTGAGCAGAATTAGCTTGTCAATAAAAATGATCTACCGATGGAGCAAAAACATATTCTTTCTAGATGCAGGAGAATATTTAGTACAAAAAAAGTCTTGTTCCAAAAAAAACTACAGATGAAGCCAAATTTTATTGTACCTGCACATTGCCCTTCAAATAAATAAATGAATAAATACAAATAAATTGGCAGACAATTTTACTTATCAAGTAAAAGATAATGTTTAATTCATTGAGTTTTAGCTTGCCTGAATATTGTTTTCAGCAGTATAACACCTTAAACTTACACATTTTTTCATGTATTTATATTTTTTTTATTAAATTACATGTCTAGTGTCATTTTGAATTTTTTACATTTCTAAAATCACAGTATCTCAGTACTTGACTACACATTTTGAGTCTGAGTACAGTAAGTTAATAAACATTTGATTACTAAATTTAAATATAATCATTTTAATTTGTAGACTGCATTTAAAATAATTATGAGATTAATGAATTGTTGTAGCCCTAAGCTAATCACACAATTATTTTAATTGTAAACTCACATTAGAAGCAAATACTATGATTTCCAGGTACGACAGAAAACTATAAAGAACAAATAAAAAGTGTCTTATTAACTATAGATGCTGTGCTAAGAGCCACTGCTCCAAAAACTTGAATTATTATTACCACAGTAACACTTTTTTTCCTTTGTGCTTCCTTTAAGTCAAATTTTCATTCAAATCAATTACATACAGGGTTTTCTTCACCTAGGACATGTCAAAATGTACAGAAAACATATTTTTATAAATTTGACAATGCTGTCATTGAAAAGCATCATGTTTAACCACAAGACTGATCCAGCAAATAAACCTACAATTTACGTTTTCTAAAGTCAAATGTGTGACTTTGTGCCTTCGTATCGCCTCTAATATTACGTAACTTGCTATACTGTCTGGTTAAATCAACATAAAATGGTGAAAATGAAGTAAAAACAGGCTTTAAACGTGAGTAAAAGCACAAATGCACAGACCTGTTTGTCACGTGGAGGAAGCGCGTCTTCTTCGCTGTTGTTTTGGTGCAGAAAAGACTCGTTGCTGCCGCCACCAGAGAGAGAGGGGCGCTACAAGTATTATTACCATACATGATGGGTTTGCGTATAGGTCAGTGGTTTGCAGCGAGAATCTGGTTTCATTTCCTCTTTTTTGATTCAAAGCCAATAAAATAAACTGCACAAATCGATACGTTTATCAAAGGAGTGACAATGTAATCAGTTCACATGACTTAATGAGTTCAAAAATACATTATAAATAGGCCTATTACAATTTTATTACATGATTAAATCACCATAATAATACAACTTGTTAAATAACATCTAGCCTATTATTTAGCATGATTTGTAATAAGGCTAACCCATGGATGTATGGGGTTAACCTCGTGCCATAGAGCTGGATGTCAGGCTCCAAAACAGTTTTTTTCAATTGTAGCCAAAAAACTAGGCCTATGTGACTTCGCCTATTCTATGAGTTCTTGAAACTGAAATTGACATTAGTGCTTGAAGAAGAAATGATTAGCTTAGTTCAGTTTAGAAAGCAGTGATGATTATTTGTCATTTTAATAATGTTGTTTTGTTTTGTATTGTATTTGTAATTTTGATGCATCTTTTTCTGCCTTTGAATTGCTTTGTATGAATTGTACTGTACAAATAATTTGGCCTTGCTTTGAAATAGCCTCATGGTTATTAAGGCTATGGACATTTTTATTTATTTCTTTATCTAATTCTTTATTTTGTGGTTGATTTGAAAAGGGACAGTAACAAAAAAGACAGACTGACTGTAACACAGAAGCCCAATGCATGCATCATAGAGCTTATAGAAAAGCTAATTCTCAGGCTTTGTTTTAACATACAAGAAAAATACAGAAAAGAAAAATACACGATACACAAACATAGAGAATACACAGGGCGTTTACATGGAGGCCAGGAAAACCGGATAACTAGCCTAGTCTGATTTAAACCAGTTCTCCAAAGTGCATGTAAACCTGGGCAGACTTGTTGAAGGGTTGTAAACCGGTTTTCAGAAAACCAATTGGTGCATGTGGTCCCGACCGATTGTTTCAGACGTCATGTAAACAGACAATCAGTCTACAGCTAGGTAAAGGTAACTGAGCAACTTACAGCCACTGCCAGCTCCACATTCCAACAATAAAGTTAACATTTTTACAACAGAAAAGCACCTGTACAACGTGGAACACACAGTTACATATTTAATTTCTGACACAGATCTAAATGTTTAACCCTTTAGGCGTCAATGTAGCAATTCTGCACCAAGTCATTCCAGGCTCTACTTTTCAGAACTCCAGATGCTTAGTTTCTGATAAGTTTCAGATGCTTGGAAGTTCAATACTGTACCAGTGGTTGTATAAAACAACACTAAAGAATATAATTTTGGATTCTGCAGGATTCAGTTTATAGCCTCTATATTTATTGGACTGACTTTCATTTGATGCCTAAAGGGTTAACACAGTCCCACTTGACCCAGAAAGATCAGTGTGTAATTTTACAAACACTTATTAACAGTAAACAATATTAAGGTAAATCAACATAATGCAGTCTGAATTATGGACAAGTAAATCTGATACAGAAGAACAATGTCTCTCCAGGGTAATTGGTTTACTCTTGTGCAAGTAAACAGGAGTAAAGCTGGTCTGACTGGTGTCAGGGGAAAACCAAGTCCGGTTTTCTAGCCTAGTCTGATTTCTCTGATTGTGTAAACGCACTGACTGTATTTAAACATGAGTTGAGTGCAGTGCTGTTGCTGATGCATCCAAGATTCCAGGGCCATGATGCATCAGGATGTTCATCAGGAGTCACTCTGGGGCTGGAGAAAGTCAAAACTGTGAATCAAATCAATCATAACCCTTCAAGAGCAGCTGAAGTGTCACGGTGGGTCCTTAGGGGTTAAAATGCTTTGATTACCACAGAATCATATTTTGCAAGACTTTTATAATATAAAGTCCCCAACGTTGCATTTCTGAAAACTGCTGACTCGAACTTTGATTTTTCACAGTTCTCTTTTCCTTCGAACTTGGAGCTTCAATGTTTTTGTTAATTTTCGCAATTATTTATTTTGCAATAGTTTCATATGCTCAGGTTCCTTAAATTGTATTGCACAAAACTAAAGACATTTTTTTTAAACATTGTGTCTTGATTTGTATAAAAAGGGCTTCCTCTCAAGTCTCAAGTGCACCAGAAGATCTTTATTCAACCTGCAACAACTGCACATCTGATGAATGGTAACTTTTATTTCTAGATGTTTATCCAGGCAATGCATCTTTATTGTAGCGTTTCTCATGTGCTCTACAGTTTGGAAAATGTTTATAAATTTGAGGCAAATCCAAAAAATTCTTTGTTCTTTTTTAATAAATTATTAACAGCTAACTTATCCACAATTTAGTTAAATTTTAGAACTGGCTTAGTCCCCTTTTAGAGCATGTTTTCCTCAAATTTAGACCTGATAAAGCCTCGAGTTAGATCTAGTTTTTCTCCAAAAGACTAATCTTACTTCCTGAAAAAAACAAACAAACAAACAAACAAACAAACAAACAAACAAACACTTATTTAGTGCATGCAAGTGTTTTAGTGTTTTAGTTTTTATGTAAAATCAACTTTTCTTTGGATTGATTCTTGTTTGTTTGAGTAATCTTGTATTGCCGGAATCCCCAACCACTGGTCCAGGGTCGAAAACCGAGCCGTGGACCATCTTCTACCAGGCCCCAGAGAATTTTTAAAAAGTATTTTGTTTAAAATTTAGAATCAGTCACTACTTCCTTGTGCTTTACTTTTAAAATATATCACCACTTAACCCAATAAGCAGATTCAAGCAATAGGAAAGCTAAAAATCTATGAAATAATCAGTTGTATGCATTTTACGCTATGAAACCAGGAAATAAATTTGGAAGCCGCTGTTTGTAATGTTTCTGTTTCTCGTTGTTTCTCCTACCACCTATTCCCGCCCATTTGTCTGTGTTTACTTGCAATTACTCAAAAAAATTTGATTCAAATATGCAGGATTCAAAATTGTCATGAAACTTATGTCCAACAACAAAAAATACTTTAAAATTGACTGTAACAATGAAGAGCCAGGGTTTAGTTCTGCAGTTTTGAACAGGAAGTCAATTTATTTATTTATTTTGGACCTAAAAACCTCCAAAGTGAGATTTCATTAAGAGTTTGTGTCAAGTCCATAGCGTCTAGAAGAAGTTGACTCATCGTCTGTTCCATTGCCGACTTTATTTCACATCTTATATTCAATCAGATCTTTAAGAAATTGGTTTTCCTTTGAATAATACTTGAAGTATGATCAATCATTGTTGGCTTTTTGTTTTTGAAACTAACAAGAAATATTATCCACAGACTCATGGTAAATGTGCACCATAGTCTAGTTAGTGATCCTTCTCAGCTCTTAAAGGGACTATGATCGATTTTATACAATAAAATAACTTAAAATCAGTTTCCACTTAGCACATATATTTTGTTAATATGTCTATTCAGGAAAAAAATAGCTTGCAATGTCCTGACTATGTTTAATAATGTCCCGTTTAATCATCAACTGTTGTTGTTGTTGTTAACAATTCAGAGGCTCAGAATGCATTAGGTAAGTGACCAAAACATGTGAACTGACGTAGGAAGTTTATAATTATTTATTTTTACTTACATTTTTAAGGAAGCAAAAATCAGGACATTTAAGTCTATTACATGTCTTTTGCTTTATCCTTGTAGACATTGTGAATTTGCATCACTCTTTGAGCTACTTTACCTGCTTTCTATAACTCATCATTATTTCAAACTGTTGTTTCGTCAACAAATTAAGATTTGGATTTGGTTTGTCAGATGCACCTCCAGGCTTAAAAGACTGAACATCCAAGGCCTCAGCACACATGCTTGAGGTCAGCCTGCCTCTTTGGGATTGACGTAGATGTGAATCTTTCTACAGCGTTTCTGTCAGCAACCTGAAACCACCCACAAAGACTTGTATTAGCAATCATTAAATTGAATGAATGTGCTTTACAGATGGCCTCTTTACTGTGGACTGTGCTTCTGTCGACCCTCCTGTGCTCCCAAGTCTCCAGAGCTGTGGATGAGACTGAGCTGGCACAACTCGTGACCCAACTTCTCAATGTGTAGGACAATTAATACCAGTGTTCATTTAATAGATGAGTGAGAAGGAGCGAGATTTACATATATACAGACAAATATATGATTTTATTGCATTGTTGTCAACTAATGCTGTATATTTTTGCAGCTATCGACCAACTTATCGTGTGCATGGGTAAGTCTCAAATTGACTTATTCACCCTATTCTTCCCTGCCTTTTCTTAGCAGCACACTTCCTGTTTAGCTGCGGTTAGCCTAAGTTACATTAGCCACAATCAAGCTTAAATGTTGTAATAATTACATACAGAGCATGTACACGTGCTGTGCATTGTTTAAAAGCTTATGTCTTGTAGAATTCAATCTCTGGTTTATTTTACATCAAGATATATCTATCTAATTTTGATTGCCCTGTAGAACAGACAAGCTAATATGTTAACTATCTTAACAGAACAAAACCATAAGCAAAACAGGAAGTGCGCTGCCACGAAAAGTGGGAAAGGCGTGAATACAAAGAAATAAAATCATGATGATTTTAATTGGAGATTTTGTATATTTTCCAGTGACACTCCGACCTTTACTCTGGCTGTGAGTATTCCATACAACCCACAGACCAGACGCTACGACGTGAGCGTAGTGACGGCAGCGGACAACGGCCAAACTGTGAGGCAACGTCTGGACAACTGTGAGGTGTACGAGGGCACCAGAGTGATGGGCGCCATGGTTCTCAAATGGCCTGATGTTAAAACACAGTGTCCCAGTGCAAACATACCTGCGCATTGGTCTTTTGTGCAACAACTTTGTCCAAACGTTCAGACATGGGGCCAGTTAAGCCAGCAGTGCACGAGCAGCATAGGCAAAAAACTCAGCAAGTCACCAAACGGTGCTGTTGATCACGCAGAATATCGTGTGTTGCAAAACTTTAACAACTTTGTCAATAAACTCCGCAATAGGCAGTTGGGTCAAAATGACTTATTGTTGTTTTACTCTTACAAAGCCCCATGTGACGGTAGATGTGCCAGCCTCACTAACACTTTCAGCATTGTTCAATCTATCAGAGCCATCAACAACTGGCCCAACCATGTTCTTGTCTTTTCAAACATCTTTGTGCCGACAAGAACGAATGTGCCCGCACAAACACAAGAGACAAACCGCCGCACTGCACTCACCAACCTCGGAGGAGCCATAAACGGTGTGGGAAACATCTACCGCTGCCGTGTTGGCTCAAATCGTTGCACGAGCTGTGGTGTGTCAAATGGAGTCTCTGATACCTGTGTAAGTGATAACACACGCAGCAGAAGTACCTCTCCAAATTAATTCAATTTGGTAATAACCACACAAAAAACAAAGCTTTACAAAGCTGCTGCCAATGTTTCCGCACCCAAGCAGGAAGCATCTACAAAGCATAAAATTTTGAGGCATCTATTAACTCCAAAGCTTCTGGTTAGAATCAACACATTGCCTTTATAAATAAAGCCATTTTTGTTTAAGTGTAATTTTTTTATGCTTGCTTGCATGTTTTTTTATTTCCAATTTACCATATTGTCTGCATGATTGGGTGTTGGCTGATTCCTATTACATTGCAACGTAAATTTTCGGTTTTGTTTGGACATCTACGGTGGCAAAATGATAACAAAATTTGTGACCTGCACATATTGAGAGAATTCCTCTAGCTGTTCAGAATGTATTTGAGAATGTATTTGTTTTGCAATTAACATGTTAGTCTCCCCAACTTTTGAATGAGTGTGATACTGTATGGGTCTTTCTACAATCTTTATGACTTCATGTCCACGATTAGGCTACATAAAGCATGTTGATATAGTACTGTATAATTCTACTTTGTTTGTGTCAATAAAAAAGTTTAACTCAACATTAGGCCTATAGCATTTTATATTTCTGCCTTTTATGATTGTAACCTACTTACAAGCTTAAAGGGATACAGTGTAAAAAAACAACGAAAAACAACCGATAAGCCATGTTTCCATCAGCCTGGGTCAATAGCGTCGACTTTGGAGTGGTTTGGGCCACTTATGTTAATGATGGTCTAAATTGTACCTGAACTATACTTTTTCTTCCTGGCGTCGCTCTGAGTGTTTCACAAAAGATGTAATAATTCGAAGTCTGTGGCGCTGCGACACAAGGTCAGTCTGGTGTAAACAAGAAACTATTTCCGGTTTATTGTCACCTTTAATTAACATTTCTTCACCTTTATTTAACATTTCTTCAAAGTCTCTGTGACTCAATGCATTGAGGTTGCACTATGTTGGATGCATTACGCACAGGATTAGCATTTTTACTGTGTTTTGCTTCGACAAACAGGAAACAGCTAATGCTAATGTGCTAGCTAAGTCTGTGGAAGCAACAAATAAAGCTTTCATCACTGGAAATATGGCGGTTTGTCACTGGATCAATTTTCTCGTCATTTTTTCACTCACCTGAATGTAACATTTATGGGTCGTAGGGTTGAATATCATTCACAAATGTTCGTTTAGCAGCATAACTTTTGTTTTCACAGTGATAAACTCTTGTAGGCTAGTTAGCTAACAACAGCTCTGGCTCGAGTTGTTTCCCCAGCTTGGTCAATCAGCGGCAGCTCTTTATGCATACCAGGTGTGCGCGCATCTCCCGTGTTGATAAACCAAAAATCTCTTTCTCTCTTTCTTAAAATTTTTGCAAGATAAAAAGCAAAACATTTGAATAATTAAGCTAACCAAACAAATATAAAAACCATGAAATTACATTTGTTTTATAAAATTACATTATTCGTCATCACTTTTCCCCAAGCAACTTTTAAAACACCTTTTCGCACTTTCTCTTGAGCTGAACTCCATCTCCCAGAATTCCTCAGTGCTGCGTCACTTATCACGTGACTCCTCACGTCTCCTCACGTGAGTAGCAGAAGACAAACATGGCGGACGCCGATGCTGCTAAATCTCTGAGTGGTTTGCTCAACGGAATCACTCAAAAAGTTTATTACAACAATCCAGAAATCACAGAGGAGCTGCTGAAAAGTGAACTTTATCCGGAAATGTCCCAGGACGAGTTCACGGCTTTGCACGGGAAAATGAGAGGACTGCTCAAGGTAAAGACGCAGCTAGCTACTAAAACTTACAACAGATATTATGTTGTTATTTATAAATAAAGGTATTAATAAAGTAGTTTTTAAATACAAATTAATCTTTCGTTTTTCATGTTGAAAGTGTGTAGTTTCATACTCAAAATAAATGCCTAAACAAGGTGAAATTGGATAGTATTTTAATTAAAACTGTGCTTAGCATAACATAGGATTTCTGTTGAGTCTAATAAAGTCATAAAAAGTCTTATAATAATTATAGTAAAAGAAAAGTAACTCTAGTTTGTTTTTTCTGCTGTTTGGACGCTAAAATAATAAAAAAGACATATAATTGAAAACAAAAGACTATAAATATTAAATTAAATTGTTTTACTATAGCAAATAGTCTGATTTGCCTATAATCCAAGTGTTGTTGTTATTAGACTGTGAAGCAAATTTTACAGTTTAGTTTAGTTTAGTTTATTTGTTTAATTATCAGGGACAATGCACAATGACAATATCATACACTAAAGAGGAGTGATGCATGTGCCAGGTTACAGCAACGTTGCAAATTTCCACCTGGAGTCTCTGGACAGGTTGTTGTTAAAGATGGCGAACATGCCAATAAAATACATAGTTACGTACAAAAATGTGTTCGTACATTCACTCATCCAGTCACGTAAAACTACTTCATGCACATCCAAACACTATTTACATTATTTACAAATCCTTTTATTACACTTATACAAAGATTTTTAATGTGCACATGTTTGTACACATTAACAAAAAAAAATTGGGAACTGTCATTCCTCAGTGCGAATTTGAGTCAGAATTGGATTGAATTGATGTTTTTTTATGACTAAAAAGTACAAGATTTCATGCGACTTTAGCAAAAAGCAACATTATGAAGCTTTCTTATCTCACTTTATCTCATATGAGTCCCACAACTGACAGAGAACATTTTTATCCACTTTAAATAATGAAAATAAAATCAAGCTAACTGCTGGCATGACTGACTCAGTTTCAACCAGTGACTCTGATTGGGGAATGACAGTAGTCACTGTTTTACACTCTGATTCTGTGTCAGTCCATAGCCTCCGCAGACATGGACCAGGGGCAGTTGGACGCCTTTCTCACGGCTCAGACGAAGAGGCGTCAGGGCGGGGCGGGCCTGAGCTCGGAGCAGGCCGTGGTGCTCACACGCTTTTGGAAAACCCACCGCCCCAAAGTGCGAGAGGCGCTGCTGAACCAGAGTCGCTGGGAGCCGGCTCTGAGGGCCTGAGCTGGAGAGTGGACGTCCAGGCTGCGGACAGTAAAGCAGACTCTGCCCACAGTGGACCGGTCGCTCTGGTGGAGCTGGAACTGGGACGGACAGGAGAGGTTTGTAAAGACACAGTCAGGAGGTGCACAGACAGTTTGAGGGGCTGATGCTTGTTTTATTGTTTCATTTAATCCACTTGCCATGGATGGAAATGTATGAAATAATATAACTTCAATGGAGGGCTGGGCAATACTGTGATAAAAATCAAATCGTGAGCTCATCCTTGTAACGATCTTCTTTTTTAATGAAATCGTCACATCGGGATTTTCCATTTCTCTATTTAATCCATCTGTTCAAATACAGACTTTTTTTCATCCTACTTTTCTCAGCCTCAGAGTCGTCAAGTTTTCTTCTTTATAGCAACATTGGGCTGTTTTTTGTTTTGTTTTTCTATTATTAATTTTGAAGCTTGTGTTTATACAAGAAATAAATGTCAGCTATTTTTCAGTTCTGATTTGAAAATATATTTTGGACTTTTAGCAAATTTTTATGTCTTTTTTTATGTTTTGTGGAGATGCACAACGTTCTAATTAAATGATTATTTTAAATATTCTTTTACTGAAGGGTTGAGGTCACTTGTTTTGGGATTGGTAGCTTGTTTTTCTCTGAAAATTTGGCAACACTGATCAGCCTATGACGACTGGATCTAAACACTGACTGTGAACTTTCTGCAGATGATCGTATTTCCCTCACAAGCAATTTGAAAATAGACAGATTACAAGAATTGTGATGAAATTGAAATCGTGATCTGGCTCCAAGAAAATTGTGATATTAAAACATCTAAAACATGATTAGAAACTCCGAAAAAAAGTTGTTGTTTCCTCAAAAAAAGACACAGCTGAAGTTTAGTCAGAAATTTTCTTCCTCCTCTGAGCCTCAGAAAACACTGTTCTGAATGTTGATGATCTGTGATGTCAGGTAGATCTCTGAAATAGGGCTGGGCGATATGGCAAAAAATTAATATCACTATTTTCTTGGAGCTAGAAGTTTCTTCTTCACGGTCAATGTCTAAATCAAAACAAGTGACCTCAACCCTTCAATAAAAACATATTTAAAATAATCAATTAATTTGAATGTTATATATCTCCACAAAACTAGTTTCTAGTGATTTTTAACATCGAAAACGACTTTTAGACATGAAAATATGTTTGAAGTCCATTATATTTTAAAATCAGACCTGAAAAATAGCTGAGACCCACCTCTTTTATGACTTGAAAGTGCCGCCCTAAAAACATAACCTTCAAAATTCTTAAGAGACTTAAAAAAAAAAAAAGTCCAATGTTGCTGTAAAGAAGCAGACTTGGCAACTCTGAGGCTGAGAAAAGTAGGCTGGATTTTTTTTTTGTATTTGAACAGATGGATTAAATAAATAATGAAGATTTCATCGAAAAAGCAGATTGTCACAGGAATGAGCTCACGATTCGATTTTTATCACGATATTGCCCAGTCCTACTCTGAGATATTTTACAGTTTTTAAGTTATTTCCTTTGCAGCCATTAGATGGAGCTGGAACTTTGTGATGTAGGAAGTACATGACTGAGGATTTTAGAAAGTGTTTGTGACATACTGTATTTCTTTATTTTTCTTCTTTCTCTGCAGAGTTCTGAGTTTGTGTGTTTGGAGATGGATGAGGCCAAAGTGAACCTTTTGTTGAAGCAAATGGGCGACATTCAGCAAAGTATCGACCGAATCGTCCACCGCTCGCCACAGAAATCTGAAGAGGCCTAAAACAGACTCAAAAAGACTGAAATAAGTGCCTTTAGTATCATTCCAGCTTCATCACGGCACATTATTGGTACACAATGTATATATTTATATTTCTTTGTGTAAAAGAGACTTTATGCCATGATGCTTTGTGAATGTGCATACATTTCTTTTATTGCCATTTATTATTATGTAAATATTCACCTAAACATGCCATATGTACATTTAATACTTGTTTCCCGTTGATTTCTCCTCAGGCACAAGTGAGACAGTTCAGACATTTTTTACATTAACTTAAATTATAACAATAATAATGCATTGGATTTGTACAGCACTTTTCATGACAACTAAAGACGCTTCATAATATGCTTTATTCATTCATTCCATGTTCTGTAGTGAGAAGCTGAGAGGCATCTAGCTGCAGACCTTTATGAGGAGGCCCCTCGTCACGTGACTTGTATCTAGGCTTACTTTTTATTCATCAATTTACACTTTTATAATATGGGTGAACATCCGGGTCTTAGGGTACTCCTGGTACAGATCTGTGAGGTAGAGGACTCCTCATACAGGTCTGCAGCCAGATACTCCTGGGTAAGCCACTATTGTAACTACAACTGCCCTGAGGCAGACTGACTGAAGTGAGGCTGCCGCTCCAACCACCACCAACCCTGATAGGTTACCATGGCTACACGCTCTCTAGTCATTATGTTATGGTATTTATATAATAGATCAGCTGTGACCATTGCTTCACTAAATGCAATGATAAAAAGAGAAAACATAGAACACTTTTACCATACCTTAAGTAAGATATTATTTAGGGCTGGGCGATATTGTGATAAAAATCTAATTGTGAGCTCGTCTTTGTGACAATCTGCTTTTTTAGTGAAATCGTCATATCGTGATTTGCCTTTTCTCTATTTGCTGCATCTGTCTGTTCAAATAAATAGACTATTTTTTCCAACCTCTTAGACTCAGAGTTGCCAAATCCAAGTCTTTATAGTGACTTTGGGCTTCTTTTTTTATGTCTCTTTTGGACTGCGCTCTCAGTCCATAAAAGGAATGAATTTTAGCAATTTCTTAGGTTGGATTTATGAAAATACATCAATTTATATGACTGAAACTTGAATTTTTAACATGCTTTCATGTCTAAAAGTTGCTAATAATTTCAGAAAAACACATACACTGTTTTGCAGCAACACACAATGTTCTAATTATTCAGTTCCTTCATAAACCTATTATTGAAGGTTGCTTGTTTCTCGCTGAAAATCTGGCAACACTAGTCGGATTTTGACAGCTGGATTTAGCTACTGATAGTGAATTGTGTTTACCTCAAAGACGATAGGAAAATAAACTGTCAAAAAGAATCGTGATAAAATCAAAATTGTGATCTGGCTTCAAGAAAATCATGATGTTAATTTTTTGCCATATTGCTCAGCCCTAATGTTATTATTATGTTAACTGTGTATTTTCTCCACCTTTCGTATGCACTTAATAAATAATTCATAAACTGGACTTTGTTTTGTCTGAAAATGCTTAAACTATAATCTGTCCACGTGAGGTCAACCAGACTAGACGCTGGAGTTATTATTTTGGGAGGATTTTTGGTGTAAACAGTGAGATTGGATAAAGTCTTTGTGGGTGAAAGTTTAAATGTTGATTACCACAATCTGTTCTGTGAGATTAGAAAAGTCCACTTGTACAGTTACAGTGGATGTTTTATTACATCTGTCGTAAAATTTAAATCTATATAGATTAGAGAGTAAGTAAATGTATTTCCTCTTTATTTTCTGTACTTGGTTATCTACAGTGTCAACCTGAAACTTTTGTATGTCTCCTGGTAAATAAAACACAACTGTGAGTAACACTTATAACATTGTGTTTCTATTTGACCTCTCTTTCTCTTTTCTCTCTCATTCTCCCTGTTTCTCTCTCTATTGACCCTATTTTGTCCCGCCCACTTGGCTTGGAAATGCACTTCCTGTTTAGCTCTGTTAAGGTAGCTAACATGTTTGTTTGTCTGTCTTGTGGGGCAATTTTAATTAAATATAATGACAGTTAAAATAAACCCATCGACTGAAATCTACAGGCTAAATGCAGCTAAACAGGAAGTGCATGTCCTAGAAAAGTAGGCGGGACAAAATAGGGTCAATACCTGATATACAGTTATAACGACTGAAATTGCTTTTTTCTTTCTTTCTCGTTCTCTCTCGCCCTTTCTCTCTTCCTCTCTCTTTCTCTCATTCTGTCTCTTTCTCTGTCTCTCTCCTTTATTCTCTTCTGTTTCTCTTTCATTCTCTCTCTCTCGCTGTCTTTTTTTCTCTATATTTTCTTATTATCCCTCTTGCAATCTCTTTCTCTCTTCTCTGTCTCTCTTGTTCCCTCTTTTTCTCTCTCTATCGCTTTCTATCTATCTTCTCTCTCTTTTTTGTCTCTTTCTCGCTCTCTCTCGCCGTCTTTCTCTCCCTCTCCTTTCACTCTCTTCTCTCTCTTTTCTCTCTCTGTCTCTTTCTCTGCCTCTGTTTTCTCTTTCTTTCTCTCTTCTTTTCTCTCTCTCTACCTATTTCTTGCGCTCTCTTTCTCTTACCCTCTCCCTTCTCTCTCTCCTCTCTCTCACTCCCTCTCTTTCTCTCTCTCCCTCCTCTCTCCCTTCTCTCTCTGTTTTCTCTCCCTCTCTCCTTTCTCTCTCCCTTCTCTCTCTCTCCCTACATCTCTTCCCCTCTCTTCTTTCTACCCCCCCTCTCTCTCACCCTCTCCCTCCCTCTTTCTTCTCTCTCTCTCTCCCTTCTCTCTCTCTCCTCTCTCTCTTTCTTCTCTCCCTCTCCTCTCTTCTTTCTACCCCGTTCCCTCTCTTTCCCCTTCCCTCTCTCTTCTCTCTCTCTCTCCTCTCTCCCTTTCCTCTCCATCTCTCTCTGCTTTCTCTCCCTCTCTCCTTTCTTTCTATCTCTCCCCTCTCCCTCTCTCTCACCCTCTCCTACCCTCTCTCTTCTCTATCTCCCTTCTCTCTCTCTCTCTCCCTCTCTTTGCTCTCCCTTACTGACCCTCTCTCTCCTCTCTCCCTCCCTTCCTCTCTTCTCTCTCTCTCCTTTCTCTTTCTTTCTCTCTCTCTCCTCCCTCCCTCAGTCCCTCCCTTCCTCCCCCTCTTCCTTCTCTTCTCTCTCCTCTCTTGCTCTCCTCTCTCTCCCCCTTCTCTCTCTCCTCTTCCTCCCTCTCTCTTTTTTTCTCTTTTCTCTCTCCCTCCCTCCCTCCCTCCCTCTCTTTTTTTCTCTTTTCTCTCTCCCTCCCTCCCTCCCTCCCTTTCACTCTATCTCTCTCTCTGCTGCTTTCTCTCTACCTCTTTCTTGCGCTCTCTTCTCTTTCCTTTCCCTCTCCCTCTCTCTCCTGTCCATTCTCTCCCTCGCTCCCTCCCTCTCTCTCTTTCTTCCCTCCCTCTCTCTCCTCTCCATCTCTCTCTCCCTTCTCTCTCTCCCTCCCTCTCTTCTCTCTTGCTCTCTCTCTACCTCTTTCTTGCTCTCTCTTTCTCTCCTCTCTCTTCTCTCTCTTCTCTCTCCTTTCCCTCTCCCTCTCTCTCCTCTCTCTCTCCATTTTCTCCCTCTCTCTCCTCTCTCTCTCCATTTTCTCCCTCGCTCCCTCCCTCCCTCTCTCTCTTTCTTTCTTTCTTTCTTTCTTTCTTTCTTTCTTTCTTTCTTTCTTTCTCTTTCACTCTCCTTCTCTTCTCTCTTACTCTCTCTATTCTTTCTCTCTCCTCCCTCTCTTCCTTCTTCTCTTCTCTTCTCTTCTCTCTCCTTTCTCTCTCTCTCTTATACATTCACATTCTCCTTACCTGATACATATTAATACAATGAGGTTTTATTGCATCACAGAGCCGAGCCACAGACGGAGGGAGGAGCTCAGGAGCAGACGGTTTTGGGAGGGGCGATTGTTCCCTCTGCTGTGTACAATCACTTCACCTCAGCGTGCTCAGACCTGCAACAGGACAACCGGCAAGAACAACCGGCCCAGAACAACCGGCTTAGAACAACCGGCCCAGGACAACCGGTCAAAGAACAGCCCACAAACACAGCTAGAACAAGCAAACAGGTGAGTACATTTAGGCTTAAACACTGGATGTATTCAGATTGTGTTTTATGTGATCATCAGCTGTTTCTGTTGGAGTATTTTGGAGAAGTGGGTACATAAATCTAGACTTGTGGATTTAGATTTGAGTCAGACTTGAGTCACGATGTGTTTTTGATCATTTGAGACTTGATTTGATTCAATTTGGATTTGAATAAGACTCAATGCTTCTCCTTAGAAAAGCGTCTGATAGGTCGCATTTGCTGCACAATTTGGGAAAAAAATAATTGGGATATTTCTGATGTTTTAATAACCAAGTTTGGCTCATAGTTTAGAAGAACTGACAGAATGAAAACTTCAAAACGGACTGATAAGTTAATTAAATAATTGACTTTGTGCATGGAGGTGTTTATTTTGAAATGGTCAAGCCTTTAGCGTTTGCATTTAGACACAAACAAATCTTTTTATAAGGTAATGTTTGTTAAAGTGCGTATGACAGGTTGAAGTACATTTTTGGTCAAATATAGCAAACATGATTATGATTAAGATTTGACTAAACATTTAGCTTGTTTTTACTCAATTTGGTTTCTTTCAGGAAGTTTATTATTGTCTTTTGTCCAGTAAATATGACATATGTGGAGGGGAATGTACAAATGTTACCTAGCAACCACATTGTAAACCTGGGTCAAAATCAATATAAATAACCCAGAAGTGACAACGTGACAAAGTATTATAACCTCTAAGACTTTAACTGTGTTCAATTATTGCTTAAACTCCCAGTAAAAAGTGTTAATTGTGTGTATAATGCCTTTGCATTTTGTCGCTTTGTGATGACATATGTGGAGGGATTCTGTTATAGAACTCCGATTACTTCCTCTCATTTTTACCTTTTGTTTGTCAATTTCTTCAGAAATTGCAACTTAACTGCTGTAAAACTATGATAAATATTTACCACAAAGACTATCACACCAAAATAAATCAAAGGGGTGCACAGTAGGCAAGTGGTTAGACCTCTGGCTTCCCAATAAGGAGGTCGTGGGTTCGACTCCCGGGTAGTAACATCTCACGATCTCTCTGGGTGGAGTTTGCATGTTCTCCCCGTGTCACCGTGGGTTTTCTCCGGGTACTCCAGTTTCCTCCCACCTCCAAAAACATACATGTTTAGGTTGATTGGGCATCACTGTAAATTTCCCCTAGTGAGTGAATGAGAGAGTGAATGATTGTCTGTCTAACTCTGCGATGAGTTGGCCACTGTCCAGGGTGTTCCCCGCCTAAGGCCCAAAGTCACTGGGATAGGCTCCAGTCACCCGCGACCCCTAACGGGATTAAGCGGTAGAAAAAAAAAAAGAATGTTAATCTGTCATATGGGCTTTAAGGACAATGTACAATTACGTTAAGCACAAGGGCAGAGATGCTTGTACCAGATTCTAGCTCTACCGCTAATTTCCACCTGTAGTCCTTGTAAACACACTTTGGTTCTTTGGTGAAGTTTTCTCCTGATTTGTAAAGTTTTTAACATTTTAACAACCAGTCACATCTCACTGGTCACTGACAGATCTTGTATTTTTTCATTAAGTCTGAGGCAATAAAAAAAATAAACTAAGCAGGAAATGAACATGCCGGCAAGATCAATGAGTTATTACAATGATTCATTGAGCAAGATGTTAGCATTTTCAAAAATAAACAAGCCAACTGACTTCTGTGCACAGAGTCATTTGCATGTTGACTATTTTAAGACAGATTAGGACTATACAGATGGAAATAAGCATGATGCTAAATGTGGTGCAGCATCTTTTAACGCAATTGCACCTTATTCTTTAAAGCCCATATGACAGATTATAACATTTTTCAAGTTTTGACTTTGTTTGGTGTAATAGTCTTTGTGGTGAATATTTATTATAGTTTAGCAGCAGTAAAGTTGCAATTTATGAAGAAATTGACAACTAAAAGTAGAAAATTATAGAGTTCTAAAACAGAATCCCTCCACACGTGTCGTCAAAAAGTGTCAAAGACAATTTACATACAACAGTTTCCTGAAGCTTAAACAATCATTTGACACAATTAAAGTGTTATAAGTTACTCCTGTTCAGTGTTGGGAGTAACTCAATACAAAAATAACTAGATACTGTAATATATTACCCTTTCCAGTAACTAATGTAACTCTTTAAGACTAGTTACAATCTGAGTAACTCAAGCTACTTGCATATAAATTAGTTTATTTTATATTCTGTTGAAAGCGACACTGCAGGACCAAAACACCATTAAAATACTTTGTGTTGGTTTAAAGGAGAATAAAATGGTATGACAAAAAATGTGTTGTGACGTCACATTTCCATAAATGAATCAGTTATCAGGTGTAAATTTAACAGGATCAGTTTTGTACAAAAGAGTTTTTGCACTTCTCTTTGGAGAAGAGAAGTGCTACAAAGAGAGCTGTGCGTGAGGCAAGAGAGGCTGCGGATGAACGGTGGGGTAGACGGCTGACAATTTTCGTGAGAGTAAGAAAATGTTTTGGAAAGAAGTGAAAAGAGTGCGAAAGGGAGTGTCTGGGAGGGAGGAGAAAGTGAAAGCAGAGGACGGAAGGATGCTGAATGAAGTAAGAAAGAGGTGGGCGGAGTATTTTGAGAGGCTGTTGAATGTGGAGGATGATCGGGATGCTGTGATTGTGATGGATGGAAGTGAAAGCAGATCGAATGTATTGGGAGAGTTGAATGAAGCGTTGATTACGAGAGAGGAAGTTGAGCAAGCTGTGGGAAAGTTGATAGCAGGAAAGGCTGCAGGTGTGGATGGGTGTACTGTGGAATGTTTGAAGAGTGGTGGAGCGAGTGTGATTGAGTGGTGCGTGAGATTGTTGAATGTGTGTTTTGTAAGTGGGCAGGTGCCGCTTGACTGGACGAGTGCGTGTGTGGTTCCACTGTACAAGGGTAAGGGTGATAAGTATGAATGTAGTAGTCATAGGGGTATTAGTCTGTTGAGTGTTGTAGGCAAGGTGTATGGGAGAGTGTTGATTAACAGGATAGTAGAGAGGACTGAGTGTATGATTGGTGAAGAGCAGTGTGGTTTCAGGAGAGGTCGAGGATGTGTGGACCAGGTGTTTGCTGTTAGACAGGTGTGTGAAAAGTACTTGGCAAAGGGGAGGGAGGTGTTTTGGGCATTTATGGATTTAGAGAAGGCGTATGATAGGATTGACAGAGAGGCGTTGTGGGTTGTGTTGAGTTTGTATGGTATCGATGGTAGATTGTTGGAAGGAGTGAAGAGTTTTTATAGAAACAGTAGAGCGTGTGTGAGAGTGGGAAACAGTATGAGTGAGTGGTTTCCTGTGAGGGTTGGTTTGCGTCAGGGATGTGTGATGTCGCCGTGGTTGTTTAATGTGTACTGTATATGGATGGTGTGGTAAAAGAGGTGAATACAGGAGTGTCAGGTAAGGGTGTGAGCATGGTGAATGTTGATGGCAGTGAATGGAGCATAAATCAGTTGCTGTTTGCAGATGATACTACACTAGTGGCTGATTCAGAGGAGAGCTTGGCACGTTTGGTTGAGGAGTTTGGAAGGGTGTGTGACAGAAGGAAGTTGAGAGTGAATGTGAATAAGAGTAAGGTGATGAGGTGCACGAGGTCAAAGGATGAATGTAGGTTGAATGTGGCATTGAACGGGGAGTTGTTGGAAGAGGTAGAGTGTTTTCAGGATCTGGGGTCGCATGTTGGTGTGGATGGTGGAATAGGGGGAGAGGTAGAGTTTAGGATGAATGAAGTACGAAAGATATGGGGGGGTGAAGAGAGTGTTTGAATGTAGATCACTGGGAATGGATGCGAAAAGGAGATTGTATGAGGGTGTGGTGGTGCCTGCTGCGAGCAGAGGGCGTTGGGATGGTTTGGTCATGTGGAGAGAATGGAAGGGGAGCGATTGGTTAAAAAAGTGTATGAAGCTGATGGGCCAGGGGTGCGACTGAGAGGAAGACCACGAATGGGATGGATGGATTGTGTGAGAAGATGGTTGAATGCCAGAGGAATGACTGTTACGCAAGGAAGAGAGGCTGCTAGAGATAGGGATGAATGGAGAGCGTTTGTGTATGCGTGAAGAGGAATGAAACCTGCTTGGAAGGGTTTGTGTATGAAGTGGCAGGGGTAAACCAGCTACTGCTGAGTCCCTGTTGCGGAGGTCTCATTTGCTGTGCTGTACAGCTGACCCCAGTGCAGTGCAGTGTGGAGAGTGAACCTTTCACCCAAGGAGGATTGGCACGAATGTGGAACAAAACGAACACACACTTTCAGCCTTTTTATAATAGTCTGTTTTTGTCCCTCGTTTCTACCTCTGCAGGGAGATCTGTGTTTGTGCCTGTGTTTTTCCGTTTGTCTGTCTGTGTGGAGGAGGGCTTGGGAGGGTGTTCGAGGACCTTGGTGGGGTCATTGGGACCTTGTTGGGGGGGTCTGGGGGTATGGCTTGCTTGGAGTCTAGGAGTGGTCTGGGTTACCTTTTCGCTCCGGGTTGTTCCTTTTGGGTGTATCGCGATGTCGGCTGTGGTGTTCCCCGGGGTCTGCTTTGACTTGGGTACCCTTCATGATCGTTATGTAACTGATTTGAAGCAGCTGATTCAGACCTGGAAGCTCCCAGATTGTTTTAATGCATCACTTTAGAATCAGGGAAAGTCAAACTCTCACTCAGGCTGGCAGGACAATGTCTGCCTTCTTTTTAATGCAACTTAGACACAACGTAGCATCAAACACACAGCTCACAGAAGAACAGGATAAGTATAGGGACTGAAACAATTTTGGAGCAAAGGAAAAAAACTAAATATAATCAGAGAGGGGAGGGGTGCCTGAGGGGGAACCAGCCCTGGGGGGGACGTGCAGTTGTGCCCTGTGGTATAACTGGGAGGGAGTCCTGAGGGTGGATGGTGGTCTGGGTCGCTCTCTGGGTCTGGTTGGTCGTCCCTTGTGGCTCCTCAGACGTGTTCCTGGTGGCTTTCGTTTGGGTTCTCTCGTGGCCTTTTTGAGTTCTCTTGCTCATCAGCGGGCGGGTTGATGGATGCCGGGGGCGAGCGTGATCTCCTCAGCCGAGATGGTAAATAATAAACAAAAACTTAAAAGGATTCTGGAACAATGACACAATAAAAAGGCTGTACAACACAAACATACACATAACACACACACACACACACACACATACGTGTCTTTAACATATTGTAGGGACGCATGACTAGAACATGCCTTGTGGGAACGTCCCTTTCTGCTGGTTCTACCGGAGCCCAAAAAATATGTTATGGTTCTCTAAATTTCCTTAGCAGTAATTCGACTTCAAAAAACATTTATTCCATTAAAAACTTCTGGGGACATTTCAGGGATAGAGATAGTTATGAGACCCAACCATGTACACTGGTTATTGGAATGAATTTTTAGGAAATAATGACACACAAAAATGAATAAAACTAAATCTTTATTAACATAAATTAAATTATAATCATTAAACTGTTCTTTTAAGAGCTGTGATTCGATTCTTTACATAAAATTTCACTGCTAACCAATCCCTCCGTTTGAGCGCGACTTTCTCAAGCCGAAGGCACTTGTCACAGTCTGCTTTGCCCGGAACTCGGCACGAGTTTATGAAGTGCATCAAGTGCTTTTCCACGGCTTTGACCTCTCTTGGGTTCCACGTTCTCTTTACGACTGTCCGGCGAGCTGAAGTGGGGGTGCGTGACGGTCCTTTGCGTGACGGTCTTTGGACCGCTTGCAGTGAAGGATGGCTGGATGTTTCAATTGTAACAGGCTGGGATGTTTCATTTGTTTCGTCTGGCATTTCAGCATCCAGATCTTCTTCTATGTTCTGGTTCTCGTCCTCGTCCTCACTGTCCTGGAGGGCATGATCTGTTAAAAGTAAAGAAACAGCTTAGTCAAGCCGAAATGTACAAACTTTATGTATGTCTTCACCTGCCCAGATAGGAGCACCTTTCCTGGGCAGAGTGTGAGGCTCTCCTGGAACCTTGTGGAGGTGGTGGAGGGGCTCCAGGAGGCAGAGTGTCAGGGCACATGGCCCAGTAAGGTGCACCTGACCTGGACTTAGTGTGAGGCTCTCCTGGAGGAGGTGGTGGAGGGGCTCCAGGAGGCAGAGTGTCAGGGCACATGGCCCAGTAAGGTGCACCTGACCTGGACTTAGTGTGAGGCTCTCCTGGAGCCTTGTGGAGGTGGTGGAGAGGCTCCAGGAGGCAGAGTGTCAGTGCAGTTGGCCCAGTAAGGTGCACCTTTCCTGGGCAGAGTGTGAGGCTCTCCTGGAACCTTGTGGAGGTGGTGGAGGGGCTCCAGGAGGCAGAGTGTCAGGGCACATGGCCCAGTAAGGTGCACCTGACCTGGACTTAGTGTGAGGCTCTCCTGGAGCCTTGTGGAGGTGGTGGAGAGGCTCCAGGAGGCAGAGTGTCAGTGCAGTTGGCCCAGTAAGGTGCACCTGACCTGGACTTAGTGTGAGGATCTCCTGGAGCCTTGTGGAGGTGGAGGAGAGGCTCCAGGAGGCAGAGTGTGAGAGCACTTGGCCCAGAGAGGAGCACCAGGCCTGGGCAGAGACTCAGAAGCTGATAGTGGCCAGCTTGCTGCCCAGCATAGACCCACTATTCTGGGGTTTAAAAGAGGGGTTCCTGATTTGGGGCTTTTTAACCTGGAACCTGGCCTATCTGCTGGAGCTCAAGTGTGGATAGACAAAAAAAATCTTCTGGGTCAATAGTGATGTCATCCAGGCCTTTTCCCTTGAATTCAGCCATACGTCCCTGCTCCAAAGCCATGAGGATCTTGCTCACTTTAGCCAGTTGAAGGGTGCCTTCTGGAAGTCTGTAGAACTGTCGGTGGACTCTTACATCATGCCCCAGGAAATCGGCCAGCTGATCCAACTCTGTGTTGCTCAGGTTAAGAACTTGAGACAGAGTTGCAGTTTGTTTTCGCAGTTTTGTGGAGGTGAGGCTTTCTGGGTTTTTTGCCCCACACATCTTGGCAAAATGCCGGAGACAGTCAGACCCACGAAAGTATGAACATGCTTTTGGTCTGGCAAAAAGGTATTTGTTTCCCGGTACAACCCACACATCTCCCGCTTGCTGACAAGAAGATCCAATGCTTCCTGCATGGCTGGTGTCAAAAGAACCGGCACCTTCCTTCCTCTCTTCCCCGCTATCTCCAGTCTTCTGAAGTGTTGACACAGTTTCTTTTCTAAATCAGAGAGTGCATCACCCAGGTCTTCCAGCGCATCCTGGCTATGCGGAGACATGTATGCTGACAGAGGCATTTTTGATACTTCGCCGGAACGCCGTCTGTTGAAGAGAATTATCTGAGTCAGGGTGACTTTTGCTAATCCAGCCCAGTCCTGGGGTGACACTTGAGAAGACAACGTGGAGTGAAGTTTCTGCTGCTCTGCATCCAGAAATGAATGAAGCACCTGGACATCTCTTGTGAATGGAAGTAAAAGTGGAGCATTCCACTTGGCTTCTTGAAGTGTTCTCAGTGACGCTGCAGATATCATTTCATGCCATCTTGCTTCATAGATTTGTCGGAATGTACGGGCATTTTAGCTGCAACACTGTTGTTCTGGATGTTTGAACGACTTTCAACCAACATTGAAATCTTTGACAGACTATGCCCTAATTGAGAGCCAGACTTGGGCGTTTATATGTATTGTTTTGCCTGTCATATCCAGCTACACATTTCACAGATTCTACAACATGCATGAAATTTGAAGGCAAAACATGGTCCTCAATGGTCTTTAGCGCCGGGTTTTTTCTTGAGCATAACAGAAGCCTTCCCAACTCTCTCAGTTTTTGACGAATATACTCATGTTTCCCAGCATCATGGCCAAAACGACTAAAAAGATTTTCACCAAATTCTAGAATACATGGATCTTTTTTCACTATGGAAGAAACTTTATCATTTATCATGTTGCTTAGCAGCTTCCAGAAGTCTTGTTTGACGCCCGGAGGTGGTGGTACAGCAAATGCACAGAGCGCCTGAACCCGCGTTCTTCCTCGATTTGGCTCACCGCTAGGCTTAAACTTGCATTTTGAGACATGTTTAAAAAGAATCTTCTTTCTAAATAGGCCTTGGCAGTGAACACAGTGCATGTAATCCTGGGCTTCTGTGTTTACTGATGGTTTCCTCCGGGGAACAAGTTCACCTGCTTCTCCGTTTAACACCTCAACATTATGAGCAAAGTTTCCCCTGTTTCGAAGATGTTCAAGATGGAGCTTTCTTTCTTTTGATCCCTTATTATAAGACATGGCTTGTGCAACCTCAAGTTCATTTTTATGAACATGCTCCAAATGTCGAGTTATTTTCAGTAATCCTTTATTACAGAACAAGCAATATTGTCTCTTATTGTACTGGCGAGACCCATCTGCTTTTGTACTTACTGCCTGCACTGACAGTGAACGTTGGCGTTGGACTGTCCAAGGAGGTGATGAGCTACTTTCTGGTACTTGTTGCTGTTCTGAAGGGGTGTCATTGGTATGTTGGATTGGGCTTTTTGAGTGTGTCCTGGGTCTATTTTTTGAATTTCCTGGCAGGTTGCTTTCTGTTGACATGAATGAATTAAATGAATCTCCACTGTCCCCATCGCTGTCGCTGAATTCAGGAACGAAAGCAGGGCTGCCCGATGAGGTACACCCAGACAGGTCATCTGAGTCACCATCCATGCCTCTAAAGCAAGCAAAGCATCTTATTAGACAAGGTAAAATCAAGCCTGAACAGTCTGGTTCTTCTGGAACTCAGGGGGTGTATAACCCCAAAACCCAGTCCGAGCAGAGTGCACCAGAGGCGGACTGGATGTCCCGGGATTCCCCCTCTCTAAAACCGACTATTCTGTCAAAAATACACGGTGCTCTGGCTTAAGACCCACCCAGGGTTAAAGAGCAGGTCACGCTGCATCCATCCATGCCCCTAAGAAGTGCCCCAGGCCGAATTAAAGTGTTTAAAATCGGGTGAGAAAATTGTCTGGTTCTCCGGAGGACAGGGGCCGACCCTCCGTGCAACCTAGCCGGGGATGAGTGCTCTTCCCCGGGCATGAGAGTGAGCAATGACCCCCCTACCAGAAATCCAGAGCAGAGTGCCTCAGAGCGGACTGAGTGTCTCCATTAATCCCCCCTCTAAAACGCGCTATTCTGTTAAAATAGACACAGTGTGTGTGGGCACACACTTAAAGTCAGGTTTTTTGACTTGTGGGGATTTTTCCCAAATTTGTACAGGGTGTTGTCCGGAGCTTATTTTCATCAATTACATTGTCATTTTTGTGGGGACCGGGTTTTTTGTCCCGACAAAAATTCAGGTCCCCACTTGTAGAGTGTGCTGTCCGGTGGTTGTCCCTATAAGGTGATAAAACAAACACACACACACACACACACACACTCAGAACATGGGACCAGAGGGAGGAAGGGGGGAAAGAGAAAGGTGCCCTGTCTAGGCTACCCCATGTACATGGGACACAGCCTTGGTATATAGATAGATAGTTTTGTACAAGGTCTTAACAAATGTGTGATTAGCTCAAAGTAACTCACAGTAGTTTAACTCAGTTACATTTGTGAGACAGTAATATTGTAATACAAATGTATTACATTTTTCTCCCTGTAACTAATGTACAGTATTACAATTTTACAGTACCTTAACCAACACTGCTTCTTTATGTTGATTTGGTTGCTAGGTAACAGTTGTGGTTCCCCTCCACATGTGTCATATTTACTGGATAAAAGACGATAAGAAACTTCACCAAAACAACCAAATTAAATGTTTAGTCATAATCATGTTTACTATGTTTTACTAAAAATGTCATACGCACATTAATAAAATAAATAAAATTGAATCTGTTAGATTTTTATCTTATTAAAGTTTCATACTTTTTGTTTGTAAAAAAACAAACAAACAAACAAACAAACAAACAAACAAACATAATAACACTTGAAAAACTGCAGCTGAAATGAAAATAGTCTTTTTGGTCACAGAAAAGTCACTGAGTCTCGTCACAATAAATATCACAATAAAAATGTGTGACCCAAACACTTGAACAAAAAAAAGTGTTGAAATAAAAGACTTTCAACCAAATTTAAGACATAGCTACTGAGCAACTTACTATCATGATGTCTTCATTTATAAACATTTATGAACGTAAGAAGTAACTTGTAAAATGTAAATGTAGTTCAAGACACTTTAAATCTGCTCAAATACTTTCACTTTCTCAGCACATGGTTCACATACATTTATTTGAGCTGCCATTACAGTTTAAGAACATCTATTTACAGACAGCAAAGTGAAAGTAAAGTATAGACCACAATGAGCACAGCCAATCAGAACGCTGCTTTCGTTTTTTTTGTTTTTTTGTATTATCTGATTCAGACAGCACAAGTGGTGATTTTGCAACATAAGTTTAGGTGGAAAAGATAAAGTTTACAAATGTACAACAAAAAAGTCAAGTAGGCCATGTGGATGTAGTAATGTGCTCAGAGTCTCACACCTGTAACACCAGAATAAGGACATTTAAATATAGCTTGTTCCTCTTTGAACACCTGCTAGCACCGTCTTTAACACTGACTGTAGCACTTTGTTTTTATTAATCTGGGTGCTTACAGTTGTTAGAACTAGAGATGCACCGATCCGATACTGGGATCGAATATCGGTGCCGATCCAGGAAATTTTGCTGGATCGAGTATCGGCTCCATGATATCGGTTCAGCCGATATCCTAGTTGTGTTTTATTGGACATGAGTCTGATTTATGTCTGATGTTGATCCAGAATGTCTCATAATGTTTGACATTTTATTCTTTCTCTCTCTTTCTTCTTCTCTTTTTCTTTCTCTCTCTTCTCACTCTCCTCTCTCTTCGCTTTCTCTTTTCTTTCTCTCTTTCTTCTCTCTAATTCTGTCTTCTCTCTACTACTCTGCCTTCTCTTCTTTCTTTCTTTCTTTCTTTCTTTCTCTCTCTTTCTCTCCTCGCGCTCTCTCCTTCCCTCTCTATCTCTTTCTTCTTTCTCTCCTCTCGCTCTCTCTCTTTCTCTCTTTCCTCTTGCTCTCCCTCTCTTTCTCTCTCTTTTCTCTTTCTTATTTCTCTGTCTTCTTTTTCTCTCTCTCTTTCTTGTCTCTTTCTCTCTCTCTCTTTCTCTCTCCTCTCGTGCTCCCTCTCTTCTTTCTCTTTCTCTCTCTCTTTCTTCTCTTCTCTTCTCTTTCTCTCTCCTTTCTTTCTTCTCTTCTCTCTCTCTTTTCTCTCTCTTCTCTTCTCTCTCTGTTTCTTCTCTTCTTAAGTTGTTTAGTTTTGTCTTGAAGTATAAATAACACTTTATGATCAAAAGTCTTATGTTTTGAAAAGGAAAAAAGTGCTATTTCAGTCCTTACACAAGTATCGGTTGATATCGGGTATCGGCAGATGCTTAATTCTAAAGTATCGGGATCGGTATCGGAACTGAAAAAGCTGGATCGGTGCATTTCTAGTTAGAACGGTCCTAGAGTTTGATAGGGAGAATAGTAACGTAAACCACCCATCGCTGGGTTGCAGAAGACATCACAACATTCTACAGGACAATGTTATTTCAATTAAGTTGGGGGCAGTTAAAATTATTATTATGAAAGAAGACCTATTGTGTTTTCCAACTATTTAGTAGGAACTAGAACATATATAGATCATTAATTTACCTTTTGTTCATTGTAAAACACAAAATTGTTGGGTAGAAACAGCTCTATTGACTTCCTGTTCAAAACTGCAGAAGTAATAAGCCCCGCCTCTTCATTTTTAAATTTGACTGTGAGAAGCAACGGATTTTAAAATAACTAATTATTAATGTTGGAGAGTGGGGATAGGTGGTAGGTGAGAATGGGGATTTCTGAACACTTGAGCTCCAGCTGAAGAACAATACAAGATTACTCTAACATGCATGAAACAGTTCAAATATACAGTAACTTTGAGTAAACTAATGGTGAAGGAAGGCCATTATAACAAGGTTAGAATCTTTAAATAATACATTTTACATAATAGGACCCTTTTAAAATAGAGATTACTTTTGTAGCACAGAAGATTACTAAGTTTATACCTCAGAATTCACTGCTTTTTAAATTTTTGAAATCTTTTTTGAAATTGCACAGTACAATGTTATTATTAGGAAAAACTGCCTCTTGCCCCCAATCTGGAATATAACTGTTATGAATTTTAGAATGTGAAATCCAGCAATAGAGGGATTTTTTGTTTGTCAATATGAGAGATGCAAGCGCACCCGCAGAAAGAGCCACTGCTCATAGACACAAACAGTGAAAACAAGTTGAAAAAGCTCCATTGTCAGTAACTACAAGAGTTTATCACTGTGAGAAACAAAAGTTATGCTTCTAAGTCAACATTTGTGAATAAAATTCAACCCTGAATGTAACTTTTACATTCTTTTACATGAAAAAACGGCAAGAAAAACACTCTTTCAAGCTTCAGGAGCCAGACGTCTGTCAGACCGGTTCAGACCTGATCCAAACAGCTGCTCTCTTCCTGTTTTGTTTTATTGTTTTAATCCAAAAGTTTCCCCAGCTAACCTGATGGAGAGCAGCTCTTTCTGCAAAAGCATGCGCAGAATATCGCTATTTCTTTACTCAAACTGGACAAAAATGTGCTTGAAAATAACACACAAAAACACACACAAAAAATGCAGCAATTCTCACTGAAAAAGTTTTAGAGAATGTACATGAGTGTGAAGGAGCCTTGAATTAACTGAATGCATAAGAATTAATTTATTTACTCGTTATTAGGCCCGAGCCCCCAGCAGGGCGTAGGGCCTATTGGTTCTGCAACGATGATGCCTGGGTGTATACTTACTTCTGCTAAAGCAAAAAGAGTCAACAATGAGTGCATGGCCGAAGGCCATGCACTCATTGTTGACGAACGCAGCGCGAAGCGCAAAACCCTAAAACTCAACTCCTGGCATCATGACCTACTCAGTAATGCATGCCGTAGGCATGCATTATCTTTGTATCTGCTAAAATACATGGAAATCAATGGAAGTCAATGGGGGGTCCGACTTCGAAGTGACTGACGAGCGCGTAAGCGCTCGTCAGTCACTTTCCACCCCACGGGGACGTGCGCAAGGCCGAGAGCTTTCCGAAAACGTATAATATGTTGTTGCCGTGGCAACGGCTATATTGTTTTGCTAAATTTTTATTATTATTTTTTTTATTTTTCTTTCTTCTGCTTTTTGAACTCTAATTTGACCCCCTGAACACGCTCAAAAACTCACCGAACTTTGCCCAAAATTCAGAACCGGCGAAAAATTTTGTTTTTTATAGGTTTCGTTTTCATCCATATAAAAATGGCGCGACAGCGCCACCTGCAAAAATCGATTTACATTGGGCCTATGGGAGTCGTCGGACGCAAACTTTGGCGTACGGCCACAAAATTCGGTACACGCATTCTTCTAAGGAAGCCAAGCATAAAAGCCAATCATGGCCACGCCCCCTGACATACCGTTTGGCCGCCATATTGGATTAGAAGTACCGAAGCGCTGAGTCAGCGTTTTCACGCACGTCGTACTTTGACGAACTCCTCCTAGGGCGTTTCGCCTACTGACCCGAAATTCGGTGTACATCAACTACACAAGTGGGGCATCTTAAGTTATCCAAATTTCTATTTTACGTCACGCGGTTTAAGTGTGACGCAGCTGCACATTTTAGGGAGCATTTTTGCGCAACATGAAAAACTAATTTGCCTACCGTTTCCACATAGTTGGTCCGATTGGAACGGAACCAATTATGCGTTTGTTACATTTTATGCCCTTGACACACTCGTTGTGCAAAAATTAGAATCGGCACAATAGCGCCCCCTACAGAATGAAAAAACTGTTAACATGGGAGGTCAAAATTTACTTTTTTCCGAATTGCATGAAATTTTACCCACAATTCCTTTGGGTCCTCTCGATCAAAAAGCCAATGGGAAGCATGTAGTTTTTTTAACCGCGTCGCCGCAGGAAGGCGCGCAAGTGCCCATGTTATTCCAATGGCGTTTTCACTTTTCCTTCACGTCCTATTTTGTCGAACTCCTCCTAGAGCGTTTGGCCCACAGGGCTCCAATTCGCTGCACGTGAACTTCATAAGTAGGACAGCTTAAGTTATCCAAATTATTTCGATAGGTCTTTCGGTTTAGTGGCGGCGAAGCCGCAAATTCTGCCCAAAATCAGCCACATGCGCTCAAATCCATGTTATCCAAATGAGCGTTTTTAACAATTTCGTTACTTCATAAAATTGGATTACTTTCACCAAAGTGTGTGAAATTTGGCACAGTGACTCTTCATGTCACCCCGAACAAAAAAGTCAATGGGTCCAATGTTGTATCTCGCATGATGTTGCCGTGACCACGCAGCGCGTAAGCGCTGCTCTCCTGGTCTACTCTGTATGCGAGGCTCTATGACCACTTATATGAATAACAGACTGACTAGGGCGCGTCAGCGCCATCCTTAGGTAGGAGCAGGTCCGAGTAGTGGAAGCACGGCCGCGAGGGCCGTTGGAATGCCGCTGCGGCTTTAATTAGGCCCGAGCGCCAAGCAGTGGCGTAGGGCCTCTTGTGTTTGGTCAGCAGTGCGAAGCACTGCGGCGAAGTGCCCGAAGGGCACTCAAGAGAGGCGTGCGCGCAGCGCACGCAATAACAGCGCGAAGCGCTGTCCCTTACCAAGCACGTCAGTGAACCAGTAATGCCGCATAGCCGCACCGCAAGTGCCGCGAGCGGCATAATTGTATTGTTAAAGCTAAACCAAGGTGCACACTTCACATCGTGCACGAAGTGCACGATGTGAAGTGTGCACACTAAATAAGAGCGCGAAGCTCCTCCCCTTACCAACAGTAACAATAACACTCGTAGTCCCAGTAGTTACCGGTGACATGTCCTGGTGTGACACAGTGCCGCGCAAGCGGCAAAATTGTAATTGTTCACCCCAAATTTACACCAAAAGTCCAGGTGCACACTTCACATCGTGCACGAAGTGCACGATGTGAAGTGTGCACACTAAATAAGAGCGCGAAGCGCTCCTCCCCTTACCAAACAGTAACAGTCACACTCATAATCCCCAGTAGTCACCGTGACATGTCCTGGTATACACAGTGCCGCGAAAGCGGCATAATTGTATTTGTTACTCACCATTTTTCACCATAGACCCTAGGTGCGCACTTCACATCGTGCACGAAGTGCACGATGTGAAGTGCGCACACTAAACAAGAGCGCGAAGCGTCCTTCCTTTTACCAACCCTAAAGTGAGTTTACGACCATTCAGTAGAGCTCAATGACATAGCCCAGTGCTGCGGCCTATATTGTTATTGGTATTCCAAAAGTAAAGAAAGAGCTCAATGTCAGCACAACGTGCTCGACATTGACAATTGACACATCGTTACGTTACGTGACGTGAGTCTTTCTAATGATATATATATGCGCCACGAAAAGTGGCGCTATATTGAAATATTTGCGTTTTAAATATTCTTATTATTATTATTATTATTTTTCTCCTATACCATGTTTTTGGCAAATAAAAACAAAATCTCGCCATGAAAACTCACCAAATTTGCCCAAATTAAAGATCACTGCGATACACGTGCAAATTGTGATCTTTAAAAAAGTCACAAAAATTGCGCGACCAGCGCCCCCTCAAGTTCAAAATACATTGGGCCTATGGAGACAATTTGTTGCAAATTTGACGTACAACCACAAAAATTCGGTACATGNGTTACATTTTATGCCCTTGACACACTCGTTGTGCAAAAATTAGAATCGGCACAATAGCGCCCCCTACAGAATGAAAAAACTGTTAACATGGGAGGTCAAAATTTTACTTTTTCCGAATTGCATGAAATTTTACCCACAATTCCTTTGGGTCCTCTCGATCAAAAAAGCCAATGGGAAGCATGTAGTTTTTTTAACCGCGTCGCCGCAGGAAGGCGCGCAAGTGCCCATGTTATTCCAATGGCGTTTTCACTTTTCCTTCACGTCCTATTTTGTCGAACTCCTCCTAGAGCGTTTGGCCCACAGGGCTCCAATTCGCTGCACGTGAACTTCATAAGTAGGACAGCTTAAGTTATCCAAATTATTTCGATAGGTCTTTCGGTTTAGTGCGGCGAAGCCGCAAATTCTGCCCAAAATCAGCCACATGCGCTCAAATCCCCATGTTATCCAAATGAGCGTTTTTAACAATTTCGTTACTTCATAAAATTGGATTACTTTCACCAAAGTGTGTGAAATTTGGCACAGTGACTCTTCATGTCACCCCGAACAAAAAAGTCAATGGGTCCAATGTTGTATCTCGCATGATGTTGCCGTGACCACGCAGCGCGTAAGCGCTGCTCTCCTGGTCTACTCTGTATAGTGACGAGGCTCATATGAGCCACTTATATGATATAACAGACTGACTAAGGGCGCGTCAGCGCCATCCTTAGGTAGGAGCAGGTCCGAGTAGTGGAAAGCACGGCCCGCGAGGGCCGTTGGAATGCCGCTTGCGGCTTTAATTAGGCCCGAGCGCCAAGCAGTGGCGTAGGGCCTCTTGTGTTTGGTCAGCAGTGCGAAGCACTGCGGCGAAGTGCCCGAAGGGCACTCAAGAGAGGCGTGCGCGCAGCGCACGCAATAACAGCGCGAAGCGCTGTCCCCTTACCAAGCACAGTCACGTGAACCAGTAATGCCGCAATAGCGGCACACGCAAGTGCCGCGAAGCGGCATAATTGTATTTGTTAAAGGCTAAACCAAGGTGCACACTTCACATCGTGCACGAAGTGCACGATGTGAAGTGTGCACACTAAATAAGAGCGCGAAGCGCTCCTCCCCTTACCAAACAGTAACAATAACACTCGTAGTCCCCAGTAGTTACCGGTGACATGTCCTGGTGTGACACAGTGCCGCGCAAGCGGCAAAATTGTAATTGTTCACCCCAAATTTACACCCAAAAGTCCAGGTGCACACTTCACATCGTGCACGAAGTGCACGATGTGAAGTGTGCACACTAAATAAGAGCGCGAAGCGCTCCTCCCCTTACCAAACAGTAACAGTCACACTCATAATCCCCAGTAGTCACCGGTGACATGTCCTGGTATGACACAGTGCCGCGAAAGCGGCATAATTGTATTTGTTTACTCACATTTTTCACCATAGACCCTAGGTGCGCACTTCACATCGTGCACGAAGTGCACGATGTGAAGTGCGCACACTAAACAAGAGCGCGAAGCGCTCCTTCCTTTTACCAACCCCTAAAGTGAGTTTACGACCATTCAGTAGAGCTCAATGACATAGCCCAGTGCTGCGGCCTATATTGTTATTGGTATTCCAAAAAGTAAAGAAAGAGCTCAATGTCGAGCACAACGTGCTCGACATTGACAATTGACACATCGTTACGTTACGTGACGTGAGTTCTTTCTAATGATATATATATGCGCCACGAAAAGTGGCGCTATATTGAAAATATTTGCGTTTTAAATATTCTTATTATTATTATTATTATTTTTCTTCTATACCATGTTTTTGGCAAATAAAAACAAAAGTCGCCCATGAAAACTCACCAAATTTTGCACAAAATTAAAGATCACTGCGATACACGTGCAAATTATGATCTTTAAAAAAAGTCACAAAAATTGCGCGACAGCGCCCCCTCAAAGTTCAAAATACATTGGGCCTATGGGAGACAATTTGTTGCAAACTTTGACGTACAGCCACAAAATTCGGTACATGCATTCTTCTTGAAAAGGCTTTCAAAAAACCTAATCATGGCCACGCCCCTTACGTACCGTTTGGCCGCCATCTTGGATTTTGCGCTCGAAAATGCAAACTCAGCATTTTTGCTCACTTCATACTTTTATCATCTCCTCCTAGGGTGCTTTGCCCACTGAGCTCAAAATCGTTGTACATCATCTACACAAGTGGGACATCAAAAGTTATCCAATTTATTTTGATACAATTTACGGTTTACGTGCGGCGAAGCCGCATATTTCAGTGCGCATTTTTTCACATTTGGAATTTTTAATTTTGCTCCCGTTTACACATAGTTAGTCCGATTTGAATCGGACCAATTATGCGTTTGTGACATTTTCCGTCCTGGACCCACTTATGGTCAAAAAATTTTAATCGGCGCGATAGCGCCCCCTACAGATTGAAATAACTGTTTATATGGAGGGTCAAAATTTTACTTTTTCCAAAATGCTTGAAATTTTACCCAAAATTCCTTTGGGTCCTCCCGATCAAAAAACCCAATGGTAACCATGTTCTATTTTGATCCGCGTCGCCACGCGAAGGCGCGCAAGCGCCCATGTTATTCCAATGGCGTTTTTACCCTTTCTTCACGTCGTACTTTCATCAACTCCTCCCAGGGCGTTTTGCCCACGGGGCTTCAATTTGGTGGATATGAACTACACAAGTGGCGCATCAAAAGTTATCCAAATTATTTTGATATGTCTTACGGTTTCCGTGCGGCGAAGCCGCAAATTCTTCCAAAAATCATGAAAAAGGAGCTCAAATTCCCATGTTATTCTAATGAGATTTTTTCAAAATTTCTTTTGTTCATAAAATGTTGATACTTTCACCAATCTGTTTGAAATTTGGCACAGTGACTCCTTATGTCGTCCCGAACAAAAAAGATCCAGGGGTCCGAAAGCGTATCTCGCACGCTGTTGCCGTGACGACGCAGCGAGTAAGCGCAGCCCTCTGATCTACTCTGTACTGTGATGAGGCTCTTTTGAAGCACTTATACAACAACATACACTGACCAGGAGCGCGTCAGCGCCATCTTTAGGTTGTTGTAAGGTAATAGGGCAAAGTTAAAAGCTAGCATGCTGTTGCCGTGACAACGTAGCGCGTAAGCGCTGCTCCATTGACAAAGGCAAAACCTCTGAAAATGTCAACTTGCACTTTTACCTCCGCCTCCTCGGGCGTAAACTCGAGCTACCTCAAAATTGGTGACATTCATCTTGAGGAGTGTGGGATCAAAAGTTATTCACATTTTTTTTACAGGTCATAAGGCCTCTGTGCGGCGAAGCCACAAAAATTGTCAAAGATTTGCGAAATTTTTAAAATTAAAATGGAAATTTAAAATTTTGTTTTTCCAAAACATTTGAAATTTTGCACAAAATTTCTTTTTAGTATTCCGAACAAAAAAGTCAATGGAACCCTATGTCTATCTCTTACGTCAGGGTTACTCAAAGTCCGGACTCCGGTCCGGATCCGGACCTCGAGACCATTTTGTCCGGACCGGGCAGCCGTTCCCTCGTATTTTTAATTCTGTGCTCTACACCCATGAGCGGACCTTGCGTTTACATGTTTACAGTGCTTCTCCACCAGAAGCGCTTCCTCCCTACCGCACGTCTCTCTCTCTCTCTCTCCTCGCCTCTCCTCTCCTCTCCCTCTCTCTCTCTGGAAGCTGCGTGCCACTGTCAGTGCAGCGTCAAAGCAGAGCTATTTAACAGACAGATCGTTTCTTTGAGAAGCTTTTCGAACTTCCAGTGATATTCTGTGAAACTGGAGCTTCATTTTGATCCTTATTTTTTGCAAATCAGCCTTATACTGACGGAGAAAAGTCCCAAAATGTACAGTGAAAGATAACGTGTGTAAATAACAGCGGAGAAAATTACGCAAAACGGCGCACCGCGGAAATGTTTGAAGAGGTCTTTACAACTTTTACTTTTGCCTGAATGTGACATAAAACAGACACTAACCTTATAAAAGCAGCAGCTCTCGTGTTTTCCCTGCTCTGATCACTCAGGATAGCCCTGTCAGGCCGAGTCAGTCTGCCTGACGCTCCTAAAGCCCAGTTTTACAGGGGCGGAGCTAAAGACATCTGGGGCTGGGGCCCATAAACCTGGCTTCTATGGGGGGACCCTATTTGTATTTTTGTTTATTTAACTGCCTCATGTCTTTTTAATTATATTAAAAAAGACATCACACAATAGGATCATCACATCTAAAACTCACCAAAATACAGGAAATTGAATTGAATTTTTAAAAATTCTCCTGGGGGACAATTCCCCCAGCCCCCTGAATTACATCAGAACCTTGTTAGATTGAACTATATTTGTATTTAAGGGCTTATGGGTCTAAGGGTCTGTCTGTAGATTTAAATTAAATACAAATTTATTTCGTTAGAGGGGTTGGGGGCGTGGGGAGCACTACAATTTATATCTATCAGGGGCGCATTAAAATGCACGTTATGTTATGTTTACATGACTTTAATGTTTACACTGTGCTATAAGCATTTCATTTAATGTCATTAAGTTGAATAATAACAAAAATAAATGTTATACTTTTTCATCCGGACCTTTGAACTTGATCGTGTTTTAATTTCGGACCTTTGGATAAAAAGTTTGAGAACCCCTGTCTTACGTTGTCGCGACAGCGAGTCTGTAAATTCTCCATTGTATTTAAATGGCAGTATAAATCTATACAGCCGGAGGCTGCAGTCTCAGGCCTGCACTCACACGCTTCTTTAGCTTATCTACTTACATTTTCACCCATTTCTCTTCGGGCGCAAGCCCGAACAAGCTGAAATTTGGTGTCGATCATCATGAGGAGTGGGGCAACAATATTCTATGGTCTCTGTGCGGTGAAGCCGCACATTTTGTTAAAAAGTAAGAAATTTACAGCAAACAATATTGTCTAGAGAGAAAAGGAAAAGGCGCGAAGCGCCAGACATTTGGCAGTAGGTGTAATATAAAGAGGGAAATTGGAGCGCCAAGCGCCCCCTTGTTGCGATGCGGGGCGGCAGCGGCGTGGAGCGGCCCGCGAGGGCCGATCAATGCCGCTTGCGGCTTTAATTATTAGGCCCGAGCCCCCAGCAGGGCGTAGGGCCTATTGGTTCTGCAACGATGATGCCTGGGCGAAGCCCAGGCATCATCGTTGTCAACACTCTTGCTGATCATGATGGCTGGGCGAAGCCCAGCCATCATGATCAGCCACTACCCCGCCCCCTGCGAGAACTACAAATGAGCCCATGCCGAAGGCATGGGATGTGTATACTTACTTCTGCTAACACAGAGATACTCAACAATGAGTGCATGGCCGAAGGCCATGCACTCATTGTTGTCAAGTGTCTTGCTGATCATGATGGCTGGGCGAAGCCCAGCCATCATGATCAGCCACTACCACGCCCCCTGCGAGAGCTACAAATTAGCCCATGCCGAAGGCATGGGATGTGTATACTTACTTCTGCTAACACAAAAATAGTCAACAATGAGTGCATGGCCGAAGGCCATGCACTCATTGTTGACAAAAGCAGCGCGAAGCGCAAAACCCCTAAAACTGAACTCCTGGCATCAAGCCCTACTCAGTAAGTCATGCTGCAGGCATGAGTTCTCCTTGTAACTGCTAAAATACATAGAAATCAATGGGAGTCAATGGGGGGTCCGACTTCGAAAGTGACTGACGAGCGCGTAAGCGCTCGTCAGTCACTTTCCACCCCACGGGGACGTGCGCAAGGCCAAGAGCTTTCCGAAAACGTATAATATGTTGTTGCCGTGGCAACGGCTATATTGTTTTTGCAATTTTCTTATTATTATTATTTTTTTTTTTTTTTTTTTTTTTTATTCCGCCTCTAAGAACTCTAATTTGACCCCCTGAACACGCTCAAAAACTCACCAAACTTTGCCCAAAATTCAGAAGTGGCGAAAAATTTGTTTTTTATAGGTTTTGTTTTCAACCATCAAAAAATGGCGCGACAGCGCCACCTACAAAAGTCCAAATACATTGCGCCTATGGGAGACGGTCTGGCGCAAACTTTGTCGTACAGCCACGAAATTCGGTACATGCATTCGTCTTACGAAGGCAATCAAAAAACCTAATCATGGCCACGCCCACTTTCGTACCGTTTGGCCGCCATCTTGGATTTCGCGGTCAGGAATGCAAACTCAGCATTTTCGCTCGCATCATACTTTCGTCAACTCCTCCTAGGGCGTTTTGCCCACTGGGCTCAAAATCGTTGGACATCATCTACACAAGTGGGACATCAAAAGTTATCCAATTTATGTTGATACAATTTACGGTTTACGTGCGGCGAAGCCACATATTTCGGTTAGCATTTTTTCACATTTGGAATTTTTAATTTTGCTCCCGTTTCCACATAGTTTGTCCAATTTGAATCGGACCAATTATGCGTTTGTTACATTTTCTGTCCTGGACCCACTCATGGTGAAAAAATTTTAATCGGCGCGATAGCGCCCCCTACAGAATGAAATAAGTGTTTACATGGAGGGTCAAAAATTTACTTTTTCCGAAATTAATGAAATTTGACCCAAAATTCCTTTAGGTCCTCCTGATCAAAAAAGCCAATGTAACCATGTACAATTTTGATTCGTGTCGCCGTGGGAAGGCGCGCAAGCGCCCATGTTATTCCAATGGCATTTTTACAAAATTCTCGGTTCTCTTCACATCATGTTTTTATCAACTCCTCCTAGGGTGTTTCGCCCACAGGGCTCCACTTCGGTGCACATGAACTACACAAGTGGAGCATCAAAAGTTATCCAATTTATTTGGATATGTCGTACGGTTTACGTGCGGCGAAGCCGCCAATTCTGTCCAAAATCAAGCAAAACACCTCAAACCCCATGTTATCCCAATAGGCTTTTTTAACTATTTTGTTTTCTTCATAAAATTTGATTCGTTTTACGAAAGTGTCTGAAATTTGGCACAGTGACTCCTCATGTCACCCCGAACAAAAAAGTCTGAGGGTCCGATGCTGTATCTTGCATGCTGTTGCCGTGACGACGCAGCGCGTAAGCGCTGCCCATCAGATCTTCTCTTCTGTCTTCTCTTCTATAGTGCTTCTCTGAAGCACTACAACAACAACATACACTGACCAAGGGCGCGTCAGCGCCATCTTTAGGTTGTTGTAGAGTAATAGTGGAGAGTTCAAAGCTAGCATGTTGTTGCCGTGACAACGCAGCGCGTAAGCGCTGCCCTTCTTATCTGCTCTGTATAGTAATGAGGCTCTTTTAAACCTCTAAGACAATAACTTACAACGACCATCTTTATATAGCTCTTTGGGGTAGAGCTTTTGAAAGCTTGGACAAGACATTAGGGCGCATAAGCGCCCCCATGCGTTTCGGAGTGCGGCGAGGGCCGTTGGAATGCCGCTTGCGGCTTTAATTATTATTATTTTTTTTTTTATTCTGCTTTTCAAACTCTAATTTGACCCCCTGAACACGCTCAAAAACTCACCAAACTTTGCCCAAAATTCAGAAGTGGTGAAAAATTTTGTTTTTTATAGGTTTCATTTTCGATCATTATAAAATGGCGCGACAGCGCCACCTACAAAAGTCAAAATACATTGCGCCTATGGGAGACGGTCTGGCGCAAACTTTGTCGTACAGCCACGAAATTCGGTACATGCATTCTTCTTATGAAGGCAATCAAAAAACGTAATCATGGCCACGCCCACTTTCGTACCGTTTGGCCGCCATCTTGGATTTCGCGGTCAGGAATGCAAACTCAGCATTTTCGCTCACATCATACTTTCGTCAACTCCTCCTAGGGCGTTTTGCCCACTGGGCTCAAAATCGTTGTATATCATCTACATAAGTGGGGCATCAAAAGTTATCCATTTTATTTTGATACAATTTACGGTTTACGTGCGGCAAAGCCGCATATTTCGGTGCGCATTTTTTCACATTTGGAATTTTTCATTTTGCTCCTGTTTCCACATAGTTGGTCCGATTTGAATCAGACCAATTATGCGTTTGTTACATTTTCTGTCCTGGACCCACTCATGGTGAAAAAATTTTAATCGGCGCAATAGCGCCCCCTACAGAATGAAAAACTGTTTACATGGAGGGTCAAAATTTTAGTTTTTCCGAAATGCATAAAATTTTACCCAAAATTCCTTTGGGTCCTCCCGATCAAAAAAGCCAATGGTAACCATGTACAATTTTGATTCGTGTCACTGTGGGAAGGCGCGCAAGCGCCCATGTTATTCCAATGGCATTTTTACAAAATTCTCGGTTCTCTTCACATCATACTTTCATCAACTCCTCCTAGGGTGTTTTGCCCACAGGGCTCCAATTCGGTGCACATGATCTACACAAGTGGAGCATCAAAAGTTATCCAATTTATTTTCTTAAGTCATATGGTTTACGTGCGGCGGAGCCGCCAATTCTGGCCAAAATCAAGCAAAACAGCTCAAATCCCCATGTTATCCCAATGGGCGTTTTTAGCAATTTTGTTTTCTTCATAAAATTTGATTACTTTTACGAAAGTGTGTGAAATTTGCCACAGTGACTCATCATGTCATCCCAAACAAAAAAGTCTGAGGGTCCACGCTGTATCTCACACGCTGTTGCCGTGACGACGCAGCGCGTAAGCGCTGCCCTCAGATCTTCTCTGTACTGTGATGAGGCTCTTATGAAGCACTATAACAACAACATACACTGACCAAGAGCGCGTTAGCGCCATCTTTAGGTTGTTGTAGAGTCATAGGGGAGAGTTCAAAGCTAGCATGCTGTTGCCATGACAACGCAGCGCGTAAGCGCTGCCCATCTTATCTGCTGTGTATAATGATGACGCTCTTTGAAACTACTAAGACAATAACTCACAACGACCATCCTTATATAGCTCTTTGGGGTAGAGCTTTTGAAAGCTTGGCCAAGACATTAGGGCGCGTAAGCGCCCCCATGCGTTTCGGAGTGCGGCGAGGGCCGTTGGAATGCCGCTTGCGGCTTTAATTCAACTTGTTATTTAACCCCAGTGTGTCCCAGTTTTTAATTCTGATAAACTGGTCACCCTGCTTTAAACAAAAGAAACATTAAATAACCATAACCAGTGTTTGCATTGTTTTTGTGGCTGTTAAACTCCTTAGATTCACATGTTGATTGTTTATCTTGTATATAAAGTGGGACTCCTCTGATCAAGTCCCAGTTCACAAGTGGTATTTACCTCCATGAGTGGCGTTCCAGCGCATTTTTACAAGTAGGAAATGAGAAATAGTTCCCAGTTGCTTGGAACGCAGAACAAGTTTCCTCCACAGAGGTCTGTTAGTGGGCGTGGCCTCTGATGGCGGCTGTATGTTTCTCACATTTATAAGCTTGTATAAAATCAAACAACAACTGCAACTTACATTTTACAAAATACAGACCTCATAACATATATTACAGCAAATCAGAGTTGAACTAAAAATACATTCTGAAAGATGACCATGATTCTGAAAGATAAAGTCAGAAGTTTTTAATTAAGTATCAGGTGGGCAAAGTTAACAAAGAAGCTACGGACTTCATACGGACTCGTGTGTGTGTGTGAGCGTGTATTCATCACTTTGTGAGGACCAAAATTTGTATACACTCTCACTTTCTGGGGACCTGCCTTCCTTATGGGGACAAAAAGCTGGTCCCCATGATGTAAATCCTTCATTATGAGATCAGCAACATGGTTTTAAGTTCAAATAAGGTTAAGGTTAGGATTAGGGTGAGGGTTGGGTTAAGTTTAGGCAAGTAGCCACTGAGGTTAAGGTTAGGGTAAGGGTCCATGAAATGAATGTAAGTCAATGTAATGTCCCCATGACAGATGGAAACACAACATAAGTGTGTGTGTGTGTGTGTGTATTTATATGTGTGTCAATGTAAAATAGGAGGATCTTCTGGTCAGCAGCGTTATCTTCATGAAAGTCGGGCAAGGGCTGAAACTCACGACTTCGAGCTCGGCTGAAAGCAACAGTGTGTTCTATGTGTTTGTAATTTACTGTTATCATCCGACCGTCCTTGACATCAGCGTTTGTACATCCAGACACAAGTAGAATAGAAAAAGTTCGCACTGTTAAATGTGAATATTTTAAAATTCTAATGACTCAAAATACAAATATCTTCGATTGGTTTTGTACAGTGATCAGAGCTAGTATTAGCATAGCAAGGTTAGCTCAACTTAAACACAAGTGGACACACCAAAGATTACTCCAGAAAGAAACAGTAACTGCAGAGATTCACAAAGTCAGATTAACCAGGTGGACTGAAGCTTTAACAAAGAAAAACATTGGTATATTTTAGACATACAGTATAAACAGTATACACGTTGTTAGGCACTGATGCTATTAAATCATATCGAATACTTATGCTGCGTTCAATTTCACAAATTCCTATTTTTGGAACCATTAGCATCTGAGCAGTTCCAGTGGGATTCTGTGTTTTCTCCTATAAGGCTCAAGAAGTGTTGTAAAAAAAAAAAACCAAAACAAACATTACCATATAAATAATGGCAAATTAGTCTCTATTAATCACTGCATCTTTAGTTCATTTCTGTGTGTGGTTAGTTTACAGTGTAAGACCTGTATTTGACCTTTGTCCAGTCGTTCTTTATACATTTCTTTGTTTAAAGGGGACCTATTATGTCAAATTCACTTTTCTAAGATTTTAACTGTTATAATGGCCTTCCTTTATTATTAGTTTACTCAAAGTTATATTTGAATTGATTCATGCATGTTGGAGTAACCTTGTATTGTTCTTCAGTGCTCAGAAATCCCTGTTCTCACCTACCACCTATCCCCTCCCACTTATCTGTATTTACTTTCTAAAGATTAATACTCAAAGTGAGGCACAAATGGTTCAAAACTATCCCATGGCTCCTTTCCAACAATAATAATTAGTTATTTTAAGTCTGTTGCTTTTTACAGTTACATTTTAAAGAGAAGCAGCGGGTTTATCAGTTCTGCAGTTTTGAACAGGAAGTCAGTAGATTTTCTTTTCTATTTTCAAGTTGTTTAAGATCAATTTTGTGTTTTACAATGAACAAAAGGTAAATTACTGATCTGCATATGTTCTAATTTCTTACTATATATACAGTATGTATATGTATATGTATATGTACATATGTGTATATATGAATATATATACTGTATATACTGTATACTGTAAAGTTCTCACATTCTGCCTGGATGTTTCAGATGCTCCATCTTGTACCTTACGTCTGTGGTGTTTAAAAGCCTCATTGAAGATTAATGTTAATGCTAACGACCTTTTCAGCCCTACCCACTTTTCTTGGTAATGCGTTTTCTGTTTAGCTGTGGTTAGCCTGTAGAATTCAGTCACTGTCTTTATACGTGAGATTGTCCCCACAAAGCATATGAACTAACATGCTTGTTATCTTACAGAGTTCAACAGGTGCACAAGAAAAGTGGGCGGGGCAGAATAAGATGAATAGGAACAAAGCTTACAAAGGATCTCCTCAGAGAAGAGCAGTTTCCTGGATTTGGTGTTTTGGTGTTTGGGTGTTAAGTCGTATTTGCTGGAGGAGTCTACTGCTCTTTCATCTGGTCACATCGACTCACAGCACATTCATGTGTCGTGTAATTATTTCAACAGTCGCTCTTCTCCAGCACACTTTGTTTTTCGTCCAGTGATAATACGATTGGTCAGAGCTCACTGGAAAGGACGTAGTGTTATCTGTTGTGATTGAAGGAGACATGCAAGAGTGTTGAGCGGATGCAAAAACCTTCTGCAGAAAGAGTCAGGACACGAGGTCGACGCATGATGCCACAGAGAAATAACATCAGATCATAAAAAACATATGACTGTGGCTTGTGCAAAATGACTTCCACAGAACATTAGCTTCTATTTAATGCCCCGGGCTTGTCTTTTCTCCTGCTCAAACACAAACTGTCCAGGTGCTGTGAGATGAGCGTTTGGCAGATCTGGAGCTGCTGCTGTAGCTTGTGGTGCATTCCAGCCACACCTTGTTTGGACTGAATCTGAGATTTAGTTCTGACAACTTGACTTATGAAGCACGGATGGAGATTGTTTTGACACAGAAGACTGGGTTTTTACACTGCTCAGGTGTGTGTCTGCGTGAGAGTGTGTGTGTGTAGTGTTTATGTTGCAAGCTTAGGCTGATTGTCTCAAAGAATACATTAAAAACAGAAACTTTATCCATGCAGGACAATTCTATTTTTACTCAAATGAAAACAAAACATTCCCACAAGAAAATCAATTTTTTTTTTGCTTTTTACACACTTTTTTTTTTTACACTTATTATAGATGAAAACACAACATTTTCTTGCATTTACTTAAGTAAAAGTTCAAGTTAAGGGCTGGGCAATATCGTGATAAAAATCGAATCGTGAGCTCATCTCTGTGACAATCTGCTTTTTTCATGAAATTGTCATATTATGATTTCACAAGAGAGATTCTTAGCATATTTTTGTGTTTAAAAGTTGTTGTTAAAGTTAAAAAAACTAATAAAATATGCCAAAATCCTTTATACTTGTTTAGTGGCAACACACAACTTCAAATACATGGATTGATTTTATTGAAGGGCTGAGGTTGCTTGTTTCTCTCTGAAAATCTGGCAACAAGAGAGCCTTTGACAGTTGGATTTAGCTAATAGTCGTGTTCAAGATGGTCAAGGCGGTGCAGTCGGCTCGAGGCGTTAAGGGGGGTCGGGTCTGACGACAGCACTGTCTGTAGCGCTGATTGATCTCTTGCACTGTCTGACCCGACCCCCATTAACGCCTTGAGCCGACTGCACCGCCTTGACCATCTTGAACACGACTATTGACAGTGAAGTAGGAACTTTCTGAAAAATCAGATACTTGTTTTTACCTCAAAGTCAAAAAAATAGACATGAATCGTGATACAATCGAAATTGTGATCTGGCTCTGAGAAAATCATGATACAAATTCATTGCCGTATCGCCCAGCCCTAGTTCAAGTTTCACATTAGCTTTTAATTTCAGCTTTGTTTCCCTTCCTCTGCAGTCTGAAAATCATTCTAAGTGCCCCAGGAGGTCCTCGTACCCCTGATTAGGAAACTTTGTTCATGAGTCTCGTCTGCAATTGTTAAAATATGCTTGAATTTAATGTTCGCAGTCAGGATTATTCACACTTCTTGCAGTCCTGTACAAATCAATGCTTAAGATTAAATCAGTACAAAGTTAGGACACATATTTTGCATTTTTGTTTGTTGTTTTTTTTCTTTCAAACCTGCTTCGAAGCACCTCCACTTTAGAATCTCATGCACCAGAACTAATTAAAAAGTCTAGTAAAGTCACACGAGGGTTGTGTGTGTTTTCTACATCAAAAACTGAATTAGAGCTCTATTTACTCACTCAAAAGAAAATTACAGATGTTATGCAATCAAACCAATCTTGCTTGATATGCTAAACCTGCAGAAATGCTCAAAACGAGTCTGGACGATTTATGGAGTTAAAAACAGTGCAGGATATCTCAGAGATCTACCTATGACATCACAGATCTATCTATGACATCACAGATCTGGGACATTCACAACAGTGTTTTAAGGGTCTTTCACACCAAGCCGAGGGTCGCCCGTCTGAACCGGTTTGGCAACTTCTGCCGACAGGCGGCTCACGTGTGTTTGGTGTGAATGGCACTGTCGGGGGTCAGAGGAGCGCGGAGCACGTCGTGGAGGCGAGGTTTTGAAGACTTGCTCGTAAAGTCGGCATCGTCAGCGGTCGGTAGTTGCCGCATATGCAGCTGTTTGATTGGCCCGTGGCTAGCGAATCGGTGTGCAAGAAAATGGTGCGGAAAACCGAAAATGCCGCTTATGGAAAAATAGTATTTACCTGAGCATGGATTGTTGTTATTTGCCGGGTTCAAACAAGACGTAAGTACGGAGAAGAATGGCGACTACTTGGTCCGAGGAAAACAAAGATGGAGGAGTACAGCTGTAGTACGAAGGCTGGACTGTAGCGGGAAATAGAAGTTTAGCCTAATCCGTGAGGTAAGATAAAAATCTGTTCGCCACAGAGTTTGACAACTACTCGCGCTCAACTTCTGTTTTGTCTTTTTCGTCAAGCGTTACGTCACGCGCATGCTCACTCGGCATTTGTTCGCCGACTGTTGGCTGCTTGGATCATGTTTGTGTGAATGCTTTTTTACATCGATGCGCCCCAAAGAGACTAGAACAGACGGTGCGTCGCTCCTCCCTACCGACAACGACTGGGAGTTGTGTTGGTGTGAAAAAGCCTTTAGGGAGAACAAAAGAAATCTCACAAACAAAACTTCAGCAGCAGTTTTGGTGAGAAAGCAACTTTACAGTAGGATTAAAAACTCAAAAAAGTTGATTTTGCACAATATGTGTCCTTTAAATAAGTTTTGCCTTTATGTCTTACCTGGGCAAACTGTGGCCCAGGGGCCAGATGCGGTCCTCAGCCTGTTTTTATATGGCCCTCATCTTGTTTTTGAGAATAAGTGTTACATTTTATGTTATTTTTGATTGACTTCGCTATGAAGCATGTGTCTGAAAGTGTGTACTTAATAAAGACCACTATAAATTGCTAAAAGAATACATTAGAAAAATCAATATTTAACAAAAACAAGGAAAATATTTTACTTGTTTCAAACTTGTTTGAAGATAATGCTTCTTAATTTGAGCAATTGAGTTATATGGAAATGCATTAAGAACTTTTTATTTACTCCACTAATGTTTTCATATTTTAAGCCAGATTCTCCAACAAACAGTCAACAATTTGAAACCAGAGAAATATTCTACAGTATGCACGCGAGTAACTCAAATTCAGAGTTAAATTCTGAAACCGTGTAACGGTTAGACTTTTTGCAGTCTTGTAAAATGTTGAATTTGTTCGTGGTTCAGCCCTTTTGCCACTTGTCTGGATTTGAACTCGACCCTCGAGGAAAAATAGATGTCCACCCCTGATTGATGTTTTAATGTGTTTGATTTTCTAACTTTCTCTTTGCTAAACCAAAGCCCTGCTGTGATTTTGGACCTTAAAATCACATTGAACTGTATTAACCCTATTCTCTGTAGCACAGTTTACAAACTTACACATTTTGTACTAAAAATTTGACTTAAATATTATTATAAAAGAAGAAAATGTACGGAATCACAGTTCCAAATACGAACAAGACTTAAGTTTAGTGTCATTTCCCATCAAAACATTTTGTCTCTGCTCTCTGGACCTCGCCCACACCATGTGTCTTATTGTCCTTCAACCAGTAAAACTGGATTAAAAACTCATTCTTGACTTTCATGAGATTTTAATCCTGCTCTAATGTTGCTTCCTCATCACAAACACAGCTGAAGTTTTGTCTGTGACATAATATTCTTTTCCATCTGAGAATGAGAAAACACCACTTTGAATTTCTCAGTTTTATTATGTCATAAGTAGATTTCTGAGATACGGAGGTCAAGATTATAGGTTAATAAGCGATAATATTGATTAAATAATAATATAGTCGTCAGTACAAATTCATATTTTACAATTATTTTGTTTTATTTGTTCTTTTAAGTGGCAATGATAACATTCCACATCAAGAACAGGAGTAGGGTGAAGACACAAGTTTTATTTTAACCGTACCGCAGTCTGTTTTTAAAGATAAGAAATAAACACAGGATTGCACAGTAGCAGAGTGGTTACAGCTCTGGCTTCCCAATGAGGAGATCATGGGTTCGACTGGAGTTTGCATGTTCTCCCCGTGTCACCGTGGGTTTTCTCTGGTTTTCTTCCCACCTCCAAAAACATGTATGTTTAGATTAATTGGTCATCACTGTAAATCTCCCCTGTGAGTGAACGAGAGAGTGAATGATTGCCTCTCTGACCCTGCGACGACTTGGCCACTGTCCAGGCTGCTTCGCCCGCCTAAGGCCCAAAGTCACTGGGATAGGCGTCAGTCACCCGCGACTCCAAATAGGAACAAGTGGTAGAAAATGAATGAATGAATACAAACACAGGTGACTACTTACATAACAAATTTTGTCATACTATCAAACACAATTTACATTTTTTTAATCCTTCTTCTAACTTATAAAGCTTTAAAAAATATGGCACCTTCTTGTATCAAAGATGAAATAGTTCTGTATCATCCTAATCGTTCACTTTGTTCTCAAGATGCTTGACTTTTGGTGGTTCCTAGAGTCTCCAGAGGCACAACAGGAGGCAGAGCATTTATCAATCAGTTTGGAACAGAAACTAAACCCACAGTTCTAGTCGGGCTGCCTCAGGAGCAAGCATGGCAGCTTGGGTGCTGTCTTTTCATTTCTCCTGTTTTCCCTGCAAAGATTATTTAACTACTACGTAGTTTATCTGTTGCCTGTTCTCTCTTACATAGTGTTTAAAAAAAAAAGTTTTATTGAATGTGCATTGTTTTATTTTTTATTTTTTCTACCATTCATGTTTGCTGGGTTAACTTTTTTAACCTTTGCCAGTCCCCAGAGACGCCTGTTGTTGTTTTTTTGGGCTATACAAAAATAAATTGATTCCAGTGACACCAGCAAAAGAAACACAGATTTGTTTCAAAGCTGTCTTTGCAAAAAGAAACTTAAAATCCTATTTCCTTCTGCTACTTTCATTATTATTTACAAAAGGAAATGCTTATCTATGTGCATTAAAACAATTATATCTTTTAGTTTTCATAATCTCGACAGAGTTGAGGTTCTTTCGGGAAAGTTCCAAAGCGCTTTTTTGCAAAACAATCAAAGGCATCAAATTAGAATGGTGAACTTCCCCAGACTTCTACACAAAACTAAAGATATGGCAGAATTAATTAGCAATACAAAACTAGCATTGCCTCATGATTTAACACAGCCAGATTTCTACTAACTTTCTTTTTTTATATAGGTAAAGTTTGCTAAAATATCAAATTTAAGTTTTTAGTTCACTTTACAGAAACTGGGGACAAAATAATGAGTTAAAAATAAAACTAAGAAAAAAATGCTCTTATGTGTTTAATCTCAAATAAGTAAATACATTTTGTCTTTATTTTTTGCAACAACGAAAAGTGGAATTGTGATTTTGTGAGCTAATTACAATGATCATCAGCAAATATCTGCCAGCTCAATCAATACTAATCAGTAACTCACTTAATTAGTAAATATTCTAGAATCTTTCATTCAAATCATACTTTAACTAGGCCAAGGTATATTATGTAACAAATATTTCATTGTTGACTCATTTCCGGACAGGTTTGACCTCTGCTATGTTTTTTATTCACTTTATTCATCGTTGAATACCTGTAAATCAATGATAGTTCCAGAGCAAACAAAGAATTCATGAATAAAAAAACCAAGCCCAGCCTACATCGCACTCATGACGTTCTCACACTTAAGCCTGATTAGAAAAAAAAAAAAAAAACCTGCTTCCAGGTAAAAGCAGACATTCCAGTTTTGGATCAGACCTGCCCTTCATTGTGACTAAACCGCGTCCTGCAGTGAACTTTACATTTGTCCTTATTGCACTTGGGATTATAATTGTCTTCCTTTTATTAGACTGGATTAGAGAGTTCAAACAGTGACAGCGTCATAAATCTGATTGTATTTTAGACCTACTGGTTTTATTATACTTGACTAGGACCAGTCTCTTTGATTTGGGACTTGGCTTGAACTTGTCTCTCTATGAGTCAAGACTTAACTTGGACTTGTCTCTCTTTGACTCTGACTTGTCTCTCTCTGACTTGGGACTTGACCAAGACCTGTCTTTCTTGGACTCAGGCTTGACTCAGACTTGTCTCTCTTTGACTCGGACTTGACTCAGACTTAACTTGGACTTGTTTTTGACTCAGGACTTGACCCGGACTTGTTTATTTTTGACTTGGGACCTGACTTGGACTTGTCTCTCTTGGACTTGGGACTTGACTCAGACTTGTATCTCTTTGACTTGGGACTTAACTCGGACTTAACTTGGACTTGTCTCTCCTTGACTCAGTCTTGTCTCTCTTTGACTCAGACTTGTCTCTCTTTGACTTAAGACTTGACACGGACTTGAGGTCAATGGTTTTCTTGGAGCCCGATCACAATTATGTTTTTTTATTGCTTGAAAAAGCGCATAAACTAGTGGCAAATAAAGTAGCTTGTCTGTTGTCACGGCAACAGGGCAGACTTTAGCTAGCTTGCTTGCTAACGGCAGGTGGAGATTTAGGACATTTTTACTTCTGCACAATAAATAATTCAATCACCAAACGGACTTAAAACATCTTATTCAAGCATAAAAATTTATAAAGTTTCTCTGTGTGTGATCCTAGTCTCTGTCAGTAAGAAATGTTATAGTTTTTCTGCTTTTCTGCCACTGTTTAACTGAGTTTTTCTTGTACAAACTCAATATTCAGCAGTTGTGGTTGTTTATATTTATTATCAGTCTGTAGCTGCCTTTTCCTATTTTAAGTGTGTTTTAGCTCATGCAAGAGAAAATATAACTTGCCTCCATTGACTCTCATTCATTTTCTCCACTCAATCATGGAGCATGACATATAGATCAGGAAATAGATTATAATAACTGATAAATGCATTAACCTAACGCCCACACAGTCTCACAGCAGTGCCAGCTCTGTTCTCTGCCCTCATAATGCTGATAAGACAAGCAGCAATAAAACACCTGTTCAGCCCAGCGATGTAACCCTAGCCTATAGATTATTATAGAGGAAATAGGCCGGGACGCTGGAGAGTCGCGGTGAGCATGTGACTCTTTCAATGTTGGCTATTTTTTCCGGTAAAGTCATTCTGGTTTATGCACATACTGATTCTCAAGAGACCATGATCAAATTTCTTATGAAACGGCCATTGTGTTTCTCTTTTAATCCATTTGCAGTAATAAAGTCCCTGAGCTCTGTCCAAACTTTACCAATACTCGACCACCCGTTGCGAAGACATTTTATCATGGTTTGCTTATTTTTTAGGTTTTTAATTATAGAAAATTAACCCTAACCCGGACATGTTCTTTGGGTTTAACTGGTACATTTTAACCTACCCAAAAGTCTAAGCCCTAAACTTACCCCTTTTAGTAACTTGAAGTCTAAGCTTACCCATTAATCCCAAATAACAAATATTTGTGGTTATAATATGTGTAAGTTGGTAAATGCTAGATAGTCGGGTCCAGAGGGATGGTGATTAGGAGAACAGGTATGTTTAGGAAAAAGGTTTGGGTAAAGATTAAGATAAAAATATAACAGTTTAGGCCCATTTAGAAACAGAAATAAACTCATTACCATGGCAACCAGCTCACTTCTGTCCCTCCTTCTGAACAGACTAGCACTAACCTATTAAGTTTTGGCTTTTCGTAACGTATTGATGAAAAAAAAGTCGTGAAAACGCGCTTATAGAGGGATTATCAGTCGACGTCAGTACCACACTACTGCTCATGTCGTTTGCAGAAAGAGACGCTGTCTGTCTAGTTCCTGGGTGTCAAACTCAAATGGTGGTAGGGCCAAATGGATCAGAGTCAGCTTTGGTCGAGGGCCGTATTTTAAAATATAGGTTCCTCTGTGTTAAATTCAAATATGGCAATAGGGCTGTATAAAGCTAATATGACACATTTATTGTACATCCAGAATTATATTGTGTCACATTACATTATATTGCACAACATTTCATTGCAATAAAACTTTGGACAGATTGTTGCTTTTTGCTGCATTCCAGTGCATATTACATTTAATAGTCACATCTCAGCGATATAAGTGGCCACTATCAATAATAATCTGAAATCATGCTCACGGGCCACATGATATCATCTTGAAGGCCGAATTTGGCCCCCGGGTCTGAGTTTAACACCCCTAGTCTAGTTGGCTGGGGAAACTTCTTTGATTAAAACAACCAAATGGGACGAGAGCAGCTGTTTCGATCAGGTCTAAACCTGTTTGACGGACGTCTGGGTCCTGAAGTGTTTTTTCACTCACCTGTGGGGTGCAGTATGTGTGTATATAGAGGGATTTTCGTCAACGTCACTTTCCACTCTACTGTGCATGATTTATGCATGTCTGGTCACTTGGGGAAACTTCTTTGAATAGAACAACAAAACAAGACAAGAGCAGCTGTTTGGATCTGGTATAAACCGGTCTGACAGACGTCTGTCTCCTGAAGCTTGAGTGTTTTTCTCGACATTTTTTCACCTGAATGTAACTTTTGAAGGTCGTAGGGTCACATTTTATTCACAATAATTTGATTTAGCAGCAGAACTTTTGTTTTCTCACAGTGATAAACTCTTGTAGTTAGTGACAACAGAGCTTTTTCTACTTGTTTCCACTGTTTGTCTATGAGAAGCGGTTCTTTGTGCAGGTCTGGTGTGCACGCATCCTTCTATAGTACGTTTTAGACATTTCGTTGTATCTCTACGTTTTCTTTGGAGACTGTGTGCTGGGATTACATAAGGATCTCTGAGTTTGGTGAATCACAAGAGGGAAAACTTTACCAACACGAATGCACTAGAAACTTAATTGTTTGTTCATGTTTGTACTGCTGTAGTAAGAAGACATAAATGCTTTTTGCACAAGTATCTGAGCGCATTAGAAGTCAGTCACATAAAAGTTCATAGCATTGTGCCAGCTGTTACTTAACTAAAAGTTTCAGTTCCCGCAAGTGACAAAAGCTTTATGTGTCGGTAAGGGATAATTTGAATTCTTGTGTTTATTTCCTTGTTCCTTTGGGTTTTATTTAGTTCCTCTAAAGAGATTATGCAAATGACAACTTACTACACCTGTGGCAACAGTAGTAAGTGTGTGGAATGAATGAAGAATGCAAAATGTGTCTTGTAAAGCGCCTTATAAATACAATGCCTGATTATTATTGCAGTGCATGCTAACAGCTTTGTTTTATTATAACAACCAACCTTTATCCAGCTGAGTTCCATTTTTTAATTATGAAATCCTTCTATCTAGGCTCGCCTATTGATAAAGTGTGTTTGTATTTTGTATTTGAGTCTTTATAATACCCCTTTGTGTGCCAGTAATACAATAGTCTGCAGCCGCTCAGCTCCCGTCATGTGACTTTTAATTGGAAAACCGTGATTCCTGAAAGTCTGCCGTTGCAAACTCAAACTCTGAGCTAAAAGCAACACTGAAAGCTGTTTACATAGCTCTCAAAATGTTTCCCAGTGTGGCGTTATACCCTGGTTTTGATGTAAGTGTCACTCTTTCTTAATAAGTCACTATTCTTTTCATTCTAATGTTGTTTTTTTCTTCTCATTTTAGATCCAGAGAAGAGCCGACATGACTCTCTCCTCCAAGAAAGTCCAAATGATCTGCGCTCTCATGGCCTTCAACATAATCGGATGCATTTTCCTGAGATTGACCTGGTCGTCGCGGACGTGACTCCCAAAATCCACATCCCGACGACCAAATTTTGGCGAATGGAGAAACTGAGCGACTCCTTCTGGAACCGGGAGCAGCAAAAGCTAGATTTCATTCACAATCACAGTCTCAGCGTGTCGGAGATTCATGATTGGTTGAACGATACTGCGCCGGCGGATTCCAACCCTTGTCAACCGGATTTAAGGGTCCAACGCCAAATTTCGGACTTTAACTTGTTCCCGAAGTTGTTCCAGGACTTTCTGTTGAACGCTCACTGCAAGTCCTACCCTTTTCTGATAAACCAGCCGAAGGTTTGTGAGGATAAGCCGTTTCTTCTGCTGGTGGTGAAGACTCTGGTGCCACATTTCGAGAGGAGACAGGCCATAAGAGAGACGTGGGGGAAAGTGGGAAAGGTGTCGGACAGGACGGTGGCCACGGTGTTTCTTTTGGGGAAAGCTCTGCCCGAGGACAATAACCCGGATCTGGAGGACCTGCTGAGACATGAGGCGGAGATGCACAGAGACATACTACAGTGGGATTTCAGGTATGTGAAAGCCTGCTGATGCTTTCTAAAAATAATCTACTTGCAAAAGTGCATTTTAAAGTATCTACATTAATGGTGACCATAAATTACAATGGAAAATCTATTTAAAGGTGCACTGCGCAACTTTTCACCGAAGTTCACCGAACTCTGATCTGGGGAACTGAATGGTTGTGATGTAGTGTGGATGTGCTGAGTGATTGTTTGCCAGCAAATATGTATTTTAGACTATTTATTCTATTTATTAATTTTTTTATACACTTATGAGAAACGGCATTTCGTTGATAAGTTAGCAAGAGCTCACTTTGAAATGACAATAAAGTTCATTCATTCATTTTGGGCAAAAATAAACTTCCATAAATGCATATTTTCTGTCATTTAGATGCCTTTGTTATACTAAATAATTAATAAAAATCTGTGTTTTTATTTTGAGTGGGCTTGCATGGCCACAAAAGGCGGCTTCCAGGACTTCTGTTTCTGCAGAAAAGTTGTTTCTTTAACTGATTTTTTTCATATTATGGAATAGATTCATCTCCATTCAGAAAGTCCCAAAGTATAGTGTTAATGTTCTAATTCTGCTGAATTGTGTAGATGACTTTTCACCTGCAAGATACACAGTGCACCTTTGAAGTGCGTATGACAGTTTTAGACTACAGTTTATACCAAATCTGACTATTTTAATGACATTTGTATCTGTCTTTTGTCCAGTGAATATGACATACGAGGTAATTCTTATCACTATGTAAACATGGACCAAATCCACATAAATGACACAGACATTATATGACAAATGATAAAACCTTGTGACACTTTATTGTTGTTAAATGATTTTTTAAACTCCAGGAAACTAGTCAGTTGTGGAGGGATTTTGCTTAGAATGTACATGTCATCTTACAGCAATTTCTTCCTCTGGTTTAACTGTACAGACAGAGTAAAATTTATAGTCTTTAGTTTTTACATTTTCTCTTTTTTCTTTCAGATGTAAATCAGAAAAAAACTTTGCTACATGTTTTACAGCAGATGCTGTGTGCAAACATACAGGACAGATACACACATTACTGTTATAATGAATTTAACAATTCCTCAAAATTGCTATTATTTAAAAAAATATATTAAAGGTCACATAATAAGCAAATCTGACTTTTGACTTTGACTGGTTTTAACATTTCTTCCTCGTCAAAAACAGAGCTGGAGTTCTGTTTATGAGTTACTTTTCTTTCCCCTCTGAGCCTCAGAAAACACTGTTAAGGTCTAAAAGTCAAAATTACCTGGGGCCAAAATGTCAAGTCAGAGTTGGTCAATTTTAAAATAATATTGCCCCCATGTATTATTTTATATTTTACAACATAAGTGATTAAAACGTAATTGTATAATTTGTGCTTGCTGTATGCTGCATTTTAGAAGTTTTAGTCACATCTCAACAATATCACATCTCGAAATTATCTCGACCCTTTTGACCCCTGCATGGGCCAAGAGTTTGAGATCCCTGGTATATCCTGTTGTAATGTAATTTTTCTGTCGTTGCAGGGACACTTTCCTAAACCTGACCCTGAAGGACGTCCTGTTTCTGGACTGGTTCAGTTCATTTTGTCCTGATGCTCAGTTTGTCTTCAAAGGAGACGACGACGTGTTTGTCAACACTCCAGACATCATCAACTTTCTGCAAAAACTCCCTTCGCACAAGGCTCCGGATTTTTTCACAGGTACGGATGGGCGATAGTGTATGAAACTAAAACTTCAATAATGTTTTTGTCATGTCTCACTAACGATACTTGGACGATATTCTCTCAGTCCAACATAAATGTGTTACAACAGATTTGACTTTAGGTTCAATAGACTATGTGCACAGAACGTCAGTTGTTTTGTTTGTATTCAGAATATCTAACTTCTGTACTATATGAGCATTTCCTGTTCAGTTCATTTCTATTAAGTTTTCACAACGTCACTCTAAAATCAGTAAATAAAAATGAGATTGAGTTGTTGGGATTGTCTCTGAAAACATGTTAAAGACTTTACAAAGTGTGTTTATAAGAGACGTGCTTGTGTCTAAATGCTGTGTTTTTAGAGATTGCCAATGGAACCAGCAGTGTCTAAAAGAAAAGAAAATGGCCATTGCATTTTAATTTAAGCGTTTGTTAACTTGATTTTCAGTGTAAGTCCAATAATCTCCCCTTATTCATTTTTTTTTTTTTTTTAGCAAATATAAAGCTGAAGTAGCTATTTTTACACTGCAAACACAATTTACGTTTTAAATCTGACACTTCCTCTCTTAAATCCTTGAACACATGGTTAATATCAACATGTTTTCATTTTTGTTGCAATTATGGCTTATAAATTTCTTTTTACAAGTAACAAAGTGACACTAGAGAGGACCACCCAAGCTCAGCCAATCAGAGCTCAGCATTTGGGCCCTGATGAGAACTAAAATTCTTTATTATTCAGTTCAGACTAGTGTAGTATCAAGATCACATTAATCGAGACAAAGACCTTTCCAAGACTACCGAGTCCTGAGACTGAGACAAGACCAAGACATTTAGGTTGAGACCAAGACTACGGTCGAGACCAAATCAAGACCACCTTTGTAATTTTATACAATTATCAATGTCGATATGATCTTTTTGTGCAGAGCTTAAAGCAAATTGTGCCTGGGACAAGTTGCCACCATATTGTTTTTACTACATTATATTGATTTTTTCTGTCTTCAAAATAACATTCACAATATTATCTAAAATTTGATATATTACCCCTCTCTGTTCACAGGAGACGTCATCACCAACGCAAGCCCACTTCGTGACAAAAAGCTCAAATACTTCATCCCGCAGAGCTACTTCGAGGGCGCTTACCCACCATACGCTGGAGGAGGAGGTTTTCTGTACTCGGGACAAGTAGCTCTCAAGCTTCACCAGACTTCCAAAATCTTAACTATCTTCCCGATCGATGATGTTTTACACCGGGATGTGTCTGAAAAGGCTGGGGCTGGCTCCGGAAAAGCACTCTGAATTCAGGACGTTCGACATCGCGGCCAAACACAAAGACATTCCCTGTATCTATAGAAACTTAATGGTGGTGCACAGTCGGACGCCGCAGGAGATCAAACACATCTGGAGATGGATCGAGCATCCGGAGTTACACTGTCAGTGATTTAACACGGGCTTTTTCTGCCTTGTTGTGGTTGCTTCCTATAAAGTTTTTTTAACGTTTATAAAAAAAAAAAAAAAAAAAAAACATGACACAAAGAAGGAACCATGGAAGGATAATATAATACATCCATGGAAGGAACATACAGACAGTGAAATATACAACTAGGACTGAGCAATAGAGGGATTTGTTGTTGATTTGTTGCTGCTCATTGACCAAGCTGGAGCAACAAGTTGAGCCAACTTTTGTGAATGAACTTTGATCTTACGTTCCTTAAATGTTACATTCAGGTGAGTGAAAAAATGGTGAGAAAAACACTGTCTCAAGCTTCAGGAGACAGACGTCTGTCCGGTTCATACCTGATCGAAACAGCTAGCTTTCATCCTGTTTTGTCTTTTTAATCAAAGAAGTTTCCCCAGCTAACCAGACGGACAGCGGCTCTTTCTGCATGGAGCATGCACGGTGGAAAAAGTGACGTTGAGAAAATCCCTCTATATCAAGATAAAAATCCAATCGTGAGCTCATCTCTGTGACGATCTGTTTTTTTAATGAAATCGTCATATTATGATTTCCCATTTCTCTTTTTAATGCATCTGTCTGTTCAAATACAGAATGTTTTTCTTAGCCTCAGAGTTGCCTTTAAAGCAACTTTGCACTTTTTTTTTTAAATTTAGACTAAACACGCGGTGCTCCACCCACAACTGAACTCCAAACAGGCTTGAACAAGTGGAGGATGCCCAGAGACGTTTGATGCCCAGTAGGTGTGAACAGACAGTGACTGACAGCACAAAACATGCTGATGTGAGTTTTATGTGGGAGCGGTGAGGTTTACAGCTGTGAGCTGTGCTGCACAGGTGAAGTTTTTTACTTGCACTTCATTTTTATTAACTTTGCTGACATTTGTATGAAACCTTTCCTTTACACAAGCACTGATATGAGTTTAGACTTAGCAACCCTTTGCCATCTCCTGCTTCTATCTACGAGCCAAATGACTGATGATGTCATTGCTCAGTGGGTGACTTTACAACTGGCCACAGCAGCGGTGTCAGAAGGAGTGTTTACATCCCACCTGGGCTGTGGGTCAACTCAACATGACGTGGACATGAACTGAAGATCGTTGCAGCGCTGTCACGGTTTTTGCACACAAAATGCAACTGCAAAATGAGTATTTATTTTTACATGTTGTAACATGTGTTATGACGATTTGTGTTTGATGTTGCACTTTAGTGAGCACGTTTTTCTTACAGTGAGAAAATGTTCATTGATTTGGCTGTGAATATTGAGACCATAGTAACGTGGCATTTGGGTGAAAAGTGTCTTGCTACAGGACACAACAGCACTATGAGCTGGGATTAACTGGAATTTTAGGTTTTTTAAATAGTTTTGTATTTTGGAAAATTGTTGTGTTTGATATTAAAATGGTGTTTCGTCTTATAAAAACAAACCTGGAGGTGATAGTTTTAATCACATACTGTATGTTTGAGTCGTCTTTTCGGTTTTTGCTTTGAGGTTAAAGTGGAACTAAACATTTCCAGCCCTTTTTGTGTGTCTTTTATACGACGTCTGTATTCGACACTGTGAAAAGCGTCAAATAGACACACTTTTTTAATAACTAGTAACTACGAAGAACAGAGGAAGTAAATAAGACCCAAAGGAACAGGGAAATAAACACAAGAATTCATTTCTGATTATCTAAAACTTTTGTCACTTGTAGATTTAGGAATCGAAACATTTCCTCAAATAACATTAAGTCCTATTGCACGCATTACAGTTTAGCTCAAATGGAGTTTATTTTGTAACGTGAAAGTTTAATAGGTCTAGTCACCCAAGAAATCAGCACTATTGAATAGACCTGTTCAGAGCCTACGTCATTTTGGGGGCGGAGCCGCACTGGTGCCCTCCGCAGAGTTTCTCCATAAGTTTCTATACAAAACGAGTAAGCTGTATTAACGATATTAAACGGTTAGAAAACTTAACAATGACTTCAAACGAAGCTCTGACCATTCCTAATGTGTTTCTTGGGTTTGCACCAGTGACACATTTTATATCTCGTGATTTTTTCGGGCTAACTAGCTAAAATTTATAGAAAAAATGAGGGATCACCATCAAAACAAATACATCGCCTCAGAGTCATGTAAGTATCCTTAGAGTCTTTTATACAATAATCTGATGTAGAAATCAGCACAAAATAATGCCACACAGGTGCCGTTTACGTGAGTCTAATTCTCCACTGATAAATGATAAATAATTAACACAACTTGCACAAAAATCTTAAGCAATATCATGGTAACTCACCTCCTGTGCATTTCCGCAAATTACGTCGTCAAACTCATCAAGGGATTTGTAGCTCAAAGCTTTTCTCTTCTGCACACGAGTTTTTCCATCAAATATAAGTAAATATCAGATCGCTAAATATCGGGACACTTACTAACGTCATGCTAACATTCAGTAGCTGACTGTACATGGATCTGGAGTCGCTTGCTGTTCGTTAAATTGAGTTTTTAAAGAGAGTTTTGCGATTTTTCAATGAAAATGCACCTGCGTAGCTTGAAAAGCCTGAGACTGGGCACCACTCAGGGCTCCAGTTAGCGCGCGCAGCCATCTTTGTTTACTAACAGTAAATGGGTCTATATTGATTATTTCATGGCGAAGTACATGATAACTTGTGACGAGTTGGCCACACATTTTAAAGTACTGTTATTTTGTTGTTGGAAAGTGGCTACACGACAATTTTGAACCTTACATGTTTTACTCAGAATCTGATTTTTTTTTAAAAATGCAGACAAGTGGGGATAGGTGGCTATTTTACAATAGGTCTCCTTTAAAGCATTCTTACTTTTGCATAAAAAATAATTACAATAAAAATCATCATATTTAAGCAGAGAAAGGTGTTGAGTTTCTCTGTGTGTGATCCTATCCTGACTCTCATTCATTTTTGCCTCTCGCTGCTGACATTTATAATTCCGCGAAGTCATTTACATAATCTCTTTTGAGGAGCTGAATAAAACTCAAAGGAACGGGGAAATAAATGCAAAGAATTCAAATCATCTCTCACTGACGACATGAAGCTTTTGTCACTTGTGGATTTAGATATCAAAACACTGAGTTAAAGAACAGTAGGCCTATTGTAATGAACTTACGTAACGTGACATTTCAAACTCTCCAGGAACATCTGTTTGGATCGAGACAGTGTGAAGTCACTTGGAGCCACTGGAGGGAGCAGTCTGCACAAAAATAGACAAATGAATGAACAGCTGACAACGATAAATATAAATAAATAAAGTGTATAGGCTTCAGGAAACACGTTAAAATGCCATTTATTTGTTCTATATTATATGCAAAGTGCTATTTTAACATTGACAAAAGTATTTTTTATTGATTCAAGGTAAACTCTCCCTCACTTTCTCTTTCTTTCCCTCTCTCTCTCTCTCTCTCTCTCTCTCTCTCTCTCTCTCTCTCTCTCTCGCTCGCTCTCTCTCGCTCGCTCTCTCTTCCTCTCCCCTCCCTATCCATTTCTTTGTCTTCTCCCTCTCTTTTTTTCTTATGGCTCCCTTTCTCTTTCCATCTTTTTTTCCCTCTCTGTATCCCTCTTTCTCTTTGTCTTCCTCCTACCTGTGTCTCTTCTCTCCCTCTCTCCCTCTCCTCTCCATCTCCTACTTTCTCTTTCTTTCCCTCTCTCTCTCTTCCTCTCCCCTCCCTATCCATATATCTCTCTTTCTCTCTCCCCTTTTCTTTATCCCCTCCCTCTCTCTTTTTCTCATGGCTCCCTTTTTCTCTTCATCTTTTTCCCTCTCTGTATCCCTCTTTCTCTTTTGTCTTCCTCCTACCTGTCTCTCTTCTCTCCTCTCCATCTCCTGCTTTCTCTTTCTTTTCTCTCTTTCTCTACCCATCTCTTTCTCTCTTTTCTTTCTTTCTTTCTTTCTTTCTCTCTCTACCTACATATTTCCCCCTCTCTGTTTCCCCCTTTCTCTTCTGTCTCTCTCCTCCCTGTCTCTCTTTCTCTGCTCTTTCTTTCTTCCTTTCTTTCTCCCCCCACCCCTCTCTCTCTATTGTTCTTCCTCTCCCCCCCTCCCTATCCATTTCTTTCTCCCCTTTCTTTATCTCCTCCCTCTCTCTTTTTTCCCATGGCTCCCTTTCTCTCTCCATCTTTTTCTCTCTCTGTCCCCTCTTTCTCTTTTGTCTTCCTCCTCCCTGTCTCTCTTTCTCTGCTTTCTCTCCCTCTCTTTTCTCTCCATCTCCCGCTTTTCTCTATCTCTCCCCACTCTCTTTCTCTCTCCTCTCTCTTTTTCTTTCTCTTCTTTCTCTCTTCCTCCCTCGTTCTGTCTATCTTGCCCCTCTCTCTTTTCTCCTCTCTCTCTCTCTCTCTCTCTCTCTCTCTCTCTCCTTGTGCGACAGCGTCCTCTGGTGTTCCCCGCGAGGCGTTACAGTGAGACTAAAAGCGAAGACAATCAGCTGAAATGGCCTCCAGCTGCTCAGAAACAACGAGGAAAAACATCCGAGTGGAGTTTGACTGACGCTTTTTACGTTTAGTCACACTTTACTTAAAACAAAACAAAAAAACAACAACAACAACAACAACAACATTACACTCAAGATCAATGTTTGTGATGAAAATGCCTCCGAAGAGAAAAAAGAAGAGGAGTTTTTGAGGGAGTGATTGTCCTGATCGTGTTGGGCTGCAGCTCTGTCAGGCCCAGGTGAGAGTATTTATTATTATAAAGTATCGACTGCAATAACATTTTAGTCTGGATTTTAAAAAGTTCACATTTGTGATCATGTTTATGTCTGGAGGTAGTTTGTTCCTATATTTCCTCTAACATGATGTTTGTTTGTGACAGATGAGCAGTGAAGACGACACCAGTTCATCAGGTAAGAAGCACCACATCAAACTTTGTCTCCTCCTTTTTCTCATGAGGATGCCTCTGCTTAAAGAGCCAACAGACACACACACACTAAAACACAACAAGGTTGTCATATTTAAGATATTGGAAACATTTTTGCACTGTTTAGTATTGAAATTGTGCTTCCTTTTTATAAATGATGATCATCAGAAGCATCAGTTTTTTCTCACAAGCCATGCAATTATTGTTGATCTAATATAGTGTGTCTCTAGTATAAATATCTATACTATTGTTAAGAAGCAAGCAAGCAAGTAAGAATTTAATTGAATTAATGCTGAGGTAACTAACTTTACACCACTATTCTTTTCTTCATTTCAGAAAACAGAAAAATAACTTCACTCTTAAAAAGTCTTTTAAGTAGCCACATTGTTCTACTGTTCTTTTTGACATTTTGACTTGTTTGTGTGCCCCGCGCAGACCACGGCTCTCACAGCACCGCCTTCTTCGCCCTGAGGAGCTGTCACCAGGTTCTGGGTGGAGACAGTGGACAGTTCTTCTCTCCGGATTACCTCTGCTCAAACCCGCCGCTGTGGTGCAACTGGACAATCCAAGTGCATCCTGGGAAACGCATCCAGCTGCAGCTCAACGACCTCACCCCTGACGACGGTTGCCTCTGGCGACGAGATCAAATCCACATCGACGAGCCGGAGAGTCAGAGTAAGGTTTTGTAAAGTTGTCTGTTTAAAAATTATAAAACTCAGGAAACATTTTATTCACAGTCTGGCAGAGCAAGTTGTGACTTGGACTCAAGTCAGACTTTGATTAATTGGGTTAAGACTTGGGACTCAAATTGGACTTGAAGGTCTGTGACTTGAGACGACTTGATGCTTGTCAAAAATGTATTTCTGTAATTTTAAATGAACAAACTGAAACATATTCCTCCTCACTTCTCCATTTGTGACAAGAAGTTTATTTAAGATTGTTTTTTAAATCAATGAAAATGCAAAAATACATTGGTCTGATACAAACATTTGAACAGACTTGAAACTAAAAGCAGAGGACTTAACTTGAGACTTTGCTCAGACTTGAAGCAGAAGACTTTTTACCTTCTTTGTACACTTTGACAAACCTCTTATCTTCAAGAGAAATTATTTAGACACAGTAGCTTCTCACTAGTTATTTACTGAAATTAGGAATAGCTTAAATACAGTAGGCTCATTGTGTTTTTTCTTGATAATTTCATTGTTTTTGTCTTTCTGTACATCTTTTATTTATTTTATTTTTTATTTAAACTTTATTTAACCAGGAGGCACCCATTGAGATCGAGATCTCTTTTTCAAGGGGACCTGGCCAAGAGGTCAAGCAGCACACGACAAGAGCATTATATACACAATAACTAAAATTACAATGCATGACAATTCATTTCAATTTAAAACAGACCTAAAATACAATATTATATTTCATTCAGAGTAAAGCACAATATTAAAAATAAAAGAGTGAAATGCATGATTTAACAGTAGGCTATGGACATAAGTTCACATTAATAAATCTAAAAACACAAGCACTGAGAGATAGAATCTCGTTGCCGTTGTAGTAAAAAAAATCGAAACATGTTAAAAGGAACCAGAGCAGGCCATTTTGTTTCGGTCTGAAGTAAGTTCCATGAAGAGGGAGCAGAGAAACTAAAAGCTTGCTTTCCCAACTCAGTTCGAACACGAGGAACATGCAGCTGATAAATGCCACTAGAGCGCAAACTGTAATGGTTGGTAGCTCTTTGGAGAAGCGAAGACAAATAAGTTGGAACCATATCTAAGAGAGCTTTATAGACCAGAAGCATCCAGTGGGTGTACCGTCTGACTGTAAGTGAGGGCCACTGGGCTTTGGCATAGAGCTCACAATGATGGGTGAGGCGGCTACAACCAGTCACGAACCTCAAAGCACAATGATAAACAGTGTTCAGTGACTGTAAACAAGTAGCTGATGCGGACATGTAAATAACATCCCCATAGTCAATCAAAGGTAAAAATGTTGCATGGACAAGACGTTTCCGAGCTGTTAGTGTAAAGCAGGATTTGTTTCGAAAATAAAATCCAAGCTTTATCTTTAATTTGCGTACCAAAGAAGCTACATGTTCTTTAAAAGTAAGCCTCATGTCGATAACAAACCCAAGATATTTGTAGCTGTCAACCACTTCAATTTGTGTTCCTTGCACAGTTGTTATTACAGGAGTATTCTCCAATGGATTTCTTTGATTTGCAAAAAGCATACATTTCGTTTTTTCTGCATTCAAAACTAACTTGAGAGAATGCAGACGAGCCTGAACAGCATCAAAAGTTGATTGCAGAAATTCAACAGCCTGTGCAAGGGAATTGGAGCAGCAGTAAATGACAGTGTCATCAGCATAAAGATGATACGAAGAATTGGGCAAGTTATGGCACAATTTGTTGACATAGATTGAAAACAAAATTGGTCCCAAAACTGAGCCCTGAGGTACACCTTTTGTGACCTCCAGGAAGGAAGACATTGACCCAGACATTTGAACACATTGTGATCTGTTTGAAAGATAATCAAAGAACCAATTTACGGCTTGACTTGACTGCACATCACTGCTTGATGTGGAAGAATTTTTTTTTGTTTTCCCTAAAACCACTTACTTAAATCTTCCAAGCTAATGCTTAAAGTCAGATGGATAGATGATTAGCTGATCAGTTGTTTACTCCACAACCAGTGGAAGACTGACTGCTACACAGGTGCCAGCCTTCTTTAAGTTAAATATGATTTTGTGATGCTTGGTCTGGGAGAGAAAGAAAAGGCGAGAGAATTGGGCGTTACTCAGACTGCATTCAGTTAAGCTCCGTTTGTGGGTGAGCTCTGATCAGGTCACTGCGGGCTTCCGTTTCCTTAAAAGTACAAGAAGCCCTCGCACAGCTCACTGTGTATTTTAGTTAGACATTATTTGGATCCTACTTGGGCTAATCTTAAATAAATGTAAGTCCAGATCTTAGTCCTTCAATCACTCCTGGAAACTTGGGTCCACACATCTAGTTCATGAGTGACAACTGTTGCTGTGTAAATGGAAATGGTACTTGGGTGAACAAAACATTCGTATCCAGAAGTCTTGATTTTCACAGAAGAATATCACTATTTCATGAAGTTTTGATGTTATAATGTGTTCCTGCAGGTCAGAAACACAGCGTTCTGCAGAAGTGTTGGGGAGAAGCTTCATACACTTCCTCCTCAAACACGGTTCATGTGGTGCTGCTGATCGACGGCTCTCCTTCACCCACCTACAGAGGTTTCCATGGAAACTACCAGGCCTTTGGACCGCCCCAAATCTACAACCCACCAGACCCTCACCACACCCCAGAAGACCATCAGACAACGTGAACGGTTATTATGTAGAAACTGTTCAGACAGACGCACAGACAGAAGAGACGACGCCTGAAGACGAAGTGGTGAGTGCAAAAAAGATGTGTGTGAACTTTAATGTAGAATAACAACAAGAGAATAAATATATTTGATCGAATTCTGCTGCTCTTGCAACTTTTGAAATTAGTTTATGAGGTCTCTTTTTTCCCTCGGCACCGGCATCAGTTTTTCTTCTGTTTCCTGAAAATAAACTCTCTAGATCCTTGATTGTAAAGCGTTTTGAGTGCCTAGAAAGGTGGAAAAGCACATATAAATAGAGACCAGTTACCATCTAGATCACAGTGCGTGCTTATCTGATGGGTGTGGCCAGAACTCAGGTCTGATTTTGAGATCTTTTTCTCCTCCACATCTGTCAACGTGAGAAATGAGCAGTGCAGCAAGATCACAGGATGTTTTCATTATAAGCTCTAGACTTTGTCTTCAGTTGCAGGCAAAATGTAATAAATTAAAATAGGAATCAACTTGGCATCAAAAGCCAATAATTCAACAATCGGCTGTTAAGCTAAAATGATACATTTCAAGAGGATTGCAGTGATTAACGGGCGTTCCACAGAGCAGAGATCAGGTGAAATTAGAAGTCACAGCAGGTGTGTGTGTCCAGTCTTCACCTGCTTTTATGCTTCATGTTCTCACTCTTTATGCACTCTCATAGAACGAGCTACTCACTGACACACTGAACCGATAAGACTGGGCCACAGCCTCACAAGGTTATATTTCACAAGGATGCAGAAGAACTCTGGTCTCATGTCCACACACATTTCAAGACAAGTTCACTGAATGAAATAGTCTGGATCTGATCTGGCTGTTGCCACACCAGACCTAGCACTATGAGAGAGCCCATGACCAAAACTAATGTCAGCGTCAGCAGTGAGGGCAAAACAGGCCTCCTATTGTCCTAACAAGAAGAAATTAGCCTTGTGGCGCCTCTCAACAGACTGAAAAAAAGCGACCGAAAATGAGAAAAACATTGAAGTAATGAGAGATGTTTGGATATCAGGAAATTCTAAATTAAATATGGATAAGGTTAGGGTCAGTACTTGATAACGATAGGAACCTATTTTGTGAGATGTACAGTATATCGGATTATTATGAGTGACAAAACTTGTTCATCCTTCAGTTGTATCCAGTTGACAGAATAAATCTTTTAGAACTTTTAAAACATTTTTTTTCCTGTAACATTCTCTCTCTATTATGTTTTTCTTTATTTTGTTTATTATTTCAGGCAGATGAAACTGTGTTCTCAGATTCAGAAATCCCAGTTCAGTCCACAGCGGAGCAAATGCCTGATGTAGAACAAGAACTACATCCAAATCCCAAAGTCGGCTCCACCATTCGCCGAGACGTGGAGACGGACCAATCAGATCAGTCGCTGGAGGAGGCAATCAGCCAACTGGACGAGGAGAGGATCAGCCAATCAGACGACAGAACACTGAACGAGTTGGAGGACGAGTTTCATGACAACTCTATGGAAGAAGAATTAAATCAGAACTGGAGAGAAACATTGAACGTTCACATGGTCCCGGAAAAAACAGAACCACAGTTTGACCCCAGAGCAGAGATGAGAGGTGAGTGAACTGACTTTAGCTACAAAAAGTGTAATATTTAAGACCAAATATGCGCTGCAGTATTACAAACTGACGCAATGTTGACCAGTAATTTTTCTTTTTCCTTTGTAGCTCATGTTAAATACCACAGTCAGAGTCCACATCTCCCTGGAGGTGAGTAACATGTATGTCAAATATGTGCTTACAAGGCAAAAATACATACAGTATTAGTTATAATTACTTGAACTTGATCACTACTAAATCACTTTAGCAGGGATATTCAACACCAGGTCCCAGATCAAGCCCTCAAACCAGTTAAATCCAGCTCACAACCCATCTTCCAAACATTAGAAGTTATGTTTGTTCTTGTTTACTGCTTTGGTTTTGAGTTCATCTCAGTGTAGTGTTTTTTAGTTCAGTGTTTAAATGTTTTTTGTTATAAATTTTTTGTTGTAGTTATTTTACAATGTTAAAGCAAATACTGTTTGGAAAATGTTGCAACGCCAAATAAAAATGGCGGTTTGTCATGCACCTCTAGCTCAATCTGGCCTTCGGGAAAATAAAGTTGAATAGCACTGCACTATAGAGGGATTTTCGCTCGATGTCACTTTGCACCCTACTGCGCATGCGTAATGCAGAAAGACCCGCTCTCCATCTGATTACATGGGAAACTAAATTAAACAACGCAACGGGACAAGAGCAGCTGTTTTCATTAGGTATGAACCGGTCTGACAGACATACAGTATGTCTCCTGAAGCTTGACAGTGTTTTTTTCGCCGTTTTTCTCACTCTCTTGAATGTAACTTTTAAGGGTCGTAGGGTCAAATTTCATCTACAAATGTTGCCATGAGTTCAAATTGTTTATTGCTTGAACATGCCTTGTGTCTGTGAACAGTTTTCTTTCTCCAAAGATCTGACCATGAGCTCGTCTTGTGTGCCTTTCTATGGAACCAAGCAAATGTAGACGTGCAATCAGCTGAAAAATTACCTTCATTATTCTCATTTCAAAGCATTTTCACACAGACTGAACGCAACTAACTTATACTGACTTGTACAATCAGTTGGGTTAGTTGTTGCAGAAGTTAAAGTATTTTTTTGGTTTGTCTCAGATCTGCTGTTCGAGGTGTCTGTGGAGGTGAACGTCTCTCGAGATTCTGAGCCTTGGAACGATGTGGCCCAAACTCTGCTGCTCTCGGTCAAGAATCTGGTAATCACAATGTTGTTTAGAACAGTCCTTTAAGTGGGCAAAAAGAACCGCTGGTACTGTTAGAAAAAATGTTGGTACTCTTTTATTTAGAGTCTGCTTTTTAAAGGTCTTAGTCTTGTCTCGGACCCAAGCAGATTTGGACTCAGTCTTGTCTTGGTCTTGAGAGTGCTTGGACTTGGTCTTGTCATGAACTCTGTCATGTCTTGAACACAGAGACCACATCTTTTCTAATAGTGTACCAGGAGCATGGAGACCTGTCTCAGGCACAGTTTGCATTAAGGACTACGCAATAAGATCTTGCAAGCACAGATAATTGTATAAAATGACAAAGATGGTCTCGTCTCGTTCTCCACCTATAAAGTTTCTGTCTCGGCCTTCAGTGGTCTTAGTCTTGTCTTGGGACTCTGTAGTCTCGAAAAGGTCTTGGTGTTTTGATTAATGTGGTCTTGTCGACTACACTATGAACATTAAAGTGATCCAACAGTCCAAATATATATACAACAATGGTGATGATAGCTGGTTAGCTACATGCTAACATGATGCTCGCCCCGCCAGGTATATTTTCACAGCTTCAGAACTTTGTTTACTTTTCTAACATCTATTAAAACTTAGTTCTCACTTCACTTGAATTAGTCTTAAAAGCAGTAAAAAGTTAAGTTTCCCATAAGACTTTGCCGTGTGGCCTCAACCAAAACATAGTTTCTATTTACCTTGGACGGTGCCTATTTTGACCTCTGCGACCCATGTCCAGGCAAATACACTTATTTGTCCCAGTTTTGCCCAAGACATGTCCCAGTTTTTAACCACTCTGACACTTTCCAACAGTGAAGGAAGGGATAGATTGCTATTTCTTTTGTCAAAATAAAGAAAACTCTGCTTGAAAATGACCAAAACACGAGAAAAAAATACATCAATTTGCACTGACAGAAGCTTCAGAGAATATACGAGAGTGTGAATGAGTCATTAATTGTGTTTAAGAATATACGCTATTTTCAACCGAATGTTCATTACCTTCCGCAAAAACTTGAGAGTGTCCCAGTTTTTAACTTTGAAAATATGGTCATCCTACCTAAACACCAAGAAATAGAATAATTTCAATTTTTTTTCCACAGAAAAGGCAAACGAAAGGTTATATTAACTGAGACAGTTTGTTTTTCTAGATCAGAAATGAACTAAAGCCGACTCTGGTGTCTCAGAGCATCTCCTCCAAACGCATTAAAAGGTAAATTCTGTCAGATCCATTATATCAGGACGGATATAGTGCGATTGTATTTGTTTGGCAGTACTGTCTGTTGTGTGTTGCAGGTTAAACGCCGGAGTGTTGTTTATCCTGTGGCTGCAGATGGGACAGAGGACCAGTGGACATTACGCACATGAGGCGGTCCACTCATCCCTCCTGAGACTCATCGGGTCTGGACTCGGACTCAGACCAAACCAGGACGACTCTGTGATCATGTCTCTGTCCACTGCAGGTCAAAACTACTGTCCAACAGATCTATCTAGCTTTATTTGTAGAGCAATTTTTACGCATTTAAAGGTGCAAAGTGTGAATTTTCTGAAAAAGACTTTGCTAGGGCTGCAACAACTTAAGTTTATTGCAACTACTCTTATTCCAATAATTGTCAACAAATTTTGTAATAGTTAACTTCCTATACATAGACTCTATAATAGTCAAGTGCTGAAAGATTGTGTTCAAGGAATCAGACAACAGGTCTGATTCCTTGAACAACAATTACTTCAAAATGACACTAGACAGACAGTATTTACATGTTTTTGTATAAAAAATGTTACCATAAAATTATGCAAACAAACGTTTTATAAATTAAGAACATATTATCCTGAGTTTAGCGGCTTTCATATATTTTACATAAAATTATCTGCCAGTGAAACAAGACTTTTGTAAGTGAAATGAAACTGACTGAAGCATCAGGCAATGTTGGTCATAATTCATAAATGCTTCACATTGACCTATAATCCGTTACCAAATGTAGTTGCAGCTCTAGACTCCACCTCCTTTAGACTCCAATGTTATTGCTTTGCCTAAAAAGTTCCTTAGTACAGCATTATGCATATATCTAGAATTTATTTCACTATTGGTATTTTTATTGCCCAGAAACACACTGAACAACATGCTCTTTTACAGTAATTACAGATCTGACTTTTAACTTTGCCTGGTTTGTTCACATGCTCGTCTCCACATTATACATAAAGACTTACCTAAAAACTGGGACCTCAACATGCATGTAAACATACACAAACTATTGCAAACTGGAAAATGTACTTCTAAAGCATTTAACATGAACTAGAGGAGAAATAATCTGGGGCCTAAAACAGATCCTTGAGGAACACCACATGTTATTTTGTTCTGATACTTACTAATGACATACTTTCTCTTCATAAACAAAAACAATTCCCATGACCTTTGCAAGCTTCTCTAATCTCACATTTAATTCTAGTTCACGTTTTCTGTCTTTTATTTTCTCTTTAGATGTGAATGAATGCGACTCTCAGCTGATGGTGTGCGACCCAAATGCAGACTGTGTGAATCACTTTGGCTCGTACTCCTGCCTCTGCCGCAGCGGCTTTGACGACCAGTCCAGATCAGGAACTGGGACGGTCTGTGTGAGCATCAAGAACTCTGGTAAATACATACTCGTGCCACATTTTTACTTCTAATAAAATAGGCAGAAGTATGTTTGTTGGCATCGATAGTAGTAGAACAGTTTACGAACCAAAAGTCTGCTCCTGGTTGCTTCCTGGTCTTGCTTTTGCTTGTCCTTGCTCAAAGGAAAGAAAAGGATGGGAGCATTTTGATCTAATTCCTAGTAGGGATGGGATGAGTCACTTACATCACAAATCAATTCAGTTTTTGATTTTGCCGCCACGATTTTAGATTTTGTTAGGTTATCTATAGATAGTTAATTTTTTCAAACAGGTAATCAGATGAATAACTAAATCTCAAGTATTTTCTCTTCCTCAGACTGTTCGGCTGTGCTCTCGTCTGAAGCCAAAGCCGTCTACATCCTGTTCTTCCTGCTCAGCACTCTGGTCCTGTCTCTGCTCGTTCTGATTGGTCTGTTTTACCATCGGCACCGGCGCGGTCACTTCCTGGTCCCAGCCTCCGACCCCAACAACAACCTGACCAGCAGCGGCGGCGGCGGTCACCATCTGGAGGAAGTGGACCTGCCCCCTCCTCCGCCTCCACGCTGCCCCCCGGTGGATCTACAGCTGCTGCGCTACAACTCCATAATGTCTCATGAGCCAAAGCTGTGAGCCAATGTGAATAAATGAGATTAAGAAGATGTATTTGGAATCATAATTATTATATTTATATATTTTTACCTGGAGACATTATTAAAAGTAGACATTGGGTTTGTTTTCATGTATTTAGTATGAAACTATAAAAGTTTATCAGTAATTTATGCTTTATTCATTGTAAAACATAAAATTGATCAAATTCTTCAAAAAAAAAAAAAAAAAAAAAAAAAGCTAATTTCTACTTTGGTATCAGTCAATATTGGGTATTGGTTGCGTGAAAAATCCAGACGATGTATAAAAAATATATCATCGGGTCACCATGTCTCGCTTTCTAATGTCAGTGGGCGTGATTAACAGATTGATTAACCAGGCATGTATGCTGTATGAAAATGTTTCCACATTTTTTTCAGCTGCTTTTGATGAAAAAATATGGAAAAAAATATGTGGAACTGAAAAACAAAACCTAATGCAGTTCATTTGGGTTTGTATGAATTGTTCCAAATATCTTATATTTATTTAATTATAAATGAAAAACATATATGTTTTGAATAACATTATTGACGTCACCCAAAACACAACACGTTTTCCAACTGATCTCATAAATGCGTTCTCTAATGTGCCTCATACTGCCCATGACCTCTTTGAGTTACGTCTGTTTAAACACATTTAGTCAGATGTAAAAAACACATTTTAAAGGCGCATTAAAACATTCAGCAATGTTGGTGTGGCCCACATGTGGCAGGCTGGATGTGGGCCACACCAGCATTGCCGAATATGCCCCACTTTTGCCACTTGCCGTACCGGATGTCAGCCACCTGTGCCGGACTAAAGTCTGATTCGGTCCACATTGGTCTGCTGTGGGGGTTGGATGTGGATGTAGTGTATTTCAAGGACACACCAGCTGTGAGACCTCCTGGTTTACAGACCCCCTCCTCTCTCCTCTCTCACCAGCTTCACTCACACAGGCTTAAAGCAGCAGCCTCCCCTTCACTCTGCTATTACAGGGAAAATACCTGTGATTTAGCTACATTCACAGTTCAGTCACACGTGTCCCAATGAAGAAACAAGGGAAAATACGATGTCAAAGCTGAAATCTGAAAGATCAAAACAGCTTCTGTTCATAAAGAGAAGAAACAGGGCAGCTTTCATTGACTGTGACAAATAAATGAAATGCATGGGGCAGCAGTGGCTCAATACTGATACACCTACAGTATATGATTTTGTAGAATTCTTGGGACTACACACACAGTACTAATATGTTATGGTCCTTTTAAAACAATGGTAATTATAAACTCATTAGGCGTTTTCGCACATGAAAGTGCCAAGAACATCAGGAACACTACACTCTTCTTTCACTGGGCCAATTCTACTCTAGAAACAAGTACCTGCTGCATTCACACTGCTCAAAACTGGATCCAGAGGACATTTGATGACGTCAGCTGCTGGACAAGAATAGGAAACCCGTTTGCTGTTTTTTTCTGTTTGCCCCAGTCCGGCTGCTGTGGTCCTTGATTTTCTTATAGCCCTGTTTCAGTCTTTTATTTTCTAGGGTTATATCTTCCAGCTAAGATCCTGACTAAGCAGCAAGCGGATCTGGAGATGCATCGCTCTCTGCTCCTGAGGAGATGCTCCAGAGACAAATGCAGAAGACACATTTTACAGCGACGATAAAGTGGCAGAGTTACATGTCTGCATACTGACATTTGGTTTGATGAATGTGTAATCATTTTGTAAACTTACTGAATTATTTAACTATTATTATGTTTATGTCATCTCACTCGTGTAAAGTCAGTCGATATTAGCAGAAAACTCTGTGACTTTCATAGTCATTATAGTCTTTCTCATCTTCCACAAAAGTTTCCACAAATGTGTCTTTTCAGAGCCATTCTGATGAGTCTTTTTCTCATTTAAGAGTCCAACAGAGCAGAACTCCAATATAATAATGAGCAGGTCTGATAAAGTCAGTCACCTTCACTGTCTAACTAATGTCTTTGCTTTTGAGGACGTTTTCCAAGAAGTCGACCAATCTTACAGAGAAAAAATACACCTTTTAGTAAGGTTTTACAACTCAACATTCTCCTATGACGACAGCAGTTTGGGTAAATTATATTTGAAAAGCAATATGATACATTATAATTACCTTTTACAAATATTCTTAGTTACTGCTTCATGAAAGTGATTTGGTTGCATTACATTAAGATTGCTGTGTGTGTATAATATATGGGCTTTTTTTTTTTTTTAAGAAGTAAGAACAAAGGTGTTTTTTAAACTGGCCAAATGTACATATTAAATGAACTACAGAAATACAGATTACAGATTACAGAAACACCCAGGGACATAGCACCAAAATCTGGGCCAAAGAAATTAGACATCTTTGCGGGCCCTATTACACATAATATTGTATTTATTTATGTATTTATTTACACTTCCTTTTTCATCACACATCCACCTGATTTGATCAATAATTAATGTAAAAAGCTTAAAACACATTGTGATAAACATATCGGAGGCTCAGAAGGCTTTGTAAGTGAGCAAAACATTGTAGACTGATGTAGGAAGTTGTATGATGTAAATGTATTATTTCTGCTTGTTTATATCTCTGCCATTGTGCTTAATGTAATTGTACATTGTCCTTAATAAACATTGCTTTTACCTTTATATTTCTAAGGAAGTAAACATCAAGTATAGCACCTTTAATTACACCAAACACTGTGAGACAAAAAGTTTACCTTAACCTTAAAGTGTATTTTCTCAATAGAATAATAAAAAAAAAGTCTTGCTTTTCTCACAGTTTTTACTGTCGCACAACAAATAAATCATTCAAATGGACTAAAAACATCTTATTTAAGCTTAGAAATGTAATGAGTGTGTGATTGTGAAGTTTGTGTCAGTAAGAAATGTGAGAGAAACTGAATTGATACTGTAGTTTTTTTGCTTCTCTGCTACTGTTTACCTGATTTTCTCTTTTGACACGTCACACACGTCTCCATTGACTCTCATTCATTTTCGCCACTCACTGCTGACATTTCCAATGCTGTGACGTCATTTGCATAACCTCAATCGTTTATCAGACCAAATCAAACTAACAAAGCCGTTCAATCATTACTGTTATACTCCCCACACTGCTGTCGTGCTTTTTGATGTGACACTGATCCTAATCCTAACTCTGTCTCTCATTAACCCTTTGTGGCAGGACAAATTAGAGAACCAGCGTCGCCTCCCGCCCTTCGCCGGCTCTCCTCGTCCCGTTTCGAGATCATTTACCCGAAAAACAAAAGCTCGACAGAGGAGCACCGAGGCGTCCAGGATTATTTCACTCATGTTTCAGGGATTATGCAGCATTGACCTCTGATCCCTGTTTGGGACGACTTGACTTGTGCGGGTTTGGGGAGGGTGGGGCCCATTATGGCTCAAGTATGTGGACAGATGAGTCAATGGGAAAAAAAAAATAGAAGAAATGAACTGTGGTTTAGGCAAGACTCGCTAAATGTCTGTTTTTAAAAATAGCATCTAATATTCTCTGTGCACGGACTGTCAGTTGGCTTATTTATTATAATTTCTGTTCTTATGAGTAATTCCTGTTAGCGTTAGCATTTCTTTATCTTGGGTGAAATATTACAGTAAACCGTATCTATACACGACACATAAATAATGATGAGCATGATTTCACACTTTTTTTGCATGTACAGTATTTGTTACGTTGTTTATATTGCATGATATGAAAAAGCATAAAATAAACACAGGTTTTCATTGGTTTTCATTGAAGCCACGTGAGGACTTTTCTTAAGTTTAATTGGTAAGTTTAGGCGTCATGAAGCTAAAATTGGTACGTTTTAGGGCTGGGCTTTGGGATAGGTTAAGATTAGGATTTTTATATGCAAAGTCAGCAGTTTGAGCAGGGAGGCCCAGACTTCTTTTTCCACACACACTCCCTCCAGCTCTTCAGGGGGAATCACAAGGTATTCCCAGGCAAGTCGAGAGACATAGTCCCTTTGGCGTATACCTGGGTCTTTCCCAGGGTCTCCTCTCGATGGGACAACCTCACCATGGAAGTGTCCAGGAGGTTTCCGAAACTGATGCCCAAGCCATCTCAGCTGGCTTCTCTCGACTGAGCTCCTTATCCTAAACCTAAGAAAACTCATTTCGATCACTTGTATCCATGATCTTGTCCTTTGGTCTTTACCCCAAGTTCTTGACCATAATTAAAGAACGTAGATTAACCGATAAATCAAGAGCTTTGGCTTTGGATTCAGCTTCTTCACCACAACGGTTTGATACAGCAACATCATCAGAGCTGATGCTGCACTGATCCGCCTGTTAATCTCATGCTCCATCCTTCCCTCACTCCTGAACAAGATCCTGAGATGCTTGACATCAACCACTTGAGGCAGGACTCTCCATCACCTGGAGAGAGCAATTTAAATTTTTTTAATTGACCTTTATTTAATCAGGGAAGTCCCACTGAGATTCAGAATCTCTTTTGCAGGGGAGCCCTGGGGGAAGGGTCAGGGGAGATTTGCAATGCACCTTTTTCCAGTCGAGAACTATGTCCTCGGATTTGGAGGAGCTGATTTTCATCTAGAACGCTTTAGAGTTGGCTGCAGACCATCCCATTGAAAGTTGCAGGCCCTAGTTTGATGAAGCATCAGGATAACATCCTCTGCAAACAGCAGAGATACTTTGGTCGAATGCCCTCCGTTCCTTGATTGCGCCTAAAAATTTTGAACATAAAACAGTGACAATTGGCAGCCCTGGTCTATTCATTTGTGGTTAAATGCTAACACTAACAGAAAGTACTCAGTCATATGCACATAAGTTGGCTATTTCAAATACGAACAAGCTAGGTGACCTTTTTTTCTCCACTCATATTATTTGCAAATATGAACAAAAAATAATTAATTAACCCAAATGTGTGGGTAAAAAATGTCAAACAGATTAATTTCCAAATACGTGAAAAAAACACAACAAGTCTCATTTAAAGTTGTTTTTCCCTAAATACTGATTCTGTAAGTCTAATCAGTTCAAAATGCTAAGATGAACAATAAGGTGCTACATTGTATGAACACATGAAAATCTGTCTTTTAAGTTACGTGTCCAAACTTCAGCCCGTCTCTCAAGCATCACCAGCTACATTCATCTGTCACAACTGTTGCTCATACAGTATATGTTCCTAATCTGTCCCTTCTGATTTCCACTATTATCATCTTAGAAGGATTACTGTATTCACTCTGAACAAGGCGGTGGGCTGGACCGTACTGGCTTTAAAAGAAAAACAAATTGCCGTTGTGTCCAGGTCCATAAATAAACCATTCTGTGTATTTAGCCAGGTCAGGACAGTCCCGCGGTAATCCTCTGTGTTTGATGTCCCTCAGGTAATGCTGGTTATTGGGACTGGGGGTTTTGAATGACAGCGTGGGGAGAGAGAAGGTAACTTTAGCCTAATCTGGGTTTATCCTGCGCTGTGGTTGGGCCTCGGAGCCTGGAGGCGGGGCAAAGATCACCCACTGCTAAAGGGATGTGCTCAGGCTATAGTCTGAGGGAAAAAATGTCTTAAAATGACCCAGGAGTTATCAGCAGGTTTAATTAAATACAGGTTTTGTGCTGAGGTCATTAAAGACGACCTATATTGTGTGTTCGCTCATCATTTTTTGTTTATATATGTATATGGTTTGATTCTTGTTTGAGTAATCTTGTAATGTCTTGCAATTAATGCCTGAGTACTCAGAAAATGTCTTTTTTCACCTTCCACCTATCCCTCCCACCTGTCTGTATGTAGTTGCAATTACTGTATGTAAAATCGTCTTCATCTGAGGAAAACATAGGGTTCAAGATTGTCATGTACTTTCCAACAAAAAACACAAGGAAGTTTAATTCATTCCTGTTTCAGATTGAGGTCACTACCTGGTAGTTGCCACAGTGACACAGTTGTTAACCGGACATCAGATGCAAAAGGTTTGGGCTAGTTACGAAGCAATCCTCTATTAAACAAAAAGTTCTCTTTTGTTATCTGTCGAGGATGTAGCGACGACTGTAACAGCAGAAAAGCTGTAACTTCTGGGCGTGTTTTCATAAAGAAAAGTGGTGTGTGTGCACGAACCATGCAGTTCTGCACACACACCAAGACTCTCTGCGCTTGTGAGCCCAGGCAGAGGGGCTGTAGGTCAGGGCGGAGGTTGTCACTTTTGGCTCTCTGAAAATCTGGCAACACTGAGCGGTGCGTGTGCTCACTTCTTCCTGGCCCACATCTTCCTGGCCCACAGCGCCTCTGCCCGAGTTGGTGTGTGTGCACAGCCTCTGCATGGTTTCTGCACACTTTTACAACTTTTCCATTGAAAAACCCACCCACACTCTACACTTTTCCTGTTACAGACGTTGCTGCGTCTACAACAGATGACAAAAAAGTATATATAGATGTATACAGTAGGAAGGCCAAAATCTCAGCGTGTGATGTCTATCGCATTTGTAACCTCCAGCGCACACCTAATGCAAACGACAAAGGATATAAACTGAATGCTTCTTCTTATGTCTGCAACAAGGTATGTAGCTTAAGCCTAGCTAGCTTGTTATATTGGTAGCAACTTCATAGAAGAAGGATTTTCTCTTAACAACAAACAAATAATTTATCAAACCTCTATCACATGTAGACTAGAGCAGTGGTTCTCAGCCATTTCAGTCATAACCCCCTAAATAACAAACGTAGCCATTCACGACCCCCAAACACAAAATGTAGACTACTAATTTAACATTGAAGACATATGCCTGGATAAATTCATCTTGTTGGCCAACAAATATACATCACTGTCACTGTATTTGAAACGGTCAAACCTTATTAAAGATCTTAATGTTCAGTTTTTCACATGATCAAGGAATCCCCATAAATCTTTTCACGACCCCCATGGGGGTTCTTCTGACTCCCAGGATGAGAACCAATGAACTAGAGGACCAGGGTTAACAACGGTGTCACTATGGCAACTACACCACCGGATGTAGTGACCCAGGTCAATCTGAGATCAGAAGATAATATATCCTTATTCTGTCTTTTTGAACAGTTTTGTGGGATAAGAACCTTGTGACTGTAAATCCAACCAAACAACCATACACTATTTTCGTAAATATTACAGGTAAAATCAGATAACTGCTTTGTGTTATTGTATTTTCACAATTTTGAGATTGCATTTAATGGGATAATTTTTTTTTGCTCATCAACCACTTTAAGATTTATTTACTTACCATTACACGTTTGTTTTTGTTGTTTATGTTTTGCTGACAGGCCTGTTTCGGTCTAAATGGTGCCTCCCTCTGATTGGCTGAATCTCTGGACTCTGATTGGCTGAATCCCTGGACTCTGATTGGCTGGATCTCTGAGCTCTGATAGTCTGTGATGGGATTAAAGTCTGCGCTTCAATAAAACAAATGAATCTTGCTATAATTCACTCAGAGAAGAAAAGGCCTGTGCGGTGATCCATGAACACTATGAAGATGAGGTCAGCTCTGTTACCCGGCAACACATTATGTCATCGCAACACAGCTCTCTGATTGGACAGAAATACATCCACTTAGGAAAATTAACAAAAGGCCTCACGGGATTTGACACATTTACATTTATGTGTAATGTTTATGGTTTGATTTGACAAAAACAGTCCTTGAGAGATGACTTTTTTGACTTGTATATATTATTTTTTTTCATTCAGTGACAAAGTTAAGACGTGTTTTATTGTGTTTGTAGGAAAATTAGCAGAGGGAAATGACTTGTCTAGCAGGACAAGGACAAGTTAACTGACAGGGAGGTGGAATGGTGTCCCAGAGGAGGGAGGGGTAGGCCTTTATTGGGGGGAATCAATAGAGGGCGCACTACTGCGCGTGTGTTATGCAGAAAGACCTGCTCTCCGTCTGGTTAGCTGAGGAAACTTCTTTGACTAAAACAACAAAACGGGACAAGAGCAGCTGTTTGGATCAGGTATGCACCGGTCTGACAGACGTCTGGCTCCCAAAGCTTGAGAGAATGTTTTTATCGCTGTGATTGCTTTCACCTGAATGTAACTTTTAAGGGTCGTAGAAATTCATTCACAAATGTTGATTTTGCAGTATGACTTTTGTTTTCTCACCTTGATAAACTCTTGTAGTTCGATGACAATGGAGCTTTTTCGACTTGTTTCCACTGTTTGTGTCTATAATTGGTGGCTCTTTCTGCAGGTCGGGTGCACGCATCGCCTTTTCCTACTGTAGGAACTTTTTTCAATTCTTAGTACTTTTTGTTAATTCCTGTCCCCTTTTGAGTGCGTTCAAAGAGCAGGAACTATGGACTAGGGCTACACTTGCTCTACTGCAGGTACTTTCAGTGAGATCAGGATCTTTGTTGGTGACACAAGCACATTTACACTAGCTTTGTCAAGACATGAGTTCTGCGTTCTGAAACAGAATCCCTTCACAAATGTCAAAAAGCAGCAAAATACAAAGACAATTTCCACACAACTGGCACAGTTTCCTGGGAGTTTAAATAAACATTTATAGATGATTATAGATATTATTTGTCAAATGGTAACTTTTGTGTAATTTATGTTGATTTTTGCTCATATTTACGACATGGGTGCTGGGAAAAAGTTGTGGAAATATGTCATACTGGCTGGATAAAACAATATTTTAAACCACATCAAAACAATCAAATAGGGTAAAAACAAGCAAATATGTTTTGTAAAATTCTAAAAATAAACATCACTGTGTTTTACTAATGATGTGATCTAACCTGTCAATGAGATTTAAGTCTACTTCAGTAAAAAAAAAAAAAAAAAAAGTTACACAGTGTGCCTTTAAACTCACCTGTGGTTTCAGTAGCACAGTCTGTTCAAGCACAGGGCCAACAGGGGGAGCCACACAACAGCTGAAACTGCATGTTAACACATACAGCATTTTTAAACTAGTAATGCAAACAGAAAAAGACATACTTCGACAAATTGTAACAGTACAATTAAAGCAAACAAATAAACCAGTAAACTTGCACTTGTATTCTGAATCTAAAACCTAAAACATGATTTTTGCAGGAAGCTGAGAGACTGTTTTGTGTGTTTGTGGTGAACAGAACAGAGTGGAGCAGGTCCCATGTCCCACTGTGAACTGTACAAAACATCACACCCACATCAGAGAGAGACGTCAGACACCGCAGAGCCACAACAAAACACTCATATTAGCACTTTATTAGCACGTTATTAGCAGATTACAGCCGCCCCAGTGCATCGTGGGAAGGCGAGAGGCAAGATCGGAGCGGACAACTGTAAACACACACACACATTATTCTGACTGATCCTGATTAAAGGTGCAATGACCAAAAACAGACTTGAACTAAAGCAAGTTTTTGTCAGTCAGATGTTATTGTAGCACTAAATAAAAGCTATGTTTTCTCACGTTATGGCACAACACACAGCTAAGAGATTATGATGCAGATGTCACAGCAATCTAAATGCAGATGTGTCAAGAAACTAAGTATTTTTGCTCAGGTAGTGTAATTTAGTCCACAAACTGTATTTTTTTTCTTGCACAAAGCTGTGGTGCTGTATATCAACACATTTCTAACAATTATGAATTTATCACATGAAAAAGTCAGAATAAAGTCAGAATAATTACATCAATTTCACTATAAAGACCATCTCAATCTCAAAACTTAAAGACTACACATCAACACCTTTTACTTTTTTACATAATGTATGTAAATTTACAATGGTGTATTTTTTTTTTCTTTGACTCAAGTAAGTGATTTTCAGCAAGTACTTGAGTAATGAACTTCAGTACTTTTGCCATCTCAGTCTAAATGTCAGCAATGAGTGGCAAAATTGAATGAGAGTCAATAGAGACAAATTACAATTTCTCCTGTTAGGGCTAAAAAAAACCCGACAAAAATAGGAATATAGTCTGGCCACTGGGTCCCACTTAAGAATTTCAGCGGCTGTGACTGACAGATTAATCAGCCAATCAGATACACGTATCATCTGCCGTGAAACGCCAATAACAAAAAAAATACATGGAATAAATATTGCGTGGAGCTGAAAAACATTGCAGATTTCTGCAGAATCAATGAGCAAAAACACAATTTTAATGTGAGGTGAGTTTTGTTCTAAATAACAGATGACCAACCAGCTTCTTTGCTTCATCTGCGTCACACAAATAAGCTAATCTGATTCCCCGATACGTTGTGGAATTACCTCAGTGCAGTTGTCGTTGTCGTGTCAATTTTCGTCCGGAAGACCAGATTCGTCCGGAAAGTCCTTTTTAGGTCAACGACGCATGCGCAGACCGAAATTACGTCTTTTAAACACATTATTTGTAAGTGTACGGTTAATATTATTTCTTTATATTGATATTTATGAATGTATCTAGCAAAAGTTTGCCAATAGAAAGCCCAAAACTGCACATTTATTTATTGCCATTTTAAGCTAGCAGATAGCAACCGGAACTAGCTTAATGAGGCATTTACGGCTTTAAACGGTAAAAATCTCATTATACAATCATTTGCTTTGTTAAACTCTGTAAGGGAATTTTGTGTTTAATAGATTAGTTTCGTCTGTACTTAATTAAAATTTCTTTACGAATAAAACAATGTAAAAGAAATAAGGCTAACGGTACGAATCGGGTCTTCCGGTACGAAAAAGGACGTGACAGCCGTGTTTTGGTTTAAAATAACACATCCTGTACATACAAACACTTCCTGTCCAATGCTTTTCAATGAGGTTTTCACTACATCAGCTTAAAACAAATAAATCCTCTTTAGATCAGACAGTTGTGGTGAATGTTACAGAAAACATGTTAAAGACTTCACATATTAGAGGAATATTTCACCAGAGGACACTTGTGTGTTTATAAAGACACATGATTGTGTCTAAATGCTAACGCTAACAGGAAGTGGTCGTAAGTACAGAAGTTAGCATTTTTGAACAATCGCAAGCCAACTGAAATTCCGTGCACACAGCCTATTGATCTGAAACACAGGCGGGGGGTGTGGTGACCAGACCCACTCTTTGCATGAAGAGTGGGTTCTGGATTCCAGGCAAGGAAAAAGCAGCTGCAGACTAATAATAAATATAAACAACCACAACTACTGCTGAATATTGAGTTTGTATCCTAATTTTCCAACTGCTGTTAGCAAAAAAAGCTAGCTAAGCTCTGCCTTGTTGCCATGACAACAGAAAAGCTTGTCAATTTGCAGTGAAATGTTGGGAAACTCTTTTATATTGACTGAGACAAATGCCTGACTAGAACACCTGATAAAATGTGTTTCTTGGCCTTTTTGGACAGTTTCACAGTTTTTCTGTTGTCACGGCAACAGTGCAGAGTTTAGCTAGCTTATTTGGTAACCACAGTCAGAGGTTTTGCAGTTGCACAACAAATAATTCACTCATCAAATGTACTAAAAACATCTTATTCAAGCATAGAAGGTAATGAGTTTCTCTGTGTGTGATTCTAAAGTCTGTGTCAGTGAAAAAAGTGAGAGAAACAGAGGTGTTCTTGTAGTAGATCTGCTATTCTGCCACTGTTTACCTGATTTTCTCTTTTACACATCACATATAAACTCAATATTCAGCAGTAGTTGTGGTTACCTATATCTGAAGCTGCTTTCTCCTTTGTCTCATTCATTTTTGCCATAACATCTATTGGAAATATTGTGTGCAACTCAAAATTGTGTTAAACGTCCTTTCAAGTTGTGCATAGAGGGACAAAATTAGGTCGAACAGTTGATGTATAAAATGGCAACACAAAATGAACACATGCCTTTTAAACTTTCTTTACAACTGACATTTCACTTGACTTCATTCTGCAGCTTCTCTCGTTACATTCGTCATTGACTTAATTGCTCCTGAGGTAAAATGCAAATCCGTGAATTCCTGCTGCTCATTCACGTGTCTCGGTGACAGCGCAGATTTCCTCCTGATCACAGCTGTCAGACCGAAGTAACATGAGAACGGTTTTGGAGCTGTTCAAGACCAAAGCAGAGTCACATGTCGGTGTAAATCTTCCGCTGGCACATGTTGAGTCTGTGACACATTGTCCATAAATGTAAGTAATGTCAATTATTTAGTCATCACTCAGCACCTCATCAGCGTGAAATATGTGTCAGCCCAAACAAGATCATCAGAGGTTTAACTTTTTTTTTTTTTATGTGACAACTTCCTCTCATAAATCCTTCAACACATGGTTAATAATGACATGTATTCATTTTGACTGCATTTATGGCTTAAAAGCACTTCTAACAAACAGCAAAGTGAAACTGGAGAGGACCACCCAAGCTCAGCCAATCAGAGAGCTGCATTCGTAGAACAAACATTCTTTATTAATCAATTCAGACAATACTTAGTGGTCTTGATTTTTCCTCAAAGTGACACACTTCCACTAGACTTCTTTCTAGTGGAAAACACAAAGATTACTAATATCTAACTAAAAAGTTCATTACGCCCACTTTAAAAGTGCACTGTGTAGCTTTTCAGTCTGACTTCATGTTCTTTATAGCATTATTAAACACATATGCAGCTAAAAGTTTGTAAACGTCCTCGGGGCTAATTGGCTCATGAGCATAAGACCTACATTTTTGTTTCAAATCGCTTTCTGCAGCTTTAATAACTACAAAGTTATAAATGTGCTTTTTATACTGAAAATCACGCTGTGAATCTGAGTTAGCACATAGCTGGCTAGCCTGAGATATGTCTTTAGAATTTTTCAAAACCCTTATGGCACTTTGCAATAGAGCAATTTACTTCTGGAACCAGGCAACATGGATTGCGTAAAATAGCACGCCATGACAAATTGCGTGTCATGTCGACGCCCTCTGCGTGGGTAAGTTTAGGTCTGGGGCTTGGAGTTGGCTAAGTTTAGGTTTAGGATTGTGTTTTAGTCTTTATGAAAAAGAACACATCTTAACATTCACCATTGAAATGAACTAGGACAGAAACACGTGAAATACACACGCATAAAATAGAAGTTGCGTTCATATGACACACTGTTTACAATAGCGTGGTACTGACACGCTTATCTGTGAGAACAGGCTGAACCAGGACGATATTTCACTGTTGAGTGTGAAAAAACACTTCGAAAATGATCCTTGATGAGTGGACGCCTTTCTTGGCTTGTCTTGGTGTAGCACTACATGCTCGTGTCCATAAAGATATAACACACAAAACTTTGCAGCACTATACAGAGTAGAGAGTAGAGATTAGATTTTGAGCCCACAATTTCTGGAACCCCACAGATGAATGATAGTCACAGGTCAAGTGATATCATGGTCATGGACACATGGTGACAGCCAACACACAAGAAAGCGTATTTATTTTAATGTAGATTGCAGTGAGACACAAGAAGTTTGTGGTTAGCTATATGAAAATGTTAATAACAGACTACTTTTTAAAAAATCTGTGCGGAGCTGCTGTGCTGTTGGTGTGTGGTGAATCCTGTGCATTGACTCACATTCTCAGACCTTTAGTTCACTAGAGGAGAAAACTCTGAGACTCAGGTGAGGAGCGTCATGTCCACTCACCCTCAGTCAACCTCTCACACTCTCCCCCCTCAGTCTTCCTCCTCACAGTCTGTTTAATTGGGCTCTGTTTGAGTTCAGCTGCTTTGAAGTTTGTTTTGCTTCAGTGGGTCAAACGCAGAGGAATGAGACGGTTAAAGACACCTGCACTTTCACTTCTCACTTGTCATTTTGGTTTTGTCTCATCATCGTTTTGTGTCTTTCATCAGACTTTGACTTTAAAAGACAAACACAATACATTATTTGTTCTCGTCTTTCAAACTTCCTCCTGAACTCCTCCACTTTGAAATCCGACTCTAAACAGAAAAAGTACAGTAAAGCTCACATGACAGTCTGATGTTTCCCACATTAGGAATAGAGTTAGAGCTCCAGGTGCCGGATGCAAAGGTAAATGACACAGGCAGAACAATCAAATCTCTTGTCTGATATGCTTAAAGTGAGTCTGGGGGATTTATAGACTAAAAACAGTGCAGAAGATCGCACAGATCTACCTATAATATCACAAATCAGAGGAGGGCAAAATTCTCACAACTTTAACTGTGTTTGTGATGACAAAGCAGGTTAGATCCTGAATAAAACTCAAAAGGCAAATTTAATGTGTTCTTTATTTTAATATATTTCATACAGATTTGTAACAAAGTCCATTTTCTCCAAATGTATTTTCTTTCTGCAAGGTCATCGTGCACATTTCTAACATGTTAGTGCCTTATGAACCATCTCAGACTCTGAGGACCTCAGGGACCGACCTTCTGCTGGTGCCAAAGTCAGGACTATACGTGGACCGGCCTCAGAGTCAGGACTAAACATGGACCGATCTTAGAGTCAGGACTAAACATAGACCGGCCTCAGAGTCAGGACTAAACATAGACCGGCCTCAGAGTCAGGACTAAAAGTGGACTGGCCTTAGAGTCAGGAAACGTCGGGACCAACCTCGGTTCTTGTTCATACTTGTCCAGGCTAAGGCGTTTCAGAACAAACATTTGATCTAAACCACACATCGTTTACACGAAGCAGGAGTTTCAGGAAACGAAAAACTAATATTTCTGAAACCAGGTCCCAGAGTGAAAAGATTTCAAAACTCTGGTTTAGCGTCTCCGCAGTTACGCTGATGACATTCCAGAGTCTCTGCAGAATGAACTGACCTTAATCGGATGTTCACTGGCAAAATCTGCCACAGAAGACAAATGAAGTCAAAGAAAAATAAATAAATCCACTTCAATCTTCATTAAATCTGTTTTGAAACGTTGTCAAATATCCCCAAAACATCTGAAGCATAAATCTACTTTCTCTGTCTCTTCTGTAGGTTTTAGATCCATGTTGTTCATTCAGAATGTTTGCTAAGTTTAAATGAATTCTCGGCTAAGTTTCTATTTACATTCAGCAACTTTTCTGCACTGCTCAGTGTCAAGTCTTCCTCTAGTTTTGTGACTTTCTGTGTCAGTGTCACAGCGCCACACTATGGTCAGTTACAGGCATTACAGCTTCAGGCTGGTTTACTGATTCCTGTGGACGCTCACAAATTCTAAGACAGCTTTTAGTTTATGCAATTTGTCTTTAATATTTTCATCGTTTTGGCTTTGTGTGGACAAAGCCTCAGATTCAGGACTAAACGTGGACCGTGCGTCTGTAAAATAAACCAAAAGGCCCATTCAAATCAAGTGTGTAAAAGCAGAAAAAGGCCCTTCACAGGTGAGAAACTGACCACTGAGATAAAGACACAGCCTCACTTTGACCTTCACAACATGGAGCGAAATCACCGGCTACAACCCCCAATCAGATCACATGTGTTTGGACAAATCACATGTCATTTAAACAAAGGGATGCATAACCTTGTGCTCCAACAGGTTAGCTCAACATGCTTCCATAAAAACGCTGCGAGGGTTTGAGCAAAATGCAAATATTATACTGTATGTTGGATTAAGTGTGAAACTTCAGCCATGTTGCTCTTGCACCATAAACATTCTCAAAGTTGTGTTCATAATCTGTCGGTCTACATCTGCAAACCTAAATGTTCTGTCCTTTGTGGAAGTAATTTTTAAAAAGCATTATAAAATTGAACAGAATAATCTTAGATGGCTGCTTTATTTTGTAAGTATTTTTGTTTTATTGTAAGACACAATGGAGCTCTTGCTGTATTTACAACTTGTCCAGGGACTTTAATCTGGCACAAGCATCTCTCCTCTTTTGTGTAGGATAATGTTTTTTGTGCACTCTCCCTGATAAATATACAACTAAACTAAACTAAATGACATCTTTGTCAACAGCCTAAATGTGTATGTTTTTGATAAAGAAGAAATAACATTGTATACAATAGGTGGGTTTCACATTCTAGAATTCTTGGCAGTTGTAAGCCAGGTGGAGGACAAGTGGCACTTTTTCCTATTAATAACATTGAATTTTGTCGTGAAATAATTAAAAAAATATTTTGATAATTTAAAAAGCAGTGATAATGACTAGACCCACAACTCATTTGAATTACAAAAATAAATTGCATTTAAACAATATTTATTTTAGCTGCCCTCCACCTCATTGAAATTACATTGGCATGTAGAAAGTTGTGATGTCATCTGAAACCCACCTATTATACAATAATATCTTTTAAAATGATCAAAAATATAGTCTTATGGTTGAAAGGTTTTTGGCTGGAAAATCCAAGCTCTTCGCAGTTTGCTGAAGCGTGGGTTCTGGATCCCAGGCAAGAAAGGTTTATAATACCAGTGAAATGCTATTTTTAAATAAAAAAAAATGTAATTTTGATTTTATTTACAAGTTGTCCCCTGCCCCACTCGTCCCTTTGGCTCTGTTTCTATAGGTTTGGCTTAGGGCGACACGGTTTGGGCCTACCTCTTTTTGTTAAAGGGGTCCTATTATGTAAAATGTAATATTCAAAGATTTTAACCTTGTTTTAATGGTCTCCCTTTAACATTTGTTTACCCAAAATTATATTTGAATTGATTCCTGCATGTTGGAGTAATGTTGTTTTATTTTTCAGCTGGTGCTCAAGGGCTCAGAATATCCCTGTTCTCCCCTACCACCTATCCCCTCCCACTTGTTTGTATTTACTTGTTATATTTCAAAATTACAATACTCAAAAAGAAATATATATGGTTATTAATTATTTAAAATCTGTTGCTTCTCACAGTTCCATTTTAAAATGAAGAGGCGGGGCTTATCACTTCTGCAGTTTTGAACAGGAAGTCAATAGAGCTGTTTATATTTTCAAGCCATTTTAGATACATTTTGTGTTTTACAATGAACAAAAGGTAAATTACTGATCTAGTTTCTTACTAAATAGTTGGAAAAAACACAATAGGTCTCCTCTAATCACTCATATCATTTATTTAGATTTGATTTTATATTATTATGTTATTATGAAAACATATGTTACGAAAAGTGACGTCAGCTGCAGTAGAAATGCTCACGTTCATTAACATAAGCGGCCCAAACTGTTCCAAAGTCGCGCTGAAGGATCTGAGTTAATGAAAATGTGACATAACTGTTTTAGATGCTGCTGTGACTAAAGTTGGATCATTGATGCTCTCTAATATTAAAGACTTGGACCCCTCTCACCTTGATTAGCCTGTCCTTGTCCTGCTGGATGAGTCGTTTCCCTATGCTAATGGACTCTGGCTCTAATCTCTATATCTGCAAATTGATGTGCATCCGTTCGGCTTGACCAATAAATGTTTCATTGTTTGATTTTCTAACGCTGATGTTTTTTAGTATACTGTATATAATAACTTACAGTAACAACATTTAACTTTGTCGTGAGTCTTTTACTTCAGCCCGAGGGCCGGATGAGCAGTTAGCATTATCATCTTTAGCTTTGAGTGCTTTAAAACAATGACCATAAACAAAGCTTGAAGGTGGAAACAGTGGAGATGTTTCTAATTAGTTTCCCGGCTGGAGTCATACAATCCAAATGGCTCTGGGCTTTCACAAAAACCCACAAAGCATTCTGGGAAATCAGGAGGAAAAACACACTCACTGTTATCAAAGACATCTTCTCCTAAGACGATAACGACTGTCAGATTCCTGTAGTTACATCCTTTACCCTGAAATTACCCCAGAAGTTTTCAGTAGGAGACGCAAAAAGAAAAACAACTTCTTACTTGTTACAAACGTGATCTGATAACTTTTCTTAAACTTATCCAAGCCTCATAACTTTGAATAACCAATCACAGCAAACTATTTCTCTATCTGATTATTTAACATTAAACATTACGTAACATGCCTAGACATGCTAACACATACAAACACACAGTCAAAACGAACAGAAGCAGAACAGTTCAAAACAAGTCTGATGATGTTTTGTGAACTTACACAACCCGGTCTCACAAGAAAGCGTATATTTACCACGACATTACAGGACATGTAAATTGCGTATGATTAATGAATTCATGGCTTTTTTTTTTTGCGTAAATATGCACGTCTTGCAGTTCCAGTTCATTTCTATGGTGGTTGTAAAGATGTGTTCTTATTTATGAATATTAATGAAATCCTGATCCTAATCTTAACCTACACCAAGCTCTAAACTTACCCATTTTAGTAACTTGATGCCTAAACTTACCTAAAGAAAACGTCCCCTCGTGGCTTTAACCAAATCTCGTGTAATTTTTAAGCTTTCCTCATGTCGTGCTAAATGTACGGTGTAACATAAGTTCGCAAAAAAGTGTGAAATCGGGTTCATATAACACTGTTTTTATATCGTGGTAAATGTACACTTTCTTGTGAGACTGTTGGTTTTTACATAATGGAGGACAGCAGAAATACCTTTGTAAATATACACGCCTACCTGTGTACATGGCCCATCCAATTTTAAACTTTTATGAGATCCCGTTTGGACCTGATATTCTTATTGAGATTTGTTGTTGGACAGCCAATTATTATTTTAGTGGTTTGAAAAGTTTGGAAATGTCATTTGTTTAGTGTTATATATTTATCAAGCATTTGCTTTAGCGGGAGCAAACACTTGATACAGCTCAAATTTTTGCCTCCCAGAGACACTAAAAATGCAAGTTTTGAGGTGGGGCATCTGTTTTATGTAACATGTTAAATGTGCATGTTCCAAAAGTAAATTGAGTACAAAACGCTCATAAAAAACACTGTAAAAAAGGAAAATCTAACTTAGATAAAATGACTTGAATTAAGCATATTTACCTTAAAAGACAAATTTAAGATATTTTTCACTTATTAAGAGCAAGTCTTACTAAGATTATTTGACTTGTTTTAAGATATTCTCTCCTGATTTACCTTATCTAGATATAAAAACGCATTTTAAGCAAATGTGTAATTGTTTTAAGCCATAATTGCTTGAATCAAGAAAAGATTTGCTTAAAAAATCTTCTCAAAACAAGAATATAGGGCGGCACAGTGGCACAGCGGTTAGCACTCTGGCCTCATAGCAAGAAGGTTCTGGGTTCAACTCCCAGTCGGCCCGGGGCCTTTCTATGTGGAGTTTGCATGTTCTCCCCGTGTCTGCGTAGGTTTCCTCCGGGTACTCCGGTTTCCCTCTACCACTAAAAACATGTCCATTAATGCCTCCCCTGACCCATCCCCCAGGGCTCCCCTGCAAAAGAGATTCTTAATCTCAGTGGGACTTCCCTGGTTAAATAAAGATCCATTAAATTAAATAAATTTGTCAAATTGTCTTACTGCACTGGAAGATTATTTCACTTGAAATAAGACATTTTTACCTCAAAATAAACAAAATGTTCCTATTTTTTGAAAGGCCTTTTTTGCAGTGAACATGTTTTTTTTTTTTTTTTTTTTCAGTTTGCGCCTGTAATTTAGCACCTGGCTTGATAAATCGAGGTTTATGACATATATACCTACAGTGTCCAATAAATATCTAGTTTGGTATTTGTTTTTATTGTCACTGGGGTTACCAAAACAATCAGGCTAAAATAAAAGCAAACACACGTGAGCAGGAGCAGAAGCTTTCAAGATTTAGTATTGAAGTGTTTGAGTGAACAGAACTGTGTACCCTGCCGTGTTCGGGCTTTAGATGTTGCACCATGCTGGCCCGGACCAATCCCAATCCTCTTTTTGACTCCTGTCCCTTTTGTCCTCCGTGTGTCTCCGTAGAGCGGCAGACTGAGACATGCTCCGGCACTACAATACTTTTACACAGCCCTCCATCAAAGCCTGCGCCTTTAGCTCCGCCCCCCTGCTTTCCCAGCATGCTTCAGTGCCCGGGGTTAACGGGTGTCGGACCGTGTCATTATCCCGCTGATGCCCAACACTGATATCATATAAATGCTAATGCGGGGTTTAATTGAAGGGGAGGGGCCAGAGAGAGGGGGAGGGGCCAGGGGGAGAGGGGGGGGGGTGATTGATTTGTGAAGAAGCAGATTTGACAAACAGCAGGACGCGCACTCAAGGAGACAGAAATGAAGAAAAGTATGAGGAGAAATGAGTTGGAGACACGTAGAGTGAGCAAAGAGCAATAACTCAGACTTAGTAAGACCTCCCAAACTCTAGAACCAAAAGACGGAAACGCAAAAGATTGAAAAATGTTGATAAATGAATTGGATTTGGAAGTAACATAACAGTAACTTTTTATAAACACACTTTGGTCCTTTGATGAAATATTTTCCTCATTAGTCTTTAAAGTAGACCTTTTGTGATTAAAATCTATTTTTTAAGTTTTTAACCTTCTCTCATTAGTTTACTTACAGATATATTGAGAATGATTCCAGCATGATTGAGTAATCTCGAATTGTCCTACAGCTGATGATTGAGTGCTCAGAAAAGCCCTGTCCTCACCTACCATAGCTCACCTTGTGATCATACCAGCATGCCAAAGCCTGATCCCGTCAGATGTCAGAAGCTAAGCATGTTGGGCCTGGGCAGTACTTGGATGGGAGACCGGTGGAGGAACCTCAGGAGCCACAGTGGGATGAACAGAGGAGAAACTCATTGTTGTGTCCTTAGGCAAGACACTTCACCCACATTGCCTAATCTGGATCTAGTGTGTGTATGAATGGTTGGTGGTGGTCGAGGAGGCCGATGGCGCAAAATGGCAGCCTCGCTTCTGTCAGTCTGCCCTAAGCCAGCTGTGGCTACAATAGTAGCTTACCACTACCCAGTGTGTAATTAATGAATAATGCATAATGTGAAGCGTCTTTGGGTGTCTTGAAAAACACAAAATAAAACCAATGCATTATTATTATTACTACCACTCACCCGCCCACTATATTTAAAAAAAATCTGATTTATAGTAAAGCATGTATGGATCAAAATAGTCACAAAACAATGTTACAACAATAAAAATTACAAATTTAAAATCTGCTGCTTGCTACATTAGATTTTTACAATGAAGAGGCGGGGCTAATCAGTTCTGCATTTTTGCACAGGAAGAAAATTGACCTCCTTCTATTTTTAAGCTGTTCTACATTAATTTTGTGTTTTACAAAAAACAAAATGTAAATTGCTGATCTACATTCATTAAAGTTTATAAAAAGAAAAAGCACAATCAATCCCTTTAACCTGTTTTCAGAGAAAACCACCAACAACTCACTGTTCACTGCCCGATCTTAAAGTATTTTTTCATTTTAGATTCAGGTAATGAAACTTCATATGAACTAAACAGGAAATGAACATGCCAACAGGAAGTAGCATTTTTGAAATTAAATAAGCCATCTGACTTTTGTACACAGAGCCAATTGGCTCTGTCATTCCCTGATTGACCCTGTGCACAAAGCTTCAGTTGGCTTGTGTATGTTCAAAATGGCTAACTTCTCTACTCACAAGTTATTCCTATTCAGTTCATTTCTATGAGGTTTTCACTACACCAGCTTAAAACGATTAACACTCATAAGATCAGACAGTGACAGTGAGTTGAGGTGAATGTTACAGAAAACATGTTCAGGTACGTTCAAGACTTTACAAATCAGAAGAATAATTCACCAGAGGACACTTGTGTGTTTAAAAAGAGAAGTGTTTGTATCTAAATGCTAACACTAACAGGAAAGACTTGTAAGAACAGAGATTAGCCTTATTTTGAACAAAAACAAGTCAACTGATGTTCTGTGCACAGAGCCAACATTTGAGTCAAAAGTTGATGCGCGCATGCCCAGAAGCTTTTGCGCATAAATGTTCGAATATGACTACGGCAACACCTATGAGGACAAACAACATAGAATATATTCATTATCTACTTTTTAAAATATATTTATTTTAGGTTACATATGAGTTTAACGTTTGTATAAAACACAATATTTAAGTGTTAACCTTCGGTGTCACCAACATTAGTGTTAAATTTAATATTTTTTATGAGTGTAGAAAGTATGAGATTTTATGTGACTTTATGAAAGAGGTTTATCACTGTGAGAAAACAAAAGTTATGCTGCTAAATCAAAATTTATAACTGAAATTTGACCCTATGACCCTTAAAAGTTGCATTCAGATGAGTGAAAAAAATGGCGAGAAAAACTCTGTCTCAAGTTTAAGAAGCCGAATGTCTGTCCTGACCTGATCGAAACAGCTGCTCTCATCCCGTTTTGTTGTTTTGTTAAAGAAGTTTCCCCATGTAAACAGGCGGAGAGCGGCTCTTTCTGCATAACGCATGCGCAGTAAGGCAGAAAGTGACGTCAACTGAAAATTCCTCTATATCATAGTTTATTACTAAACACAGAAAAAACACAATAGGTCCCTTTTAAAATGGTTAATGCTAGATAGTCTGGTCCGGATGGACGTACGTGAGCTGGTTGCCATGGTAATGAGTTTATTTCTGTTGTGAATTGGGCCTAAATAGTTAAATTTCTTATCTTAACCGTTACCCAGACCTTTTTCCTAAACTCACCCATCACCCTAACCCTTTTCCTAAACTTACTTGTTCTCCTAAACCTATTCACCGTCCCTCCGGACACGACTATCTAGCATTTACCCTTTAAAATATCTGAAAAATCCAACTGACTGCTCTGTTGACCAACAAGGACAAAACTTTGTATAACGTTTATTTCAATTTCCAAGTACACACTTTTAATGAAACTCCCATCAAAACACAAAGAAAACCACACTTTCTTTCGTATTTCTTCACAAACATATTACTTCGCCCAATTCTCAAAATGTCGACCGATCTGCCCGCCTCCGCATCTGCCGTTTGCCCCGTCGCCGTGGAGACAGGTGCAGCGGCCGGCAGCGGCAGCAGTGCATTGTGGTCCCATGCAAATCCCCTATTCGCGCCGGGGTCTCGCGGGGAAGTCCGTCCTAAATCCCCTTCATAATGGACGCAGCAGTTTGGGGCCAGGCCTTTGGATAAACAGAGGGATTACCGCAGCATCTCGCCCTGCTATGGGTGGCCCTTAACCCCCGAAAAAATGTTTTAGACCCAACGCACAGACCCAAGAAGGCCGCGTCTCTAATGCCATCAAAGAGTTTCGAAATTAGGTATTAATTTATTCCAACCTCAGCGTCCTAAGTCTATTCTTTCGCCAAACGATTGTTGGGTTTTTGCGGCAACATCTGGTGCAAAACTGTCTTGACGACTCACGCTTCTTTGCTATTAGAGCCTCGCCAAAAGTCCCTAATTCTTTTATTCATTCCTATCCTATATACAGATTAAATGTTGCTCTTTTCGCACAAACCGAAGCTTACCGAAGTTATTTGCAATTGTAATTTAAGGGATAATTAAAAGAAGTTAAACGATTGGTACATGTAGGAAGCGGGTCGTGCCTTTGTGCTCAAGCGTGCGTGGACAAGGAAGATAAAACGCTAATGACAAGCCGCTGAGTGTTACGGGATTGGATTTGCCACTTTCTTCTTCTTGGATACATAAATTTGTGGCGAGCTGAACGGATTTAAACAAAGCGAATTGGGCTGCGGGGCCATTGTTGGAGAGTGGAGTGGGGAAAATGCATTACAGGAGTCTTTACATAAGGAATTGGCTTTTAAGTGACGACATGCGAGTGCGTTTTAGGATCAGGTTTTTTTTTTCTCTCTTTGTAAAATGGACACTGAAGTCTTACTCAATGAAAGCATGTAGTTGTATCTGTGCTTAGATTAGTGTTAATATGATTACACTAAACTAACAATGGCTTTATTAATAATCACCAGTAATCATCAATTAAGTAATAAATCAATTAATCGTTAACTGGTCTTTATCGTCATGAGCCGTAGAAAAACCTCAAGATTGAACAGCAATGATAATGATGAATAATTAAAATTGTGTAGATTTAGTGTTTTTGAAGTTAAAAGTATAGTCTGCCAGTACATCTACACCTCCAGAAGTTTTCAAAAGTCTTTAGCTCAGCTCAAACTTGGCAAAAAATCTTGTATTCAAGTGACTAATAGCGTTGTAATGTAATGTGTTTATTAAGGACAATGTAATGGTAGAGAAGTTTGTACCAGATTCTAACCTTGGGGAGGGGAGAGACAAGGCACATTGGACATGTTTTTAGTTGTAGGAGGAAACCGGAGCGCCTGGAGGAAACCTACGCAGACACGGGGAAAACATGCAAACTCCACATAGAAAGGCCCCAGTCCACTCGGGAGTCAAACCCAGGACCTTCTTGCTATGAGGCCAGAATGCTAACTGCTGCGCCACCGCGTCGGTTTTCAACCAATTGAAACATAAATCACCAAACTAATCCATTACTAACAAATACTGCTAAATAAGATTTACTAACTCCATGTGACTGCTGAAAAATGTTTTAATTAAATACAAAAAGTGGTTCCAACATTCTGTATATGTTTGTCTGACCTTATCCTTATTTGGAAGCAGGACAGGGTCTGGTCAATACTTGGATGAAAGACACAGGAGCATCAGATGCTAAACACAAGACACTTCACTTAAAGTGGTTCATGCATCATGTTGGGAGCAACTCATAACAGAAAGTTACTGTAATATCTTTCTTTTCTCAGTATCTAAGTAGAAACTCATCACTTTAAAGTGAATAATATGTAAATAGTTGGCTGTGACATTTGGATGAAAACAACTGTGACGCTGAACCTGAGGCACAGAAGAGTTTCTATTGGGGCTGTGACTTGATTTTAAGGTTAAACTGGGGGTCTCCAAACTGTAGCTCGGGAGCTACCAGTAGCTCGCCAAAGGATTTTAGAATCACACAAATTATGCTTTATAACTTTATTCTAATAACTACATGACTATTTCTAAATGTATCTTTAGGTGCCTATTTATGTCAACTTCTAAAAAGATATTGACTAAATTTTCATATAGACCTCTTAACCATGCCACAGTTTTTGGTCAATGCTAAAAGTAGTAGCTTGCTGTCAGTATCTGACCCCTGGGTTAAACAATAACTATAAGAAAAAATAATACTTACTGATGCCACATTTATAGGGTTAGGGTTGGGGTTATGTTGGAGTAAATGACAAAGATTGGCTTGTTTCTGTCAGTTTGCCTTAGGGCAACTGTGATTACACAAGTGGCTCACCACCACTGAGTTTGTAATGAAAGAATAAAGACACAGTGAAGAGATTTGACTTAACAAGACTGTGTATTTTTGTTATTATTAACTTTAGTTTATTAACAAATACCACAGCTCATAAAGAATCTGACTGTAAGCACTTTATAATAATTAACAAATATTATTAAGATAAACCTACCTGATCATTACTAAATGATTAGATAATATTTACTATTAATAAACAAATATTTAATAACCATTTACTTCCAGCCCCTAAAACTCAAAGCTTTTAAAGTGATGACCATTTAGAAATTTTACAAAACATTGACTAAATGATATATCGATACTGTACTCTGGATACTGGTATTGATTCTCCCAAAACAATGCTATTATAAAGTGATACCAGTATTGTTAATTACTCATTGTTCTATGCTTTACCGTATTGTTAAAACAAATTCTTAGTTCTTAAGTTATTCACTTATAGTGGTCTGATTCGTTTGAAAGCTGGTTAACTATTTTAGACTTTTCAACAAACCCTTTCCATTTGCTAAATCATAACTTAATTATTTCTGGAGAGCCTAAACACTTACTGCTCCTTAGAAGTTGTTTTCCCATGATGCTTTTGGCTCGGTCGGACTTCAGAAAACTGCACCTCGTCTAAACTCCTCAAAGCCGCACAAAGAAACAAAGAAACTTCTATGGACGAATGCAAATGAAGTTTTGTGATCTGAGCGGCCACCGGCGGCCACACTGAGACCAACACAAGCCCAAAACCAGGCTCCGGTCCAGGCTAAGATCTCGGCCTCGTGTGGGGACCTCCATTCAGAACCGCCGCTCCTCCCAAAGACGCCACAATAAAGACTCGCACCGGGGGATCGGATCAGTGAAAGAGGTGAAGAATATAACGTGAAAGTAGTGCTGATAAAGTGCCAGGAGATTACGAGATGGGCCACTTCTGAATGGGAAGAATTGCGACGGTTTGACAAAAATATTATCAAAAGAAATAACAGGAAGTAATAGTCAAAGGCCCGCAGGTAAAAACCACTATTGCCAAGTTACAATCAATGGATTTTTCTGTTGAATTTGAGCCGAAGGGCAAATTCAACCGTGAAGACTTCATTTCTTTGTGTTGAGCGTCAGTGGAGAGTAATGGCATCCGCTGCAAAAGCTCCAAGTGAAATATGAAAGAAATTAAGCTTAGTAACTCTAATATTAAAGTCTGTAAGTTTAATTTAGCTGATTGATTGAAAAGTAAATAAGAAAAGTTAAGTGAACAGTGGTAGAAAAACAGATAAAGGACAGGGAAACTGGAGCTACACTCACATGTCTCACTAAACAGACTTTGTGATCACACACAGTTAAAGGTACACTATGTAACTTTTGACCAAAAATAGACTTAAATAAAAGCATGTTTTTGTCATTTAGATGTCTTGGTTGAACTAAACACATATTAAAATATGTGTTTTTACTCTGAGCAAGCTTGCATGGCTACAAAATGGACCATTATTTGTCCTGGAGGAAGCCCTCCTCTTGTTTGTTTTCATGGAGAAGCCGTTCCTTTAGCTGTATTTTTCCCACATTAGGACATAAACATACTTATCACCATGGCCGTATGCAGCATTGAGGTCCATGAGGGTCAGACCTCAGTATATTCTGCCAAGAAACACAGCTGCATTTGATTGATAAATTCCTAATTCTCACAAAAGCAACACAAAGTTGAGATGTTATTGTAATAGTCGGCCTAACTATTTAATCTATGTAACATATAATGTGATTGGTTTAATTTGCATAAGCATGAAAAAAGCATGTTCAGGCCAACAATGTCTCCATTGTGCAAGTATAATGACCAATAACATAAATATTGGAGACAATAATCCTTTTAATAAAATGGCTTTTTTAAATGAACAAAAAATGCCTAAGATTCCATCAAATTCTATTGTTTTCTTTCCAAATTTCCTTGGAGAAGATGTCTTCAAGATCAGCCTTACTTGTTACACATCAAGACAAGGCTGTCAATCTTGGTCAAAGTCGTATAGATTTGTAACAGTCTTGTACTTATGGTAAACTAAAAAAGAATCATAAAAATACATAAACTGTGGACATAACGAGACCAGTAAAACGTTGGCCGATGAGGTACCTTCTTATCTTTTGGCCTGTTCACCTGTCAGTCAAACCTTCAATGCTCCTCAAGAAAAACAGCAATGTTTAAGGGTGACATACTCAAATTTTTGGTGTGCTAAAAATGTAAAGACAGATTTCAAATCCAGGTGCAGAAAGTGAGTGCTAGGATACAAGGATAAATACAGTACATTCACAAAATACAAAAAAACTTATCTTGTTATTTATTTATTGTATTTTTTTCAGAGTTGTAAAAAGTCCAAGGCACACTCATCAACTAAGGAGGTGTTACCTTTACGTTATTTTTCATATATCGGCTTTGGTTCACTGTATATTTACAATATTTATTCGATATATTGATCATGCTAATTATTCTGTAAAGATGGAATCAAAATGTGTTTGAGAGAGATGCTGTCCATCTGGTTAGCTGAGGAAACTTCTTTGGGGTAAATGGTTATTTCGGAGGCCCCTGTTTAAAGTTTGGGAATGCTTTTTACAGAGTAGGCTTAGTGCACTTGCCGATATACTGTATTTCTTTGGAAGTTTAGCATCCCAAGATCTCACCTTAACACTGTTTTACAAGATAGATTCCTAAACTATTGTCTTAACTTCATTTCTTTGAACCACTCTCTGCTTTCGCTGTATGTTCCATCTTGTGCTGAGTGCATTAACCATCCTCGAGTGTCTTTGAAGACCCACAAAGCATCTGAGTTATTGTCTTCACCTGATCCAGCTTCTCATTTAGGCCTTAGACAAAGAGAAGAGAGAGAAGAGAGAGTCCGAGGACCAGCGGAGCCCAAGCCCCTAATCATGTCCCCACAAAAGGCAAAAGGCATCATCTCATTTGGCTTTGTGGGTGATAGGAGCTTTTCAAACCGCGCTCAGGGCTTAAACTAGTGCCAGCAGGACACGGCGTCTTTCATCTCGACGTGTTACCGATCTCATTACAATCAAAGCGCTGCACTTAAGAACCGGGACAATGCCCAGCACAAGTGAGTAGAGATGTCTGAATGTGGAGCGGGCAAAGGGAAAGTCAGGGAGAAACTCTGAAATCTGACATGATTCGGTTTGAGAATTGGATTTAAGTTTAGTCAGGGTGGTAATCATTTTCTGTTGGAAGGTTTGCCTGAATCTAGTATTGGGAATATTTATCTTATATTTACAACTACATGTGTTTTAACTGGTAAAGAATGAGTTGAGAAAACATGAAATATTCTGTGTGCTTGTCTCTCCGCAGATCTGACTTGTGACTTGGCCTGCTGGTGTCTCCATGGGGACTGTTAAATGTAAAACCAGAGTGGAACATTCCAAGCAACAACCTCAATGGAGATGTCACTTTGCATTATGATAGAAGTTACTTGTTAAAGGAAACCTTTTCTCAAGTACTCATTGAATTATATCATCTAAAAATGTAACCCCAACTCTCATTTTCTGCACATAATGTTTTCTTGTTTATTTGCTTACTCTTGGATTATTTTACGTTTTGTATTTTAATGTCTATTTGCACCAACATTAAACAAGATTGAACTTATCTTATCTTAAATATTCGGTAAGTAGAAACAGCCCATTAACTTCCTACTTAACTCTTGAAATAATCACACAAAGAGCAGGAAAGTGGGTGGGTAAAGGAGGTAGGTGAAAAGTGATACAGTCATTGCAGGCCTTACATATAATTTTATCATTCATTTCTGTTTCAAATTGTATTTTCACTGAACTGGCAGAGCAACAGTGATTTCGCTTTACAAGAGCAGAGAGCATGAGCACAAGGCTTCATGTGAGCTATCCTCCACGAGAGGACCGCACCAACACAGCTGGAGCTGTATTGTCCTTCAACAGCCTCAGAGGACAATACAAAAGTTCTGAAACAAGCAGGAATCAGTCAGAATATAACTTTGAGCAAGTTAATAAGAAAACAAGAATACAAGAACAAAAGTCCAGTCCAAGTACCTGCTCCAAGATCCATGCAAGTTAAGGTACACTTTATTGTCCCAGTGGGGAATTTTCTCCTCTGCATTTAACCCATCATTCAAAGCCTCTGGGGCATCTCCTCAGGAACAGTGATCGCCACAGTGCAGGGCATAGGGTCCCATTTCCAGATGTTCTTGCTAGGCTTGGTCAGGACTACTGTAGCTGGAGGATATTACCCTAAACTGCTATTGGTTGGGGGGTAATCGGAGTGCCCAGAGGAAACCCACCCAGACACTGGGAGAAACATAAACCCGTGACCTTCTTGCTGTGATACGAGAGCGTTATCTGCTCTGCCATCGTGCCGCCCAAAGCGCATTGTTTTTAAACATTTTCTAAGTCCTGTAGGATGTTCATCTGCCTCATGCTAGATGGATATGTGTGGAACTCTGATTTGAGTTCTTCCACATTATCCATCTGGAACTTTTCCCACGTAAAGTATTTGGGAAAAGGTAGAACCGTTTAATAAGCTGAAACTTGTGCCTGCCTAGCTTAGTTTGTGCTTAACTAATCACAGCAACGACTGACGTTTCCGATGGGTGCGTGGAATAGAACAAGTGTCACACATAGACACCCCTCTGCACTTCTTTCAAACAGAAAATAGTCTAGTTCTTCTAAAACAGAATCAATAGCAGCAGAAACACGTACATCCACAGGAGCTGCCATTTTTGTTTTGCTTCATTCAGGCGATACTTGTTGCCGTCTTTACTAACAAATGCTTGATTATAAACATAGAATTTAAAAATGTAAAGGAAAACATAAAGAAGTGGTTGAAGAGGCTACTGATTCTGCTGCTGCTGCTGTTTAGATATTATTTACATCCATTCCCTGGAGAAGTGTCCGACTAAGAGGCAAAGCAGGCTTGTCATTTAATATTTGTAAAACAGCGTCGGGACATAAGGAGAAAGGATATGGGGCTAATCCTGCCAAAGTGTAAAGCTTGTAAGTTCCACAATAGCTTTTAAAACAGACCGTGTATTGTTGACAAATGTGGCTCTGACATCTTTAGCTAATCGTCGAGTGCTAAAACCCACTAAATCCTTGATAAGACAGGCTTATTGTAAAGTGGCACCGTTTCCCTTCTTTCTCTGCCTCCTCTCTTATTTTTAATCCAGGTTTTTGGAGCCGGGCTGCGGTCACTGACACAGATTTAGCAAAAAGCTCTAAGTCGAGGAGAACTTAAGGTCGCAGCCCAAAAAGACAAATTGGATTAAGCCCGTATTGGATTAACGAAGAGACGACAAACAAGAAAAGCTGGCTCTGATCACAGGATTTAATATATTTTTGTTCCTCCCCCATCTCTCTCTCTCTCGTTCTCTCTCTCTCTCTCTGTTGTGTCTGATCGCCCAGGCTTAAGTGAAACTGACTTTTTAAAAAAAAAAGAAATCTTACTAGATTTGTGTTGTTTCCATCTTGAGTTGATACAAAAAAAGAGAGAGAAACGTGTCAGTAAAACATGATACAGTTTTAAGTGTCTTAAAGCAAGACACTGCCGGTGAATTGGAACAAAATAGCCTTTTTTTGTTTTCATATAGCAATAAGATATTGTATGTGGAAAAACTGGCCAAATTGCCCTTAATAAACTCAGCAAATTTGGAACAATGGACAAAAATAAAAGTGCAACTTTATATATTCAATTTGTGTTTTGTTTTTTACACATGGGCTTTTGGATATCTTATTTAGTTTTTGTGTAAGATTGATTAGACTGAAATTGTGTTTAAAAAATTAGATTTTTGATGCATTGCTTTAGACAAAAATGTTTTATAAATTAGGCTTAGAAAGAGATAGTGTGTAGTGTGGGGTGCACCCAATAATGAGATTGTGGGCTTTACTCTTGGGCCAAACATATCACAATCTCTATGGTTGTTTGCATGTTCTCCCCATCATTATCATGGCAATTCCCTTTGCTACGAGGAGATGCTGTAAAGCCTGATTGATTAAAAAACCACGACTTCAAAGCTATTTTTAGTACTTATGTTACGCCGTGCATTTAGCACGATATGAAAAAGCGTAAAAATGACACGAGATTTCTTAGCGTTAAAAAAACACGAGTTTTAGTTGAAGCCACGTGGGGACGTTTTCTTCAGGTGAAACGGGTAAGTCCAGGCATAAAGGTATTATCAAGATTAGGTCTGGGGCTTGGGGCAGGTTAAGATTAGAAGCAGGATTTCATGAATATTCATAAATAAGAACATGTCTTAACAACCACCATTGAAATGAACGGGGACTGTGACGCGTACTATAATTACGCAGGACGGCTGTGAACTCGTGCTAATCATACCTCATTTACATATTGTGTAATGTCGTGGTAAATGTACGCTTTCTTGTGAGATCGGGCTCTTTGATTACATTCAGAGCCTCCGAATTGTTCAGCACAAAGTGTTTTAACCCTCTACCGCATAGTGTTGCTTTTAGGCAACAAACCACTTTTTTGGCTTGGACACTGGCCCTTTAAGTTTTTTTTTATTTTTGTTTTTTATAATGTTAGCAGACATGTTTCTGTCCAATAAAATCAGAGGCTGAAGTGGGTGTGCACATTTGACTGAGTCTGAAGCAGTCATTTCTGGAAGCAAAGTCACATGTGACACAGTGCTAGGTAACGGTAAGATAAATAACACTTTTCTCTGGGTTAAATTGGAATAATTTGATAAAAAAAAATATTATAATGTCCAGAAATATGTCAAGATGCACATTTGATTGTTTACATATAATTTTTACTTGTATGTTTATACTAATACTGTGTTTTAGGTATGTTGCCCTAGGGCAACATCATGCAGATGTAGCACTTTTGTTGGGAAAAATAGTGCTAAAGAAGAGATGTGTTGGAGTGAATAATGAGTATTATTGCTTGTAGGAAATGGACATAAAACATTTTATGGGTCCAAGAATGAACATGGTAGTGAAGTTCCATCCGACAGTGAAGACAGTGAGCTTGAGGACGAGAGTGATAGTGGAGAAGAGTGGCTCCCTGAATCAGGTTTGACACTCAGTGTAGGTCAGGGGTCAGTCAGGGTTCTGTAAGATGTGTGTTGGTGTGTGTGTGTTGGGATGAAAATGAGGATGAGGATGAGGTGTTTGAACCAGAGGAAGACAATGGCTGGAGAACACCCCATAATGCCAACTTCCCCGACTATCCTGAATGGCAAGGAAGCCTTCCGAGATCAGAAGATTACTTCAAGATGTTTTTTTTCAGACAATATCCTGTCAGTGATCACAGAGCAGTCAAACATGTATGCTATACAGTGCAATCCAAGCAGGCCTTTAAACCTCAGCACTAAAGAACTTGAACAGTTCATAGGTACTGTAGTCTACATCAGTGATTCTTTACCATAGGGCTGGGGCCCAAAGTTGGGTCGCGAGCACCTCTTTGAGGGCCACAAAAGCAGTAAAGTACAATACATTTAATAGGAGATTGGGCCCCAGGTTACTTTCTACATGAATATTTGGGCCTCGGGGTCAAAAAGGTTAAGAACCCCTGGTCTACATGTCACTGTTTGGGTTACCAGCCACTCAGATGTTTTGGTCCAAGGCCTCTCGGGTGCATCAAGTAGCTGATAACATGAGTCTGAACAGATGGGAGGCCATCAAGAAAGCTCTCCACTTCAATGACAATGAGACAATACCAGCAGGAAGTCCAGATCCACTTTACAAAATCCGACCACTGGTAGACCATCTTATTTCAAAATTACAATCCATCCCAATGAGTGAAAAGCTGGCTGTGGATGAACAGATAGTTCCCTCAAGGGAAAGAATAAGAACAAGCAATATCTACCAGCCAAACCTAAAATATGGGGATACAAAATACTCATTTTAGCCAGCTCTGAAGGTATTCCACATAACTTTGAGATCTACACAGGGCTAATAGCGCAACTCCCTGAGCTGGTAGATATAGGTGCAAGTGGGAACATCGTTTCTCCTAAATTGGCTTTTTTTTTTAGGTAAATTGGGTTTTATGTTGAATAAAACCTTTTCTGATACATTTTTAGATTATTTTTTCCTATTCCATTCAGTATTGAAAACCTTGGTGTTTTAGTACCCTCATCGCACACTGTTGCCCTGAGGCAACAAACCCAGATTTTTGTGGGGGGGCGTGGGGGGTCAAATGTTATAATTGATATAATGTCAGGGACCCACAAGCTCTCAAAAAGTATCTTGAAATATTTTTTTCCTCCTAAAATAAAAAGTCATGCTATTTTTAGTACTTATGTTACGCCGTGCATTTAGCACGATATGAAAAAGCGTAAAAATGACACGAGATTTCTTAGCGTTAAAAAAACACGAGTTTTAGTTGAAGCCACGTGGGGACGTTTTCTTCAGGTGAAACGGGTAAGTCCAGGCATAAAGGTATTATCAAGATTAGGTCTGGGGCTTGGGGCAGGTTAAGATTAGAAGCAGGATTTCATGAATATTCATAAATAAGAACATGTCTTAACAACCACCATTGAAATGAACGGGGACTGTGACGCGTACTATAATTACGCAGGACGGCTGTGAACTCGTGCTAATCATACCTCATTTACATATTGTGTAATGTCGTGGTAAATGTACGCTTTCTTGTGAGATCGGGCTCTTTGATTACATTCAGAGCCTCCGAATTGTTCAGCACAAAGTGTTTTAAGTTTTTTTTTTTACAGTTATTAGGTGCAAGATGTGCCAGTATGCTAACGTCAGTTAGCTTGCCTGATCAGCCAGTCCTTACACGCTTTGACAGACACTTTACAAACCGTGAGGGTCTGGGAGCGAAGCGCCGAGGTTCAATTTTGTGGGCGGCCTTTCCGGGCGCTGAGTCAACCAATCACAGAAAACCCGGAAATTCCACCAAAACAGCGACACAATGTTTTCGTAAACATGTAGCGCGAGTATTTTTTCAGTCTGAAGCCCCTCAACACGGTTCATTGTTCAAGCTATCAGCTACGTTCTTCTTAAATGTTTTTTCTTATAAAACATTGAAAAACGTTTATAAAACATTTAACTTAAACAGTGACATGTTTTGCTTTGGTCACTTAATGCATTCTGAGCCTCATAAATCTTCAAACACAATGAGAGTAAAATAGCTTTTTACAACTTTTGGAAAACAACACAAGTTGAGCAGTGTCTGCAATAGCCTAATGTGGGCAATAGCCAAATGCCATACCTTTCCCAAAGTCTTCACCATATTAACGTAATCTAACCCTAATCCTAACATTACTTAGATTTCTGAAGTAAATATTGTGAAATATAAACATTTTCTTGCATAGAAACCGATTCTCTGTGGCAATCCTAGGTTGGGAAAAAATCTAATAGTTAATATAATGATTTAAGAGCTACAACAACAGAGTATATATCCATATAGAATACAAATCTATCAAATACAATCACTTTAACTCACTTAAACACAATTAGTTTGTTTACAGTTTCATGTAGCGACAGATTGCAGCGGCGGACATTTTGGTTCGTTTGCCCCGTTTACTCTGAATCAATGTTTATTAATGGCTCCTTCGAGTGTCTTAAAGATGCCTCCATTTGCATTTTGATGAAGTTTTGCGACGAGAGCCTCAGATGTGGTGCCAGGTGACGACGGAGGAGTTTGGAGAGGCCCTGGTCTCACTTCTGCTCCAATTCACATTAAAATAGAAGTTGTTGATGGAGCGTAATACTTGAAGCTGAAGATGAACTTGCACCTGCCGCGAGCAAAACAAACTACGGAGGGGAACCAAAGCATGTTTTAGCTTACGAGGAAATCAGTTTGTATGGTGTTTATGTTGAATTACATAAAAGAGATATTTCAAAGGTTTCTGTTGAGGAATTTACCTTTTAATAGTAATTTTAAAGTATTTCTCTCTGTAATTACTTACTTACTTTTAGTTTCGTATTTGAAAACTTGATAGAATACAACAAATATGTTTACAGTATTCCCAAAAGACACGAGTGAATATTTGCAACACAATCTCACAGCAATGTGTATTTATACAACATGTTATGGAGCGCGTTTTCACCCTTTTTTTGTTTGTCAATTATACGTTGTCTCTCTTTGACGCTTTTCATAGCTTGTTTCTAAATGTCTAAAGCCTTCTGCACACTACTGAAGTTTTGGCCTAATTTTGAGCCCGATGTGCCCCTCTATGAGTTCAGGAGGTGTGGCCAGACTAAGGATTTTCGTAAGAGATTTTTTGTGGTTTCTCTCCTTATGTCTGTGCATCAAGGCGACTCTTTTACGACTATTTGTCAGGAGCATCATAGTGAGGTTCACCTGCGGCACGAGCGAGAGGACCTTTACAACAGAAGCATCTGGTGCATCTGCCTTGTGATGGCACTTCTTAAAATAAAGAAGAAACATTTCCTGATCATCTGTAAACAAATGTGACACTTTGTGCACATAGTCAAAGTGCGAGATTCTTTCTATTAGCATTACACACATCATCTCCAACACAGCTGCTACTTACAGTAAATGATGTGCAATACAACTTTTTTTTTTCTAAACCAGGGGTGGGCTCGCAAGCCGCTTTTGACCAATCGGAGTGCGGCTCTTTGGCTCATTCAGAAACATTTGCTCCTCCACATGCTCTCTCTCTTTCTCTTTCCTTGAAAAGCACGCAACTGTCAGGGCAGTGTCACAGCAGAGCTATTTAACAGACAGATAGTAGCACCCCAGTGATATTCTTTGAAACTGGAGCTTCATTTTGGTCCTTTTTTTGTTAAAATCCGCCTTATATCCACAGAGAAAAGGTCCAAAATGTACAATGAATTAAAGTATGTGAAAAGAACAGCAAGAAACAGTGCAGCGCAGAAATCTTTGAAATAATGTTTACAAATTTGCTTTTGCCTGAATGTGACATAAACAGAAGTTTACACACTGACCTGACAAAAGTGTGTGCAGCAGTGTTTTCTCTGCTCTGATCACACAGGACAGTCCTGAGTCTGACTGACGCTCCTAAAGCCCAGTTTTACAGGGGCGGAGCTAAGAGCATCTGTGACTGGGGCAAAAAAAGGAAAAATTTGCATGAGAATCAGTTGATATGCCACAATGAGTTTAATTTAACAAAGAAATAAACTCAAACTTTTTTGCAATATTGAAAACTAATTTATAATAGTTCCTCTCAATACATTTTCAGCACATTTGTTTTTCTTTTTTGCCTCTGAACAGCCTTATTCAATCTGCGCAGTGAAATCAACTGGACCACTCAAACGCAGCCAATCAAAGCGCAGCTTTTTGGCTCTTGAATGAGAGACAAAATGTCATATTCTTTGACTCAGACAGGACACAGTGATGTCAATGTCTGCTTTGGTGAAAAAGACTAAATTAGCTCCTTTACATAATATAAAGACACACAAAGAATACTGTATATATTCTCATTGATTCCCATGTAATATTCAGCCGTAGATCTAAAAACAAGCTGATGCTCTGACAGCTGTGTTCAGATAATTCAGGAGTGGTTTTGGGATCGATACATAATCCTGTCCAGAGGCTTATCCCGGGACCGCTGGGCTCTGTCTGTGGGCCTCTGTGACTCCTGCTTTGTTACTGCACCACTTTGATTATCTCCACAGTTAAAACCTTCAAAACCATCAAACACGACCTGCAGACCTGATTCAGAAAAGACACAAGGTAATGTTTTTATGAAGTAGAAGTCTAAAATGAATGGCCGTGCGGTGTATAATGTCTGGGTTTACATAGCAGCATGTTTTGTCTTCTTTTTGTTAGCGAGTCTGCCTCCATGTCTTTGTACCTATATTTCACGCAATATACAGTATTTCTTTAATTTGCAGTTGTAGTCGTTGAGCAGTGATTGATAAAACTGTTCTGATGCAATGTTCATGTCTGAGGTACATTAGTGAACTGTATTCATAGGAAACTAAACTTTTTACTTCTCTTAAGACGTTTTCTGACAATGATGTATTGTTCGCACCAACTATTCCAAGTTGAGTCACAACCAAGTTTAAAGATGCTGATTTTCACCTCACAAATTAAATCTGACAACTTCCTCCCACAAATCCTTTGACACTTAGTTTATATCAACATGTATTCAGTTTGGCTGCAGTTACAGCTTAAAAACCTGATTTTAGAGACAGCAAAGAGAAACTGGAGAGGACCACCCAAGCTCAGCCAATCAGAGAGCTGCATTTGACTCCTGATTAGAACTCAAATGATTTATTATTCAGTTCAGGCTGTACTTATTGATCTTATTTTTTCACAATGCATATATTATACTTTTTAGAGGAAAACACAACATTTACTCAATTACAATAACAACATGAAAGAAAAGTAATCATGAAGGTTTTGTCAGCTAAGTGAAAATAACCCAGGCAGTGCTAGCATTGCTGAATATCTACATAGTTGAACTGTTGGATCACTTTATTCTTTGCATTTGTATTTGACACAATATTTTTCCTTAAAGGTGCACTGAGCAACTTTTTGGCCCCAAAATAAACTTGAATAAATGCACATGTGTGTCATTTAGATGCCTTTACTGCGCTAAATAATTAATAAAAATCTGTGTTTTTACTCTTTGTGTTTTTATTCGAGCTTGCATGGTCACAAAATAGTCTATTCTTTGACTCAGAGGAGCCCAAAGCTGTTACTTTAACAGATTTTTTTCATATTATGGCAAAAATTAATCTTCATTCAGAAAGTCTAGTGTAGGGTAGTTTTAATTTTCTATTGCTACTGAATTGTGTAGATGACTTTTCACCTCCAGAAAGTTACACAATGCAACTTTACGTCCACATTCGCTGTTGTAGTTGTTGAGCAGTGAGTGACAAAAATGACTGCACTGTTCACATGTTACTCCAGCAAAGTTCTGCTTGTGGCCGTTCTTTCCGACTATCTACTTTTCCCTGCACCATAACTTATTTTCCTTCTTATTTCTGTACGTTTCTTACACTTTATTTTGTCTCTTAAACCGATAACTTTCACTATGCTGAGTTCCACTTCATCCCAGTTTTAAACCTCTTTCTGTCTGCAGCGTGTTTTGGTTTGTCGGGCGCGTTTCGGTGCATTCCTGTTGCTATGCCAGCGCTCTCATGGCGACGGTGCGATTCTTTGTTCCCGACGTGAATGAGTTTTAACGCCGAGGCCCAGAGGCACCACGGCAGACACACACAGGCCGATATAATCCTAAAGGGATTAAGGAGCACCCCCCTCACACACACACACACACTCACACACTCAGGCCTTCTGCTGCTGCTGTTAGTCTGAGGGGCACAGTTTGCAAAAAGGCTTAAAACATGTGGGAACTTTTAAGACCAAAGCCAAGACGGAAGTGGAAAGTTACTATGAATTTATTTTATTTTATTTACAGTGAAAGTAAAATGGAATACTGCGTCATAGACCAGACCTGGGCAAACTGTGGCCCGGGGGCCAAATGCAGACCTCGACTTGTTGTGATTAGGCTCCCTTTTTAAAAGTGTTGCTCTTTAGATCAGAAGTGGTCGAGGGCCACATTTTAAAATACAGATCTCATTCTATAGAGGGATTAATTGTTTATCAACATGGAATAATATGCAGAAAAGGGGCCGCTCACTGATCAAACTGGAGAAACAGCTCGAGACAGAGCTGTTGTCAGCTAATTACAAGAGTTCTGTGTGAAAACAAACTTTATGCTGCTGAGTCAACATTTGTGAATGAAATTCGACCTTACGACCCCTAAAAGTTACATTCAAGCTTCAGGAGACAGACGCCTGTGAGACCGGTTCAGACTTGATCCAAACAGCTGCTCTTGTCCTGTTTTGTTGTTTTATTCAAAGAAGTTTCCCCAGCTAACCTGATGCATGGAGCATGCGTAGTAGGGCGGAAAGTGACATTGACCAATAATCCCTCTTTATAAGCCCAATGTAGCACATACAGTATTCTAATATGTCCACTTTCATTGTTTTACATTTTGTATCACAATAATAATCCACACTCAACAGTGGTAAGGGGGTAACAAGGGTTCGGCTCTTATGCCCATAAAACTTTTTGGACAAATTGTAAGTATTTGCTGTATTCTAATGCATTTCTGAAGTTTTATCATCACATCTAATATATTTGATTGGTGGGCCACTATAATAATCAGAAATCATTCTGGGGGCCACATAAAATCATCTGGAGGGCCGCATTTAGCCTCTGGTCCACCAGTTTGAAACCCCTAGATGTATATTTTTTTAATTGAGATATGGATTGTGATCTTATATTTCTCTAAAATGTCATCTTAAAGTTGTGGTAGCTAATTTTGTTAGTTATAAATTGTGCTTTCCTTTAAAAGTGCAAGGTAAATACAGCACTTTGTGAAAAAATGAGACCACTGTGTATTGTCTGCCGCGCATAAAGAAGAATTTTAAATCTAATCAGGAGCCGAATGCTGCGTTTTGGGTGGTCCTCTCCAGTTTAACTTTATTGTTTGTAAGAGGTGTTTTTTAAGTTTTAATTGCAACCAAAAATGAATACATGTCGATATTACCCATGTGTTGAAGAATTTCAGAGAGGAAGTTATCAATATTTAAAACCTAAATTGTGTTTGCAGTGTGAAAATCAGCTACAACACCTTTAATAATAACAATTTCTTGTATCAATGACCGTGGCCCAGCCCTTCGCCTCTTGTCTGGATTTGAATATGACTTTTGGTGAAAAATAATTGCCCACCTCTGATATAGACCCTTGAGTTTTTATTGTCTTCAAAAAGCTGTTGTTGTAAAATACTAACATAGCATTTGAAGATTCTGTTTTTTGTTAAAATTACACATTTTAGCCATGTAATACTTTTATTTCTTGTATATTTGGACCATCAAATGCTCTGTTTTACATTCTGACATCATTAAATGGCCATACACCTGACTCTTTCTTATAATGTTATTGATCAGAATTATAAAATACGACAGTAAATGTAATGTATTATGCCCTTTTTAGTTCATCACGGTTAAAATTCCTTAAACACTTTTAGATTACGATGCTCAAAAAGCTCTTAATTGTATCTAAAATGTATTGTCTCATTGAAACCTGGTCTGTTTTTCTTGCTGTGACGGCATCTGAAGTGTCTCTCCTGCGTCTCGTCTTCACTGTTTGTGTTCCTAATGAGGGGGGCGGGACTTCAGGCCTTTGATTGACAGCTATGTGCCTCCAGCTCTTCACAGTGACGAGCTGAGCAGACCTGATCAGAGAGAGGAACAGACAACAACATAGTTTCCACACTGCATAGACTTTTATTGAGTAAGAAAATAAATTCAATGAGTCAGAGGAACAGTTATGACAGATTATTGCTTTTTTCCTTATTTTGCTTAGTTAGGTGTGAGTCCTTGTGGTAAATATTCATTATACTTTTACAGCATTTAAGTGGCAAATTAGAAATTGACAAATAAAACAAAAAACAGAATCCATCCACATGTGTCGTCAAAAAGCACCAAAATGTAAAGACAATTTACACACAACTGAAGTGTCACAACATATTGTAACTACTGTGTCATTTTTGTCCTTTAATAGTGGTTCCCAACCTTATTTGTTCCTCCTAAATTTTGTTGCACATGCCCAGTAAACCCTAATTAATGCTTTTAGGTAAACAAATGGATTTTCTTGTATAATATTGTCGCTTTTGTATTTTCTTGTTTTCATAAAATGCTAAAGTCTGAAATCATTCCAAGTACCCCCTGGTGAGGGCTTGCATACCCCCAAGGGTCCACGTACCCCTGGTTGGGAAACACTGCTTTACAATCAGTGTCAGTGGAGAGAACTTACAATATCTCCTGTAAGAGAAAGGCAGCTCCGAACTGAGAATAAATATAAACAACCAAAACAACTGCTGAATATTGAGCTTGAATGTGACGTGTAAAAAGAGAAAATCAGGTAAACAGTGGCAGAAAAACAGAAAAACGACAACAATACCTTTGTTTTTTTTACATTTCTCACTGACACCGACTTAAGAATCACACAAAGAGAAACTCAGAACTTTTTTATCCTTAAAATAACACTATACTAAGGCCTATTTAGTGCTTTTCATGACACCCAAAGACTCCTCACATTATGCATTCACACCACACTTGGTGGAGGTAAGATACTATTGTAACACAGCTGCCCTGGGGCAGACTGACAGAAGTGAGGCTGTCATTTTGTGCCATCGGCCCCTCCGACCACCAACCACTCATACTAGATCCATTCTGCTCATGGTGAGTGAAGTGTCTTGCCTAAATACACAAGTTACTTCTCTGTTGGTCCCACTGTGGCTCCTGAAGTTCCTCCAGCAGTCTCCCATCCAAGTACTGCCCAGGCCCAACATGCTTAGCTTCTGAGAACTGATGAAATCAGGCTCTGACAAGCCACTAAAAATACAGTTTTTAATCAGTTTGATGAGTGAATTATTTATTATGTTATAAATTTTTAACTATCATTAGCAAGTTAAATAAAGTCTGTACTGTTGCCGCGACAACAGAAAAGCTGTTTTTAATAGTTCTACTAAACAAACATGCTCAAAACACGTCGTTCTGTCCCTATAGCTCAATAAAGGACTTTTATCTAAGTTAGTGTGCCTCAGATCTACTTTTCGTCTTCTTCTAGTATGTTTTGCCGCTGGATCCTTGTAGAGCACCTGCTGCTTGATGCACTCACTACTTTCCTCTTGTCACTTTTTATCAGATGTTCTTTTCAGACTTTTGTCACTCAGAATGTTGAGAAGTTTTTTTTTTTTTTTTTTTTTTTAAAGATTGTGCATAAATTGTATGGGTAACAGTTGTGGAATCGACATATTTACTGAACAAAAGACAAATTAAAACCTCATCAAAACAGACAAACTGTGTGAAAACAAACAAAATGTTCAGTGAAATCTTAAATAAAATCTTGTTCACTATTTCCTGAAAAATGTAGTCTAACCTGTCACTTTAACCAACAGGACACATCTCTCTCCTTGAATCGAAATGAAAACACTGAGTAAGTTTTACAATCCGGACGACAAATGCAGCGTTTAATCACATCAGCTGCAGCAGAAGTGTTACATAAGTCGGGTCTTTCTCAGGCTGCTCTGTCAGGGCTGATCCCAGGATTAGGCTCTTACTTTGGGCTTAGTTTGAGTGAAACGCTGGGCCAGTTTCGATTACCTCCGGACGCTCGCAACAACACAGTTTAAACTCCACTCTTTGTCCACGAAATGCTCCCCAGAGTCAAGAGATTTAACTCAGGAAAATGTTGCCAAGTTTATTTAACTCTATGTATGTTTGGTGAAAGTTTAATTTGTTGTAACACACTAACTTCTTTATTTCTTAATTATATCCTTTTTTTTATCATGCAGGTCTATTTCTCCTAAAACACCTGACAAAAATCATCTAACCTCAAACTGAAACTGTTGCAGAGGCTTGGAAGTACAAATGTCTGGATGCTTTGTGAATCTGAAGCCCTGTAGTTTTAGCTTCAGAGACAAAGAGACTCTGATCATAAGTGAGAACAAGCTCTGCACAAAAGAAAACACAATTGAATTTCCGCCTAATTTTGGGGGGATAAATATAAAGAGTGGTAAAGCTGTTTTGACAATTCCTCTTCATTTGAATTATTTAATTGACCTTTATTTATCTTTTGCAGGGGAGTCCTGGAGGAAAGAGGCATTAATGGAAACCCGGAGCAGACATAGGGAGAACATGCAAACTCCACATAGAAAGATCCCGGGTCGACTGAAAATCGAACCCAGGACTTTCTTGTTATGAGGGCAGAGCGTTATACCGCTGCGCCATTGTGTCGCCTTCAAAGGGTGAAGGTAGTTTAACTTAAAATGAGTAGGTACCTGAAAATAGTTTAGATTTTATCTTTAACCTCACTAGTGGTTCTACTTTTTCTTAGTTACATTTTTGTCCACCATCTAAAAAAAAAAACAATTATCACGCTTCATGACAATTGGAACCCCCTTATTTGTAGTCAAATTAAGTATTCTGGGATGAATTAGAAGTTTTTATTCTGGTCTTTCAGATAAAGAAATACCCCCAAAATTCTTCAAAATTTAATAAGAATTTTATGGGCTCTGTCCAAAACAAGTTAAAAAAAAATACTAACTTTAGCTTTTGAAAAGAAATGGTCAAAACCCAAAATATACCAAGTCTAGTGTTTTTATGTCCCAGACAGGTGACATCAAGAATACTGCTGTTTATAATTACCAAAGAAATATTAGGCAGACTTTAAAATCTGATGTTCTTTTGTGCAGAGCTTGTTTTCAGAGTGATTCTGTAGGTGCTCTAAAGGGTCAGGAATAATTTCTGTTGGAATTTTAGACTATATTATACAGGCGTTTTAACACAAATGCCCTCATTGTAACATTTCCAGTTGCTTCACAGTTTGGTTTTGTCCAATTTTGAACAAAAAGCAAGTTATCAAGACATTTCTGATAAGTTTTAGTAGCTCGGAAACTTTAACAAATTAAATTTTTAACCAGAAATTGTACAAAAGTGAAATGTCAGTTTGGAATTTCAAGTGTCTATTTTACTGGATTATATTTCACTTGAACAACCAGCGCCAAAATAGTTAAGTTTGTGAAAATTAAACTTTCTGAATACAAAACTTGAACTTATTGCAAAATAAACAACCAAAAAGCATTGCATATGTACATTGCGCTGGTTTGTGTTATTGTTGTGAATGTACAACAATTTCAAAAATTATTTCATAGCCTATTTTATAATTGCTTAGCTTTTTAACCTGTCCATCTTTCCTATTTCACAGCGACACGTGCTTCTCAATGTTTTGGCAGCCTCCTAGTTTTCTTTCTTTTCTTTTCTTTTTTTTATTACAATTGGCAAAAATAATAATAATAATAATAATAAATCCAATCTTTTGTTGCTTGAATGGTACGTTTATGTGCGATTTGGACTTTCTTAAATGTTTTATTGTCTTAAAGTTGCAACACCAAATGCCAACGCTTGTACTTATTTTAGACTATTAAAGCAATTGTTTTGTTTATAGATTTATTAAGGAACATGAGTTAGCTTCATTATCAACCAAATGAAGTATGTAGACCTATTTAAAATACATTAACATCACTTAGAGCTGACAGTTTTAAGGCAAAATCCAGAATAGGTTTATTTACATTGCAAATAGATCCTACGACTCCTACACGTGGATACAAATCTCACTAACAAACTGTGCGTAAAGTAAAGGATTATGCAAATAGGGCCAGTTTGTTAGACATTTCACCACAAGATTTAAATTACCATAATATGCCATGTCTTTCAAGCTTAAATGTAGATATTTCTTTGCTTTGCGTCATTTTTCGTAAGATAAATGTTGCTTTTGTTGATTAACACCAACTTCTCGCACTAAACTTTTTACTCCAGCCAAAGCGCGTTCCAAAAGGAGGCGTGGTTTAGAAGGCCTGAACTCTCTCTCTCTGATTGGTCGCTGTCTGAAATGGAGCTCCGTGATTGGCTGTTGCGCGGAGTAGCCCCTCGCGCTCTCCTGCTTGGCCTCTTCGGACACTCGAAGGACAAGAATCAATTCCTTCAACCTCCTTGCGGCAAAAGTCACGTTTTTTATTCTGGCGCTGAGCTTCAAAGCGAGCTGCGTCATTTCTGGACGGAACCGTGCGTCAAGTTAATGTGGATATTTCACCACTTCGGAGCGTTGGAGTTGGCTTGAAAAAGGAATTAAAGGACTCGTCACAGGTAATAATTTTATTTGAGACGTCACTTCAACTAAAATATGGCTTGGGTAATTTAGTTCAAACAAAATATGCGTAAAAAAAATTGATGCAGGCTAAAACAATAATTGTGACTAGAATTCTTGGACTAGAAGATTAAATGATTATTATACCACTGTAGTTCTGTTCGCTTAAAACTCATAGGAAAATGTATAAAAGAAAGATCAGTTTAGAATAATTTCACATTCGAGTGTTTAGTTCTGATACACAGTCGTGGCTGAGCGTAATTCTTGCTTAAATTTAGCAGGGCCTCGCCTGTTTGACCCGTGAGAACCAAATTACGCACGAGATTATTTGTGTTTGTAAAGTGTCTCTGTGTTTTCTTTTTGGGACTCCTAAAACGTGAATTGTATGTGTTGGTATAGCTGGAGTTATTTGGAGTCTAAATGCCAAACTGTGTCTTGAATAAAACGCTATGGAGAAATTACGCACTGCTAGACTTACGCGTAAACATTTTTGTCCCAACAAAGATCACCATGAAATCGATGTAACGTTTGCACATTTTACGGCTTGGACTTTACAACGTCAAAATCCCTAAAACTTTACGTCAATATTGTTGAACATGAATTAGGCTCAATTTAGGCCTAAGTATCTGCAATTAGTTTTTCCTTTTCTAGTTTAAAATAACATCGAAATAGTTTATGCTTAAAAATGCTACAATATTACGTGAAGTATCTTACGTATTTTACGCACAAAAGGCAACTACAAATTTGACTTTAAAATTATATGTTTGCTGTTTCTTATACCAAAGCAGGTCGTGCCAATGTTGTGCTGGAATACTTGAATGTTCTGACGTGAATGTGTCACGTCTTTTACGCACAATAAGCAAATGAAATTCACTTTCTAGCTTGAAGAAGGCATGTTTTTTTCTCTTTCTTGTGCCAAAACTATTCATGCTGCTTATAACTGCTTGCCATAAAACTTGAATGTAAATTACGTTAATTTGTGACGTCTTTTACGCACAATAAGCAACTGCAAATAGTTATTCACTTTCTAATTTAAAGTAGTCATGTTTTTAGTCTTTCTTGTACTAACGCTACAATATTGTGAATGTGTTACGTCTTTTACGCACACCTCCAATTAGTGTCTAGTTTAAAGTAGCCATGTTTTTACTCTTTCTTGCACCAAGCAAGTCATGCCACGCATAAAATGTTTGCTACAACTAAGTTATTACGTGAGTGTGTTACGTCTTTTACGCACAATAAGCAACAGTATTTCACTGTATAGTTTAAAAGAACTTTGCTTTTATTCTGTCTGGTACCAAAACTACTCACGCATAAAATGTTTGCTACAATACTTGACAATGTTATTACATGAATGTGTTACGTCTTTTTACGCACAATAAGTAACTGCAACAATTGTTTTCCTTTTCTAGTTTAAAGTGAATATGTTTGCTCTTTCTTATACCAAAGCACGTCCTGCCACGCAATACTTGAATGTTCTTACGCGAATGTGTTACGTCCTTTACGCACAATAAGCAAATAGTTTATCAGTTTCTAGTTTAAAGTAACCAAGTCTCTCTCTTAAGACGCAAGTCACGCCACGGTTTAAAAATGTTTGCTACAATATTACGTGAATGTGTTACGTCTTTTACGCACAGTACGCAACTGCAGTTAGTCTTTCAAATTTAAGTTTTAAGTTAACATATCTTCCTTTTACCAAAGTAAGTCAGGCTAGCATAAACAAGTTTGCCAGGCCCTACAATATTACGTGAACTTGTACGTCTTTTACGCACAAGTTTGTCACTTTATAATTTGAGTTAATCACGTGTTTCTTGTACTAAATCTATTCGTGCTACAGTTAAAAAGTTTGCTACAGTTTTACGCCTTTTACGCACAAAAACAACCAAACAAGACCAACTTGCGCTGACGGTTTCACTCATTAGCGAAATGAAATGTTTGTCAATAGCGTGTTGATATTACGCATTCCTCCACACTTGTATCGGGCCCGATCCAAACTCACCTAATTGTCCTGCTCGCTTTGCATAACGCTAACAGATAAGCCCGCGCATTGTGATGGGAATGGCGCAGATAAGACCGAACTCCGCTAATTGTCTCCATGCGCATGTTAATGGGGTTGGATTTGCGCACAGTTTGCGGCGCATTTCCTTTTCAACAAACTCAGCGGAAGACAATGGGAGCCCTATCTAAATACATTGTCCCCGTCCTAACGCGTTCTCAGCGGGGAGATGTTGGACTTTACCGACGCAGCGTGAGCACGTTACGTTTTAGTTTACGTTGCTACAGTTTATTTAAATTAATTAGTTGGGATGTGCGAAGCAGACAATGGCCAATTCTTCAGCAAAGTTAATTACATTGCAATTATTGGGTTGACTGAAGGAGCGAGTGTCTTTGTTGGCTTTGGAGAGACTCAAAAGAACAGCGTGAAATAGTTTAGTTATGTGTCAGTTACTATAATAACACAATATTTATTTTACATTAGATCTAGGGCACACAAATGGATTGGACAATTTGGCAGTGCAGTAAAAAATAAATAAAAATAATAAGTTAACAGTAGGTCTGTTTTAGAAAAGGCCTTTTTAGGTGTAGGCTATTCTTAATCATTTTTAGTAACCTATTTCAATCCCAGCACAAACTCAATGTGCTTCAAACCAAATCACTATTTGCATTTGTTTAGCAGAAGCAAGTTAAAAGTTTTAGCTCTGCACAGAACCTGCTCATTTCATCAGTTCTGCTGTTGGAGTGGAGAGACATTTGACATTGTAGGAAACTTTTAAGTGCAAACAATAGTTTTTGCCGTAAAGTTATACATCACATGACCTGTGTGACCAATGTTTTAGTATAGTTATTTAGTTTAGTTTAGTCTATTTGAGCAACATAAAATCTGTATAACATCTAACAATAAAGACATGGTGCTCAAAAGGAGAAACACCTATCCCCTTTTACATCCATGTTGTACATTTGTCACTTAATTTTGTGTATACATAGATATTATTGATGCACACACTCATGCAGGAGGATATATGGGTGTGGGTTATAATCGTTTTTGCTCTTACAAAATAAATAAATACTGTAAAGAACATAACAGAGTTGTTAACAATGGAAACATTGGACATCTGACACATAATGGTCGTACAAAATGAAAACACATTTTACAACAGAAATAAAATGTCGTATTTTTCATACTAAATTGCAGATTTTAACACATACATTACATTCTGCGTTGATGGTAGTTGTTCTGGACAAAAATGTGGACAGATGTGGCTGTCATTTTTATATTTAAAAAAAATAAGCTTCTTGACTTGTATTTAGTGAGTTTTACACCAACAAATACACAGAGGTGTGCAATTTATCAAATTGTAATTACTATTGTACTTGTTGTACTTTTTTCATGAGCTTTGAACTATGAGGCTTATAAGGCAATGCAGCAAAATGATACATTCTCATCGACTTACTATTAAAGAGTGTGGCCTATTCATGTACTTTATCATTTTTTTACTTAAATCCAGTGCGGCTTATATTCAGGTGCGCTCAATAGGCCAGAAATTACGGTATATATTGTTTGTTGTAAAAGGGCTGTTTAAAGAAAAACAAATCCCATATTAAATGTTTAAATAAAGTTTGACGGCCTCTTAGTTAACCACATTTTGTATTATTTAGAAAGCACATAGCTAACCTATTCAGCTGTTTTTATTTTTGTTTGGTCAGATTTTTGTTTGGTCAGATCATTGAGACGCTGGGGCTAGGTTTGCTTTTAGTCGACTAATCGATTGGTACCTCATGTTTTAAGTCGACCAAGATAGTCAGTCCTAATTTTTCTGATCATTAAACTTTGCTTAAACACGTGATTGATGCTTGAAATATCTTTGTATCGAGATATGTAAAAAAAAAAAAAAAAGAGAGATTTATTTTTGTCAATATTGCCCTGTTCTACAAATAATGCTAAGATAGAAAAAATAGACCTAATAAAGCTAAAATTAAAATAGTTTAAATGGATTTGATGTTATGTAATAGCCAACGTTAATGAGTCTAAACTGGGGCCCTCAGACCACCTCAAGAAATTGCAATAATTAACACATCTTACAATGAATTTGAAAAATCCACTTAAAGTTTATGTCATGTCCAATTTAATTTGGTCCAGATCGACCCTTTATTTAGTCTGTTTCCACATGTGACCCTTGAAAAGAACAGTTTGGACACTCCTGGTCTAGGTATCTGCAAAAATCACTGTATTTTTATTTAGTCACTGAATCTGTTAGATACTAATCAATACTAAAACTAGTATCGAATCAGACATAATTTGAACAAGAATCAACTTTTTATAAGTCACAGGCAGGAAAAAATGTGACTTTTTCTGAATCTTTTTCAAAAGCTCTTGAGCTTTATTAGTGAGTCCATAACTTCCAGGTAAAGAAGGACAGGATAATGTGAAGGAATAAACCCTTCCACTAGGTTTTTACGGAAGTATCATATTCTACAACTCGATCTGCAACTTATTTATGGTCATGCGAGCTAACTTCTATAAAGTTTGCAGGCTGAAGACGACACAAAAATATATATGCAACAGGCACAGTAACTCTACATAAGTATGAGAATTATTCAAACAAATTGAGACATAGAGATTCAGTCAAATTATTATGTGGTTGACAGTTTTGAATCAAAAGCTCAACAACCAATCCTAAAACTTGTGGTTTGGATCAAAAGCCATATTTTTTTTTTCTGTGAAATGTAATAAATGAAATGTTGGTTTTTGAAAAGACTGAACACAATTAAATCGAAAACGGAGACCAATGAGTGATTATATTTTTAAAACTTAGTGACATTACATAGTAGGCCTGGGCAATATTGCTTTTTTCATGAAATCGTCACATCGTGATTTCCAAGTCTCTAATAAGTTTTAAATGTTGTGTTTAACATTTAAAACTTATTAAATGTGAAACACAAGTCATAAAAGAGGTGAATTTGATTTACAAAAATGTATATCAATTTTGACTGAAACGTGCATTCTTTGCAGATTTTCATGTCTAAAAGTTGTTGTTAATGTAAAAAAATATATATATTTAAATATGACAAAATCAATAATAGTTGTTTAGAGGCAACACAAACGTTCAAATGAATCGATTGTTGTTGTTTTTTTCTTTTTATTGAAGGACTGAGGTTGCTTGTTTTGGGATTTGCTTGTTTCACTCTAAAAATCTGGCAACAGAACAACCTTTGACGACTGGATTTAGCCACTGACAAGTAGAACTTTCTGAACAATCAGATATTACTCAAAGACATGAATCGTGATAAAATCTAAATCGTGATCTGGCTCCAACAAAATTGTGATAACATATTTTTTGCCACATCACCCAGCCCTATTACATAGTCTTAGTCAGAGTTTTTCAACATTTCTCGAGTCACAAAACACACTTTTATTCAGTTAAAGTTGGGGTGACTAACATTTTTAGTCATAAATTATTCAACTTTGGGTTTTCCATAAAAAATATACATGTTAAATGCAGCACTCTGTGAAAAAAATTAGACCACTGCGTACTGTCTGAACTGAATAATAAAGAATTTTAGTTCAGTTTTCGGTTTCAATTTTTTTGTAGTTTCAGTCACATCACATCAATTTCATTTAAAAAAAAATCAGAAACATAAATGCATACGATTATGAGTGACCAAAACAGGCAGAAGCAAAAACATGCTTATGTGCCCATTACTATACACTTACTTACATTTTACAAGTTACCTTTGTTTACATTATAAATAAAACATTTATGACTGACCTTCTCATATTTATAGTTTTAAATAACCTTCTAAGATGGACTGAGATAGTTTCTTTTTACATTTTGAAAAAGACATACATACCTTTAATTCTTTTTTACTTTTATTCCATAATTTTGGTCCAAGAAATGACAAACACCTTTGACTAAGACCTTTTCTAACTTTCGGTAAAATAAATTTACAGTCATCTCTTAAACTGTAATTAACATTTTGCAATTTAAAGTATTTTTGAACACCATCAGGTAGTACATTAAATTTGGCTTTAAACATAATTTGAAGAATCTTATAATTAGTAAGATCTGTAGTTCACATCAGGAGCTGAATACTGCGCTCTGATTGGCTGAGCTTGGGTGGCCCTCTCCAGTTCCACTTTGCTGTTTGTAAAAAGTGTTTTTTTTTTTGCAATCAAAAATGAACACATTGTCAATATTAATCTTGTGTTAAAGGATTTATGAGAGGAAGTTGTCACATTTAAATCCTAAATTGTATTTGCAGTGTAAAAATCAGCTTCTCCAGCTTACATTTTTTGACTGACTTTTTCTTCACACACAAACAACATTCATTTTTGTTGCCCTCTGTCTCTCTGCATTAAATATTATTCAGGCCACGTGAAGAGGACATATGAATCCAAAATGATGTAAAGTTTAGCATACGTTCTGATTTGTAGGTTAAATATTCTCACAAACAAAAGCCCAGTGTTTGTTGACTGAGCAAATGTGAAGAAGATATTTAGTTTCGAGCCAAAAGACGTCGTCCCAGTTAAACAGGTCTGACACCAGATTACTTAGAACTCACAAATTTAAATGTTAAAATGTGCAGACTTAATGTAATTCTATTGTTTACTCTTTAATGTATAACTGTAATCATCTCTAACATTTTAACAGTTAATTTTCCTTCAGATTATCCAGGGCTTTAGCAGTTTTGTCCAGCGCCTCTCAGTCCAAACATTCACACTACAAACTGTCAGTAATTTGAGCCGCTTTGCCTTATGTTCATCTTGGCCTGCTCCACTCAAACTGTGAGACGTGTAGGCCTGGGCAATATTGACAGAAATGGCGAATCTCGATCACGATATTTGGATGATATTCTGTCAGTAACATAAATGTGTTCATATTAGTTACACTGGAAAAAATCACAACTTTAAATATTCTAATCAGTTTAAAATAGTTTGATGTAGGGGTGTGATTTGCCTCCAATCTGGCGATACGATAAGTATCACGATACACAGGTCATGATACGATAAATCCCGATACAGAGGCCCACAACGATATATTGCCATTTTTTTTTTTACTTTGGTCTTTGACAAAGTGAATTATTATTGTTTTGATTAGTCGAAAAGGAAAATTAGACCCATAAATTACAATGTATATTTTCTGCAAATGATGAATAACAGTATTGATACTCAATGATTTATTCTGACAGTATCAATACTCAGTGATTCTCTCTGACAGTATTGATAGTTAATGACAACACAAAGCTAATCAAGTTTCTAAAATTAATAACCCACTTGTCTCTTTTTATACTATATATAGTAATAATTAGTGTGCCAAGGGTTAACATTAGATTGTCTTCTTAAAGACACAGTGCTGCCCTCTACTGTTCTGGCTGAATATGCACATTTTGAACCACTATTGACATTGAATTCAGTTGGAATCAAGGATACAAAGCATCGTCATTATGCACGATGTCATCAAAATATAGATATAGGCAGGGTGCGATTTGTCAAAAAAACAGAAGGGGGGATAGAAAATTACAAGTCATTCTACACGCGCACCACGTGCACGCGCATATTGTGCACGCTCGCAACACGCATGCGCACCATGTACACGCGCGCCACTACAATCGCGTCTCTCCTTCCCGTGTTCATTCCGTTTCTTTTCCACTCGCAACTAACAGGCTTCTGGCGCGCACTGGCACGTTTCCTCCCAAAATGAACAGACTCCATTCAGTGCATAAAGCTCCGCAGAGCCCCGGGTTAACCAATAGGTTCTGCCTCTCAGCGCAGCTCTCGCGGCACCGGGTTCTACAAACAAGAGCAGTGCAGTTCGTCACTTAATACGAGTCTTGTCCCGCTTTGAATCGCATTGCACGTCAACATTTTCGTGTCTCTCACTTTGTTGCTGACTTGATCTTCCCGCTCTGCTTTGCTCACAGTCGTGGATTAAACCATGATCTCACAGGACAGGTGACAGAGCAGCAGCACAGCGGCTCCGAGTGACCAAATCCGAGTATAAATGACAGCGCTGATAGAGAGAGAGAGAGAGAGAGATCGCCGCGGCGGCGTCTATGTTCATTATTGAGATCTGTCCATTTAAACTTTGCTTGTGCGCGCAGACAAAGTTAGAGGAATAGCCAATCAGAAAAGATTGGAAGCTGTTATGAGAGCTGCCTGTTGAGCGGAGGAGCAGCACCGGGAGAAGGGAAAAAACATAAATGAGACGATGCTGGGATTGATAAAACACTCTGAAAATTGGGATAATTGGGATATTTTTTATCCCCCCCTACACATAATACAAGATAAAAGCAGAAGGAGGGATGGGGAAAATATAAGCAGAGAGGGGGACGGACAATCCAGAGGTAGGGAAATCCCTCCATCCCCCCCAGCAAATCGCACCCTGGATATAGGAATTTTAGTATCGATACGAGTATCGCGGGATCGGGTATCGCGATATATCGCCGAATTGATATTTTCAGACACCCCTAGTTTGATGTGATTTGAGCAGGTTTGACTGTCCTAAATAAAACAGAACAAGTACATTTAGTTATCATCTCAAAAACAAAATAATTCTTTTCATAATTTAAAACTTGGGTGAATTTTTCTTTAAATAAAATGAGACTTGTTCTGTTCAGATTCAAACCAATCAAAATCTACTCAAAACATGTAAAATGTTACTAATTCTAGGCACACATGGTCCTTAGTTTTCTAATTTAAGATGAAAAATTTGTCAGGTTAATCACAAAACTGCAGCAAACTCCCATTATAACCCAGTTTTCTTGTATTTTAAAGCTGTTTGAATTGCTTAATGTACAAATTCTGATAGAATATACATTTAAACTTGCCTTGTCTTTAGGAAAGTACAGCATTACTTATTTAATTTTCTTGTAAATTAACTTTATTGTAGCATGTTTTTTACTGAACGATATACTCGATGTTCTAATTTTGCATATCTTCAAAACAACATTCACGATATTATCTAAAATTTGATATATTGCCCAGCTCTAGAGACATTTTTTTTTAGATAATAACATGAAAACATGCACTAAAACACACTTTGGTTAGTCTTTTAAAATGTCCACTATGTGTCATTCTAGCAGTGTTGTGATTATATTTAAGATTTTTATTTGTTTTCACTCAGTTTGGCAGGTTTGATGAAGTTTATTATAATTGTCTTTTGTTATCAACCAAGACAGCAAATAATGACACAGACAATACAAATTAGACAAATAATATCTTGTAAACCTTAAATTTAGTTAAATGATTGTTTAAACTCCGGGAAACTACAACTAGATGATGTATTGTCTCGTCTGAACACTGTAGAGTGAATAGAGTTCATTAAAATTGTGTGATATTTTGAGTCACATTCATGTTTGTTTAAATTGTGTTGACACGTTTCACCCTGAGACAAGGACGTCTCTGCTCAGCCCCAGGATCAACATCGAATCAGGATAAATGAAAAGCTTCAGTCAGGTGAAGACTAATAAAGTTACATTACATCTAATTGACATAAAATCTGAAATCCAAAACTGTATTTCTGCATGAAACATCTTAAAATCAGGATATTTACCTTTTGTACATAATCACAAAGGAAAATGTGTTTCTATGTTTCTTCCTGAAAATAAATTAGTTCTAGCTAGAAGCTAAAATCCTGTATTTGCCAGTGGTGCAAGCATGTTTCAAACAGAGCCGCCAAACAGGGCAGTAGTTTAGTAGTACTCAAGACCGGTCTTGGTCTTGGTCTTGGTCTCTTTTGGACACCGAGACCACATTTTCATTACCATCACATTCTGTTAAACTTGCACCAGGAGCACAGTCGTCTGTCACAGGCAGTTTGCAAAAATTGCACAATAAGATCATGTAGACATTGAAAATTATACAAATTACAAAAGTGGTCTTGATGGTCTTGGTCTCGCCTCAGTCTGGACTCTCTGTGGTCTTCGTTGGTCTCGATGATGCGGTCTTGACTACTACACCACTGAGCAGTGAGAGAAGGGCGGAGTCTGAGTGTAAAAGGATCAGTGTGATTGGTCAGAACAGATATCTGCAGCAGATGTTTGTAATCAGACGCACTTGGTTGTCGATGAAGTTTATTTATGTTTCAACATCCTAAACGATGCATAATATTGACATAAAACGATTTTTCTGTTTGATATTGTCATTTCAATTCAAAAAGCAATATTTAATGTTTTAAATATTTTATATTTGTTTTTCTGTTTAGAATGCTATTTTGCAACTGTAAATAGGTAAACAGGAAATATTAAAACTAATTATGAAAATTATCTCTGTTTTCATCTAAACTGACATAAGTCAAATATGAAACACAGCAACTAATAGTATTATGTTTAAAGACAATAATTTGTTTTAAAATATATTTAGTTATAAAATATATTTAGTTATAAACACATTTTCTTTCCTGAAATCACAGAGGGGGCTTAGCCCACCTACCCCATTGAGACCAGCTGTCCCTTCAATTTACTGAAGCTACAACTAAGTTTGATCAGTCGCTGTGCGTCTTGACTGTTCAGTTGATCTGCAGACACTGTCACTGTGAGTAACAACAAAATAGAAATGAGGAAAATTGTGGCTTTTGCGGTTAGCTGTTCAGTTGTTAATATTGATTCAGTATCAATATATCGTGCAGCCCTAGTGCACAAGATGCCTCGCAGAAAAACAGATAAACAAGCCTTTGTAATCAGGACAGTCCAGTATAATGTTACATAAAAATGTCATTCGTCACTGCAGTGAGACACAGGTCAACTGGACCATTTGTGACCCCCAAACCCAAAATGTAGAATGTATTATTATTATAAAATATATATTTAGAAGATTTACTAAGCATGGTTGTATCACTGCATAAAAAAGTGTCCCAGAAATCCTTTTGAAACCAGCACTGTCAGATTATCAACAGAACTGATGATTTAGGGCTTAGTTATATTTTAAGATGGCTCTTGTTTTTACTTTGACCTTGAAGTTAAAGAATCTAAAACAAGTCAGAGTTAAAGCTCTATTTACTGGCATCAGAGAGAATAACAGAGGGGAGATAACAAACCTAGCCTTCCATGTAGACTGCCTGTATGTTTTTGACAGCAGTGTGTCTTGTCTCTGCAGGAGTCCGTGTGTGTTGTCCTGTCCCTCCTGTGGCCGTCCTCCTGACACTATGATGTCCTATCTGAAGCAGAGTCCTTATGGGATGGGTGGTCTGGGCCTGGGCGGAGCTGTGGACCTGCTGCACCCCACTGTGGGATATCCCAGTAAGAAAAACACACAAACACAAACAAACAAACAAACAAACAAACAAACAAACAAACAAACACCACAAACACATATCTAGACTTCTGATTCAAACCATTTTAGACTCGTTTGAAGACATTAGTCTTACTTATTCTGTTGGCAAACGTATTTTCCTGTTTTATGCCAAATTCTTCTCTTGGAAAAGATCTGAAATGCCTTGAACCCATATTTTAAATCACATAAGCAATTTAAATTTACTATGGGGGTATTCCATGAAGCGAGCTAAAGCCAAAGCCTGGCTTATTTGGCCAATCTAGGCTTATGAAATCTCCATTTCCGTTCCACTAACGCTGCTAACCAGAGGTGACGCTGAGTTGCCGAAGTAACAAGTGCTCAGACATAAACCTGGTCCGGACCAGGCTAACAGTCAAGATTATTCTAGCTTTGTCTCAAAAAACGTCTTAAATCACATGTTTATCCTCACACACTTCCACAACTGTGTGAAATCTCTCTGTCTGTCACAACACAACTTATAAAGTCACTTTTTATTCACTTTTATTTACTTGGCATTGGCACCAAAGAGCCGCTCTGACCGTTTCTTTTCATCCTTTTTTTGAGCCGCTCTCGCTGTGGAGAGACGCGTTTGTAAGAGCAAACGTCAAATTGGCTGCACAAAAAGCCACATATTTAACTGAAAAAATAACTTGTAGGCTACTCCTACGTGAATCTAAACTACGTAAGATTTCTCACAGACATGCAGCTGTTTCTCTAAAGCATGAAGCAATGAAAGCAGGACTAAAGTGTGAGAGCCGTGGAGTCGTGCTGCTGCTTTTGCGCTCAAAAGCGCTTCATCGCATCTCCTTCCCTCGTCTCTGACCCTGTCACATCACGTCCACATCCTCTGCTCTGATTGGTTAGTTCTGGTTGTGAAGAGTTACGCCCAGGTTACGCTACAACTTTGTGACAACTTTACGCAGCGGGACTAGTCCCACATGCGGAGTGGAAAACTGTGCATTGCATTAAAAAACGATGAGTCTACTCACAAATACGATGATAAATCCTCTGGATCTCCGCCTCGTCTTTCTCCAGCAGTGAACAGGAGGGGAGGGGCTGCCTCTCGCTCCCCGCATCAGAATAAACCACTATAAACTGAAAACTTTTACGATGCAAATCAAACTAGAGTCCGTGTGCACTTTGGCTCCTCTCGTGTTTCAGTCAGATCATGTAAAATATGCGTTTTTCTCTCTCATTCTCAGTGAAGTCGTCGCTCCATTAACCTGGCCTCGTCACATTCAGCGGGAGCGCGCTCACAGCCCAGATTAATCTTCAAGCTTGAATTATCATTGTTCAGACCCAGGCTTATTTCTTTCATGGAACCACTTGAGGCTTGAGGCTATGTTGGAGATGAAGCTAGTTTCAGCTCAGGATTTTAGGATAAGCCTAGACTTGTTAAGCCACTTTCATGGAATACCCCCTATGTGTGCTAGATTAAAATTCTGAATCCAAGTAATTTTAAGAAAGACTAGATATAAAAATTTTGCAGTGTAGGGACAGAATTTTGTTGATATAGTTTATTAGAAATGAAATAAAAAAATAATTTTTACTCAAATGCTCAATACAAAATTCACACATTTGTATAATAGGCCAACAAAACGACACAATTGTATTTTGAAGCAAACATAGACCTACATCAACTTTCCCAAATCTAGACTTCGTTTAGCCTTTTAGTCGATTAACTCATTAGTTGATTAATCGGTCCATGTTTTATTATTCAACTAATTCTTTATTTAGACGATAAAGATTTACACTGAAAAATTATCATTTTAAATTAAGTGACTATGAAATAAGCAGAATTTTACATCTTATGAGTAGCTTTTGACTGGTTTAAAATAAGACTGTTAATGTAACAAGCATAAAATATCTTGTTTTACTTAAAATATGAAAAATACACATTCATTCTAACTTGAAATCAGCAAAAATGCGTCTGCACTTTAAATAAAAACTACATTTACATGTTCCATTAGCAAATCGCCATAAGAAAAAGTAAAAAAAATATTCTCATTTATCATGACAGATACTTAATTCAACCCCTTTTTGTACTTCGCATTATAAGTTTGTATTTTTCCGGTGCTTGTTGAATGAACAGCAACAAAAAGTAGTGACTGAGCTGAAGATTTTGGGATCAAATCATTCAGTCTAAGCTTTATTTCTTCATATAAACGCAGAGTTCATGTTGTTTTGCATTAACTCCAAAACAGTTTAGTCTTTCGGAGCACATTTTGGGTAAAAGATACTTTTTTGGCTTCATAGCATTGGCCAAGCTCTGTTTTAGTTGAATAATCGATCAATAGGATGGAATTTTAGTCGACAAAGAATTTTTTTGGTCGACTCCAGCCCTGCTTTACTCGTGAACTTAAGATTTCAACTTAAGATATTAACTTACTGTATTTTACTCTACAGTATGTAGGCAACAGCAATACTTATTTTTTGTTGAGTTTTTTGTTGTGAAATAAAATTAATTGGATGCCACCAACGTGACACTGAATCCATTACAAAAAAAAATGCCTCCAACCACGTTTCAAACACAGCTGGCAAACTGAGCAGTGTTAGATAACTAAAAGTGAGAGAGAGAGAGAGAGAGAGAGAGAGAGAGAGAAAGCGAGGATGGTTTAAATGTATAAGGAGCAGTGTGATTGGTCTTGCAGTGAATACACAAGGAAATCCAGCTGTACAAAGTGTTTATTTTCTCTTTAAAGGACAAAGAAAAGACATTGACACAGTGAACAATGCAATTCGAAAACTGTTAATAAGCAAAAAAGTAGATTTAATAGTTTGTGTAACTATGAAGTACAACACTTAAAGCTCATTACCGGTTCAGTGGACAAAGTTAACATTGATTTGATTTCTTTGTTCCACAGCGAATCCTCGTAAACAGCGTCGTGAGCGGACCACCTTCACTCGCACGCAGCTGGACATCCTGGAGTCTCTGTTCGCTAAAACCAGATATCCAGACATCTTTATGAGAGAAGAAGTGGCTCTGAAGATCAACCTGCCCGAGTCCAGAGTCCAGGTAACGCACACGTCTGCTGCGTTTAAAACTTGTATCTGACAGACAAGGAACCTCAAATATGTTTTTATCTGTGAAGTCTGGGCGTCTTTAGTAACTTTTGCTACTAAAGACTGTAGCAAACTATTATGTTCTTAAAAGTGGACTATTTGGAGGTCTATGAAATGACAGAAACAAGTTATTATTACTATCAATATCAAAGTATAGCTAAAGTTAGGAATGCAGCCGATATCCTAGCTGTGCCTGTAATTGGGGCTTAATAAACCTATTTACTGGCTGGTGTTTATCCAGATTTGTTTCAATGTTTGACTATTTATTCATACTAAAAAAAGCTATTTCAGTCCTTACACTAACATCAGTTGAGATCGGGTATCGACAGATTCTTAATTCCAAAGTATCAAGATCGGTATCAGAACTGAAAAAGCTGGATCGGTGCATCCATTGCTAAAAGAATCATCTGTAGTGGATAATAAGAATTAAACATTATGTATATTGAACTGTTCCTAGATGTTGAGTTGGTGAAATTTGAACTTGCTAAATTAGTAAAACACAATACATGAAATTACAGAGTAAGTCTTTCTGCTTTAAATCCAGACACGATCCAATCACAAACGGCTGCCCCTCGCCGTTCCGCTCCACAATTTCAAAACTTTTTTATGGCCTCTTAGGTTAAACTCTGGCAGCACTTGGAAATTCTGTGTTTTTTTATATTGTCTCTGCATTGGACGATTTCTTACCTTTTTCTCTTTTTGCTTTCCCTCAGGTTTGGTTCAAAAACAGACGGGCAAAATGTCGGCAGCAGCAACAGAGCAACAACACCAACCCAAATCCCAACAATCCTCCAATTCTACCAACACCACCTCCAAAGTAAAACCACTCAAGAAGAAACCATCTCCAATCCGCGAGAGCAGCGGGTCAGAGAGTGGTGGCCATTTTACCCCTCCCTCCTCCACCACGTCTTCTTCTACTCCCCCTTTACCCTCGTCTATGACCTCCAACGCCGGTTTGATGAACTCCTCTACCTCTGTAACCGCCCCAGTGTCTTCCATCTGGAGTCCGGCGCCGATTTCTCCAGCGCTAGCTCCGGTAACCATGCCCGATCCAGTTGCTAATGGCAGCGCGTCTTGCATGCAGCGCTCCGGAGCAAGCATCGGTTCATCAGCGACTGCATCTTATCCAGTGTCTTACGGTCAAACGGTAGCTGCCTACGGTCACCAAGGATATCCCGCGGCAAGCTCAGGGTCGTATTTCGGAGACTGTGGATCTGCGTACCTGCCCATGCATTCCCACCACCACATGGCGAACTCGGCGATGTCCGGGCACCATCACATCGGACAAAGCGGGCATCACCACTCGCACCATCCGCACCACCACCCACACCACGCCGCCTCGCACCACCAGCCGTACTACAGCTCCACGGACAGCTTGGACTACAAGGAGCAGGCGTGGAAACTCAACTTCAACGCGCCAGAATGTTTGGACTACAAAGACCAGGCGGCGTGGCGGTTTCAAGTGCTGTGATGACGATGATTAGACTTCCTGTTGAGTCAGACTGCCTCAAATCAGGCATAAATGAACTAAGATTGTGTTCAGGGCATCGACTAACTGGACAGAAAATGAGAGTAGCCGGTCATTACTCCGTTTGGAACATTGTCTATTTTGGCACATCCATGAATTAACTCTTTAAGTGTTTATTTTGTGTTATGTCCTCTGTGGTCTAAAGCAGCAAATTCAAGCCTCCTTCACCCCCAAAGACACTAAGCAAATACATATTAAATACTGTAGCTGTATATACAGAATATTCTCTTCCTAAATGGTAATGCTGAGAGGTGTGGACTTGAAAGCAGTGACTTGAACTCAGGTCTCTGACTCTTTTTTTTTTTTGATGACTTGAGACTTGACTTGATAAAATGGACTAAGACTTGGACTTGGAGCTCTGTGACTTGAGATGCCTTGATCCTTCTGCTTAAAAAATAAGCAAACTGCAACATGTCAATAATCACGTCTTTTTTTTTTCTCAGCAAAAATGATTTGAAATGGGATAATTCATAAAAACAAGTCAACTTGTAATTCAACTTTAAGACTTGAAATTACTTGGACTTGAGCTAGACTTACCCCAGTGTATACTGAGTGCAAGATTGGTGCAGGTCAGAACTTAGATAATTCTTAAAACCAATATGCGTGTGTTCACTGACCTCTGAGAATCCCAGATGCGGATGCGAGTGCAGAAGAATCACAAGTCTGCAAAAAGAATCTGCATGAAGTCTATTTTTCCTGGAGACCCGAGCGGTCTGGTGCTACTTTCAAGTCATTATATGAGGCGTTCTCGCAGGAATTTTAGTGACTATGCGTTGCTTTGGAAGAAACCAGTTCGCAGTTGACTTCACCCAGTGGCGGTTTTTGGGGTGGGCGAGGTGGGCAGCCGCCCAGGGCGGCATTTGCCAGGGGGCGGCATTTGCCGAGAAAAAAAAATCAAAAGTCCTTCATCAGCGCCAAAGGACGCATGCAATCTAATGTACAGTTAACAGGTCAAGCTATACCAGGAGAAACAACACCCTCTACTGGCGGCCGCACCCCTTCACAAACAGTTCTTGGTCATGAGCTGTGTCATAACACCGCTGATCCTGCAGAGGGCGCCACGTGCACAGTCTGTTTGGTTTCACTTTTTTTTCACAGCCGCAGATTCGTCAATATTAAGTTGTTAGCGGCAGACTGCTCCGTCGTCTGCAAACTTTACCCGGTTATCACTTTATTAATGCAATGGATCTGTTTAACAGCGAAAATAAAAGTCAGCTGTCGTTGTTTTTAACACAAATCCTCCGCTGTGGAAAGGACGAGCTCTGAATCACCGCAGTGTTGGACAAACATAAACTTTCACGGAGTTTTTTGATCAAACAGCGGTGTGTTTCTCCGGGTTAGTTTTAATTGGCGGACCTCAGCAAAAATGTTTTGTTTTTCTGGTGTAACGGTGCTGCGTGTCTGCAGCATTTTGGACAAAACAACTTAGTCTGTGTGGATTATTTGGCTTTGTTTATCACCCAAGTCCCTCCTCCAGAGCCGCTGCAGCAGGTATGTAACCCGAGGGTCCCGTGGGTTTTAATGTGCGTCATGAGTTAATGCGAATAAATAAACACGAGTTAATGCAAACAAAATAAAACAGCGTTTCCAGCATTCAAAATTCGCTTCAGTCTTTATGCGCATAAAACGAAATCCACCTCTAGAGAGCGTATAAACTTTTATGCGCATTAGGGATTCTAAATGTGATATTGGCCGTTTCCACCTCCCAGGACTTATTCGATACTTCTTAATGTGCATTAAAAACAAGTGTGTGGAAACGCTAGTAGTCTCTTTAGTCATAGATTTTTCATTTGCATGTGCAATGAGACGGTCAAAACCCTCAGGTACTCAGTTTAAAAAAAAAAGAAGAATAAGAGAAAAAAGGATAAAGGTATAATGACTTTTGCCCAACTGTCATAATTATTATTTAGCCTGCCTGGCTTGCACACTAATTCTCCATTTTAATATCAAGAAGAAGGTTCAGAAGCTGTAATGCTGCTGAGTTCAATTTGATGATTAAAAATCACATATTACTGACAGATTGTTACCACTTTTTGACAGATGTGGATATACAATAATTGTAAAAATAATTAAAGCCGCAAGCGGCATTCCAACGGCCTCGGGGCGGGCTAGGGGGGTTTGGGGGGCGCCAGAGGAGCTTGTTCGCCCAGGGAGTCATGCAGGCCAGAACCACCTCTGACTTCACCTGGTGTTACAGGTACTTTGCAAGAACCCTGCACGCGTCTCGAACTTTTCTTAGTCTTGGGACTAGACTTAGACTTGGAGCCAAAGACTAACTTGGTCCCACCTCTGCTAATCCTCTAAATACTTTAGGCTAAAATCTGCATGTTTATTCAAACTAAAACATTCTATACTGTATGAAAATTTCCTGAAAGAGAACCCCTATTCACCCTTTACATATTTATAGTTTTAAAATCAAACAATGATGAAGAAATTAATAAATAAATGAGAAGCTCTTCTCTAAACATTCTGAAATAAGACTTGGGACTTGACTTGACTCTGTAACTTGAGACAGCTTGATTCTTCTTCACAAAAAACGGTAATGAAAAAAAAACTGGAACACGCCTTTCCTCCTTTTTTGTGACTAGAACTTTATTTTTAAATACAATATTGTATAATGTACAAGCTGTAATCAGTAATCTGATATAAAGACCAAAAACAAATTGAAACAGAGGACTTGGCCTTGTTTGTCTTTGACTTGCGACTTGACACAGACTTGAAGCGAGAAACTTACATGTTTCACGCACAGAGGTTGTGCCCAAAACAGTTATTAATCAACATTTAAACTAACTATCAAAAGTACAAGTTCAAGCAGCATTCGATTATGACATAAGCTTGAAATCTGACTCAAGGCTGCTTAAGGTATTGCAAAATATAAAATATAAATAACTGGTACGTGACAGCATCTTAATCAAGTATTCTTGCAGACAAAACAACTTTTCATTTTCTTTACATATTCTTTTATCGTTTGCATTGTCTGAGCCACTGAACATCTATTTGTTGCACATATCTTGGGGGTTAAAGTCCAGAGAAAACACATTCTTTTACCAAACTACACAAATCTACAATAGCAAATTAACTTAAAAACAGCTACTAAAAGTTTAACAGACATTTGACACTTCACATCTGCTGGCTGCTCTTGGCTTTGCTCTGTTTTTATGATGTAAATGGAAACTCAAATATAGAGAGATTGAACAAATATTACAGACATTTTAAAATATATATTGAGGCACATAAAGACTATATTTTTCTACTTTACATGTACTGCTGGATAACATTTTGGATCTTTGGAGATTCGATGGACAATTACTCCTGAGAAATCAATATTGAGATTTCAAAAGACTTTTTCAAGACGCTGCTATGACCATTTTCAGGTTTTGACTTTTTGAAAACTGTGGGTGTTGTATTTTGGAGATAAAATGGCAGCACTTGTTTTTAAGGTGAAATATTTTAGTTTTTATTGTTTTTGTTTTTGCAAAGAAGAAGAAAAATAAATAAAATCTGAGACGCACAATGTAGCCTAATTATTTCTTTGACTGATGTAAATTTGTGTCTTAATAATAATAAAGTTTCTTTAATAAACAACAGCGATGGTTTGTTTACTGAATAACTAATGCATTTTGGATAATAAACACACAGTATATATAGAACTATCATGCTTTAGCTGGAAGATCACATAAGCGACCATGTTTTATTCATTTAATGTTGTATATTTTTGGTGTCTTATTGCTTCTACTTAAAAACACTCATACATTGATACAGAAAAAAAAACATTTACTATATGACAAAATCCCAATCATAACAGTATAATTTGTAATACCAATTATTGCTCAGCTTGTTTTTAGACTATAAAGCAGATGTGTGGATTTGCAAGTTGTGACTTGGACTCGAGTCTCAAACACTTGACTTGATGCACCTGAGTGTCAATCTTGTAGTTAGAAATTCAAAGTTTCCATGCTTCTTAGAAAACCCGTAAATATTTAGTCAATTTTCCAGTCAGAAAACACATGGACATGTAGAAAAACCTGGAAAATGTCCTAGAATATGATTTAATCTAGCATAAAGTAATGCACAAACTATGTTTTTACTAGGATTTCTAAGATAAGGTAATCAATATAGACAATGTTAAAGTTTGGTTGTATCTTATAGGCCTATAATAACTTACTTTTCTTCACTTGTGTATTACTACCTTAACTAAAATCTGATTGTTCATTGTTTAATCAACCAATATGTTGTCCACTTGGTCAGACTGTCAGAATGCAAAAATTATCATCATTTTGGGTAAAATTTTTATGTGGGAGGACCCCAGACCCCCCACTTTTTGATGTCTACATTTTATGGCTATGGACCTTTCTGGCTATATACATTGGGCCGACATAGACTTTTCAAACAATCTAAAAATGCTAAGGTAGATGTTGTGATTACCTAAAATTATCTTTGGGAATGTCCTGGAAATGCCCTAGAAAATATTTTTGGGATATGAGTGGGTAAATGAAGAATACAGAATCAATATTTGTCTCACAGACCATTGCTTTTAAACCAAGCCCTGTTGAGGTGAGAAACGTCCTGCTCATTTGAGACTTCTTATTGACATAAACAGTGGTCACATTACAATGGAGGTAAGTTACACTGGCGACTACAGTTTCAGTTCAGCCGCTCCATGTTTAGTCCTGACTCTGGCATCAGCAAAAGGCAGGTCCTTGTTTAGTCCTGACTCTGGCACCAGCAGAAGACTGGTTCATGTTTAATCCTGACTCTGGCAAAAGTCCCTGAGGTCCTCAGAGTTTGAGATGGTTCAGGAGCCACAAACATGTTTGACATTTACTATATGCTACAGGCCATGGAGAGACTTAAGCATAAACAGAGCTAATTTCAATTGCATTCTCCGAGTATTTGAAGCCAGTGCATGAAGTTTAACAAAGTGACTTCTTATTGTAGAGGTTTGGGTTGGATTCTTAGCCATGTATCCTTAAACTATAATTTCATGCGAATGCCTGTCGTCTCTGTGTCTGTGAGTCTTCTGCTGGGAATAGTTCTACACAAATCATACAACAGAATTTAATGAAGAGACACAGGTCTACATTTGTATAAATAATACTAATTGTTTGTTTTCTTTGGGCACAAACATCTTAATTGTTTGTCCAGCTACAGCACATGTTTTGATCCAAGCAGAAGACGTCCCTCTCACGATTCCCATTAGGACACTTGGGGCAGCTGGTCTAACAGTAAACACAGAGGACAATTTGAGCTAATCCTCCGTCGTGTTAAACATTTACTTTTCACACATTCAGCTGTCCAACCAAACCGCAGAAAATATATTCACTACAGACCTATTATAATGCAGAGGCTCCACGGTGTGTGAGTAAACGCTTGTGTGGGAATGTCATCTGATTTTTGACATTTGAGACATTTTCAGTTTCTCCACATCTACATCAAGTTTTATACTATTCAGGCAGCATTTAGCAAAATCTGAAATGAAATCATGTTCACTGATTTACTGAAATGTTAGCCTTGTGTACATAGGCACAGCTTACACCGGGCTCACACTGCCTCCAGTCCAGATCCAGATTCTGATTCGGATCCGTCTGGACACAATGCTTAATGCATCGTTGCACTATGTATTCAATAAAGAGTCACGTTTTAAAGTCGATGCTAATGTAAGCTGCTTACCTTAGCTTGAACAGGTAAAACGTCGATAGTCCCATGCAAAGGTTGAATAATCCTTTTTCACCAACAAAAAATCCAAGTGAATAAATCCATGCATGATTGATTTTTGCTCATAAACACTGCAGTGTCACACAGGTTTGCTTAGTCCTTATGAGATAAACCGTGTTTTGTAGTTTTAGTGATCTTTTTTCCCCACTCAAACAAGGGCGCTAACTGCCTCTAAACAGCATATTTGCGTCAGTTAACAGGGCAAAGAGTGCACACTCGGTTGAGCCATCAGTCACCGTTAATAGGTAAATCAGTTAACCATAAACATCCATAGTATGTACGGAAAATGTCAGCATTGCAAGACCACGAATTCACAGGGTTCACGCTCCACGCAACCATTGACCACATGTATAGAAAATACTAGTAAACAAAGAACACTTGAGCGTCCACCTGGTTTCCTGCAGGCCCTCCCACTTCGGACCCCCTTTTTATAAGAGAACAAAATAATGTTCCTCACGAAATGCTAACTTGATCCAGTGACCACCACATTTCCAGTGATGAAAACTTTATTTGTTGCTCCGAGAGACTTCACAAAGAGCCAAGCTAGTGCATTAGCATCAGCTGTTTCCTGTTGAGTCAAAACAATCTAAAAATTGTAAATTCTGAATAAAAGTTTAGTGCAGCATAGAGGCATAGAGATTTTACAAGACAATGAAATAAATGCAAAAAAGTGACAACAAACTAAAAGTAGTTTCTTGTTTACACCAACCTGACTTTCTTGTCACAGCTCCACAAACATGAAATTATTACGTGTCTTCTTGTGAATCCCTCAACAGCATGAAGAAAAAGTATACCGAACCGCTCCAAAGTAAAACCGGGATCTGAGTGAATGGAACCATGACTGTGGTCTAAACTGTCATATGAACCTATAATATAATAATACGTACATTTACTTTGACCAAACCAGGACTAGTATAAACAAAGCCTTGAGCTCAGGGAAAGTAAATGTCTGTGAAGTCTTTTCTCCTGTTTCGTGGCTTGTTGTGGACAAACAGCGTCTTGAGGCCACTGCTCGACTTCAAACACACGCAGTGGGATTAACGCGCAGTGAAAGGCAAAGGGCCAATCCCCATTAAGTCCAGTCCTGTGAATGAGGCCGGAATGTGAGGCCTTCAGGGTGAACGGGAAAACTCAGCTTCAAACGAAAAACACCCAAGAGCCCCAACAAACAAAAGGGCGACAACTAAGTAAGTGGTTTTGAGTCGGTTGTAGTGTCGATGCGAGAAAGTCCCAAGAAACATTTGGGGATTAAATTTGTGAATTGTATCAGTCATTGACAAGCTTTTTAAATTGTCAGTTTTTGTCAATTTAGCTCTTTTTTTTAGTATCTTTACTGGCAATTTATTATTCATTATTCAATTTAATTTCTCCTAAAAGAGTACAAGAGAGCTGCTTGTTATTGTTTTTATCATGTGCTAGCTAGTTAAATGTTAGATTCAGGTCACTTGAGCAAAAACGTATAGATACAAGGAGAACAGAACATGCAAATTCCACGAAAAGGCCTGGATTGACCTTTTGACCTTCAAACTAAGAGGCCAGAGCACAGACCATGTCGCTCTAAAACAAAAAAATATAACTACAAAATAAAAATAATGATGAGGAAATACTAGTCTTTCAGGTAATCAACTTAAAACTTTAGCACACCTGACCAAAAAAATACTTTTGGAAAGCCAAGTTTGCACCCAGTAATGAATGTAAAAAAAACAACGATAATTTGTTAAAGCAATGACCACAATCCAGCTCTCCACCACTTGTCCAGGTTTGAATATGGCCCACGAAAAAAATTGTGGCTCACCCCTGGACTAAACCTTTTTGAGTTACAGATAAAATATAAAGCTTGGAATTCCTTGTCACACTGTTATAAAATGATATGAAAGATAAATATGACATATTCTTGGCATTGTTCTTGTCTTGTGAATATGCTTCTTGCTTCATCAGTTTATTTAAAAAATGTTTTTAAAATAATCAAATCTTTTTGGCTAATACACTTCTGCTACAGAAATGCTCGAAATGAGTTTGGGTGATGAAACAAAATGCTAAATATCAGTGTTTTCTGAGCCTCAGTGGGGAAAAAATTGTATCTCACAGACAGAATTCAACTGTGTTTTTGACATGGAAGTTTATGTCAGAACAAGATTAAAAACTGAAAGTCTCATTTACGTATTTACATGCAGTGTCCCTAAACCACAAACAATTGCCATTCTTTTTTCAAGTAACATTTTGCCAAGTTTTAAGTATTATTAATTTTAAAGGTTTTAAGTAAAGTGAAGGTGGTTGAACCGAAATAAAAGAAATAGCTTAAATTCACTTGCTTGAACATCAATTTATCATTTTCAGTTGAACTAAACATGAAACGCTTAAATTGTTTCAAATCCAAATGTTTACTAAGGTAGTTGAATTGATTTAAATTAATTCAAATTTTATTGACATCTACTTCTATGTAAATATACTACTACAATTTGATTTGACAACTTAAAATTTAGCAAAATGTGACTAAATGACAGCATGTACAGGTTGAACATAAAGGGTCCTAAGATTGACCCCTGGGGAACACCACAGCTCATTACTTAGAAAAATGTTGAGTTTTTCTCATGAAAGTTTTAAAACATTTATTAAAATAGTTTTACTTTATTCAAAAAATGCAAAAGATAGGGTCACTTATTTTTTTTATTAGCATTTTAGCTCATTTCAAGTGACCTGGACTCAATGATCTACTAATGTGAGCATCTGAAATTACTGTGTGGAGTTGTTCCATTACTCATTCTTTTCCATTTTGGCTTGTTTGAATCATGAATCATTATGAACACTTCCAACAAAAAAACAAAATGTTTTGATTTCAATTTGACCCTGAATCTCTGTTCAAGGATCTGTCTAAAGTCACTGTGTTTCTGTTAATTGTGACACAACTCAAAGAATATTTTCCTAATTACTGTCCACTGCGCTGTTTGTGTCAGTGACAGGTCGGGACGTGTGCTGCCCCTCGGAGCTGTGTCTTTCTGATTGACACTTCGATGTAACTTTAGAAACCTGGGATTAACTCTGTCAATCCACACAGACGCACACACAAGAGAAAATCCTCAGGTCAGTGAAGTGAACAAATGTGGAAAATGGCCAAACCGGGCAGTTGTCTCAGAAGGTAAAATTCAACAATACTTTCTTTCTAAAAAATAAGCGAAATTGTCATCGAACTGTTTGTCGTCTACTGTGTTTTTATGTACGTATTTAGGAAGAAACTATGACATTTGCAAAACAATAATTCCAACATAGTCTCATGTTAATAGTGTATCATGAGCACATTTCTACACCTTTTTTGCAAGTCTGTAATACAGCGTCTTTGTTTGTGAAAAGCCTCATATAGAAACGCTTTTTTCTTAGCATTTTATAGCAACTCGATCGCACAGAAAAGACGTAAACCATACAATTTCACATTTTTTGCATGTCTATGATAGGAGGAGGTGGGCCAGAGCTCGGCCCTTTGTGACAGCTGATGTTTGTCACACGAAGAACGAAACTCTGCACCAAACTCTGTGTAAACCTTTATCGTTACCTTGCATTAGCACCATGACCAGAGAGAAAAGTTGTGCAGTCTCTCGACAAAGGAACGCGCATGACAAGCAAAACTCAGGTCTAATTCAGTGCAGACTTTGACATAATTCACTTGAATTGAATTATGCCAAAGATATAACGGCTCACAGGACTTGTTTTTCGATACTAAGCGCTTAATCCAAGATTCAGCGCGACATGTAAACAAACAGCTCCAGAGGATGACGTCACCGACCCGTGGCTTGGTTTGCTTCTGCAGGTGTGAGTGCAGACCATACAATTTTCTACAATCAGACTTGAGCACGGCATGATGAAAAACCCTAGTGTGAGTGCGCAAGACTCTGAGGCACAGAACAAAAAACCCCTTTGCCCATTTTAAGTTACAAAAAAGGGTAAATTTAGGGTTTGGAGATCAAGATTAGATTAGGATTTCATCTTTACATGGGGCAGGAATGCAGATCGTAGACACGCAAAAAAAAAAAAAGAGAGAAATTGAGTGGTATGCACTGCAAATACAGTATTACTGGAAAGGTACATTCTGAGAGAGAAATAAATTACTGTAATTTCTGACCTATTGAGCGCACCTGAATATAAGTCGCACCCATAGATTTAAGGAAGAAAAATTATAAAGTGCATATATAAGCCGCACTTCTTAATAGTAAATCTATGATAATCTATAATTTTGCTGCATTGTTTTATAAGCCGCATAGTTCAAAGCTCATGAAAAAGTAGCGGCTTATAATCCAGAAATTACGGTAGATTTGCCTGCAGTGTCTCATCTAAGATTTCTATTTCAATCTCAATGAGCATGGATGTCTTTCTTTGGTCATGTCAAATGTCTCGCTCCCATCAAAATTTTTTAAATATATTATCCAGCTATCACTCACTCACTCACCACATTCAGACATGAACAAGTAAAGTGTCTTGCCCAAGGACAACTCCATCAACCTTGAATATATGAGTGTTTCAGTTTGTAAATTGTGACTTTAGACTTGGGATTAAACTGACTTTGTCCACCAGCAGTTTAAATGAGCATTATTATCATGTGTGTTTATGTGTTTAGACCTTGAGCCCTGCATTGATTGGGTTTAAGATCTCATCAGTAAATAGCTGGTTTTCTTTTATAATTTGCCTATTATCTCCGCCTCTCTGCGCTTAAACCGTTTCTTAAGCTAATGCTCTCATTTTAGGGACTTAACGCTCTTGAATAAATACGATTAGTGTGTATATCTCCTTTGATTAGTGCTATCAGATCAGAGACGCTAAAATCACCAGATAGAGCCTGTCAATCACAAGTCAACGCAACGCCAGCTGAATGGAAATGACCTCAATCAAGTCTTCAGAGAACTGTTATTTTTATTAGATGGTATTGTTTTTCAAGCAAACATTTACAGCCGACACTTTCTTTGGCTTTAGTCAAGTAAATATGCACTTTATACAACTCTAAATGTTAGCCATGAGTGGCAAGAATGCATGAAGGTCAATGGAGACAAAATTCAAGAAAAGAAAAATGTACATATCTATTTACAGTGTGACATTTTTTTCATTTTTCATTTATTTAGTTTATTTCATTCATTATAGTAAACATAAAAAATAACAATGTCTTGATTTTGTTAACATAAGTTTCTGAATGAAAAGGAGCAAACTACAGTTCCGACTATTTTAAAGTGACACACATGAAGCTACTTACAGCTTTGTTACGTGACTTTACAGAGAAATACAGTATACAGTATGATACAGATGATATAAGCAATTCATTTTATAATATTTAAGCCTTGTCATATTTTTGCAACAGAGTATTTCACCTTATATTTAAATGGTTGAAAACATTTTGAAGTTTTAATTTTTTCATCTAGACTGTTCCATAAACCAACACCTTTAATTGAAATGCATGTTTCCTTTATCTGTTGTTCTTTGGTTTTTTAAAGATTTCAGTTCCTTTTACATCATGATTTCAGTTCCTTTTACATCATAACAACTTTCTCTTTTGGTAAATAGCCTTTACTGATTAGCAGGTAAAGTTTTTTGATGTGCTTTATACATGACCTTTAACATACCAAGTTCTGCTCATTCATTAAATTTCAAAATCTTTAGCTGTAGATATACTGGATTTGTCAAAGCTCTATATCTAGATCCACTGATGATTCTTATGGCTCTTTCCCCATACTTCAATACAATAGGTCAAATATGGAACAATCAGTGAATTGTACAACAAATTCATTGGAGTTCGGTTTAGCGACTCTTTAACTTTGTATATTACAGACATGAGTATTTTAAACTTACAGAGAAGAACTTACTTTTTAATTCTTGTTCAAAATGTAGTGAAGTAGAAAGTACCAACCTGTTCTCACAAGCAAGCGTATATACAGTAGGCCTATACCACGACATAACATTATAAGTCAATAACGTATGGTTAGCACGATTTCACGCTTTTTTGTGTAAATATGACACGTGTTGCAGTCCCAGTTCATTTCTTTAGTGGTTGTAAAGATGTGTTATTATTTACAAATATTAAAGCCCCAGCCCTAAACTTGCCTATTTCAGTAACTTGAAACCTAAACTTATCCGTTAAACCTAAAGAAAATGTCCCCACGTGGCTCCAACCAAAACTTGTGTGATTTTTACGCTTTTTTAGGTCGTGCAATATATATGGTAAAACATATACTGTATATCCTACACAAATTATGCATCTTGGTATACCTCTTTCTTTTTTCTGTCGGGGCCTAATAGCAGAAATTCAAAGCTTTCTTCTTGATAGAATTTTTTGAAACACTGGAGAAGCTCAAACAGGAAGATACAACCATTGTCTTTTTTTGTGTTTGTTCAGCGTGTTTTCAATCATGTTTTAAATGTTTTGCCACCGCGTCTTGTGATAATCATGTGACGACAGGGCGAACATCTCTATAGTGTCCTCTAGTAAAAATGTTAGTATTTTAAGTGTTCGTACTTTACTTGAGTTTATTTTAAAGTGGATACTTTGAAAACTGCTACTTGGAAAGCAGAAATCTGTACTTGCAGTTTCTGCCAACAAATCAGCAGCCACGCCCATATTTTGACATCACATGTTGGCTTGGCGAACATCCCTTTACAGATTTTACATTATACAGTGGCTAACTGCACCAGCACGTCTCGATCCTAACTTCTGTGAAAAAAGCTTAAAACACATCGTGGTGAACCATTCGGAGGCTGAGAATGCAGTGAAAGTGAGCTAAACATGTGACTGATGTGGGAAGTTCCAAATTAATTATTTTGTCTATTTACATTTTTAAGGAAGAAAAAATTCAAGCACCTTTAAAGTTCCTATAATTTCTAATAATAGACCTGTATTCTTGTTTCTATATCAGAGCGTAAAGCAGAACACAGTGTAATGATGTAATCCATTGGCTCACAACAACAAGGTAAGTCAGGTTACACTTCCCACAATGCAGTGCTTCCTCTGCTGCTGTTGGTCTTAGTGGAAGAATTAGTAGAACACATCCTTTAACAGCACGGCCTAAATCCAGGGCTGTATCATGTGTCCACAGAACCACAGCGCCCCCTACAGAAACACATGAAGAAAGGTTTTATAAATGTCTCTTATTATGCTATAATATACTTTAGAGTTAGTCTTGTGTTTAATTGTACGTTTTACTGCTTATCCATTTCACTCTGTAAAAAAAAAAAGACACAAATAGGTCTCTTTACACAAGTGTTCTTTGTTGAAGTTTTCCTCTGATTTCTAAAGTCTTTAACATGTTTTCAGATACTTCTACCAAAACTCACTGCTCACTGCCTGATCTTCCAAATACTTATTCAGTTTAAGGCTTCTGCACACTACAGGAGTAAGGATTTTCGTAAGAGATTTTTTGTGATTTTTCTCCTTATGTCTGTGCGTCACTGGGACTTGTCAGGAGCACCATTGTGAGGTTCACCTGCTGCACGAGGGAAGATCTTTACAACAGACAGTATCTGGTACATCTGCCTTGTGACAGCGGCTCTTAAAATGTCAAATAAAGAAGAAACATTCATATTTGGAAAATTCATTCTGTCTTCTTTTTAGTTAATCTTTATTTTTTCGTGTAATAAGACAGTTTCGGCGGCAGGACTTCCGCCTTCGTCAGAGGTGACGTCTGGTCTTGTGACGTCTCTCTTATAGTATCTTCAGAGACGTGGCCAGTATGACAGATTTGTCAGACTGACCACGTCTGCCCCCGCCTGGTGGTCTCTGGAGAAGTGAGTCCCATGTGTGAGCCAAAGAAAAAGCTCCGTCGTCTCTGTTGATGGTCTTTGTGCCTCGCTTCCTGATCTCAATAGCCTCTCGTATCCATCGTTTGTATTTGTGTTCTTCTTTTGCAGGCAACTGCAGGCAAAGCTAATTTATTTCTTTCTCAGAAGAAGAACACAAATACAAACGATGGATACGAGAGGCTATTGAGATCAGGAAGCGAGGCACAAAGACCATCAACAGAGACGAAGGAGCTTTTTCTTTGGCTCACACATGGGACTCACTTCTCCAGAGACCACCAGGCGGGGGCAGACGTGGTCAGTCTGACAAATCTGTCAAACTGGCCACGTCTGGGAAGATTCTATAAGAGAGACGTCACAAGACCAGGCGTCACCTCTGACGAAGGGGGAAGTCCTGCCGCCGAAACTGTCAGGTAAATGAGCACCTAGCTTATCACACGAAAAAATAAAGATAAAGAAGAAACATTGCCTCATCATCTGTAAATAAATGCAAATCTTTGTGCACAAAGCCATCTCCAACACACCTGCTTCTTAAATGATGCGTGAAGTAACTTTACGAGAACAGGGGTCTCATGTAGCTCGCCGAAGGATTTTAGAATCATACAAATTATACTTTATTACTCAAATGTAATTTGCTACATGCCTATTTACACTAAATGTATCTTTAGATGCCTAATTACGACCAATTCTACATATATATTAAGTAAATTTACACAACAATTTTTGGTCATCGCTAAAAGTGGTAGCTTGCCACCAGTTTTCTTTTGCAAAAAAAGGTTGGAGTTCCCTGCTATAGAACATGGCCAATACTGTTTGTTTAAACTTTTTCATTTGACACCCACAGTGCTGTGTCAGTGTAACAACTAGCCTCTGCTCTCCTGTGACCTTTATAAACCTGCTTTATTCCACTGGTGTTTCATCATTGTTGCTGTTTCACTTTAATAACCGTGCACATGAAAGAAAACATTCTGTGCTCGATCACGTGACACACACACTGTTCTCTGCCAACACAGTCTCACTAGATGGCGTACTTTTACCACGACACAAAAACAGCGTATTTGGACTACGACTTCAAAGCTGTTTTTAGTACTTATGTTACGCCGTGCATTTAGCACGGTATGAAAAAGTGTAAAAATGACACGAGATTTCACAGCGTCAAAAAAACACAAGTTTTAATTGAAGCCACGTGGGGACGTTTTCTTCAGGTGAAACGGGTAAGTTCAGGCATAAAGTTACTAAAATTGGTAAGATTAGGTCTGGGACTTGGGGCAGGTTAAGATTAGAATCAGGATTTCATGAATATTCATAAATAAGAACACGTCTTAACAACCACCATTCAAATGAATGGGGACTGTGACACGTACTATAATTACGCAGGACGGCCGTGAACTCATGCTAATCATACCTCATTTACATATTGTGTAATGTCGTGGTAAATGTACGCTTTCTTGTGAGATCGGGCTCTCTCTGCTCACTGCTGCGCTCCATAAGTCTGTGTCGTCTCTTTCCTTCCTGACACATGATGCAACTGTGAGACTAATAATCGTTGGAAATGTCCCTTTGTCTGTGGCCTGTTCTTTTTTTAAAGATCTTAAACTCTTCTAGTGTGCAGAAAACCCCATAGACAACTTAACTGAAAGTACTCATAAAGACAGAAGTTAACTGTTTTGACTGTAACTAAAGACTACTCAGTGTTACTAGATATTTTACTGTGAATTTGAATATTTAAAACGTGTTTACTGTTGAATGTTCTCACATGCATTAAGATTTTGTTTTATTTTTAAATCCTACACCGTTTCAATTTGTCGTGTGTCCCTCCGTCTTTGTCCCGCTGCATGTTGGTCCGTGTAACTCTCTTTGTCCGATCCGAGGCCTGTCCCTGGCGGCCATGTTGTCTCTGCCGTCTCACCCCAATTTGCGCTGGTCTAATTCCACGTTTCAGGTTTCTTGTGCTGCTCGTCTCCTCCCTGCGGGGCCTGTACCTGTGCGGCTCTGTGAGGGAGTTTAATAAAAGTGTCTGAGGCGGAGCAGGACAGCGCGGCGCCTGCTGGTCATGTGACACCTCCTCACTGCGAAGCAAAGTCACCTCTGTTTGACCTGTTGTCAAGCAAATTTAAATCAGTTAAGCTTGATTATTAAGAATGATTATTAAGAATCAAAAGCAAATTTAACCTTAATAAAGGTTCTGAATGATACATGTTGCTTTTACAATACCACATAGCCACTTATTACAAGAATATACAAGAAGCCACTGGTTTGGCACAGGAAATCAAAATATATTTTCCAATGAAGACTTAAACCTTGTCCACACAAAGCCATTGCCTGGAAAATCCAGACGATATAGAAAAAATGTATCGCCTGGCTACCGTGTGTCTCTTTCGAATTTCTGTAGCTGTGATTGACAGATCAATTAGCCAATCATTGTCTTTTTTCAATACATGGGAAAAAAATCACTTGGAACTGAAAAACATCACGGATTTCTGCAGAATCAATGAGCAAAGAATGATTTTAATGTGAGGTGAGAATAGTTAGATTTTGGTCTAAATGACACTTGACCAATCAGCTTCTTTGTTTCATTTGCGTCACACAAATAAACTAATCTGATTGGCCGGTACAATGTAGATTTGATCTGAAACGCAAGCGGGGGGTGTGGTGACCAGACCCACTCTTCGCAGTTTGCTGAAGCGTGGGTTCTGGAACAAAGCCAAGCCCAAGCGTTTCAGAACAACAGAACAATTTGACCTAAACCACACATCATCTACACAAAGCAAGAGTTTCAGGAGACTGAAAAAGAATATTTGAATTAAATAAATCCGCTATAATCTCCATTAAGTCCCTTTTGAAGCTTTGTCAAAATATTCCAAAGAATCTGAAGCATAAATCCACTTTTTGCGTCTCTTCTTTTCTGGAATTCTCCACTAAGTTTCTGTTTACATTCAGCAACTTTTCCACCAATGCTCAGTGTCAAGTCTTCCTCTAGTTTTGTGACTTTCTGTGTCAGTGTTACAGCGCCACACTCAGTTACAGTTACATACATTACACAGTCTAGTTTACTGATTGGTTTGGACGCTCACATCTCCTCAGACAGCTCCATGTTTCTGCAATTAGATTTTAAAATTGTCATTCGTGTGGACAAGGCCTCAGTCTACACCCGATGTTTGTCCCCGTTTCTGAACTGAGATCCACCCCAAAGTGAGAGATGCGCCAGACGGATTCTCAAGAGTTTGTGAACTGAACATAATAGGTTACATTAGCAACCTAGGTTACATTATAATATGACTCAAATCATCTAAAAGTCTATTTAACATAAAACGCTCTGCAGATTTTCTTGTTGTGAAGTGATCACAAGGCATAAAATAGTTAAATGTCCGATAAAAATCTGTTTCTGTTTATGATTTTGGCAGAATCTTCATGTATCAAAGTGAAATGTGTGACTTGTAAACATTTTGAAGGCGTCAGCTTGTCTGTGTTTGTTTTGTCTGAGGCCAGGACGATGTGGGGATTAGTGAATATTTCCACCGACAAACTGGACTGCGGGTCAGACCAGGTGCGTCATGGGAGTCAGTTTGGACTGAAGATGAACCCAGCGATCAGAGTCAAGATGGCGCCAAACGGACTGATTTTACAACCGATACAGGTGAAGTTTAACCACACACTCGAAATCCAAAGGAAAAAGTTTTTCGAGGCAGTTGCCATTAGAGTTTGGACATGACATCATCTTTCAGTGAAGTGGTGCAAAAAAATCCTCAAAGTCAATATTTCAAGCTAAATCTTTAGCTTGGAAGATAATAATCTAGGTTTAGATTAATTGGCCATAGTCATTACAGTATCTTTTCTTGACTCATCTGAGAGAAAACACTAACATGAATGCTGGACTCAATATTTCTTTTTATCTTAGATCTTTTCTTTGCATTTTGATTGAATCTTAGGAAACTACTAGGAACCAAAGGATATTTTCTTCATTTAGCACATAGACAGTTTTCCTGATCCATAAATCGATTCCATTTTCACTTTGTGTAAACTGTCGGACATCGCACCATTGGGGTTTGTTTGCTTCACGGAAAGCAGATACTTTCTGACTTTAACCCTAACTTTTATACCGAGCTCAGACAGTATCCTGCTCCGGTCCTGTCTTCATCCAGTCCTGTCTTCATCCAGTCCTCGTGAGGTAGAAGCTCACACTCAGTCCGCTGCTGCTCCGGTGCCGCTGCTGTCATCTCCTTTGATCCTACACTTGCAAGACCATGTACTCCCATGGGAAGTGAATATTTGTGAAAGATAAAGGGATGTAGAAGGCTCCGGCGTTCCGGTGAAAGTTTCTTCCAAAGGAAAGAGTCCGAAGTGCTGGAGCGCCGGACTGCATAGTGTGTCGTGTGAGAGGCTCTTGTACTTTTCAAGAAACTGAAAGTCTGTGGTGACTGCACTGGAGCTCGACAAGAGGTCCAGGAAGTAGAGCGTAAACATGTGTCAACAGTTGTTGCAGTTTCTGCAGTTTCGTTTTTTTGCAGTTATGTCTGCAAAAAACGCAATGCCACAATGGTCAAACACTGTCAGTGCATTTTCAGTACACGCCCAAGTCACATCGAGTTGATGTCCCAGTCAAGCCAGGTGGGATATAGCAACTCCTCCTTCAGACACTGCTGTTGTGGAGAGTTGGAAAGTGGAAGGTTCAAAACTTGCTTTTCTCATTTTCAGTTTTAGAAAATACTCACTTGAGCTCATGTGCTTATGTAAAGGAAAGGTTTAGTTTTGTCTGCAACCTTAATAAAAAAGAATCTTGAAGTGCAAGTAAGCAACTATACCTGTGCTGCACAGCCTCAGCAGCTGTGAACCTCACCACACGTCAGGACCGCTCCCACACAAAACTCACATCACTCACAAGCTCACTGTCCATTTTTCGTGCTGTCAGTCAATGTCTGCTTCCGCCCACTGGGCGTCTCTTAAAAGACCTACAGGCGTCTCACACTTTTGCGAGTCTGTTTGGAGTTTAGTTGTGGGTGGAGTAAGTCTCTGCTGTGTTTTAGTCTCAGTTTATAGTTGACATAAGGTCAAAGGAAAAGAACACTAACAGTCTGCTATTACAACTTTGTGGCCAACACATGGTTTCATCTCTGTTTGGCTGATTGGCCGATTGTTCTTCCTGGTTTTGGGAAACCATCTGCAGTCCTACAACACCTAACAACTAGAATCAAATAAAATTGAGTGGAGCCTGTTAAAACTCTATGACTTAGCAGAAAGAATTTAGGTCTGAAGCCAAAAACAAAACACTACCTTCAAAGGTTAGCCTGTGAGAAGACTAACCTTTGAAGGTAGTGTTTTTATTTTGCAGAATAAAAACATTTGTTATGTTGGTTAAATATAAATAATGTGGGAGGCTGGACTCTGAGGTCAGTTCAAGGCTGCACTAAACAGTTTTAAACTAAACTCATCACAGTTAAAGCAAAGCAGGCTCAGACTTGTTAATTTGAGCTGTTCAGGTGTCAGCTCAGGCACAGCTTAATAAGAAAACGCTTAGAAAGTCCAGCAGCACAGAATCTATGAAAACATGAAGTGCAAACAGATTACTGCAAAAGTATAGTGAGCTCATAGCAAGAATATGATTTGTGATGATGATTTACTGCATTGTGATCACAGAGTTCATCACGTCTTTATGTTACACTTTACCTGTGGCCTATTTCTTCTGAAACTAAAAGATACAGCCATTCCAACATATTCTTACAAGCTGTGATCTATAGAACTGCACACAGGATTAACCCCTAACCATAGCGCCTCATTTTTTTCTTGAGCTGACTGACTAAAATCATCTAAAATTCAAATTCAAACTAAGCTATGGAACACAAACAAATGGTTGGCCTCTTTGTGAAGCTGAGACTTTGCAGTTTTGGTCTCTGATGTCCTGACTATTGAAATATAAGCAAGAACAAGCTCTGCGCTGGAGTTTGCCAACATTTTTTGGGGTAAAAATAAGAAGCAGTGTTGTGTCTTCTAGCAATTGTCTGAAAAAAGAGAATAAAGTAAGAAAAATGTATAACAATTTCTCTTTCAGTAACGTGTTTGTTTCTCAAGCGGGTTGGGCTGCCGCTGGTATAAAGCAGCTGCAGTTTGAACATTCATTTCATTTAAAGACAAAACTATTTTTTGTCGTCTTTAGCATCCTTTAGAACTGCCTTGTTTCTGGTTAACAGACTAGACTTGATTTAACCTTGTTGTAACCCATTTTGAGTCTATAATGATGGTACTTTCTTTTGAATTGACCCAAGCATTTTGAATTTCATACTGAGCTTCAAAAATCTAACTATTTTAAAGATGAAAAAATCAACAGTTCAACAGAGAAAGTTAAGTTAAGTTTGGGACATTCTGAAAGAGAATAAATGCTATAATGTGGAAAAAATACAACATAGGGAGCAGCTTTATTCACGAAAACAAACAAAAGGAGGCAGGACAATTAAAGACAGTACAAATAAAGTCAAAAATGTATTTGGTGGTCAAACCTGCTCAAAGACAGATTTTTATTATTTGCTGTAGTGCAACATATACTGTATATCTAAATGACAAAAGTGTGCTTTTATGCAAGTCTATTTTTGGTCAAAAGTTTCATAGAGCACATTAAAGACTATTAGGCATATTGCACTAGAACCTCTAGCTATTGGAATACGTAAGAATCCTCACATCAAAGGCATTACACTGGGTGAAATTGAGACATGTGTGACATTATATGCAGATGATCTTTTGATATGCCTAGCTGATACAAAAACTGCTGTTCATGTCCTACTTAATTATGTCAATTCATTTGGACAGATTTCTGGATACACAATAAATTGGACTAAGAGTGAGTTTATGCCATTAGTTGACAACTTACCACAACATTTTTTAGATACTGTACCATTTAGTATTGTAAGCAATCATTTTAACTATCTAGGTTTGAAACTGACAGTAAATCCTTCACATCTTTTTAAAGCAAATTTTGTTGAATTGTTGGATAAACTAAAAATAAATATTGAGGCTTGGAGAATACTGCAACTGACTCTGATTGGACGAGTCAACGCAATCAAAATGGTTAGCCTACCAAGATTTGCGCTACGACTTGGAATGGTAGTGGCTAAAAAACTCATTTTGTTGGCCTGGAAATCCACCACACCGCCACATTTTGAACACTGGCTCAGGGAGATGATCTCTGTGATTCAAATGGAATGTCTGCGATTGGACAATATGAACAAACATCAGAGACATAAAGCAATATGGGGGCCATTTCTTCCTCAATGCCAAATTACAACAACTTGATAACTGAAGTGGACACATTATACTGTTGTAATTTTGCTTTTTTTTTTTTTTTTTAGATGATTGTAGATTGCTTGCTCTCTGAATGTGATTTTGTCTGGCTGTGTGTTTGTGAATTGTTCTGTTATTTGTTTGTTTTTTCTTAAAAAACTTTAATAAATATAATAAAAAATAAAAAAAGACTATTAGGCATTTCGTTGCCTACGCCTGATTTAACTTCTTGTGGCTCAAATTAACTTGATGCAACTAGAACTTTTACGTTAAAAAACAGAAGTTGTCTCTTTTTTTGTCACACAAAACTATGATATACAAAAACTAAAAACTGAAATTAAAGGGACTGTACCTGATTTTTGCAACCTTAAAAATGTAAACAAACAGAAACATTTAATTTTAGTCTACATGATTTGCTCACTTAGCCAATGCATTCTGAGCTTCAGAATTGTTCATCATGATGTATTTTAGTGTTTTTTCAGCTGTTTGCAGCAGGGTAAGTCGGTATGCTAACAACAGTTAGCCACAATGCTAAAAACAAAAACAGAAAAAGTTGGACGCAAACAGGGTTTTATTAGACATAGACAGGATTTTTGGACTAATTTCCACCGGGATAGATACATTAACAGGATGTCAGTGCCAGGGGGAAATAGTTTTTAAGTTATACTGTTGCAAAAAAAATTGAGAATAGTCCCTTTAAAAATAAAACAAAATTAAAGGTATTCATTGCAATTCTTAGTAACAGTTATCTATTTACAAATTAAATTAATATAGCCTATTTTGTCAGTTACTGCTTTTAAATATTTTTCTCAAGGGAAGGAACGTTTATCTAAATGTGAAAATGTATGTATCATGTCTCCAAACAAAGTTAGTGTTGTAAGTGTTTGTGTTACCAAAAGGTTTCTGGTCTGACTGAAAGTACCTGCCCCAGAGCAGGAGCTAAAAAAGCCCCTAAAGTGTGGCCCCAGTCCATAGTTCCTGCTCTGTGTGAACAGGTAAAAAAGTAGTGGGGAAAGGCCTTTTGTGTGTTTTTTAACATGTGGCTCCTGCATAGGCTAAAGTAAAATGGACAATTGCATGGAACCACATCGCCCTCTGCTGATAGAACAGAAAAACTTCATTCCACAGTTTCACGAAAGCAGAATTTCCTTTTCAAACGCAATAAAACCACATTCCCACCACCGTGTTTTAAAAGCAAATTTGCATAAAAGCCTTTGTGCAAATGGTTCTAAACATTATATGATCGCACATCACCTTTGACATTTTAAATCCGTGGATCAATGTAAGTTGTTATTTACTTCTGTAGTAACCTATTTACTCAAGTTTTAATCACAGCACGTAAAGCTTATCAGTTCAGCCACTCGCTATTTCCGTCCGCACAATCTCATTAGAGCCAGACTGCAGAGCGCGCGCCCCCGTGTGTCTCTCCCGATGTGCGCGCGCTCGTACGGGACCAGGACTGAGAAGAAGGAGGAGGACCGGACACGGGAGGAAGAGGAGCCAGAGCAGCCCGGGACAGTCGCAGTGCAGCCCCGCAGAAGTGTCCTCGTGCCTGTGCGCCGGTCTGCGTCAGCTCCTCGCGCTCCGTGCAGGCCGTTTTCACCGGGAGAGACGTGAGGGACGCACCGAGGAGGCACCATGCTGACGCTGCTCACGTCCATGTACCTGGTGGTGCGCGCGGTGTCCTCGGAGGTGAGTTCAAAGCTGCAGTGTTCAAGTTCAACTACCATTAGGGTGATCAATATTGAATTTAAAGTAGGCCTACGTTTCAGAAAAATCTCAAATGTTAAGGGATCGATTTGAAACTTCTTATGGTTTATCTGGACCTAAATGTATTGAATTGTTTTGATATCAGGAATTAAAGGTGCAGGTAGCTGATTTTCACACCACAAAACCTGAAGCAAGGTCTAACACTGAGAACTCGTTCAGCACAAGTTAGTATCCACGTACAAAATCATACTCTTGCAGACCACAAATGAGACTGGAGATGGCCACTCAAGCACAGCCAATCAGAGTGCTGCATTTGGACAGATAAAATGGCTTTTATTTTGATTCAGAACAGAGGTGGGAAATATTTTTTCCACAAGAGCTGTATTCCAATTCAAATAAATAGTGGAGGGCTGGACTGCGATCATTGATGTAACAAATTCTCATAGCTACAAGTACATTTCTTAAAAATAAATGAATGAACAAAAATGTAAATAAAAAAGAGACTTAGTTTGTGTATTTATTGTGAAATTTAAGACCACAACAGCTAAATCAATCATAAAAAGAGAATATTAAGATTACTTCTTACTTTCAAAAATGTTTCAGGGGCCTGATTGAAACTAGTTGAGGCTCACATCTGTCCCCCAGGTCGTAGTTTGCCCATGTCTGATTTAGACAATACACAGTGATCTATTTATGTCACAATCTGCTGCTGCTTATGATACTGTTTAGTAGAAAAGACAAACTTTGTTCATTTACAACTAAAAAAGTCAAGTACCTCACCTGAAATAGTCTTACATTTAAAAGTAGGCAGGCAATTAAAAGTACAAAGCATTAGGCTATAAAATGTCTTTTGTCCTTTTTTTTGACATGTTAAATTAAATTTTTTTCATGACTTTAATGTCATATACTAGTTCACTAAACTAGCTCTTACTCAAATTGACATGAAAAAAGCTTGGCTTATTATTAGGCTATTAATGCTTATTATTGTGAATGTAATGTAGTAATTCATTACATTGTTATTCAATTTGTGAATAGTAATACAACCATATGTAAATAATTAAAGTGTGTCTGACAGGCTAGACTACATTTTTCATAAAACATAGTAAACATGATTATGATTAAGATTTCACAAAACATTTAGCATGTTTTTACCCTATTTGGTTGTTTTGGTGAAGTTCATTATCGTCTTTTGTCCAGTAAATACGACACATGTGGAGGGGAATCCACAACTGTTACCTTGCAACCACATTGTAAAACTGGGCCATAGACAACATAAACAACACAAGAGTGTCAATGTGACAAATATTATAACTTATAACATTTTAATTGTGAAACTGTGTCAGTTGTGTGTAAATTGTCTTTGCATTTTGACGACACATGTGAAGGGATTCTGTTTAAGAACTTCCTGTTTAAGAACTACTTCCTGTAATTTTCTATTTTTAGTTGTCAATTTCTTCATAAAATACAACTTACCTTCTGTAAAACTATGATAAATATTCACCACAAAGAAGCAACGAAAAATCAGCAGTGAGTGGCGAAAATGAATGAAAGTCAGTGAAGAGAAATTTCAAATTGTCCTGGAAGGACTCAAAACATTGCTAAACAAGGAAAAAAGCAGTTACAGACTGATGATAAATATAAATAACCACAACTACTGCTGAATATTAAGTTTGTATGTGACGTGTGAAAAGAGAAAATCAGAAAAACTACAACAACACTTCTGTTTCTCTCACATTTTTCTGACACAGACTTTAGGCTCACACACAGAAAGACTTTACCTTTATCTGCTTAAATAAGATGTTTTTAATCTGCTTGATGAGTGAATTATTTGTTGTTCAACAATAAAAATGTACTAAATCTTCTACTGGCTTTAGCGAACAAGCTAGCTAAAGTCTGCTCTGTTGTTGTGACAACAACATCAAAGCTATTTTATAAAGTTTCAGCCAAACAAATGCTCCCCGGAGGAATTTAAAAAAAGCTACGGAACATACTTTATCAGGTGTGTATATCATATTTTTGCCACTCAGTCAGAATGTTGAGCATATTTCAAACAAAAGAATGTGTATAACCTCTATTGAATGAATGAGCAATACGTACTAATTTCAAAATACTTCTTGATTAATTTTTCCTGTTTTATATTAAATAATTTGTTTAAGTTTAGTGAACTATGATACTTGTTAAAGGACATATGAATTATTAATTAAAAATAACCTAAACATTTAGGGTGGTCACTACTCTCAGAGTGACTTTTGGTTAAATCTACAAATTTGACTTTTTACTACACTCTTAAAACAGATGTGTTAATTTTTCACCCAATTCTTGTGTTTCAGCCGTTTTAACACATGTTGTGTTAAAATTTTGAAGACTTGTGTAGACATTTTAATTTTCTGTGTAAACGAGTGCTACACAAACCTATCAACCAATCACATTGCAGGACGCATAGAACAAACTTGTGTTAACTGAGTAACCAATCATGTTACCGAACCCACAACACATCTTTGTGTTAACCCGTTATCCAATTAGAGTGTAGGACACACAACAACATAAAATGTAGTCAGAGATATTGTAATAGCAGTTGGCTTGGTGGCTGAGTGGGTAGCATGCATGTCCCACAGTGCAAAGATGCCAGGTTCGATTCCAGCGTTCCCCAAATCCAGAATAAACTTTGTTAAAGCTGGCTAAGTACTAAATAGAAAGAAATAAGGAAGAATGAGAAACACATTTAACTATGCTGAATCACAACAAACGTGTTAAATGTCCAAACACAATCACCGTGTTAAAATCAACACATATTGCGTTGTCATAACACACTAATGTGTTAAAAATAACACGTTTGTGTTGTTTTCAACACATCTGTTTTAAGAGGACTCAAACACTTTGAAAAACAGTTTATTAACTCAAAACATCTTTTGATTTCTACTCAAAATAACGTAATCAGTTTCATCAAAATGTTGTCCAAACTAGTCCAAACTTTTACAGTGTTTGTCCCACTAAATCTTAAAATGTAAGGATGTGATATAATTTGTGCAAATAGTTGTCAAAATCTACAAGAATAATGTCCACCTGATTTTTAATTAAACTTTATAAACCCATAAAATGTAATCAGACCACTGCATTTCCACTTTTAAAGCCGTTTGTGTTGTGTTTTCGCTGTTGAAACTTGAGCAGATTTGGAGACATTGAGAAGGACAGTGTGTCATCATTAATTCAGTGAGAGTCTTGTCCCGGGGCCAACCACGCTCAAGACTTTGCACAGACGAGTAAACAAACACGTCACGTCCGGCTAAACTCTGCGACAACATGCAGCCGACCTCGAACCCAAGGGCAGACGACCTGAGGCAGACACACAAGTACAAAAGCTGAAAATGTTAGCGAAAATAAAGTACAAAAAAAAAGTATAAATAAAAAAGAACATGGAGACGTTTTCTTATCTAATGTGGGCAATGTGTCAATAAAAAAATTTAGGCCTGTTATTTTCAAATCAGTTTGTTTACACGCTTAAAACGCGTGTCTAGTTAAAAATAAGGTAACTGACTTTCACACAGGAAACACGATTTAGGTTTTAAATTTATCTTATCACTGTAACAACATTCACAAGTAGATGTGAGTTAGAAATTATTGAAGCATCAAAGGAGCAAATGTATTCTATTTATTTTTCTAAAGATTTATCAAAAATGTGAAAAAGTATATTTAAAAAATTTCTGTTGAGAAGAAAATGAAACCAAACTGTTGTGGTAAAAGACAACAAAAACTCACATTACACTGTTAGTTTAGGCAGGAGCCAAATATGCAGCACACAAACAAACCAACACTCAACTAGGGATGTCAAGATTATCAGGTTAATCGATAATCGTGATTATTCAAGCCACAATATAATCGTAAGAACAAAAGAACAATAATCGTGACTAGCTCAAAAGCTAAATTTAATATTTTTAGTTCACATTGTAGATACAGAAATGCAAAATATCAGTTCTGTTTTGACATTGACCAGGTTTATAAGGGAAACAAAAGTGATATTTAATCAGCACAGATGTTATTTATGCTCTATTATCCCAGATAAATAAATGTTGTTTTTATTTTTTATTAGCGTGAAAAGTATATTTGAGATTTTATGAGACTTGTTATGGATACAAAAATTCAAATATTGGAAAAAATCTATTTGCAACACCAGAAAGTTTAATAATGAATATTGTTTTTGGCTAAAAATTCAACCAATCAGACCATCTCTAATAATGGCCATTTTAAAAGCTACATTTTGGCTTTGCCTCTTTTTATTATTAATGTTTTACAAAAGTAAAACAAAAGCGTCTAAAGTTTTGTTTTTTAGTCACATTAAGTTTTTTTATTCACAAGATCTAATATCAAAAAAGTGGTCACGAACTTGTGGAAAAGTGACGACATGTTAGACAATGAGAATGAAAGAAAATGAAAGATTGCTCATGCCAACAGTAATCGTGAACAATCGCTAAATCGTGATTGTAGTCTCACAATAATCGTAACGCTTACATTTGATATCGTGACATCCCTACACTCAACACCTTAAATAATATAGTCCGTTTGTTGAGGAATTTAATTGTTGTGGTGCAAGGTGGTGTCCTTTATCTCCTCTTGACAAACAAGCTAACCAAGCTCTGCACAGAAAAATCTTCTTTCATTTTCACAATATGTAGACTAAAGTTAATTTGAGCAAAACAACATGCCCATGAAAAAAACTAAAAATAAAATAAGGGTGCTGGTTTAAAAGTCCCATAATACGCAAAAGGTACTTTAGTAGCTCTTAGCCATTTGAGAATGTTGTTACTTCACCAAAAACATCTTTAAAGGTGTGTTTAGTTTCATTCACAAATGTTTATGTAATCCAGAATTCTTAAACTGTCTAAAGCTCTACAGTAGAAAAGGCTTTGTTCCACCTTGTGATGTCATGAAGTGGTAGTTTTATTGTTAGGTGCTATTTTTTGCATCATTTTAACTCTTTACTTGATGGAACACCAGAAGAACCTTCACTTGAGGCATGGTTTAGATTTTCAGCTTGTAAGATTTCCATAAAAGTCTTCAATTTTGTAAGTTAAACTGAAGTGAAACAGTTCAAACATGGTTAAAAAAAATAGCTGCAGCTTCAAATTTGCAAGTTTAGCAAATCCAAGGCTGAAGAAAGTAATCAGGTGGCTCTAGTGAAGGTGAGTGGAGTTTAAAACACAATGAGGCACTTTCTGGATTTTCACTTAATGACATCATGAGGAGGAACTGCGTGTTTTCAATCCAAGGAAAGAATACCGCTTTAACATGAAGGATATTTGAGCTAAAATGTATTAAAGTATTAAAGCTTATTTAAGCAATCAGAGACTTGGATAAAGACTAACAATGAAATGATCTTTGAGCTGGAGGGATATGAATTTATTGGTGTCAGTAGACAGAATAAAGGAGGAGGAGGAGTAGCACTTTTTGTTGAGAATTCTTTAGAATTGAAAATTGTGAATAAATTGACAACTGTGATTGATGATGTTTTGGAGTGTGTAACAATAGAAATTTGTAAAGAGAAACAAAAAAAATGTAATTGTTAGTTGTGCTTACAGAGGCTTGTAATGTACTACATGCTTGATGAACATACTCAAATAAATTCATTCATTCATTCATTCAAGATGAAGCAAAACTCAACATCAGGCATGTTTTTAATGATGAAACAACATTTTAAAGGGTGAAAGCTTTGTATAATATAGGACCTTTAAGGTTAGTGATCAGCACCTTGGACAGTTCCTGTTTACAAAATAATTATAATTTAATAATTCAATGCCTATGAAAAGTAATAATACCTAGTAAGACTAGTAATTAACTAAATTATTGTTTACTTGCCCAGGAAACTGTCAGTTGTGTCAGATTCTATTTTAAAATCTAAAAAACTTCCTGTAATTTTCAAGTTTTATTAGTCAATTTTAAGCAATATTAGCTGTCCATCATCTGCCTTACATATAGTAGCCTATATATATATATGGTATAGATGAAAACTATAATCTATATAAAAATATTAAATCAATTTATTTGTATTTTTTCTAGTCTGCTGTTCAAGGACTGCGTGTTGCAACAATGGGAAATCTTGTTTCACTCAAAATATAAAATTTACCACAGTTTCTGGTTAAGAATTAAAATTATCCAAGTTAGTTTAAGGAGATTTGCATGATCTTGAAAGGAGGCTGAAGTTTGATCCGTTTTGACGTTTGTAGTCCCAACAATAACCACTAGATATCACCAAAAACCTCCCTTTCCCTCACAAATCCATCCGCGTTTTCACACAAAAGGGGGCGTCGTCTGGGCTCAGAGCGTTGCATTGTGGGAGATCGAGTCTTGTCACGCTCCATCTTCTCTCAAAACGTAAACAAAAGGACTACATCCCCCAGCGTCAGGGGCGTGTACGTGACTCCGGCGCCTGACTGGAGCTCGGTACAAGGGTAGCGCAGAGGTGACCCTTCCTTCCCCGTCTTGTCCGCCCCGAGTCCCGCTCAGGAGAAGCACAGCACATCCTCACCGCACCGCAATGGTAAGATGACTTTGCGCTGATATTTTAACCATTTGCGCATCGTTTTACGCACATTTCTAAAGCTAAATTCACTATCTTTTCCTTCTTTACCGCTGTTTGGCATCTTTGCGTGACATTGGCAACATTACAAAGGATGCACTCAAGTTGGAGAGATGCGCAATTGTCAGTTTTGACGCAACTTGTGCACAATGTCGTCCAAAAAACGACAATGTGCGGCTTTACGCATTGCTTTGGACGCGATTTATCTATGTAACTTGCAGCTTTCGCCTCCATTTTAATAAAGGTGGCGTGGCATTTGCGTCACCATCGACCTATTTTTTTGTGTGTGTCTTTTTTTTTTTTTTTTTTTATTCAAGCATCGACAGCCAATCAGAGCAGGCCGTTCAACATGTTCAAATGGATAATCCGCATCCGTGAACTGCGAGTTGCGTGGCTTTGGAGCTGAAATTACGCAAAGATAATTGACGTCTCGTGATGCAGAAGTTCTCAAATGCAAGTGCACGTGACGATGTGGAACAATGCACAGTTACTGCATCCAAATACTGAATCTTTCTTGCATTATTGTGGAGGAAATCACAAACATTTGCTGTCATAGCCGTCCTGTCTTAGCCAAGCCTTTGAAATACTGTGTTTTTAGTGTCATTTTGAGGCCTCCATCTTGTAATTTTCCTGTTTATGTTGTGATGTAGCTCTGAAATAAGATGCCAGGATTGAAAGTTTTGAATATTATATAGAAATATAGCTTTTATTACAAGTATAATTGTGCTAGTTTGCATCTGAGAAAGAGAAACTTGTGTTGTTCTTAATCTACAATCTGTTAATGAGTAAAATTCAGATTAACTGCATTCAAATATTAATTTGTCTTTGAATTTAACACTGTAAATGTCTAAATGTGTCCTAAAGCTTTGATAAGCATACACAAATTGTTCTGGAAGAATTTTTTTTCCAGAATTTTATTAGTTTAAAGAATAGAAAATCTGTTTTTTGGGTGTCATGCATAGTAAATTAAAGCAGGCTTCATGTTCGATATGCGCTGTCCTCTCTCCAACCTTCACCCACAAGGTCACTGAACACAGCGTAATGTTTATTTGAGTTGTGATTGATTTGAAGCCATGCAGTTAAACATAAAGAGACCGTGCAACATTACAATAGAAAACTTGCAAACTGTTCATGTTGTGTATGTCTTGTAATGACAAACACCTGCTGCAAACACCTGTCAGGCTAGACTTTGCTGATTTGGAAAGCAAAAACACATTTTTTTCATACTTGAATCAATCTTGACTTTAATTTTTCATGTTATTTACGAAAACTCAATCATAAATCTTTGTTTTCTTGAAAATAAGCTTTACAGACTTCCTGAGAACTGGCAAACTAATATAATGACCGCTTAATGACATCACAAGGTGGAAGAGATATTGGAGATATTGACAAAAGTTTATGATCAAAGCAAAAACACAATTCTGCTTGTATTGTATTGGATGTATGTATTGGATAGTTTAACTGGTTCCATGATGAGGTCTTGTGTTTGTACCTGCCGCTGCCAGTATTTTTCACACTGTTTTGTTTTGTGTTTTAGGCTCAACCAATCCGTGTCGTTGTCACCGGCGCCGCTGGTCAGATCGCCTACTCTCTCCTCTACAGCATCGCCAAAGGAGATGTGTTCGGCCATGACCAGGTAACGCCCAAAACAGGAAAAAAAGCAGCTACAGACTGATGATAAATCTAAACGGCCACAACTACTGCTTAATACTGAGTTTGTGTGTGACATGTACGAAGAGAAAATCGGGTAAACCGTGGCAGAAAACTTGTAACCAACTAGACCTGTCCTGCACAGCCTCATCAGCTGTAAACCTCTATGCACATCATGATCGCTCCGACTCAAAACTCGTATCACTTGACAAGATCGAGTGTCCATATTTCGTGCTGTCAATTAATGTCTGTTATCACCACGGATCTATTATATTATCTGGATAGAAGATTGCTAGCTTGTAGCCGTTGTAAATCAGCCCTAGTGGTCGCTCCAGTGGTGCTGCAGCTGGAAAATCCCTCTACAGGCTAGAAAGCATTTTTTCCCTAGAGCGCAATGCAAACACAAACTGCTCGTGTTTGTCAGAAACGGCATCTACAGCTTTAAAAACTCAGCTTTTGCGGTGATTCTTACCTAGCTTCACATGATAAACTTTTTTTCCAGTTCAAAAGGTTTTAGTTTTGTTTAAAACGTTTTTTTAAGCTTTAGCTTCGGCTACCGCTGCTAACACTGTAACTCCCGCTCTGATTGGTCAGAACGGTCGCGTTTGAGGTTTCAACTTCATTCGGACTCACTCAGCTCAAGCTCGTCCTGCTCCTCGAGGGGGGAGTTTTGGGGGAAACACAACTGTGCATGTTCCATAGCGCACCTAGCAAAAGGCTAAAGCTAATGGCCATGATGGCTACAAACTCCACTGAGCAAAAGCCATTGACGCACTGCGTCCGCCATCCGCTTGGTTCACATCCACTGGGCGTCCCTTAAAAAGCCTCCGGGCATCTCCCACTTTTGCGAGCCTGTTAAGAGGAGTGCAGTTGTGGGTGGAGTAAGTCTCTGACTGTGTGTTTAACTTCACTTAAAAGTTGCGCAAAATTTTTATTTAGTTGGCTAGTTTAATTACACTAGAGCTGTAGGGGAAGCACTACCGCTGAATTTACTTAGTTCTGCTTTAACAACTTTATGTAAATATAATTTCAGACATGAGACATTTTGGATCAACATCAGTAAGTAAAAAGCCTCACTGTTGTTCAGTTAAAGTCCGATATCAAACCTGATCCAGCTAAATTTTATGAATTGGCGCCAACATCCAACACGGTGGTGCAGCGGTTAGCGCTCTGGCCTCATAGCATAAAGGTTCTGGGTTCGACTCCCGGGCTGCCCGGGGCCTTTCTATGTGTCTGCGTAGGTTTCCTCCAGGTGCTCCGGTTTCCTCCTACATCTAAAAACATGTCCAATGTGCCTCCCCTCCCCAGGACTGCAGATGTAAATTAGCTGTAAGCTAGAATCTGGTGCAAGCATGTCCGCCTTTGTGCTAAATGCAAAATTGTACGTTGTCCTTAACAAACATTCCAAAATCCCAGTATCGGATCAGTGCATCACTTAAATACTGTATTACTAACTGAGTAGAACCATTTCTATAACATAGTGTATTGAAAGCATTGCTGGACCCCCAAATTACATAACAACAGCTGAGCCTCTTCACTGCAAAGGATTGTGGGTAATTCTCTGGTGTTACATAATGGAATCATGCATGTTGTATAGAGAATAGAGCAGGTTCTCATGTTTCAGACCTCTGTGTTTGGACATAACACTTTACTGACGCCTGTTTATAGTGGCCTAGTGACATTTGCAGATCATTGTAAGGACGTTAGACCAGTGCTTTCTTCTGCCATTGGAAAAAAACTGCAGCCAGATGCTACGACAATCATTCGGTCTAAAAATAAAACACTGGCCACATAACATTCCATTCCTTACAGTGGACAAAGTGTATTCTTTCTAAATGTAGGGCTGCAAGATGTGCTGTAAGTGATTCACGTAGCATATTTTTATTGTGGTTTAGGGTTTCAGTTTTCTCTCAAATCAATAATAATTGATTTGAGAGAAACTTACTTTGCAAAATGTGAAGTTTGAAAATGATTTTTTATTCAACTACGACAGTACTCGGTTGTCCTATTTTTCACAAAGCGCTGCATTTATCATAGAAAAACACAGTTTACAAACTTGCAACCAAGGAAGTTAGTTACTCCAACTTTAATTGCATACAGTTGTCTACTTGTGTTGTAATATACAGCATATCTTGTTTTGTTCTGTATAACAACACATAACTTTGAAGTTAAGCTCAGTGGCTAGATGTGGTTCATAATATATACACAATGGAAAAGCTATCTTATTCCCTCAAAATCCAGACCGATGCCTTTACTAGAATATGGTCTAAATGGGCTGGTTATATCAAACATGTAGGCCTGAGATTGGATTTTACATGACGCATTATGCATTGTAATTGTCTAATGTTTATCTTTAAGAAGTAAGAAGTGAAACTCCCTTTATGTTCAATTTGTTTTTGTTTTTATTGTCTAAAAAATGGGCCTGCAAGTAGGTATTGCTGATGATGACTATGAAAGGATATTGCTGGTGTATTTATTTATTTTTATTTTCTTTTTCATTGTAATAATTGCACATATTTTCTTTATTTATTTTCTTCTCACATGTATACCAGGAACTTGTAAGAGATTTTATGTTGAAAAGAGCATATCCTGTACTGTCTATAAATGCTGGCCTTAATAAAGAAAAAAAAAAAAAAAAAAAAGTTAAGCTCAGGATTGGCTTGTTTTAAAATGCATGCAAGTCTTTTTGTCATTTCTCCTGAAAGTCGAAATGTGAACAAAAATCAATCTAAAAATATAAATTATAAATCAAACTAATATGTAAAAAACCCTGCAGTTTTCCTAAGCCATACAGACAACACAATTGGAATTATTATACCATTTGTAATATTGTTCTGCCTTTAGAGCCAAATCGCTTTGGCAAAGTGTTTATATAAAGCCGTGTTTCCGCTGCATTCATTTCTAGCAAGTCTTGCATTGTATTGCATGTAAACCTTCATTTTCAAAAGAATAGTGATGATTAAATTCCTTTATATATAACATGTTTTGAGAAAGCTGAGTTAAACCTAGCCAATTCAGGCCCTGTTCACACTTGTGCAAGCTTAGGTGTTTCAGAACAAATATTTGACCTAAACCACACATCATCCACATGAAGCATGCCACTGAAAATGGGTAGGCCTATTTCTGAAACCAGGTCCCAGAGTGAAAAGATTTAAAAACTCCGGTTTAACGTCTCCAATGTTATGCTGTATCTGAAACTTTTTTTTTCCCATGACATCACTGCCCCAGAGTCACGTCTCATCTGCAGAATGTACTGACCTTTATATGATGTTCACTCCGAAAATCTGCTGCGTCAATGCACCATAAACCACAGAAAACAAACTTAGAATTTAAATAAATCCATACAATCTCCATTAAATCTGTTTTGAAGCTATGTCAAAATATTCCAAAGAATCTGAAGCATAAATCCACTTTCTGAGTCTCTTCTGTAGGTTTTAGATCCATGTTGTTTATTCAGGATGTTTGCAAAGTTCAAAAGAATTCTCCAGTAAGTTTCTGTTTACATTCAGCAACTTTTCTGCGCATGCTCAGTGTCAAGTCTTCCTCTAGTTTTGTGACTTTCTGTGTTAGTGTCACAGCATTGTTACACCAGCTTCAGGGTGGTTTACTGATCCTAAGACAGCTCCATGTTTCTGCATTTTGTTTTTAAAATTATCGTCTTGTTTTCATGTGAGCAAGACCTTAGTGTCCTTTGCTTTGAACACAAAATGTAATGTAATAGACTCTCCGAACAATCCCCAATATTTTTTCGTCCAGCAATTTAGACCCCCTTATTTAGAAATATTCTCAACCTAGAAGCCTACTAACAATGCTTCAGTATTTATTTGGCTAAGAGTGCCTCAGAGTTTATAAATAAATGCTTGACCTACTAAAATGATCACCAGGTGCAGCCAAAGTTCTCGCTCTCTGCTCCTCGGATACTGATAAACGGTTGTGTGACTTGTCTCGGGGTTAAACTGATTCTCGTGCTGGACATAGTTGGTACATTCTTGGTCTCGGCGGTTCAGTCAGAGCCTCGTGTCGCCAGTGTCGAGTGTCAAAGGTCAAGACAACACAGCCTCACATATGCCTGCACTCAGCTCTCATTCATAAATCATCCCGCGCTATAGGCCGCAAGCTCCAGATGCTCAGTTTGTCCTATTTTGAATTTTAAAAAATATGTTTGGATAAAAAAAAAAACATATTGGAAATTTGAATTGCAGCAAATCAATCTAGACTCTATATTAATGGTAATTGTCAAGCTTTATGGCTTAATTTTTATCCCTGGAGTTTTTAAAATTGATTAATGATGGTTAATTCTGTTGTCGTGGCAATAGCAAAGTTTCACAAACTTGTTTGTTAATGACAGTTGGTGATTTAGGACATTTTATCTGCAGCAAATGGACTCTGAAATTCCTTTTTTATGGAGAAAACCGTAATAAGTTTAACTGTGTGTGTGATCCTAATGTCATGAATGCGAAAAAAGCTAAAGTCTTGCTGTTTATCTGCTTTTCTACAACTGTTTACCTGATATTTCTTTTTGCTTGCAAAAAAAATGCAGGTATTCATTTTAGCTACCAAACACCTGTGTTAATTAGTCCTGACCAATCGTATGTTGTGATGTCACTTTTTAAAAACAGCCCTGGAGTATTTGTTTTTCATTAATTTCTTTAAGATGGAAGTAACTAATATGTCATAGATCTTTCTAACAAACGTTCCTGTTTTTCCGTAGCCGATTGTCCTGATCCTGTTGGATATCACTCCCATGTTGCCGGTGCTGGACGGTGTGGTGATGGAGCTGCAGGATTGTGCTCTGCCTCTGCTCAAAGGTAGGGTTGAAAAAAAAAAATCGATTCCCCGATACTAAAACTGGTATCGATACTAGTTTAAACAAGTATCGATATTTTAAGCCTCACCCCCTCCCCCTTTCGTATGCTAAGACCCGCACCCTTCTTTTCTCATTGGAGATGGAAATGATGAAACCATCAAATACTGTAAATATAGCCTATATACTACATAAACGGCAAATGTGTCTGATAATAGAACAAGCCCAGTCTTAATGTAAAGGTTTATGAATCAAGTTAATAATAAACAAATAATATATTAAAATACTATTGTTTTAATAATATCAAAAAGAAAAAACGAAATTTAAAAAATAATAATTAAAAAGTAAAAATTCTATCATAAGAGAAAAATTTTAAGTTGGTACCGTTGTATTGAAATCTGTATCGAATATAAATTGTTTTTTTTCCAATTATCAAATTGAGTTTGAAATTTTAGTATCGTGACAACACTACTCAGAGGTCAGCACTTTACTCTAATAATGAATGAATAAAAAAGAAAAATTTGATATTTTATAAAAGATAAAAATTATATAAATATTAAGATATAAATTATAGTGGAAGCTCTTCAATGTCACACATTTTAAAGTGGTCTCATGATTCCATTTAGTTATGCTTCAATGCAATACTGGAATCAAATATTATCACAGATTCATGAAGTTTTGCAAAATCTTGTAGCAGTCTCATAATAGTGCTTCACTCCATAGCCTGTTGTGCCTCTAATTGAACAACAATGAGTCTATTTACTTACTGTCTGATGTGGCCCCCAGAACATGTCATAATGTTATTTTATTCACATAAAGATGACACAACGTAAGGTTTCTGTAGTCTTAAAGCTAAAAAGTCTTACATTAAAAACTTTTAATTTACTTTGGCTATTGTAGATCTTAAAAATGTTTGCACACATCTTACATTAAAAAAAAAAGCAAATTCTGTCAGATTTTCTAAACTGTTTCCATGCTGCTGCAGCTTTGTCAGAAAATTCTCAATATATTTTCAATAATCTAACACATTAGTGTTTGTTCTACCGCTATTTGATTGATGGAACAGATGGAAAGCTTCATAAATGTAGCAAAATATAAAATGATATCTCAAGAAGCAGCTTGGTGAAATACTGATGGTCATGACTCGCACTCATTTTTCACAGGATAAGCACATTTCTATTAGTCGTCCACCTTTTAATTTGCAGCCCTTGATGATAAAAGACCCCTTAACTAGTCTAAACTTATTGAAATTAAGGAAAATGACTCACTAACTTCTGCTTTATGATTGTGATTGACTAAACCTCTTGGTCAGGCAGGCGTTTTGATCCCATGTGTTTTTTTTATGTTTAAGACTATTATGGACGAGAAGGAGGAGGGAGGTGTGTGGTGGAGGAGCTCTGTGATTGGCTGCTGCTCTGCCTCAATAATCGACCAATCACAGCAGCGGTGGCACAACATTGAGAGGAGCAGAGTAAAGTTCAGGCAGATACCAGGATGAGGAAAAGGCATCTTATCGACAGAGTTCAGCAGTCTGGATATTATCTGGACGCTTTAAAAGATACTGACGTAAACATTGTAAATAATTGGCAAGAGCAGATCTTTGTGTAGCTGCCACACTACACAGTCCTTAATAAAAACATTACCTTACCTTTGCAGTTTTCTTGCTGCCAAATCACAGTTTTGATTTATCACGTTTCATGTACATTTAACAATTACAGAAAAGTGTGAACTTTTCAGAAATCAAAATTGTGATTTTTCTGAACCTTCAAGTGTTTAAAAATTATTGAAGGATCCGACACGTGGAGTGTCATGTTTAACATTACTTTTTAGACTGCCTGCCTGCAAATGATATACTTGCTACTTCCTTAATGCATTAAATCTTAATAAGTTCAAAAGTTTGGACAGCACTGCTTTCTTTTTGTATTCATTATTTAGGACTATGTTTTAGGTAATGCTCCATGTAGATGAGCACATCATGTCTCCACACGTCTCACAAAACCTGATAATCCTGTTTAAATTAGGGCTGGGTCAAATTTTGTTTAAATAATTAGTTGAGTGATTATTTTAAACATACACCCATTTTTTTCCTCTTTTATTGCATAGTTACTTTTCTATATTGGGTGTTTTAGGGAGTGTTACTACTCTGTAGTTGCTATGTCGAAATGCCTCAGGGCAGCTGTAGCTTCAATGTTAGTTTGTCTTTGTAAACTGTATCTAAAAATGAATAACGGTCGTGACTTGGACTTGAGTATTTTGATGACTTGATGAAATGGACTAAGATTTGGGGCTTGACTTGGACTTGTCTCTTTGACTTTAACTTGTCTGTCTTTGACTTGGGTCTTGACTTGGATTTGTCTCTCTTGAGGGTCTTTCACACTAACACAATGCCCAGTCGCTTTTGGTAAGGAGGACCGATGCAGCATCCAAGTCTCTTTGAGGCGCATTGATGTAAAAGAACATTCACACAAACACAAACAGCCACCAGTCGCCAAAGTGAGCATGTACGTGATGTAATGCTTAACAAAAATGAGATAACATAAGCTGCACGCGAGTAGTTGTCAAACTCGAACGGCAAACAGATTTTACCCTATTTCCCGCTACAGTCCAGCCTTCGTACTGCGATCGCTGGTACTCTTCTGTCTTTTCCTCGGACCAAAAAGTAGCCATTCTCCTCCATACTTATGTCCCGTTTGAACAATCCATGCTCTGCTAAATACTGTTTTTTCATAAGCGCCTATTTCGATTTCCACACGATTTTCCTGCACACTGATTCACTGGTTCTCCTGTAGCCCACGGGCCAATAAAACAGCTGCTTATGTGGCAACTGGTGATTGCTGGCAACACAGATTCTTCAAGCAGGTTGTCAAAATCCTGCTTCCACGACTCTGCATTCCTCTGACTCCCGACAACCCAAGTTACGCCAAACACACGAGAGCCACCTGTCGGCAAATGTTACCAGACCAATTTAGACTGGCGACCCTCTGCTTGGTGTTAAAGACCCTTTAGACTTTAAACTCAGACTTTTCTCTCTTTGACTTGGGACTTAACTCAGACTTGTTTCTTTGAATTGGGACTTGAATCGGACTTTTCTCTTTGACTTGGACTTGTCTCTCTTTGACTTGGGTCTTGACTCGGACTTGTCTCTCTTTGACTTGGGTCTTGACTCGGACTTGTCTCTCTTTGACTTGGGTCTTGACTCGGACTTGTCTCTCTTTGACTTGGGTCTTGACTCGGACTTGTCTCTCTTTGACTTGGGTCTTGACTCGGACTTGTCTCTATTTGACTTGGGTCTCGACTCAGACTTGTCTATTTGTAGTACAGTATGTATATGTTATTATAATGGTTTGATACTTTCAATGTCACTCTGCCTAAACTACCGTGTCCCGTCTTCTTTCAGAGGTGATCTCCACAGTCAAGGTGGAGGAGGGCTTCAAAGACATCGATGCGGCCATCTTGGTGGGGTCCATGCCCAGGAAGGAGGGCATGGAGAGGAAGGACCTGCTCAAGGCCAACGTCGCCATCTTTAAGACCCAGGGAGCGGCGCTTGACAAGTACGCCAAGAAGACCGTAAAGGTACGCTCATGGAACATAGTTTGAGAACCTTTGCTAGCATAAGTCATCCAAGAATTTCTTTGGTAGATTTCAACCTCACACACATTGCTCATTGCTTAAAGCTGCATCTCCAGACTTTCAAAACACAAACTGAAAGAGGAAGGATGGCTCAGCACTGAAGTTTAAATAATACTGCATTGAAATCAAAGCCTTGGTTGGTTTTGGCTGTATTGAATGACTGATTGTCTGATGCAGGCAGTCCGAAAAATAGAAACGAAAGTGCTGCTTCAGTTATACTAGAGTTGGAGTAAAGTTTGTCTGATTTGAAGTGAATGGATTTCCATTTAGTCCAAAGAGCTGACCAAAGTTCCCGTGAGCATTTGTGCAAGGGTTTTAAGTCCACAACACGAGGCTGCTCACGCTGAGGTCAAAGGTCAAGGCGTCACATGAAACGTCTGGGCAGGAAACAAGACTAGTGACAGAAAATGGAAATGTGTCTATTTTTGTTTTGACAGAAATTATGAAAAATAAAAACTTGCGCCGCATATCAGAATGGTGTTCCATTTATAAGAGACCCGCATTTGAAGATATTCCATCACAGTAGAGTTTGGAAATATTTTGAACTGTTTTTTAGAACCACAATAAATGTTAAAATGCTTTCTTTTCACAGGTCCTTGTTGTGGGAAACCCTGCCAACACAAACTGTCTGATTGCCTCTAAATCTGCTCCCTCCATCCCCAAAGAGAACTTCTCCTGCCTGACCCGCCTGGACCACAACAGGGCCTGCTCACAGGTGAGGCAACGAATCTACCACTACAATATTATCACAATATTTCATGATACAATTGTCATACTAAATGTGTGGGAAAGCAATCTATTAATTTTAATTAATCAATAACTATATCAGACTTTAGCACTTTAGTTCTAGCTAGGAATTATTCTGGAGGTTTGGCGTGCATTTTATTGCCTATTATTTATAAATGAGTGATTGTTTCCTGCTCTGTGTGCCTATTTAATTTGTCGAATAAAGTTATTCATTTGATTTTAATGGAGAACAGCAGCTCAGTCATCCACTGCTCAACAAACACTAAAGCAAGGCTAGCCTTCTGGAAAAACATGGTGCCAAAAGTCATTTTAAACAAAGAAAATAATGGTTTTCCCTCAAATATGACGCTGACTGTATCTGTATTGTGATACTGTTGGGATACAACTGAAGAAATCGTGTCTGCAAAGCATTATGGTCTGTGTAGTTTAATCCAGGAGCCTCGTGAATACAAACATGTCCTCTTCTGAGAGCTCCATAGGAAAGCATGGAAAAACTGTGGCTTACTATTCACAGGCCTGTTTCAATGGGAAATGCAAACGATTCATCAAAAGGAAAAGAAAAAAAACATATTTAGGAAATAACATTTTTATTTTCAGAGCAATAAGAAAAAGTGTTTATAATGGAAGTCAATGAGGGGAAAATGGCTTCAACAGAACAAGAGGGAGAAAAAAACTACAAACTGCTTCTGCACAAAAACTACAAAATCATCAAAGTCAAAGTTAGGACTGATTATTAACATGTCCAAGACTGTAATAAAAGGTCCAAACAAATCCAGTTTAGATACACATTGTATATGAAAAACAGGCCATTTTGTGTCACATTTTCACCACCTCTGGAATCTGCTTTTTTTAAACAAGACTTTTAAAAATAATGAATGAATTTTGTAGATTTTTTAGTTAGAGCAGAAGTGGATTGAACAGTTCTAGGCTATAAAAAAAAGTTGGAAGTGCTATATTTTTACCGCAGGCAAAAATTCAAAAAAAGAAAAGGGCCCAACATTAAATTAACAAGTTTTTCTAACAAGTCACAAGGATTTACTCTAGAGCTATTCAACTTTATTTTCACGAAGGCCTGGCTTTTCACACGAGCAGTGGCATTTGGGGCGGAGGTTCACCACACGTTACCACTTTTATCACAGTTTGGGCTCACAATATATCTCATCACATTTGTTTTAGCATTGCAAAAGCCTTACCAATACTTAAATGCAGCAAAAAACAAATGAGGGCTAGACTAGATAGACTACTTGTGCAAATGATACCAGTAAATTCATAATAAATATATTTTCTAATGTTTGGAAGATGGGATGGGGCTGGATTTAGTTGGGGGGCCTGATCTGACATATTGAGTAGCCCTAGTTTACTCATTGCATGATTGCTTATGGTTTTCAACAATTCAAGATAATAGTTGTGCCCACTTGTCTGCAAGATTTGGTAGCGTCTTTCTCTAATTGTAATGTGTTTATTCTGTTGGGCATGAGTCTGAAGTTATGTTTCTGTCCTGCAGGTGGCGATGCGCTGCGGCGTTTCCTCTGAACATGTGAAGAATGTGATCATCTGGGGAAACCACTCGTCCACTCAGTATCCTGACGTGCACCACGCTAAAGTCAGCCTGCAGGGGTCAGCGGTGCCGGCCTACGACGCAGTGAAGGACGAGGCCTGGCTCAGAGGAAACTTCATTTCTGTAAGTTCTTCAGCTTCAGCTTAAAGAAAATTGGTTTGTCATTTTTACGTTGGGGTGTGAAGGTTTGTTAGGGATTGGTTTTGATTACATTTTGAATCAAATTTTTGCTAAAAACATGTTGATAAAAGACAACTGGCAACTGGCCAATACTAATACCTTACCCATATTTCAGAAATGAATATTTAAAAAAATGCAAACATTTACATGTATGAGCTCATCAACTACAACAGCAAATGTGGACTTAAGGAAATATATTGTGTCAAATATAGATACGAAGACATGGAGATAAGAAAGTGATCATCAAATGGTCCAAATATGTAAATAAGTCTAACAACGCTAACAGTAGCTGCGGGCTAAATGCTAACGTGATGCTAGCGCAGCCTGGGGTATTTTCCACAACAGCAGAACTTTACTTTTCTGAGATAACTCCACATCAGCAAACTCTTTTGTATCTTTGTTCTATATACTTTCTTTGCGTCTTACGAAGTAAAAGTTCTGTTTTCCATAAGACTTTCCCCATAACTTGCAAGCCACGCCCCCAAATATGACTCTTTGCCGACTGTATCTATACTCGGTCTGTGCTGAGAGGTATTTCCGGCCTGTGGTGGGAAAGTCACTGACATCAGACGCCAAACACTTTTGGAATATGCCACATCTGTGAGACTGTGGGAAGGATTATCTCGATAAAGAAGTCCTCACTGACTTGTGTTCAGGTCCTGAAAAATGAGAGCTTTAAATTCTCCCAAGGAAAATCTAAATCAATATAAAATCCTCTAATAGTGATTTTTTGGTTTCAGACGGTGCAGCAGCGCGGAGCAGCTGTGATCAAGGCTCGTAAACTGTCCAGCGCCATGTCGGCCGCTAAAGCGATCTGTGACCACATGAGGGACATCTGGTTCGGCACCAAAGAGGTCAGACTCGCCACAATATTTACATCAGGATTATGTTTTTTAGAACCATCTGTATTGTGCTATTTTTCCATATTATAATGTTTCTTTATTTCAAGCTGCGTTTTGTTTTAGACGTATTTAGACACACAAATGCAAATTATACAGGCTAGATTCTGCTGTCAAAATGCACTGTTTCACTTTATGATGTCATTAACAATGAGTGCTTGTGTCAGAGTCACTTTTTATAGATAATTTAGTTAATGTATTAAAGTTGTTCCCTCTTGCCCTTGTGACACAATATAGTAAAACTGTTTGTACATCCACAAGGAGGCAGCAGCGTCTGCTTTCCTGCAGCGTTTCCACAGATCTGACTCTGTAGTTAAATATTTCTTTTCTCTTTCCTCAGGGTGAATTCATCTCGATGGGAGTTCACTCCGACGGAAACTCCTACGGCATTCCCGGGGACCTCATCTACTCTTTCCCTGTTCAGATCCAGGTCAGTGCCTCAGAATGATGCAAAACATGGAATAAGGACAAACTTTTTTCCTTCAGGTTTAGTCAATAAGATGAGCTGTATCGGTTTTAATAAAACACTTTCTAGTTGGATTCAGACAGCACAAAGTGATCTCATTTTGATCCTGAGAATACTTTTTACAGTTTATGTCCTAAGACAGAAAAAGGAAAGAGTGGAGCAACACGAAGATCGATTTTCCATTTTTCTTCAAGCAAGGCCAATATAATGTTTGAACCAGCCTGTTCTAAAGAACAAATGTAAAGGGACGTTTCCACCAGCCCTACTTTGCCCTACTCTACTCAGTTCTACCTGACCTGGTTGTGTTTCTATTAATTTGGTACTATATCCATAGCACCTGCCCACAACAAACCAATATCCATGGAAGCTTGGCAGTAACCATGGATTTCACCAGCCTCTCTGGCCAATCAGCGGTTAATTAGAACCACTGACCTATAGAACAGTTTAGTCCCTGCTAGGCCTGGTTAGATCCAGGTACTAAAAACGATCTGGTCCCAGAGAAAGGCCTGGTGGAAACGCTCCAAACCAGGGCAGAGTCGAGCCAAGTAAGACTTTTGGAAACGCCCTATAATGCTTAATTTTAACACTTTATTTTGAAGAAAAATCTGCACAAAATGTTTCACCACAAATATGCGAGACATGAGCGTAGTCACAAGACTCATGTAATTTGAAAGGGGAATTGAAACTGGCCTGACAAAGAAGTTGGCTGTTATAAAGTATTGACCGTGTTCATCAACTGCCAGCTGTCTTTGGTTTTAGTCATGAAAATATTTATTTTGTCAGTTTAGATTCTACTATACAGTATAGAGAATGATCAAACAATAAAAAGGCATAAACTACAAATGTTTGTCTCTGTTCAGAACAAGACCTGGAAAGTCGTGGACGGTCTCTCCGTCAACGACTTCTCTCGAGCCAAGATGGACGCCACAGCGGCCGAGCTGGTGGAGGAGCGCGACATGGCCCTGGCCTTCCTGTCACAGTGACTGATCCAGAGTGACTTAAGCCCCGCCTCCTCGCGCCTCTGAAGACTCCGGCTGGTCTCTTGAGTTTGTTGAGCTGTGGTGTGTGTGTGTCCTGGCCTCTTCTTTAGGTTTATGTACAAAACCTGTTTATAAACGATCGCGTCTGGCCTCTGAGTGTAGCACTGAGCTGTAGATGAATCCCCCCACAAACTGTAAAGGAACGTGTTTTTGTCACCAATAAAAACACTGAAACTAATCAAAGTGTGTGTCATGTTCATCTTTATAAAATTATTTAAGGCACCAGTGTTTTTTTTTTTTTTTTACTAATTCTGAATTTCTGAATCCATTGGAACAAATGATTTGACTGTAAGTAAGAAGGCAGCATCTACTTTAGCTTATAAATTTTCAGAAGTTGGTTTATTTTTATGAGAAAACTGACCAAATTTTATAAATTATAGAAAAGTGGGCGGTACCACACACACCCCCTTGGTGCCTTAAGAGGTTAATATGCAGTTTTTTTTATCATATCTTTATCATACTTTAATTTGGTTTTGTCTTTTTACCCACATTGAGCACAGCCTCCATCAGTAAAACAGCTGGTGTTAAATAGATACTCCTGTTCTTCTTCTCCCAATAACTTATCACAATCCAGCCACAGTCCTGAGCGAGATCCGGGTTCAGATCCTGAAGCTGGGTCTGTGAGATTCGTGGGGGTCCAAACGAAAGCACATGAGGTCTGTAACACTTCATTTGCACTGATCTGGGAACAATGTGCGTTTGGTGCCAGTGAAATCCAAATCAAGACACAAATAAGGCCTGATTCCACACGGTTTACCACCAAACCGAATCAGATGGAGAAGGAACTGTAATTAAAGCATTGAAGTGCCTGTTCTAATGCAATGTGGGAATAGTTTAAGGCGTTTAAAGAAACAGTCAGCAGGGGGCGGTAAACGATGCAGATGAAGTGCAGTAATAGTCTGCACCTGTAGATTCACTAAGAAAAAAAATACCATCTTAAAACAAGTACCTTTTTTTTACTTGAAATAAGTAAAAAAAAATGCCTTTTTTATTTTAGCTTAGTCCTTAAGGGCAGTGATTCTTTAATTTTGTTTCAGTAGCAAATTTCAAAATAACAACCACAGGCGTTTGTAACCCCCAAACTCAAAATGTAGTCTACCTGCATACTGATGATTTAGTCTTTAATCTCAATTTGATTTGATTTTTGAATACATAAGCCTAATTAAATCTGTCTACCACTGCATTTGAAAGGGGTCAAATTTTGTTTAAGATATGAAAGTTCAGCTAAACGAATCAGAAATCCTTTTTGACCCCCAGGTTGAGAACCATTTCTTTAGACTCTTTAGCTTCAAATAAACTTTAAAACAGGCCCTCTAAATAATTTCATGTAGCCCCCAACAAATATATTATTACAATGTGACTCTAAAACATCAAAAAAGGCAACAGAATTCAGCAAATTTCTTACAATGTGTCCAAAACTTTCCAGGGCAGAACAGTTGGAGCCTGCTTACCCACTTTTATTTACTTTATGACTTGTGTGTGTTTGATATAAATGTCACACATATTAGAATATATACTACATTAGGCTTTACATGGCCTAATATGCTTATTATAGAGTATAACACAGTGAATTCTGTATTTGAAAATGTGACCCTCAACCAACTCTGACTTTGATTCTTTCGGCCCCAGCTTCATTTGAGTTTGAGACCCCCCCTTATCTTCATTGAAGAAAAATAGTGCTTGTCTTTCAAAAATAAGTGACCCCAAACTTTTAAAACAGTAGTGTGTATCTCAAATCTAGGATTGTTGTCCAATGCTCATGTCAGTTTCAACTCTGTTTTTGTAAAGTTTCAATCCTGGTCTAGTCTTGGTTCATTCCAGTTTTAGTCCTCGTTATTGCAGTTAGTCTGGCTCAGGTCCTGGTCTAATAATAAAAATCTATTCTACTGATCAAAGTAACATTTGTTCTACTTTCTGAAATAAGGAAAAGCGCAGAGAACATGCAGTTGATGAGTCTGCCCACTTGGTGTCAGTATCAGCCCGTCCAGTCCTGTCTCTGAGGATTTATAAACCAGACTCATTGTAAAGGGAGTTTCCTGCTGCTTTTCCTCCCTTTTCTCTCATGTCTTTATGTCTCCACAGACACCTGTCACATTACAAACAACTGGATCTTCAAACAGAAGCACTCTTCTCTACATCTTGATACTGAGAAGTGTTTTGAGGATATGTTCAAAGTGCTATGCAGTAACTTTTATTATCCTGTTTGAATCTTTTCCTTATTGTCTACTTTCATCCTTAAATGTAAAAGACCTGGGCCTCCTGACTACTTTTCTCTGTTTTTGTGTCAATTTGGTAAAGCATTTTGGGAAACTTTAGGTTTACATTCATATACTATAGAAAATAGCACAATTTATTGTACAATTGCATTAAAAGTGCACTGTGTAGTTTAATTTCTGGAGGTAAAAACTACTACAACTACACAATTCAGTAGAATTAAAAAGTTAAAAGTTTTAAGTTAAAACCAAAGTATGGTTTTATCTTAAAACCAAAACTTGGGACATTTAGAATAATGTCACTAAATACAGTTTGGTTTTGTTGAAAACGTACAAAAAGAGACCCACCTCTAGGCCAAATGAAAGTCCATTAGTGGCCAGGCAAGTCTTCTCAAAGTAAATACGCAGATTTTTATGATTTATTAGGTGAACATAGACTGAAATCACCGTCAAAATCAACAGTTACAATTAAAGTCAAAGTACATTATAATAAATTGTAGTTTGATATAATTTAGAGATCTATTCACTCTGAGAAAAAAATCTATTGAACTATGACTGAAGTACAACATTATTGTACATAATGTTTGTTCTAACAGCAGCATTGAACTAAGACTATCTTCCTGTGTGAAACCAGAACTGATGAGCTCTGCCTCTTCAAAGCAACATTTCACTGTAAAACAGTGAGCTCCTTTTAAAGGTCCTATTTACCATGCACAAAGTGTTGTCATAATTTACAGGTTTTTTTTTTTAGTTACAAAACACAATTTTTCTCTACAAAACACTAGAGAAAAACAGAAAGCTGAATTCCTTTGGCGAATAATTTAATCTGATCTTTTGTTACAAAGAGATTGAAACAAAAATATGATATTTTCCGAGCAATAAATACATTTAAATGAGGCTAAAACAATAGCAGTAGTTTGACTATTCAAAGGCTGGAACCATTAACAATGCTAATAAAGGTGCATTGATTTCATAAACGCAGTGAAACACTTCCTGTATCAGTCTTTAAATGACCACAAGGTGAAACAGAGTGATTTGAGCTTGACAGAAGAATGCAGCCAACATTTAATAGAATTGTGAGCTAAACATGTGAAAATGAAACAGAACTAATCTCCAGCCGTGTTTTTGATAACACTGACATACAAAACATGCTGTAATACAGAATCCTTATATTGTTCCAGTCGTGATTTATGTCTTCTCTGTGTTGTCCTCCGTGTTTAATCCCGCCCAAACCTCCCGTGCGCCGGCCCATTAGCCCCGGTCCTGTCACTCGCTGCCCTAATGGTGTTACAGCCACGCAGCTGCACCTACAAACACGCACTTAAACCCCACATCGTCGCGTTATTACCGACCATGTGTCCAGCTCTTACCCACTTTTATGTGTGTTCCTGAAGGCCACTGATCAAAAACATGCAACGCCGGACTGCAGCCCCTGGTCTGGTTTGGTGGTCTTTCCCTTTCCTGGTGGTCCCAAAGATTTACAACCATGCCATGTTGCAAAGCGGACAATTTGTACTAGTTTTTTTTGTCTGCAGAAGGAGAGCAAAGAAAGATTGAGACTAATTTCCACATAAGGTGTTGTGTCAGAGATTGGAGGTGTTTGGGTAAAAATGGCGGTCTTTTGGGGGTGTAAACACGATAATGGTTGTAATGATAGGATCACCAGCAGCAGCAGAACCACACAGGGAGTCGTGCAGCCGCCCCGGGCCTGACGCAGAGCTGTACCTGGGCTTCATTTTGTGAGGCGGTGGGAGATCCGCTAACAGGAACTGAGCCCCGGGCCCTGGATGCAGTCATACCGGCTATTTATACGCTCGAATTCACAGTCATTACACAAAACAGTGCTATTTCGAGGCGGAGGCATGCACTACTTTTGTGTTTGTAATGCTATCTAAAGCCAACACATTTTGAATTAGGTCCTCACAAATGTTCAGTCCTCTTTAGTTGAATTACCTTCAGCTTTTGCAGAAGCATTGTCCAAATCCAAATATCCCCAAAGTAGTGTCATTAACCCCTGCCGTACACTGAGTTTGGTGAGACTTGCGCAAGAATCAGAAAGTGCTTCAAACCAATGGGCCCTTGTACACAGACCTCGGAGGACTGCGAGAACACGTTCGAGAGTCGCGCAAGTGTGTGGAAAAGATCCGTAGAAAGTCGGTTTGTCTTGGAGGTCGCAGTGGTTGGATGCAAATGTCAAGTGAAAATACAAGCATTCTCGCGGTGAATCCACGTAGCTTTGGGCAAATACAGACCACAGTGAACTGGAGCTGATGAACAAGGAACTTTGTAAGAAACTTGAACGTTTCGAACCGAACTCACCTCACAGTCAGTGTACAGGAATATGCTTAAAGGCTCTACCTGCAAAGAGTAACTTTACTGCTCTTCACTTAAAAAAAGAGCTTGTTCTCACTTATAACTAGAGTCAGTCATCAGAGGTTCAGAAATGGACTGAAATCTAACCCTAATTCTTAGTGTAGGAAAATCGGCCAGTGTTCTGTCGAGATTGGGACCTTCTTGTTTAAGATTAGTGCTCGCAGATCAGTAATATTTTATTTTAAATTTCTATTGCTAATCCTCACCCAAGCCAAACTTAGCTGTTAAATTATGCTTAGATGAACAATAAGCATGTTTTCGAGCCTTTTTTAAGTAAATATGTTCCGAAAAGCCAAAACGTAAAATAACCACGAGTTTTGGTTGAAGTCACATGACGACAATATTTGGGTTTAACGGGTAAGTTTAGGCTTCAAGTTTTAAAATGGGTACATTTAGGACTGGATCTTGAAGTAAGATTTACTTGTTAAACCCAAAGAAAATGTTGCTATGTGGCTGTGCTTTCCCAACTTTAAAGATACTGTCAGGATTTAGAAACTGTCTAAAACCAGGCTCTCTCACACAGATCTCAGAACACTGCACACGTGGACAAAGCAGCAGCATAAGTCTACTGAAAGAATCCATCTCTAGAATCTCTAGTAGACCAATAATGCACTGGAGTCGTTCCTCAAAGCATGAAGGTCGAGGGATTGACTCCTGGGTGACTCTAGCAGCCCGATTTTGCCCTTTGTCCTAGCCGGTCTTAGCGGATGGTCTTAATTATTCCTCTGTTGGCCACTAGTGGCTCTCTCCAAGCTCTATACACTGTCAGTATAGAAGGTGTGGCTCCAGACAGATGTGGGGGTACAGTTTTGTTCATTGAACCTGACACATGCTCACGCCTGTGACAAGTGAGCAGCTGTGTTAGGATCACAGGCAAAAGTAGCTGTAGCAGCAGCTTCAGTTTGAAAAAAAAAAACTATAATAATAGAAGTCAACAGGCTTTATGTAAAAGAAAAGACACATTTTTAGACAAAGTTGTTAAAGTCTGTCAAGTAAATAGACTTTCACCAAATAGATTTCTATTATTATAGTTTTTTCACCAAATAGTTTTCTATTATTACACTTTTTTCCAAACTGAAGCTGCTGCTACAGTAACATTTGCCTGTGATCACTGCTCACTTGTCACAGGCGTGAGCATGTGTCTGGTTCACTGAAGGAAACTGTATCCCCACATCTGGCTGAAGCCACACCTTCTACACTGACAGTGTATAGAGCTTGGAGAGAGCCACTAGTGGCCAACAGAGGAATACTTAAGACCATAAGCTAAGACCGGCTAGGACAAAGGGCAAGATCGGGCTGTAGGTCTTTCTGTGTGGAGTTTGCATGTTCTCCCTGTATCTGCATAAGTTTCCTTCAAATGCTGCCACTAGAAAAATGTCCAGTAGCGCCTCTCTCTCTTCCAGGACTTCGACCTCAGCAGGACTTTTCTACAGTAGTTAATGATCAATTCAATCTAATTAAAATAGACGAGACACAGTGAATATATTTTCACACGAATAGTATTTCTGCACTGAAGCAAAACTGATTTAAAATGTGTTATTTTAAAATCAGTTACTGAACCTTTAAGTTACGATTACTGATGTTGTGCTTCTGGGAATAGTAGTGATTGTAAGCATTTTTTTCCCCCATGTTACTGGTGAGGAGACGGATAAATAAACAATAAAAGTAGCAGTCTTATGTGATGGAAGTTTGATTGAAAGTAAGTCTGGTTAGCGTCAACCGAGTGAGTTTGAACAGTTCTGTAAAACATGTTGTATTGAGTTATGTTAACTACATTTGCGTGTTATACATCAACCTTCATAGTCAGAAAATGAATAGATAGGTTCCGAAGCAATTCATTATCTTTTGACTGGTAAATGTTTTCTTGTTTTCCATTCCGATTTCTGTCCTGCACATGTAGCAAAGGCCTGAAGCGTTTTGCCCGGGTGGAGAGGTTTGTTGGTGTCTGAGTGTTGAATGGAGCAGGTTTTCACAGACCAGGCCACCCATGTTCAGAGGTGTGAGGCCTGAACAGGAGACATAAAGTCATAAAGAGCCACTTACCTGCCCCACGGCTGTAAAATCACACCTCAGAGACGACAGGACAGCATCAGGCCGCGCTCTGGTCCACTCTTGGGTTTGGAAGCTGCTGATCTGACAGGTTTATACAGCAGATGTCCTTCTTGTGTCAGCTAGTTACACAATCTTACCCAAATGCTATAAAAAATAAATAACATAATCAGTGTCAGTATCAACTAATCAACAGTGACTGAACTTTCACTGAACCGCCACAGCTACGTATCTGCAACCGTTGCCTGGAAAAGTCAGACAATATATAAAAAATTGATCGTTGGGTCTCTGTGTCCCTCTTTCGAATTTCAGTGGACGTGACTGACAGATTAATTAGCCAATCAGGGACACGCATCGTCTCCTGTATGAAAACCAACATGGCTGAAAAAAACGATTCTAATGTGAATTTAGATTTTGGTCTAAATGACAGACGACCAATCAGCTCCTTTGTTTAATGGACGTCACGCAAATAAACAAATCTGATTGGCTGGTTTGTTGTGGAGTTGATCTGAAACGCAGGCGGAGAAAGTGGTGACCAGACCCACTCTTGGCAATTTGGTGAAGCGTGAGCTCTGGATCCCAGACAACTGCATCCTCACAAATACCGCAAGAGTAGATCGTCTCGCTTAGCTTAGCTCATGCCAGATTGATATGTGTATCTCTCTGAGGTTGCATTCACAATGCACTTTTCATTCGTTTGCCTGGATAGTTCGATTTGATTGGGTAATCTGGTCCAAAACTTTAAAATCTGGTCCAGTTGGAGAGGTCGGTCTCAGCTCAACTGAATCAAGCCCTGGAGCGGTTTGTTTGTTTTGTGAATGCAAACAAACCGAAAACAAAACAAACAAAACTAGGAAATGAACAGTGACGTGTGAACTACATCAAACATGTGTGAAAGTAACAAGAGAAGGACAGAAGATGATTCAGTATAATTAATTATGATCACACGACTGTATATCACGTTTTTTCCCGTTATTTAGAAAAAACAAAGTTATAAATCTTAGATGGAAGCAAATACAGATAGTAACACTACAGCTCTATTCATCTAATATTTTGTTACACAGCTAAGTGGGCAGATGACATACCTTTAAAAGACAGATTTTCTCAAATAGACAACTTTTTGTTAGGTTTTACTCTGGGCCTTTGTAACGCAGTGAAAGTCCACAGTGTCGTCGCTCCGACACTTGATCTGTCACTCACACTGGGCCGTTAATGTGTATGAGAAGTAGCCTAGTAGGATGATTCATAAAACAAAGCCTGTTTGTTTAGGATGGAGCCGTAGCCGTTGATGTAGTCGAGTAGACAGGTGTCTTCTTTGCTGTTTGCATTTCTGTCCCACAGTGCCTCCACAGGCGAAAGGTAGATGTGTCTCTGCTGCTCTGCTTCATTTGGCAAAAAGTGTATTGTGAAAGCGAACCGAGCCCCTTTAGAGAGACAATGTTGAAACTTTGTCCCCAATCAAGCCGTGGGTTTGTTTTGTGAGAGAAGCCTAAACTGAGTTCTGCACATTATCAGATTGCCACTAAAAATAGTTCTGAAAAACAAGAAGTCGGAAATATATAAATAATAATAAATAAGAATAAATATTTAAATTTGATTGGTGAAAGCGCACACATTTCTTTCTCTCTCACTCTCTCCATCTCTCTCTGCGTGTTTCTTTTCCTTCCTCTCTTTCTGCCTCTCCCTTCTCTCTCACTCTTTCTCTTTATCTTCCCTTCTCTCTCTCCCTCTCTCTTTCTCTCTCTCTCTCCCTCCCTCTCTCACTCTTTCTCTTTATCTTCCTTTCTCTCTCTCTCCAGCTCTCTTTCTCTCTCTCTCCCTCCCTCTCTCACTCTTTCTCTTTCCTTCTCTCTCTCCCTCCCTCTCTCTTTCTCTCTCTCTCCCTCTCTCACTCTTTCCCTTCCCTCTCTCTCCCTCCCTCTCTCACTCTTTCTCTTTATCTTCCCTTCTCTCTCTCCCTCTCTCTTTCTCTCTCTCTCTCCCTCCCTCTCTCACTCTTTCTCTTTATCTTCCTTTCTCTCTCTCTCCTGCTCTCTTTCTCTCTCTCTCCCTCCCTCTCTCACTCTTTCTCTTTCCTTCTCTCTCTCCCTCCCTCTCTCTTTCTCTCTCTCTCCCTCTCTCACTCTTTCTCTTCATTTCTCTCTCTCTCTCTCTCTCTCTCTCTCTCTCTCTCTCCCTCCCTCTCTCACTCTTTCTCTTTATCTTCCCTTCTCTCTCTCTCTCTCCCTCCCTCTCTCTCTTCCTCTCTCTCTCTCTCGATTAAACATTTCTTTGCTGATGAATATGTTTCCAGAGCAGGTCGCGTCTGCTGTTGCGTCATGAGGACCCGGCAGTTTTGGGGTGAGGACGCTGACCTGCCGGCGCGTTTCAAAGTCTGCCAAAGCCCCGCCCACCTCTTTGAGTGGCTCCTCTTCTTCATCTTTTCCACGCGACCTTCGCCGTATCGCTGTTTCATATTACCAACGACATCCAGCGCCGGCTAATTTGTGCGCCATTTGAGAATAATAAAGGCATTGTGGAAGCTGACAAATCATAGGCTTGTTCAAGTGCAAACTGAAAGGAAAAAAGGAAAAAATATTGACATTATTATTGCTACAACATGCTTTCCTTGGCTTTTGGTCGACAACAAATAAATGGTTTTGGCTACATCACGTTCATTTTGCATTTTAATGGCAACAGAAATGTGTCACTACCACGTTGTGCACTGCATTTCAGGCACAGCTCAGAAGCAAAATGCTAATTCCAATTTTCTTTAAAAAATCAAAACAACACAAATTATTGATTTTAGGATTCCTACATCAGTCACATGTTTTGTTCAATTACCTAATGCATTTTGAGCCTCTGAATTGTTCACCATCATGTATTTTTAGCTTTTTTCCACAACTGTTAGGAGCAAGATATGTCGGTTCGCTAACAGCAGTTAGCCACAATGCTAACAACAACAACAACAGACCTTACAAACTTAGTGGAGTTTGGTGAACAAAACGGGACATGATTAAGCGCCCCCTACAGACTTGTTCCTGCACCGGCCCAGCGCCCCCTACAGACCTGTTTCTACACCGGCCCAGCGCCCCCTACAGGCCTGTTCCTGCACCGGCCCAGCGCCCCCTACAGACCTGTTTCTGCACCAACCCAGCGCCCCCTACAGACCTGTTTCTACACCGGCCCAGCGCCCCCTACAGACCTGTTTCCGCACCGGCCCAGCGCGCCCTACAGACCTGTTTCTACACAGGCCCAGCGCGCCCTACAGACCTGTTTCTACACCGGCCCAGCGCCCCTACAGACCTGTTTCTACACCTGCTCAGCGCCCCCTACAGACCTGTTTCTACACCGGTCCAGCGCCCCCTACAGACCTGTTTCTACACCGGCCCAGCGCCCCCTACAGACCTGTTTCTACACCGGCCCAGCTCCCCCTACAGACCTGTTTCTTCACCGGCCCAGCGCCCCCTACAGACCTGTTTCTTCACCGGCCCAGCGCCCCCTACAGACCCGTTACTGCACCGGCCCAGCGCCCCCTACAGACCTGTTTCTACACCGGTCCAGCGGCCCCTAAAGACCTGTTTCTACACCGGTCCAGCGCCCCCTAAAGACCTGTTTCTACACCTGCTCAGCGCCCCCTACAGACCTGTTTCTACACCGGTCCAGCGCCCCTACAGACCTGTTCCTGCACCGGCCCAGCTCCCCCTACAGACCTGTTTCTACACCAGCCCAGCGCCCCCTACAGACCTGTTTCTACACCGGCCCAGCGCCCCCTACAGACCTGTTTCTACACAGGCCCAGCGCCCCCTACAGACCTGTTTCTGCACCGGCCCAGCGCCCCCTACAGACCTGTTTCTACACCGGCCAGCGCCCCTATAGACCTGTTTCTTCACCGGCCCAGCGCCCCTACAGACCTGTTTCTACACCGGCCCAGCGCTCCCTACAGACCTGTTTCTACACCGGCCCAGCGCCCCCTACAGACCTGTTTCTACACCAACCCAGCGCCCCCTACAGACCTGTTTACCCTCACATCCTGCTGCTGTATGTTCAGAGGCAGATGTATAGGAGCGAGGGGCCTGCTGCTCTCATCGTAATGAGCTCCAGATGCACAGGTTTTATCGCAGTGAGAACGTCTATCCGGCCGCAGTCATCCGTCATGTTTGTGTGAGCCGTGGAGTGGCACAACGACAGACACAGATAAGACCCCAGCACCAGCGTTTGTCAATGAGAAGACTGGAAGGAGCTGCATTTTTAAGTGTCATGTGAACTAGTCTCATCATAAAAAATCTTAAAAATATGATTGAAAACAATATGCATTTTAACACAATATAACAAACTGAAATGATTCACCTGTGTTACAGTTTGAAAAAGTCTATGGAATGTGCGCCCTAGTAGTGAGCTTCACTCAATCAATGAATAACTTATATTTTATTTAATATATGTATTATTATTATTATTATTAGTAGTAGTAGTAGTAGTAGTAGTAGTAGTAGTAGTAGCAATAGTATTACTATTATTTTAATATTAGGTAGCACTTTAAAAGACCTCCACGGTACTTACACTGGTACTTATAGTGGTACTTGTACCAGCAGTTACTGGTACATAACACTGATAGTTACTGGTACTTACTGTGGTACTTACTGTAGTACTTACACTGGTACTTAAGGTGGTACTTGTGTCATCAGTGACTGGTACTGGTATCAGTACTGGTACAGTGGTAACTATTAGTACACTTACCACTTTTAATAATTTGTGGCACACACATATGTTTCAGTGGTGGTATTATTGGTACTAAATTAAAAAAGTAGAGCTTATAAATTATGAATAACAATAAAATGCAAGTGTTAAAAAAGCACCACTGTCTTTATTTATGTCACGACAATATTGGGTATTGACAAATACCAAAGTAATTATTTGTTTCAGTAAACAAAACAACAGAAAACAATTTACAACAATCTTAGCTTAATTCCAACATTTATTGATAAATACCATGATACATAATGGTAAATAGTGGTACTACAATGGTACTTATTACAGTAGTTGACAGTCAACTACTAGTAACAACGGGACCTGTTCTAAAGTGACACATACTGGTACTTGAGTGGTACTTACTACAGTAGTTGACCGTCAACTACTAGTAACAATGGGACCTGTTCTAAAGTGACACATACTGGTACTTCAGTGGTACTTACTACAGTAGTTGACAGTTAAGTACTAGTAACAACGGGACCTGTTCTAAAGTGACACATACTGGTACTTCAGTGGTACTTACTACAGTAGTTGACAGTTAAGTACTAGTAACAACGGGACCTGTTCTAAAGTGACACATGCTGGTACTTCAGTGGTACTTACTACAGTAGTTGACTGTCAACTACTGTAGTAAGTACCACTGAAGTTGCCCCACTGTGGCACCTGAGGTTCTTCTGTGGTCTCCCATCCGAGTACTGCCGAGGCCCAACCCTGCTTAGCTTCTGAGATCTGACTGGATCAGGCTTTGGCTACGACCATACCAGCATGCCAATACTGGTGGTAAAAGTACCACTGTAGGTACCAGTGTAAGTACCACAGTAAGTACCACAGTAAGTACCAGTTACTACCAGTGGTATGTACCAGTAACTGCTGGTACAAGTACCACTCAAAGTACCACTGTAGGTACCAGTGTAAGTACCACAGTAAGTACCAGTAACTACCAGTGGTATGTACTAGTAACTGCTGGTACAAGTACCACTCAAAGTACCACTGTAGGTACCAGTGTAAGTACCACAGTAAGTACCAGTAACTACCAGTGGTATGTACTAGTAACTGCTGGTACAAGTACCACTCAAAGTACCACTGTAGGTACCAGTGTAAGTACCACAGTAAGTACCACAGTAACTACCACTGGTATGTACTAGTAACTGCTGGTACAAGTACCACTCAAAGTACCACTCTAGGTACCAGTGTAAGTACCACAGTAAGTACCAGAGTAAGTACTAGTAAGTGTCACTGTTAGTTACTAGTAACTGACACGGTACTTAACTGGTAGGTACCGTGGAGGTCTTTTAAAGTGCTACCTAATATTATTATTTGCTTTGATGTATTTATTCATTTATTGTTTAAATTTTGTGACAATGATACCAAAGCTGGTCACACAATAGAGGTTCTGCAGGTGACATGACATCATTCTAACTGTAAGTGCTGAGTGGCAAAAATGCATGAGAGTTAATGGAGAGAAAGGACATTTTCTTGTAAGAGTTCAATAAACAGCTAAAACAGGAAAAATAAACTACAGTTTGATAACACATTCACAACAAGTCTACTGAGCACTGGGTTTGTAATTGACATGTAAAAAGAGAAAATCAAGTCAACAGTTGCAGCAAAGCAGATAAACGACAAGACTTTAGCTTCTCACATTTATCAGACATTGAAGTCACACAGTTGAACTTATTACCTTTTTCTTCTTAAAAAAGATGTTTTTGAGTCCTTTTGTTGCAGTTAAAATGTCCTAAATCATCAACTGTTGTTAGCAGACAAGCCGTTGCCACGACAACAAAGAAATACAGTACATTGAAGAAATGCCACTCATTCTAAATGTTGCAAAGCATTTTTGGAATAAAATGATGTCAGTGTATAACCTCTATAAATAGAGAAATTAACATGTATTTATTAGTATTTATTTTTCATTATTTTGTTTTATTTATTTATTTTTTATTTATATTATTTTTCTATTTTTTTAATTGTTATTATTTTATTATTATAAAAGTTTTGTTTTAATTTATAAATGTATTTCTTTATTTTATTTGTTTAATTTAAATAATGATAATTAGAAAAAAAAACTATATTTATTTATTAATTTATTTATTGTTTTCATTTTATTGTAATTGTGATACTATTTTCTATATATTTTATTATTTTATATTTTTTATTTAATTTGATGATTATTTTTGTTTAACCCTCAGTTTACCCTTCAAAAAACTTACACTCTTATCCCTTGGGGCATAAACGTGGCTTTCTTGTTTCAACCTCCATAAAATGGTCATACTTTCATCTTTTTTCCTACTTTAAAAACTCAGATTCATAGAACTACTTCTTCTTGACGCATACATACCAAATATGTGTAATATTTCAAATATTTTTAACCCTTTATTGTCCAGTAAACATGCAAAACACCGCTGTACAGCTGATGAAAAATCTAAAAAATGGAAATAACTTTAAAAATCCATTCAAAACTGAATAACTCTATATGCTTATTAGCCCTCTCATTGGTCAATAATTGGCAGTGAAATTATTTTTTCCCAGTTTTTTAGTTTTTCTGTAAAGTGAGATTTAGTGAAAAAGTCACACTCTTATCCCTTGGGGCATAAACGTGGCTTTCTTGTTTAAACCTCCTTAGAATGGTCATACTTTCATTTTTTTCCTACTTTAAAAACTCAGATTCATAGAACTACTTCTTCTTGACACGTACATACCAAATATGTGTAATATTTCAAATATTTTTAACCCTTTATTGTCCAGTAAACATGCAAAACATCGCTGTACAGCTGATGAAAAATCTAAAAAATAGAAATAACTTTAAAAAATCCATTCAAAATTGAATCAACTCTATATGCTCATTAGCCCCTCTCATTGGTCAATAATTGGCAGTGAAATTATTTTTTCCCAGTTTTGTAGTTTTTCTGTAAAGTGAGATTTAGTGTAAAAAATCACACTCTTATCCCTTGGGGCATAAACGTGGCTTTCTTGTTTAAACCTCCATAGAATGGTCATATTTTCATCTTTTTTTCTACTTTAAAAACTCAGATTCATAGAACTACTTCTTCTTGACACGTACATACCAAATATATAACATACTTTTAATAATTTAACCCTTTATCTCCCAAAAAGCAACCAAAAATCAACTATTTTATCTAAAATAAATAAATAATAATAATTGGTATTGCTATAATAATCAGAAATGCATTTCAAATTGAGTAAGCTTTATATATTTGTTTAGCCCTTGGGGTAGTTCAAAGATTGGAAGTGAAAATAATGTCCTAAGTGTTTTTATTTTTATTGTATTGAGACATTCTGTACAAAAGTCACACTTTTTCCACTAGTGGCCTCTAGGTGTACTCACCTTTACCCACCCATAAAATCAACATACTGTAAACTTTTTTTCTACTTTAAAAACTCTGAATCATAGAACTACTTCTTCTTGACACATTCATACCAAATATGTTTGTAGTTTTTATTATTTTAACCCTTTATTTCCCAGTAAGTCGACAAAAGTCTTCAATTATTCCACACTGAAAAGAATACATATAAACACTGCAACATAGATTCCAACTTCGATGAGTTGGACCTTTTTAGTAAATCCTGACATGGGACAGTGATTGGTTGTAAACTGTTTTTGAAACATTTATGAATTTTCTGTTGTGGCAAATTAAAATGAACTAAATATTTTTACATGAAAGCTTCAAATCTGTGTTTATTGCACGCTTTCAAAAGTCTCATAACTTATCCTTGCAGTTGGATTATTGTGCATGAAAAGTTTTTAGGATCAGAAGGGTGAAAAGTTGAGGGACATGGGTGTGATTAACCCACCAAAAACATTTTTCTCACTGAAGAAACCTACTGAAGTCTTTCTCATCTCCTTCAACTAAAATACAACCTGCAGAATGATTGTAAACACATCAGTGTTGTTTTGGTTTTCCTGCAGTCTCTGGTTGTTACACAGGTGCACCTCTGCCACTGAGGTAGAAGTAAGAGCAGTAGGAGAGGGACAACATGTTTCATTTGGAAAGAAGGCAAAGTACAGCAGAGAGGATGTCAACCTTCACCTTGTTCCTCACAGTCTAGAAAAATGATTGGAGCACATCTTGTTGAGAAGTTGAGTCCTCCTCGCTCCAAATCACATGATCATGTCTAGAGCTTCCTCTCTGCTGTACTTTGCCTTCTTTCCAAATGAAACATGTTCTCCCTCTCCTACTGCTCTTATTTCTACCTCAGTGGCAGAGATACACCTGTGTAAACGACCAGAGGAGACTGAGGGAAAAACAAAACACGACACTGATGTGTTTACAATCTATGTTGCAGTGTTTATATGTATTCTTTTTCAGTGTGGAATAATTGAAGACGTTTGTCGACTTACTAAATAAAGGGTTAAAATAATAAAAACTACAAACATATTTGGTATGAATGTGTCAAGAAGAAGTAGTTCTATGATTCAGAGTTTTTAAAGTAGAAAAAAAGTTTACAGTATGTTGATTTTCTGGGTGGGTAAAGGTGAGTACACCTAGAGGCCACTAGTGGAAAAAGTGTGACTTTTGTACAGAATGTCTCAATACAATAAAAATAAAAACACTTAGGACATTATTTTCACTTCCAATCTTTGAACTACCCCAAGGGCTAAACAAATATATAAAGCTTACTCAATTTGAAATGCATTTCTGATTATTATAGCAATACCAATTATTATTATTTATTTATTTTAGTATAAAATAGTTGATTTTTGGTTGCTTTTTGGGAGATAAAGGGTTAAATTATTAAAAGTATGTTATATATTTGGTATGTACGTGTCAAGAAGAAGTAGTTCTATGAATCTGAGTTTTTAAAGTAGAAAAAAAGATGAAAATATGACCATTCTATGGAGGTTTAAACAAGAAAGCCACGTTTATGCCCCAAGGGATAAGAGTGTGATTTTTTACACTAAATCTCACTTTACAGAAAAACTACAAAACTGGGAAAAAATAATTTCACTGCCAATTATTGACCAATGAGAGGGGCTAATGAGCATATAGAGTTCATTCAATTTTGAATGGATTTTTTAAAGTTATTTCTATTTTTTAGATTTTTCATCAGCTGTACAGCGTGTTTTGCATGTTTACTGGACAATAAAGGGTTAAAAATATTTGAAATATTACACATATTTGGTATGTACGTGTCAAGAAGAAGTAGTTCTATGAATCTGAGTTTTTAAAGTAGGAAAAAAGATGAAAGTATGACCATTCTAAGGAGGTTTAAACAAGAAAGCCACGTTTATGCCCCAAGGGATAAGAGTGTGACTTTTTCACTAAATCTCACTTTACAGAAAAACTAAAAAACTGGGAAAAAATAATTTCACTGCCAATTATTGACCAATGAGAGGGCTAATGAGCATATAGAGTTTATTCAATTTTGAATAGATTTTTTAAAGTTATTTCCATTTTTTAGATTTTTCATCAGCTGTACAGCGGTGTTTTGCATGTTTACTGGACAATAAAGGGTTAAAAATATTTGAAATATTACACATATTTGGTATGTACGTGTCAAGAAGAAGTAGTTCTATGAATCTGAGTTTTTAAAGTAGGAAAAAAGATGAAAATATGACCATTTTATGGATGTTTAAAAAAAAAGGCCACAAAACGGTCCCAAGGGATAAGAGTGTGACTTTTTTGTATCTCAGCAACGGAAGTGTTTTTCAAAAAAGTGAAATAGCCAAAATAAGCGTCTTCAAAAATGATTAACCTGAGACCATTTTCAGCTTGATCCAGCAAACACAGACAAAATGACATAAAAATGAAAATGTCAAAAGCCACGTTTGTGCCCTAGGATGAACAGAGGGTTAATTATCTTTTTTTTTTTTTTTTTTTTGTGCGGTTAATTTTGTGAGGATAATACCAAAGCTGGTCACAGAATAATTAGAGAAATTCACATTTTCATTAATTTTTTTTTATTTTATTTATTCATTTTAGTGGCATCTCTCTTTTTTCTTTCTTTTTTTTCGTGCCAAGTTGCAGGCATTAGCTTTTCCCACCAAATCTCCACATCAAGAATGACAAATATTCCTCGGAGAAGCATTTTCAGGGAAGCAAAGTGACGAGATAATGACTGTTATTGTGGTTTAGTACAACTGTAATTTCAGGACAACTTGTTATTTTGGTGGAGGAACTGTCAGGATTCTGTAGCGAACGTTGCATTTGGGAGAAAAGTCAGCAATTTTCTCCAAGGACAACAAGACAGAGAATTACCACTGGCAAGAAACATAACAGTCGATCGAATACTCTTTAAGGTGTATGTACTTTTTTCCTGTGGAGGGTCGGCCACCTGCAGATTTAGGAATTTTCAGATTACAATGATTTATCTGTATTGAATAAATGTAATATCCTGTATTATGTTATTTATTGCGTGACTTACATTAGATTAGATGAGATTAGATAAACTGTTAATGTCCTCTCACAGCAGAAATTTGTCTTAGACATCAAGGACACAACATTATACATATCAGCAAAAAAGTTTAAACTGAGAGTGACACACTTCATTAAAAAAGTAAGACAGACTAATATGATGTTGTAGTTTTAACATTTATAACTGTACTTTCTATTGACCTAGCAGCAGATGTGACAGACAGTTATAATAGATTGCATTCAAATAACATCACAATAAAATTAACAATAAATGATATAGTCTATGGGGGGAACGGTGGCAGAGTGGTTAGAGCTCTGGCTTCCCAATGAGGAGGTTGTGGGTTCGACTCCCGGGTCGGACCATACTAACATCTCACGATCTCTCTGGGTGGAGTTTGCATGTTCTCCCCGTGTCACCGTGGGTTTTCTCCGGGTACTACGGTTTCCTCCCACCTCCAAAAACATGTGTGTTTAGGTTAATTGGGCATCACTGTAAAATTTCCCTTAGTGAGTGAATGAGAGAGTGAATGGTTGTCTGTCTAACTCTGCAACATGTTGGCCACTGTCCAGGGTGTTTCCTGCCTAAGGCCCAAAGTCATTGGGATAGGCTCCAGTCATCCGCGACCGCAAACAGGATTAAGTGATAGAAAATGAATGAATATATAGTCTATAGGTCTATTGTGTCACTTATTTATGAAAATGTATAAATTACCTTTTGTGACCATGCCAGCTTGCTAAAGCTTGATCCCGTCAGATCTCAGAAGCTAAGCAGGTTGGGTCTGGGAAGTGCTTGAATGGGAGACTGCTGGTTGCCTGGAAGATCCAGACTATATATAAAATATACAGTATATTGTCTGGCCACTGTGTCCTTTCAAATTTCAGTGTGTGTGATTGACAGATTAATTAGCAAATCAGAGACACTTATTGTCTGTCGTGTGAAAACCAACATGGCTACTTACAACAAAAATAATACATGGAAAAAATATTGTGTGGAACTGAAAAACATTTCTGATATTTGCAGAATCAATGAGTGAAACAAAAACTGATTTTACTATGAGGTGAATGAAGTTAGATTTTGGTCTAAATGACAGATGACCAATCCTTAGGTTTATGTGTGTCACTCAAATAACTGTATCTGATTGCCCGGTACGATGTGGAGCTGATGTGAAACACAGACAGGGGGGCATGGTGCTCCGGTGACCAGACCCACTCTTCGCAGTTTGCTGAAGCGTGGGCTCTGGATCCCAGGCAACACTTCTCGAGCCACAGTGGGACGATTGGAGGAAAAAAAATTCTTGTGCTCTTTGGCAATAAAGGGGTTATTTGTTCATCAAGAGATGGAGAGGAGGTACTATTGGACATGCACCAGAACAAAAAGACACTGGGGAAAATAATAAAATAGATCTTGCCTGATATGCTAATGCTGCAGAAATGCTCAAAATGATGAATGAATTTGTGGACTAAAAATTCAGCCGAAGGTCCAAGAAAAATGGACAAACACAACCTGATATGCGTTTTTTTCTATTAAGGAGCTCACAGAACAAGTGCAAGTTTGACAATGTTTGTGTAGGTTCCTGTTTGGTCCATTCCTTACCAGAAATCCCACTTGCTTTTGACAGATGAGACCCAAAAAGGGAGGTACTTCATCACCGGCTGTTAGCACTAAAATCTAAATCTCATCTTGCTGTTTTTGGCTGTTGTCTGTGCTCCTCCGAGTGGTGACCTCATGTCTCCTCTCAGCTGACTCACACACTTACACTAGTCTGAGTATATATATATGTGTGTGTAAGGCGAGGAGTCAGCGCTCTGTGGGAACCAAAAGTATTGTCCACTTGAGGTAAATCCTTCAATATTATCAAGATGATCCCACATTTCTGTCATCAGTTCTAAAATCTGGAATGAGCGGACATTGAGAGCGGTTATACGTTTTCGCACATGAAAGTACCCAGAACTAGTCCTGACATTCCTCCAGTCCCTGTTTAGTCAGAGAAACTTGTGTGAAAACTTGTTTGTTCACACAGCCACAGATTCTGAAAGTGGGTCTGGTTTTGGCATTAAAATCTGTTTACTCTGGAACAATTAAATCCATCATTAAGGGGTGACAAAAGTTGGCTACAAAACCAAAAAACATCACAGAAATCAACAATAAAACAAAATTACCTGCATTCACTGTAATCCCTAGTATGCCATTTACAAAAGAAATTGATATATTTGGGGAATTACTGCTTTAAAATATGTTTTCTCAAGGATAAGGAAAGTTTATCTAAATGTGAGAACGTATAAAACATGTTTCCAACAAAGTTTGGAAATGTAAATGTGTTTGTGTCAAGTTCCTGGTCTGACTGGAAAGTACCCAGAGCAGGAGCTCAAACAGTCTCTAAAGTGTGGCCCCAGAGGATAATTCTGGCTCTTTGTGAACATGCCTAAAATGGGGACTGTAACTAAAAAAGTTACAGTGGGAAAAGGCCTAATCTGTCCAATAGTTCCTACTTCTCACAACTAACCCAGTCTCCAAAGAAAGCGTAGATATACAATGAAATGTATTATTGTTTATCGCTATAAGCACGTTTTCACTCCTTTTTACATCAATCTGTAAAATCGCCAAACTGTAAAATAACCATGATTTTGGTTGAAGCCACGTGGCAATATTTTCTTTGGGTTAAATGGGTAAATCTTAAACCCCAAGCATTAAACCAGGCTTGTACAAACTGCGGCACGGGAGCCAAATGCGGCCCTTTGACCAATTTTTTTGGCTCCCAAGACTTCCTGCTACAATGACCCTTTGTACAAAAGGTTTAGTTCTTAACGTCAAAGATAAACAAGTTGATGTTACTGTATATAAAAATAACATGAATGTTTAATGCATTATTACAAGTGTGACAGTTCATTAAAATTATGTCAAATACAAAATCTTTAAAGACTTCACCATATGGCCCTCTGCTCCATAAAAAGTTTTAATTTAGTGACTTGAAGCATAAACTTTCTCGTCAAACCCAAAGAAAATGTCGTCATGAGGTTTCAATCAAAACTCACGGTTATTTTATGTTTTGGCTTTTCATACCATATTGTGTTGTGTGGAAACATCTTTTTTTTTTTTTTTAAGTCATTACGTTTTCTTTGGTTTAGGGGCTAAACCTAAACATCTACTCCAGCTACTAGGTGAGGCATCATGGGACAGCAGACGGTTCACCAAAAAGCAGGAAGTACGGTTGTCCAATCAGCAAACAGGAGCAAACAGACTGTATATGTTTTCCTCCTTTGACCTTGTGTCAAATATTTACTAAGAATCTAATATTGTACTTTTTAATTCATAAGACAAGTCGAACACTGTAAAAGACACAAAGACACAAATTACTCATCAGTTTGAAAAATTGTTACACTGACAATATTCTAAATTTACAAAAAAAAAACAGGCACCACACCTTTATTGTTCGAAGTCGCAAGGAAATGATTACAAGTGATTCTGTTCTCGAGCGTGTGTGTGTTAAATGCATATGCGTGTCTCTGGGGTCACTCTGGGGTCACGTCGGGGTCACGTCTTGAGCCTGACGCCAGCCCCTCTCACTAATTACCCCTCCCTGTGCGCTGTCTTCACCCCGGGCCACAGCCACTGCTCCTCTGTCTCTGTCTGCGTCTGCTCTGTCTGTCTTACCCCCGAGTGTCTCTCACAGGGAAGACTGAACCAACACACTGTCTCTTTCTCTCTCTCTCCTCTTCTCTCTGTATCTTTTGTCTCTCACACTCTTTCCTCTCTCTTTTCTCTTTATTGTCTCTTTTTCTATCTCTCTCTATCGTTTACCTGTACTCTCTCTCTCCCTCTCTTCTCGTCTTCTTGTCTCTCTCTTTATTCTTCTCTCTGATACGCTTTCTCTCTCCTCTTTTGCCACTCATTTTCTTTATTCTCTCTCTCTTTCTTCTCCTTCATCCCCTCTCTCTTTTACTCTCTCTCTTTTTTCTCTTTGTGGCTTCTCTACCCTCTCTCTATCATTCCTCTCTCCCTCTCTTCTCTTTTTTCTTTCTGGCGTCCTTCCCCTCTACTGGTCTTTCTATATCCTTTTCCTCTCTGACTCTGATTCCCTAGCTTCTCTCTCTTATCCCTTTCTCTCTCTCTCTCTCTCTCTCTCTCTCTCGCTGTCCTTTTCTTTCTCTTTGCTCCCACTCTGTTCTCAATCTTTTAACCCCTCCTCTCTGACTCTCCCTCCTCGTCTTTCTCGCCCTCTCTCTGTTTATTCCCCTTTCTCTCTTCCCCATCCCTTTCTGGCTTTTACCTCTTTCACTCCCAATCTACCCTTTTTCTCTCTCCTTCTCCCGACCCTCTCTCTTCATTTCCCCCTCCCTCACTTACTCTCTGCTCTCTCTCTCCCTACCCTTTTTCTCTTTTTAACTCTTTCTCCCTACCTACCCTCTCCCTCTTTGACTCCCCCCTCTCTTGTCTCTGTTGCCCCTTCTCTCTCTTTTTCTCCCTCCCTTCCCCCTCCTTCTCCGACTCTCCCCTCTTGTCTTTTTCACCCCCTCTCTCTCCTTCATCCCTTTATCTCTTCTCTCTCTCTCTCTCCCTGTTTCCCCCTCTCTTTTTGGCTATCTTCTCTTCCCCCCTTCCATTTCTTTCCCTGCCCCTACTCCCGCTTCCACCCCTCCCTCTTTGACTCTCTCCTTTCTTGTCTCTCTTGCTCCTTCTTTCTCCCTTCCTCTCTCTCCATCCTTCCATCCTCCCTCTCTGACTCCCTCCTCTTTCTCTCCCCCTCTCTATCTCTTTCCCCAACCCTCTTTGAATCTCTCCTCTCTTGTCTCTCTTGCCCATTCCCTCTCTTTCTCTCCCTCTTTCCCCCCTCCCTCTCTGGCTCTCCCCTTTTCTCCCTCTTTACCCTTTATCTCTCTCTCTCTCCCTCCCTACCCTCACTCTCTCCCTACTCTTTCTCCTTCTCCCACCTCTCTCTATCTTCACCCTCTCTCCCTCTTTCCCCCTCCGTTAACTCTCCCCTCTCTTGCCCTTTCTCTCTCTTTCTTCCCCTCTCTTTCTGACTCTCCCCTTTCTCTCCCTCTCGCTCCTTCTCTCTTTCTTTCTCCCGACCCTTCCTATTTGACTCTCTACTATTTCCCTTCTTCCTCTCTACCCTTTCTCTTTCCCTCTTTCCTCCCTTCCTCTTTGACTCTCCCTTCTCTTGTCTCTCTTGCCCCTTCTCTCTCTTTCTCTCCCTCCCTCCCTCCCTCCCTCCCTCCCTCCCCTTTTCTCCTTCCTACCCCCTCCCTCTCTGACTCTCCCCTCCTCCCTCCATCCCTCTCTCTCCACATACCGACCCGGTTTGTCCAGATAAGGCTGTTATCAGTGGGACGAGCGGCCGACAGCTCCATCTGATACAGTGGAAATGTGAAGACTGCGACGCTTGTCAATAACACTTGTTTGGAGTTTTTTTTTTTTGAGCTGCTGCTGCTGCTGATAAGATTTAAAGTCCTCCTGGAGTTTTATTCATGTTTGGAAGAATTTAGTTTGACTCACAACAGCCACAAACCACCGCAGTCTAAACCCATTCAGTCACTGGATATTAAACATTAAACTGTGAGCCATTGCCCAGCTCATAAATCACCACACATTCTTAAAACTAAAGTCTAGCTGCTTTTATATTGTGCAGTCAACACATTAATACAGTATTCAAACCTCGATTATCACTTATATTTTATAAAGTTACGGTAGCTTTATGAAGAGTCGGTATGTCTCTGAAGACTTTTCTAGACGCTTACAGTCTAGTGAAAATTGAAGAGTGAAAATTCTGGATTGGACTTTGTTCTTTAGAGTTTAAAATAAGCTAAAAAAAAGGCTCATTTTCAACAATCGTTTACAACTTTGTGCAACTTAAGCGAAGTTTATATATGTGTGTGTAAAATCTCAAATCTAGTGTTTTTGTCTTAAGCCACTGCTCATGTTAGTTTTAGCCCTGGTTTATTCTAGTTTAACTCAAAAATCAAGTCGTGGTTTAAATTTTAGTCCTGACCAAGTCTTGGTTTAGTGGAGTTTTAGTACTGGTCTATTCCTGGTTTAGACCATTTTTTAGACTTGGTCTAGTCCTTGTTTAGTCCTGTTAGTTTTAGACTTGGTTTAGTTCTGGTTTAGCACTAATCTGGTTGGGCTTCACGATCGCGCAGCGGTTAGTGCTCTGGCCTCTGGGCAAGGAGGTTCTGGGTTCAACTCCCAGTCGACCCGGGTCTTTCTATGTGGAGTTTGCATGTTCTCCCTGTGTCTGCGTAGGTTTCCTCCTACAACTAAAAAAATGTCCATAAATGCCTCCCCTGACCCTTTCCCCAGTACTCCCCTGCAAAAGAAATTCTGAATCTCCGTGGGACTTTCCTGGTTAAATAAATGTTAATTAAACTGAATTAAATTAGTCCTGGTTTAGATCAGTTTTAGACCTGGTCTAGTCCTGATTTAGAGCCGTTTTAGACCTAGTCTAGTCCTGGTTTAGAACTATTTTTTAGACTTGGTCTAGTCCTGGTTTAGTCCTGTTAAGACCCGTTTTAGACCTGGTCTTGTCCTCGTTTAGTCGTGGTTTAGATCAGTTTTAGTGCTTTTTAGACCCATTTTAGTCCTGGTTTAGTCTTGGTTTAAACCAGTTTTAGACCCGGTGTTTAGTATTAAAAATCTATTAATCAAAGCAAATAGTTTAAGTTTAATTGTATAAATTGTTGATAAAGATTAAGAAAGAGATTTTCACAATGTCTCGTCATATAACAAGTCTTTTTCATCTTATTGCATTTACCTGAGTGGTCTTAAAACTGGTCTTAAAATAAGTCAGACTAGAAATAATGTGTCAGAAATAAGTTGAATGAACTAGAATAAGAAATGTGTTTTGCTCACTGAATAACAGCTGATTTTTGGTTTTGACTGCTTTTTCATATTTTACATTTTGTGACACTTCTTTGTTTTTGTCACTTTCGTTGCATTTTTACAGCACTAACGACCGTCTTCACACTTAGATTTCTGAACCATTTTTAGACCCAAAACAAAATCCTCGAAGTGAAAATTGAGAGCATAAATTCCACGTTTGCACAATCATTACTTTTAATGTGGCCCTGACATTTTTGAGGTTCACCCAAAGTGGAGGCCGAGCGTTCACACCGACAGTGACACAGCACGCTACGAAAAACCAACGGATTCTCCGGCCAAACTCACAGGCTCACTAAATCTGCTTCTTTTTATTTTAGGGACAGCAAATATTCTGTTTTTCTTTGCTCTAATTTTGCTTCGTTTTGGCGCACAAACATAAACAAATTCATTATGGTTAGTAATATTAAGTTACTCTAGAAACACATTAATTAAACAGTTAAACAGTTTTCAAATTTTAACTTAACTTGTTGTAAATATAATTGATAGTTAAACATGAATCATGAACAAGTTTGTGAAGAAAAAGTTTGAAAATATGTTTAAAACAACAAGAAATAGAGCAGGGAGGAAGGACCTGCAAAACCTTTCCTTCCAACACAGTATCACAAGAAAGTGTATATATACCACGACATATAAATAGTGTATGATGAGTACGATTTTACACCTTTTTTGCGTCTAAGTGCCGTGTACTGCACGATATGAAAAAGTATAAAATACACACGTGCTTTGGTTGAAGCCATATGTGGACATTTTCTTTTCGGTTTAGCAGATAAGTATAAGCCTCAAGTTACTAAAATTATTAAGTTAAGGGCTGGGTTTGAGGCAGGTTAAGATTTGGATTTGATTAAAGACATGAAATTGTGCTATTTACACGCTATTGAGATGTGGTATATGCTTTCTTTTGAGATCAGGGTTTTTCTTCACATAGCGATGGTGAATCTGTCACTGAAACTGCTCTCCAGAGACAGGATGTCCTGCAAGTGAGACTCATGGTCCATAGATGTGAATCTAACCACGATCTTTTTGTCCCTCACCTCTTGCACTCTTGCAGTCCAGAGGACAGCCCAGGACGGAGCTGGACTTCTTGATGACCTTCTCCAGCTTCTTCTTCTGCCTCTGTGATTCCGCTGCTCCAGCAGACCACACCGCACAGGACGTACAGGCTGATGCCACCACAGTCACAAAAGGTCCTCTCAGGGTTCCCACAAGTCCTGTAAAAACCTAAAAAAGCTGAAAAATACTTAGTAAAATTTGCAATCTTAGAAACCACATGGAAAATGAGACCCCCGTTTTTGGTGTCACCCTTTATGGCTGCAGGACTTTTCTGGATTTGCTACTGATTGTGTTATACATTGAACTGCCATAGACTTTGCAAAACAATCTAAAAATGCAAATACTGTATATATGTCGTAATTACCTTTAATCCTCTCTGTAAATGTTCAGTAAAATAATTTTGGGCTATAAGTGGGAACCCTGTCCTCAGAAGCGCCCCCTCACTCCAAAAGACCTGAGTCTTCTCAGGAGGTAGACCTGCTCTGGCCCCTCTGTACAGTGCATCAGTTTGTGAGTCCAGTCCAGTTTATTGTTCAGATAAACACCCAGGTACTTGTATGAGTCCATTCTCTCAATGTCCTTTCTCTGGATGTTCACTGGTGGTGGTCCATCTGATCTATGAAAGTCCACCACCATCTCCTTGGTCTTCATAGCGTTGATGACATCAGTCCACAAAGTCAAATCAAAATCAAATCAAATCAATTTATTTTTGTATAACCCAAAATCAGCCCAAAAAAACAGCAGTCGTCTCTGAGGACTTCCCAAGATTATTAAAATCAAACTAGAACAATAAATATTCAATGAAACAATACACATTCAATGAAACATTTGATCAAGCATGTCAAAGCAGATCATTAGTAGAGCAAATGAATGATTGTCCAGAGCATCCCCTGTCCTTAGACCCTCCTTCTCGGCAAGGAAAAACTCAAAAAAACCCTAAGGGAAAAACAGAAACCTCGAGGAGAACCAAAGTCCTGCTTTAGTCTTCTGTACTTATCGTATCATTGTCCATAACAATACATTTTGAAGTTAAATTTTAGAAGGTCCAAGTACCACTCAAACATCTGGCCATGTACAACCAGGAAGTGAACTACAATTATAAATCTGTCACCAAAGGAGCCAAACGGGAGGAAATGTTCATTACACTATTTAAAGAATCTCTAAAAACTGAATAAGAATTTGTAACTTCTTAACCATTTTCTTTCCGCTTCACAGTTTGAAAACCACTGCTACAACTTTTGGCTCAAGTGTTTCTCTGACTTTACCACAAATCAGCTCCGAGTGTCAAAGAAGGCAGCCAAAAAAGCCACAAATCAGCCGTGTGTCTGCTGTAATCAAGAACATCTCCGTGAGCTGCCGCTGATAACACAAGATCATTCATCTCCCGCTGCTGCCGGCCACAAAGTCACAGTTTATCTGGACCTGCTCAGACATTTGTTTTAGCGTAATTATGAAGCTACAATAAGATATACGGCTAAAGCTAACACAGAGAGAGGTTTTGGAGGTGTGAATTTGATGTGGTGTAGAAGGTAACGTGTTTTCTGTGCAGGTCACTGTTTCACACATGGCCCCCATCTGAGAATGCAAAGCTTTTCAGCACCTGGTGATTTGTTACAATTCATCTTTTCTTCGAGTTATGTTTCAGAAAGCAAGTCTGAAATCCACCTTCACCCCAGGAGAACTGAAGTTATATATTTGAGTCGTAAATTTATGGCCTCAATGGGAAAAAGGCAAAAATATGCAACATAACTTGGAAAGTCCATTGTAGTTGTGTTTGTTAGGACAATGTACAATTACCTAGCTATATACTGTAGCTTTTACAGATAATGTCCATCTAGTCCTGGGAAGGGAGAGAAGTCTATGGAGCTCAACAGTGGAAGATCACCCTGGTTCCAGAAGGAAATTCCTCAGTGCCATAGGCTTTTTGAAAAAATTTAAATCTTAAGAGTTTAAAGACATATCACAAGCTAGCCAGCTGTGTGCTAACTCAGATCCAGAGAGCAGCTTTTAAAAAGCACATCTATAACTTAAAATTTGTCAAAATGTCTGTATCACTTTGTATATAAAGCTGCACAAATGGATTTTATACAAAAATGTAGATCTTATGAGTCTGGAGCATAATATTATAATATTTAATTTTTTTTTTTTCAAAACTCTAATGGAGATTTAATATCTTGAACCAGAAAGTGGGCGATCACTGTTGAGGTCCATTGCACCCTGAAGAAACCTACCCAGACACAGGAAGAACATGAGGCCAGAATGTTAAAACTAGGATCCTGATCGTTCTTAAAAAATATTAAATTATTAAACTGTCTTAAATTTGAAGCAGCTTTTTAGGACCTTGTATTTTGAACAGTTATCAAAGTTAAATGAAGAATGTTTGTGCTTGTGTCGGAGATATTGTATTTATGATGCTCATCATGTAAATAAGCGTCAGGTCAGAAGCAGAACAGACGTGCGTGGAGCACTCATTGCTAGCTTAGCACGAATCGCCTCATACTTTTTGGACCAAAACAAAAAAGGAACTATTCAACTTGGCCAAAGGAAAATCCCGTTTCACTAAAGCCGGCTGCACACGACAGGAATTTAGAATCTTTTGCGATTTTTTTGGTGTGCCAAAGAAAAGAGAAGCCCACAGACATAAGGACATTTACAACAATTATTTGTCTCAGTCGCATCATCGTCCTAGGAAAAACAGAGACAATATACATTTATATAAAGGGATTATTTGTTCATCAGTTATTATTATCATTGACACAAAACTGTGGAAACAAGTCGAGCGAGCACCGTTGTCCGCTAACTACAAGAGTTTATCACTGTGCGAAAACAAGTTATGCTGCTAAATCAACATTTGTGAATGAAATTCGATCGTACGACTAAAAGTTACATTCAGGTGAGTGAAAAACAGCGAGAAAAACACTGTCTCAAGCTTCAGGAGACAGATGTTCATCAGACCGGTTCAGACCTGATCAAAACATCTGCTCTTGTCCTGTTTTGTTGTTTTAATCAAAGAAGTTTCCCCAACTAACCAGATGAACAGCAGCTCTTTCTGCAAGGGCCTGCGCTGTAGAACGGGAACTGACATCGACCGATAATTTGTCTGTAAGGTGCACAGTAGATCGTGAACGTGTGGTGAAAATATCAGCTTTTACATCACGTTAGCCGCAGCGCTCACAAAGTTCTGTGGACTTCATAGACATAAATGTACTGAAACGAATTGGAGAAGAGCTGTTGAAGCTCCAGAGATCATCTGAGTGTGCTTTTGTAAAGGACATAAAGCTGTCACTTTAGATGAGCGCTACGAAGAGACATATAAGTCACATATTGCACGTTTACAAAGCATATAGGTTAAATTAATCAAAAAAAACAAAACAAAACACCATAGCTTATAAAACAGTCCTCAAACCAGAGCAGTATTTTATCTTTTATTTAGATTACATCCCACTTTGCATATTATTTAAATCTCACCACATCGTCAAACCACAAAAACACACGACACAACATGATTTTTTTTTCTCAGATTTTGCCACAAAGACAAAACAGTTACAACTTCACATACACCTAATATTTCAGTCCAACGCGTTTTGGTTAGTGTCCGATAAGTCCTTCTCTTTGGCCACCATTGCACATAAATATATTTCTGTTAAATAAAGCAGTCGCCACATCCATCAAAAGTCCCTGTTTGTGAGAAGAAACGGGAACGATTAAGCCGACCACGAGATCTGCAAGAAACACCAAACTCCAACGGAAACAGAACAGCGGTTTGTTTAGATTATGGGAACAAGCATCATGTCTGTTTTGAAGTTAAAAACATGACTAAACTACTGACTAGAGAGAGGGTGGGGCCTGTTGCCATGGCAGTTGCGGCAGCCATCTTGCGAGTGTAGAGGCAGCAAAATTTGAATTGAAAATAATGTTAAAACAAGCTCATAGATTAAAGTTCACATTTTAATATTTGTTAGTGATTATTGATTGTTGTGGGTTGAATTTTTTTGAGCTGCACTTTCAAGGCATAAAAGGTTATTTTGGCTATTTTTCAGCTTCAATTCATAAAAATATATCCATTCATTCGGTTATGTGTAAAAAGCCCATTTTAAAGTTAAAATACTTTTAAATTATGCAAAAAATACAGGTGGGGTAGCTAACTTTTTTAGTTGTGAATTTGTAATCTTTGTGCTTTCCACTAAAAAGTACATAGTAAATGCAGCACTTTGTGAAAAAATTAGACCTCTGTGTTCTGTCTGAACTGAATAATAAAGAATTTTAGTTCTACTTAGAAGCCGAATGCTGCGCTCTGATTGGCTGAGCTGGGGTGGTCCACTCCAGTTACACTTTGTTGTTTGAAAAAAGAGGTTTAGAAGCTATAAATGCAACCAAAATGAATACATGTCGATAAGGACCATGGCGGAAAGATTTATGAGCGAAAGTTGTCAGTTAAAACCTAAATCGTGCTTGCAGTGTAAAAATCAGCTACCCCACCTTTAACACTTGTTTTGTGATGACACATAATGTTCTGAATGGATTTTCTCTCAGACAACACTGGTCAGCAGAGATATGGACTTGAGTCACTATTTTGAGTGTCATGGCTTGAGACTTGGACTTGAACATTCGTGACTTGACACTTGTCAAAAAATAAGTTGTGTAATTTTACATTTGCAAACTGAAACATGTATCTTCTGATTTCTTTTTTGTTACCAGAAATTAGTTTTAAATGGAATCATTTATAAAATCAATGAAATTGTAGAAATTTAAGATGTATTTGGTAGTTTGAATTAACAACTTGAAAAGATTTGAAAATAAAAGCAGAGAAGTTAGACCTTGTCCACACGAAGACAAAATGACGATCTGCGTAAAGATGGAACTGCCTTAGGATTTATCAGCGTCCACATGAATCAATAAACCAGCCTGAAGCCGGTGTAATGCCTGTGACTGACCAGAGTGTGGTGCTGTGACACTGGCACAGACAGGAAGTAGAAACAACTGCGCATAAAGTTTTTAAAGAAAAAGAAAAAAAGTTTAAAAACTTAGCGGAGAACTTCTTTTAAACTTAGCAAACATTCTGAATGAACAACATGGATCTAAAACCCACAGAAGAGACACAGAAAGTGGATTTATGCTTCAGAATCTTTGGAATATTTTGACAATGTTTAAATACGGATTTAATGGAGATTGTAAGGGATTTATTTTTGTTTTTCTTTATGTCTTCTGTGGTTTACGGTGAAATGAGACGCAGATTTTCACACTGAACATCATATAAATGTCAGTACATTCTGCAGATGAGACGTAACTCTGGGGCAGTGATGTCAACGTGGGAAAAAAAATTAGGATACAGCGTAACTGCGGAGACGCTAAACCGGAGTTTTGAAATCTTTTCACCCTGAGACATGATTTTAGAAATCTTTGTTTTCAGTAGCCTATCCTAAAACTCCTGCTTCGTGTGGACGACGCGTGGTTTAGGACAAATATTTGTGCTGAAACGCCTGAGCTTGGCTTCGTGTGGACAGGCCCTTAGACTTGTGGGGCTCTGACTTGGGACTTGAGGCAAAAGAAACTTACAGTGGCTTGGTCCCACCTCCTGCTGTGAGTGAGTGACAGCTGGGTTTGGCCAATGACAATGAAAAAAGTAGATGATTGTATTTACCTCAACTGCAATTAAAAAACAGACATTCTACAAGAATCGTGAAATGGTGATCTGGCTCCAAGAAGATTGGGATATTAATGTTTTGCCATGTTGCCCACTCGTATGTAGTTCTAATGATGCAGAGATTTGTAGAGAATTTGTGTCTGGGCATTTAAACTATAGGTTTGTGTCAATACACTATGGACACAACCAGTCATCATTATTGTGCAGACTTCACAACTATAAAAGAATATACTTTAGTAGCGGAAATTAAAAGTATGTTTTTTCCAAGATTGTTTGGATAAACAGAAGCAGAAGCATAAATGAATGTACAAATATGAAAAGGTTTCATGATCAAAGTAACTTAAGTTCAGCTTCCTATTAGTTTGTATGAGATTTTTAGTAAACTCTACACAAGATGGCTGCTGGAACTGGACACTAGGTTACCATGACTACACTCTCTCTAGTCATTATAATAACTCAATAATCAAAACCACACGATAAGGAGCATTGTGGGGTAATGTTATGTCACTTAGGTCATCCAAGTCAAAACAGGCGTTAATTTAGGCAAACACTCTTCATTTTATGTGTGAATTCAAATCTCAGTCACACAAAGTACTTAATGAGGCCAATAATGAATGGTAATATTATATTCCAAAAGGAGCAACCAATCCTGTCCACTTCGAATAGGTTTAGCAAGTACATTTTCCATTCACTTTCCTCATAGAGTAAAAAATAATATGTATAGTCATAGTTTTATATTAGTCAAAGATTTAGCCAAATGATCAAATGTCACATTGTCATTGGTATTCTAAAAAGCAGGAAGTGCACTGCTAACAAAAGTTGGTGGCGCTGAAATAAGGTGAATAGTCTGTTTAAAGAACAAGAACAATTCAAATACTAACTATATCATAGTTGTCCTTGGAAAATGTAAAATTCGGATGTTTTCCAGCATTTCAGCTGCAGATTTTCAACAAAATTACAGATCTACTCTTATTTATCATAACTGAGATGGCTATCTATTGAGTTTAAATATTGAAGTCTATGAAGAACATTTATGGAAAATGTACTTATTAAACCTCAGCAGTGGCAAGTCCCAGTTTTATTGTCATTGAAAATGAATCAGAAATGTGAAAAATGCATATATAGGCAAAAGTTTTTTGACTTTTTTCTTGTTATTCTTCATATTTGGCGAGTGTCCAAACCCAGCGCTCCAAGTGCTACAATCTTAGGGGCAGTAAATGTTGATATTATGTAAAAACTATAAGCGTCCAAATGGTTTCAAGCTTTTCCCACGCACTCACAACTTAACCACTTGTTCCAAATCCAACAGTGGAGCGATGGGGGCGAAGAGAGAGAGAAAGAGAGACTGCTACTACAGTTCATCATCCAGTCGTCCTGTCAGCTTCCGTTGATTAGCTTCCCGTTAGCTTCCCGCGGTTAGCTTGGCACAGATCTTGTTTTGGAGGGCTCTTGTTTTGGGACATTCGGGGTAAAGGTCCTGCTACTGTTTGAGCTCCAGAGCCCACACGTGTTGAGGCCATCCCGTCCGACCTTTGCTTTTCTTATCACTCACAGAGGAAGAGGAGGAGGACGACGAAGACGAGCTGGTTTTGGGCAGCTCCACCTGAAAACAACACGTCACAGTTAGCAAATCATTTCATTAAAGGAAGTGAAAAAAGTCAACTGCATCATTCAGAATAGGCATAAATGCTGTTCATGCCATAATGTGAAAAAAAAAAAACAGCTAAAGCAAGCGCTTTTCTATAAAAACATGAGAGGAGAGGCCCTTTTGTGGCCGTGTAAGCCTGCTCCCAGTAAAGACAATTTTTTTTTTATTTTTCATTTAGTACAACAAAATCTAAATGACAAAACATGCTTTTAGTCAGTTTTATTTTTGGTCTTAAAGTGCACCTTTAAGTTAAGACTCACAGATCACTCCTGGTGCTGTTATAAGAATAAAAGAAACTTTATTAGACATCAAGGGCCGCATAAAATGATGCGGCGAGTTACATCTGGCCCTCAGGCCTTGTGTTTGACACATGTGACATAAGGAAATGTGGATGAAACGTTCTGTTCAGGGACACATAAGTATGAGATTTATTAAATTCTCTGTGATATTGTCTTAACTGTGTTTTAAAAGATGTGTATTTAAATACATTTCACTCACTATAATGAGTATCATAAGTCATTGTTCTGTTTAAGAGAATTTTTAGGCTTGTACAGGCCTTGTTAGAACAGTGAATAAATTGAACAAACCAGGGGTACGGGGACCATGGGGGTATGCAAGCACTTGTCAGCAGATTGAGCAGGCTTAAAAAGAAGATGGTTTTATCTGTATTTAAAAATGCTGTGAACAATTAATAGTTTTGGGTAGTGTTAGGAATTTTGGAATATCATTCAGTAAAGAAAGAAAATATCACTTTAGTCACTGACTTGAAACTGCAAGTTAGGGGCACCAGACTTTGGAGTACTTGGACTGAAAAGTTTGGGAATCACTGGCTTAGATCATTCAACCAAACGGCATCATAAGATTATTATTTTTTAAGTTCTTACTCCTATGAGATAAGAATATGAGGACATTCTGAAACAAACATTGTTATTTTAACGTAAATAACAATAAATTATAGAACTATATCATATTAAACATGATTTATGTTTAAAATATAAATTCAAACACGTTTAAAAAAAACAGTAAGGGTTTACATTTACAGCTACAATACCTTACTGAGCTCAACTACTAAATGAGTGTATTTGGCCTTCACACAGTCAAAACTTAAAGCCTCCAATTAATTTATAATATATAGCTGATCACTTAGGCCTTCTGCAAAAAACTTTCACTAACCCTAACCCTAACTAGACTATTCATTTTTCAAGTCGTAACAGAGGTTAACGTAAAAATATATAAATGTTGTAACTGATAAAGACATAACCTTGCGCGTGGCGTGCGTAAAAACTCGTACGATCGTTTTAAATATTAAGCTGTGTTGATTATTAATTTATTGCGTAAACATTTTTCACTTTAAAAATATTGCTACTCACTGCAAGTTGTGTGAGAAAATATTACAAATAAGAAACACGCAAAATTCTAAATAAACTGCATCAGAAAACAACTGGCCTCCGTGCGTAAAAGTCCCTGATTAAGACTGACGCAATAGACTCTCAAATATCTTATTGTTGTTAAAAATACCCAAAACACGCGAGACAAAAGAACCCTTAAACACGCTGTTGTCATAATAAGTTTTCACTTGTTTGGACAAACGCAGTGCGCAGGTCCGGACCCGTCCCAGTGGCTAAAGGTGAACGAGTCCAAAACTAGCCCCAAAACTCCAAAACATGCTGTCGTATTGGCTTTTATTTCTTTCATTCACATAAACAGCGCGGTCACGACAAAACACAACACGTCTCTCTTGAAAAAAAAAAACACATTACGCTACGTCCAAAGAGGCCACGCTGCGTAAAAAGTGGATTAATTTAAGACTGAGCGCTCTTTTGAGACGAGACACAAATGAAACCGTTTAAATGGCTTTGTTTTAGAAAATAAGAGACGTAACACAACAATAAAACAGCAATAAACATCAAAAGCGTGCCGTTTTGTGAAAGGATTAATACGCACAATACAAAAGAAATTCATTAAAATGCACTTTCGAGACTCAAATAAACCTCTAAATCTTCTAGTAGATGTCGAGAATGTAAAAAAAATAGACCTAATAACAACAAATTAACAAAGAGACAAGGCGTGATTTTATTAAAAGACGTAATCGTGCGTAAACGTCTTAACACGTCTACAAAGAATGATTATGACATGCGTGAGGCGAAGACGCGCATTGGGTGTCATAAAAATTGGATTTATTACGCAGCGTGGCCCGTTTTGTCACACGTTTTGTTGGCTTAAATGTTTTCACACGGGCCACATCAGTTGCAGACACGTTTTGTCCACAACATTCAGCAAACACGAAGCAGCAGCAGCTTCCAAAAGTCTCTCACACAAACTGTTAAACGAAAGATGGAAGAACGCCATGTCCTGGTTAGCTTGTTTTTTTTTTCTCGGCTGCGCCATCGTCGTGACCTCGTTTCACTCCGCTCGTGGTTTTAGGCCTGTACCTGCGTGAAAAGGCTCGTGGGATTGTCACGTTTTCTGTGCGTAAAAGACGTGCATTTGTTAATAGATGCGCTTCACGTGACGACACAAGAATCAGTTATAAGACTCGAATAAACCTTTGTGTTTGGTTTTGAAAATGTGTGAGGCCCAGTTTGGTGGATTCCGGTGAAATCTTGTTTAAATATAGTTTTTAAATAGCCTAAATAGTCACACAATGTACTTGTATTAAACACAAATACATTGTTAGTCAGGCCTGTTCAACACGAGGCCCGGGGGCCAGATCAGGCCCTCCAACCAACTAAATCCGGCCCACAAACTATCTTAAGAAACATTAGAAAATAAATGTATTCTTTTTTCAAGTTTGATTCTGGGCTAATGATTAGTCTTGTTCCAGTTCTGGTCCAGCATTCGGATGTCTTTTTTATTTTGTTTTCCCACAAAAGTCTAAAAAATAAGTCATTATTTTAGAATTTTTAAAAAGATAATTTTAGGAATATTTTATGTGAGATCCCAATCCAAAATGGTGCACATTTAGCCCGAAGGTTACTGCCCACAAAAAAATCTGGTTCTTGATTGAAAAAAAAAAAAAAAAAAGTTATATCCCTGGTTTAAGCTGTTGTAATGTAACTTACTATATCCTATTGTATCCTAACAATTGTATATACACTTGAAAAGGTGTTAGGATTACGCTTTACTTTCACCTACTAATTTCCCAATATTATCTTTGAAATTCCTATTTCCATTTATTCAGCATTTTCATAAAAAAAAAAAAAAAATGAAAAAATATTTCAAAAAAAATCTTTCAATCAATCGATCAAAAGTTTAATTAAAGCTAGGCTAAATAACATTAACCAAGATTTATAAAGGTTTAATAAAAATGTAAATAATAAAAATACATTTAAAATTAACTAAGCATATCATTTATTTCTTGTATTAATATTTAAACACAATGAAGAAAATCTTATTAAACAGTTATTGTGTCTCATATTTGACTGTAGACTAACTTTATTTGCAGCTAAATTACAAAAAGGGTTAATAATTAAAAATTAATTTGACAAGATGTTTTTCATTCACTGTGTGTGTATGTGTGTATATATGTTCGCGCTTCATTATGTCAGACGTGTTTCTTAATTGGTTTGGCTCATAAAGAACTCGAAATGGAACTTCCTAAAACAATTGTTACCATGGCAACCCACCATTTTTGCAGCTGAACTTTCACAGGAATACGTTCACCAAATGAGAAAATAAAAGAACACTGGAACAACTGCGTAAACTGCTGGTGTAGAAAATTATATTTATCAATTTCTAATAATATAGGCTAAGGATAATTTCAATAGGCCTATTTATAATGTTAAATTCTGTAGGGCCAACTGGTTTAACTGGTGTGTTGTCACAGTTCCGAGCTCTACTGTAATTTGTGCAAAAGATAAACTCACTAAATAAAACTGTGTGTAATCCAGTCGAAAAGGCCACGTCACGCCGTCACATCCAAAACCCAGAATTACGCTTTGACGTTTGTCCGCGCACACGAGCCACGCGCACTGTGACGCTCATTTCCATCTTCATCCCAAACCCTCACTGAACGCGTGTCCATGCAACGCAACTTCAACCAGCGTGTCATATGAACGCAATTTCTACTATTTGCGAGTATAATACGCGTTCCTGTCACAGTTGTATTACAATGGGTCACTTTCAGCCGAGTACTATTGCATGAAAAGGAAGGAAACATTACTATCCAGTTGTGTGTCAAATCCAAACCCTTTCAGGATCAAACAAGACATTTGGTTTTGTTTATGGTCAAAAGCGTTCTTTGTAAGCATACACAGTGTTAGGGAGAATACTGAACTGAATGTGTATTTTGTTACATAATCCTGAATATAAAGTTTAAAATGTATTTTGTATTATGATCCCTTGCTAAGTCAAACTTGGAACACTTTCAAACTGAATTGTATTACATTTGTATTAGATTCAAACATTTGACTTAAGATTCACATTTGATTTGCCATATTTGTCTATCAGATAAAAACGTTTATCATTAATTGGAGAAAAAATACTGCACACAGATTCACTAATGGAGCTTTTTGTTCCAGTTCCAAGAAGTTTAATCCTAAATTATGTTGAAATACAAAAACGTATTCCTTAAATAAAAAAGGTAAAAAAATAAATAAATAAAAAAGGAAATACCATCAAATGGAATACTAACTGTAGTTAAATACAGTTACACTGAATGAGTCATCTGAATACATAGACATAATTCTTAAAAGTGTAAACCCAAATGCAATGTGTCTATTTTGTGTTGTATCTAATACTATTTTGCATTTTTATTGACCCTTTTTATCCGGACGCTGCAAATGTAACATTTTTCAAAACAACATCCTCAGTCATTCACTGTTCTCGTGTAAATTATAAAGGCACAGTATTTGTTTGAATATTTTCCTAATATTAGCTGTAAGCCACGAGGTGACATTTCCTTAAATCGTACGTTGGAAGCAATGAACTGCACAGGAAGTCTTTAATGGAACTAAAATAAATCATAAATAAGACTTGTGGGTCAAAAACACACTCACACACACATACAACGTTGACCCACTGCTAAAATACGTAAAGGTCTGTTAAATGTATGTACTCAACATTAATAAACAATTGTCCAATAGGCTACGTCGAGGGAAGCAACTAAATATACCAAAATTATTAGAAAAATAAGCTAACTTAACAATTACATTTAAACTTAGACGAGATGTAATTTTAAAAACTCTACATATTTTTAAATGTAGCAATACTCAAAATAGTTAGCACAAAATTTGTGTTTTCATTCTCTTGTCGTCGAGCTTCTTCACTGGGACGTCGTGTGTGTCGTGCGTCCAGCTTTACGCACGAGCTGACGTGAGTTATGAACGGCACCGTACGCACGTCCTTCTTCTATTAGCGATTAGTTTGGAGAACGTGAGGAAAAATGTCTCTTTCTCTGGCTCCAATTACGCGCCACACTTCCTCGTCATGAGCACCGCCGCGTTCGCTCGAGACGCGCGGACAGGAAGCCATTACTCTCTAGTCTTTTGTGCGCGCGTGTCATGTATTGTTTGGATCTACAAACTGCCTGACAAAACGCACGCGGCCGCAGATCACAGAAATAATGGGCTTTGCTTTGGTGTTGTGGATAAAGATGTAATAAGTGTAATTACACGCGCAGGTTTGAATAATCGCCGATGACGTGCTCAGATAAATATGTTGGAACAATAGTTTTACAACGATCCAGGTTTTGGCACGAGGCACTTGGACGTCTGTCTGATTTAGGGCATTACTTCAAGCACTTAATATGTTATTTACTCAAGTATTGTTCAGATTTGGAAAGCAAAGAATCAAGAAAATGCCAGCACTGTGTTTGAAAACATAATGTATGTCATTACAATTAGACTAACCTACTATTGTTTAAATCAATCAGTTATTTTGACGAAACAATACCAAGTTTTAGTAACAATCTGCAACATATGTCAAATTATTATTGTTTCAATCAGTATTATTTTCAGTGACGATATACAAAAAACAAGTTTTAGTTCACTGTGATTTGCAACATAATGTTTGTCATTATATATGCCTAATATTGTTTAGATCAATCAGTTGTTTTGAGGGACGATGTGTATAACAAGTTTTTGATACAATCTGCAAAATAATATATGTCATTACAATTGCTATTGTTTCAGTGACGATATGTAAAAAAACGAGTTTTAGATCATTGTGATCTGCACCAATGTATGTCATTACAATTAGTCCTGTCATTAAAAAAAAAATAAAAAAATCTGTGTTATTTTGTGTGACGATATACGAAAAAATACCCTATTTTAGTTTGACCAATATTGTGATAAAAATATGACAATACTAACAATTCTTACCCAAACTTTCTAAATGTAGGATTCATCGGGATATGCCTATGAAGCCAGGGTTTGTGGAAGATTCAAAAAAGGTAAATATGCTATATGTTTGGACTGAAATTACTTATTTCTAAAACTTTTCAGTCTGCAGTGACTATAGAAACTTTTTATCACATTTAAGTTTAACAAAAAATCTGTATGGTGACTATAAACTCTTTAATTTCTTCAATTGAGAATATACCATGTTGTCAAAAGAATTGTAAATCCTAAAAGGAACTATTGCTATAGTGAAACAGATTAAATAAGAACCTGAACCTGCCATATTCCTGAATGATTTTAAACTATTTGAGAGCACAAAAATAATCTAAGAAGCTCTGGATCTAGATCTACACTATACAGTCTGTTGTCTAAAAAAATAAATGTATAATGTCTGGTATCAAGCTGTATCGACCTGTATCGAAAACTAAGACATAAAATAATCCTACAGCCTCACTGAGTGAAACAGAGAGTGCTGTTAAACAACTTCACTAAAGAAAGTGTAGCCTAAAGGTGTCTGTGTCACTCGGTCTGACTTTTGATTCAGATGTTCTCCCATTGCAATTCAAAACAACCTCCAAACCTTCAGGACACACTAACTGAGAATCAAGGACCCAACTTTGCAAAAAACATGCCTTAACTATATAGAGGTTAACCCTTTCCACAAAGCTCTGCATATTTTAGAAGAACTTTACAATTTTTAGTAAAATCTACAATAACATTATAGTAAAACTGCAAAAAGAGAGACAGATAGATTATAAGCTGTGTTATCTCAATGGACGTTTACACACTGCAATGTAAAGTAATGTGAGTATGAAATCTGATGTTGTGATCTGGAAAAACACAATAATGCGTTCACAAATCACAAACAGTGATTTAAAAAGGCAAAAAGTTAAATAGGCTATAGATTCCTTTTTTTTTTTTTAATAATTTTACATAAAGGTATGTAAATGTCACAGAAAATGTCTTTCACATTATCTATAAAGCTGTGATACACTACACTGTTGCAGCATAATATTAGTAAATATAAGCCTGTATGTAGCTCAATTTACCAAACTGAATATTAAAAAGTTTAAACTAAAATAATTTTAATCTGCCTTCAGCAAAGGAGCAATTAAATGTATAAATGTGCTGCTCAAATAAATGAATTGAACTAAAATACATATTGTTTTCATATAGTTCATGCTCTCCAGTGTATGTATACAATTACTCAGTGCAGTTCTGATTAGAGTCGCAGTCAGATTACAAAAGCATGTGAAAGTGTTGCAGCAGCTCGTGGAAACACTGGGCTCTGCGTAAACCCCTTTTGGCTCCAAACTGTCTGTGGATGGGGACCTACTTTCTCAGTCGTGCCATGTCGCTGCATTCGACTAAACTATACAAATCTATACATCTTCTGTGCTCTGGCTCGGTCTTAAACTCTGACTTCTACTCGCTCTGAAACTACAAGTCTGCTCTGAACATGGTAAACACGCAACTTAATCACGGCTTTTCTCAGTCGAGTACCACCCCATGTGCGCTTTTCTGTAGCTCTCCAAATTCCTCCCCAAATAAATGAGCCTATAAGATTACCCGCTATTAAACGTGCACAAACGTGTGTGTGCGTACGTACGTGCGTGCGCGAGTGACCCCAAGTCGAGTTGTTTTCATGTTAGCCCAGGTTTCTCGCATAAAAGAAAAACGCAAATGAGCTAAACGTGAGAGCAAAGGGATTCTATGCTCTTTATTATAGTCCACATCTGTTTATATTAATCTAAGCAACTCTATTTAAATTCTTATCTAAGTTATTCTCCAAGGACTTTACATCCTGTAGCACACAGAGCAATGTCTGAAAACTCAACAACTGTATATGTAGAGTAGAACACACAGCCTCGTTAAAAGTAAAATATAGAATAAGCTGAAACACATTGGGATACTATTACTGTGCGTCATACAAAATGGTGCAAGTCACACAAATTTGCATCAAATATGCGTTTCCCGACTAAACATCAAAGAGCTAAAAACCTAATTATATAGATATAAAGCATAATTTGAAGTAACAAAAGTCATTTTACATTTAAAATTGCTTTTCATAAAAAAGACGTGGGCCTGCTTCGTATTTCTTTGTCTGTTTTTATTTATTTTCAGGCTTTGGAAAATATGTGAGTGTTTTTCATTGAAGCCCCGCGCATTTTTGTGGTGAAGTTGTATCCAACGATGTTACACATATTTGGGAAATTCTTTATAGACTTTGCATTTGGATCTTTTGCTGTCTCACGTATAGAACGTATCTGTCTGGTGTTTGGCATTTGTCACATTTTAAACATTTTAATTAAGCAGCTATTTATGGAAAGTCTATTTTCATTATAAGTACAATCAGCCTATATGAACATTTTGACTTTTGGAATTTTCAGTTCAAAAATAAAATAATATGTTGTTATTTTGTTAGCCATTTTGTAATAATTTTGCTACAAACAAACAAACATAACTTCATGTGCAAAGGGTCACGTTTTGTGGTCGATTTGAGCGAGCTGTTTTTAAACACAACGTCCTACAAAATCTAACTTTACTACAACAGTTCTGCCTGAGTTTAGTTTTACGAGAACGGCCAGTGCCATTTACGTAACCGTAGCGTGTTGTTCTTTTCACTTCTGGATAACCTCGAGCCGATTACTGCACATTGAGTTTGCTTTATAACAGATAAGCTGTATCTTCGTGGTCCAACTGAACAAACTTCCCGGTTGCTTTAGGGAAGAGTTTGGCGCTTAAAATGCCCCAGTTAAACCTCGTCTTACCGCCTCCCTCTTCCTCCGCTCCTCGCGGGCCTCTGTCTTCTTCAGCTCGGCTTTAAACGCGTGCGTGTCTCCGTGCTGTCCGTCCTTATCCAGTATGTCCATCAGGTACGAGATGTAGCTCGTGGCCAGCCGCAGAGTCTTGATTTTGGACAGTTTGGTGTCCGCGGGCACGTTGGGGATGCACTCTCGCAGCTCTGCAAAGGCAGAGTTGATGCTCTGAGTTCGCCGCCGCTCCTTCCTGTTCGCCGTGGGTCTCCGTTTCACAGGACGTGGGTGCGCGTGGTGGTGATGGTGCATCACCGGAGCTCCGTTTACCGGCGGCACGAGGCCCCCGGGGCCGTAGTGGTGGTGGTGATGATGGTGGTGAGGGTCCATGCCGCCCGTGGAACCCCCGCTGCTGTTCCCATGGTACTCGGGACTGTAGCCGGGCGCGAGGCTGTAGTCTGTGGGAGACATGTCCGCGTGGCTGATCAGCCAGCTCGTGAAGTACGGAGGCCCGGTATCCTCGTGACAGCGTCCCGCCGCTGCCGCCGCGTGCAAGGAGTAGTGGTGCGTGTCGTGATGGTGCATCACGGGATGGTGCGGGAAGCCCGAGACCAGACTCATCGTGGCGCACGAGCCCAACACACACTCGCTCACGCACGCACACTCACACAATCACAGGTCCTTCTGCTGCTCTGCCTCGCCTCAGCCCCAAAAAACAACGCTCATTTTGGGTTTAGTCCCCTCATGGCCTCCAGAAAAACAATGCGTCCAACGGCGACAGTCCACAGCATTCCCCGCGTGACCACGGCCTCCTCCGGGCTTTTTCTAACACCGCGTCCTGCTCCAAGGCATTTTTCTTCCACTTAACATAAACGGAGCCTGGTGCATGGCATTTTCTTCGTCTTCCTCGAGCTACTCACTGTGCGTAACCGTGCGTAATCGTCCTTGCGCCACGCATTTGAGCAGCGGTTCCCCTCGGGACGACTGGCAAAACCCCACACGGCTCTGGATGATACTGAACTAAGGTAAAGCTCGCGTGTCCGTTTGACAGAGACGGAGGTGAGAGCGGGAGAGAGAGCCTCGTCCACTGCGTCACCGGGAGCAGCCAATGGGAAAGCGGAACCGAACTGAACAACCAACCTCAGCCAATAGTGACCCGCCTTTCACCGCCTCACCCCTCCTCGCGCTCAGTCTGTTTACTTGTCTTTAAAGTCAATGGGCCGCTAAGTAGGCCTACACACGCACGCCAACGACGCACATGCAAAGAAGCAATTACAAGGTCAAGAGCGTAAGGACAGGCAGCGCAAAACTCAAGTCATCTCAACCAGAAAGACACAACTAGAATATCTGATGACTTTTTCTCTTTCAACAGATGGATTTTACAGGTATCGTTTAGTGCACTGACATTTACCAATAAAAATGTGAAAACTAAATAAAGGACATGATAGTTTGCTAAAACGCGACATTGCTCTGTTGTCACTATTCTACTTCCTAATGAAACTACTTCTAAAGGAGTCATACGTTCTTGTAAAATGGTTACGTGTTTGTGTAGTTGCTTTAAAAAAGGTTAGTCTTTAAAAAGATGTCCCTCTTTCAAATTGCAAAGCAGTTCTCGAACCATGGCACTGCAATAACTTTAACTTCCAACATTTTAAATTGTATTCGTTCATTACGCAAGCTTTTATCAGTAACAAATGTGGAAACTACTTCATCTAGAGCAGAAACACAAAGCCTTTGGGAGTTTTGAGGACATGGTCACATATTCGTACAATTACTGTTTGAAACGTCCTCCATATTTAGGACACAGCGCGCACAAACAAACTAAACTCGCCAAATAGCAGAATTCCCTCGCATACGGACTTGCTCAGCTCTCGTCTTTATTAATATTCCTTTTTGAATCAATCACATCAAACACAACTGTCAGATATTTCAGATTCCGTTCCAGCCTCGTTTAAGCGGCGCAGTTGTCTTTGAAAAGCAGAGTTTGTGATCTTACGCTGCTGACGTGACGCAGATGTAGTGGTGCTATCGTCTCTCTCACAGAGAAGGCCCCGCGTGGAAACGGACACGAGCCAGAGCTGGACACGTGCTGCTGCTGCTGCCTGCCCCACGCCAGGTTTCTGGACTTAAACCAATAAATGTATTTCATTCGCCAGTAAATAAATTAAAAAAAAACTAGGGATTTGCGGTCGCGCTCGCGCTACAGCACCGTTGCCAAGGTGATGCCAGGAGATTACGCGCCAAGAAAGGTGAGTCAAACATGGATTAAATAACTTACAATTACAGTTTTTTTATAGCCTACATTTAAACTAGAAGAAGAAGAAAAAACTTTAATTGCAAATATTTTTCTGGAGTTTATTTGGTAAACTATAGCTATTGATTATTTTTGACTATTGGCGAAAAATGTTAATACATTACAGAAAAAATGCACGTCTAACCGGTTAAATTTATGGTAGGGCCTAATGTCTATATTTTAAATCTTAATTAATTTCTGTATAACGGTTTTCTGCTCATAGACTATCACATTCCAATTCTTTCCCGCAAACTATTGTAACATTTTACGTGAACAAACTACAAACTTAATTTATTACGAGCTTTTACAACAACCATCACCAAAAATATACGTCAATCATATCCAAAAATGTCCTTATATACGAAAAAATATATTTTTATAAGCCTAACGCTAAACTTTGAAAGAAAAGCCACTGCATATCTGCTTATAATTGTATTCTGTGTTATTTGCGTTAATTCCATTTCGCGTGTGTTTTTGCCTCGTTAACTTAAACACCTCTTAAAATAATTTCCAACAGCAGAAGTCTGATAAGAGCCGTGTTTTTACAGCGCTGGTCTTTAGCTTTACGCACAGCTCTGACCTTTGACTCGGCTCTGATTTACTGCCGCACACAAAAACACTTAAAAGTCCTAAGGATGAGATGATTCTTAGTCCCGGTTAAGACTAGCAGTTCTCGACATTTTTTTGTTCCAAGTAGGCCTACCAGTTAAATTTTGTCTCACACCTCATTTGTTACTTTGGTGTTTTATTGATTTTATGATACGTACGCTTAAAAACCTTTCCATTTACTGTCTGAACAAAAATAAAATAATTTAACCTGCCTTTAAAGTCTGAAATCATCCTCTGCACGCGCTCATGGATTGTGTCTATATGTAAATAGCGTGTCATGACGACGATTCTTCATTATGTGGCGTGTCTATTACACGACTATTTTCTTCGAGTCATATAAACACGTGTTTTGGTTGAGGCCACACAGGAGGTTTTATGTGGGGTTAACGGCTAAGTTTAGGTCTTAAGTAACAAAAAATAGGTATGTACAGGTCTGAGGCTTGGAGATTGGGATTTTATTAATATTCATAATAACACATCTGGGCCAAACAGACACACAAACATCAGAAATTGCGTTGATATGACACGCTGTTTATCATTGCGTTGCATAGACAAGACTTACAGCAGCTCAGTACTTATTAATAGAGTTACAGGGTTTTTAAATAAAGTATGTGCGTAATTAGTAGCAAATCTAAAACGCCAAATAGCCTCGTATTTTGACTGAATGAACTTGTTTGAATATGTTTATATCATGCAAATACAATATAATAAAATAGAAAAGTGGAAAAACGAGTTTAAACTTCAATCATATCACTCTTTTATTTTGGATAGTTAACGTAGTCTATTTAAAATAAAGTTTTCTGTTTGTTACAGGTACAGGGCTAGACGATATCGACAAAACTGAATATTTAAATATTTTTTTTTACATATTTCGATAAAGATAATCAGACGATATTAAGTCAACTCATATTATGACTTTCTTCTTACTGTAAAGATGGTTTATAATGGAACAAGATAAAATAGGCTGGGTCTATAATCTTTTAGTTCAATTAAGAAAACAAACAAATAATAAGTCTAACATGAAATTAGGTGAAAAAAAAAGCCACTTCGCTTGAAATCAACATCTTTGTTTTATAATGAATAATTTAAATGATGAAATATAGGTCTACTTAATTAAAGCACTTTTTAAGGCATAGCTTGTTTGTTGTATTTCTCTAGTTTACCTATAAACAGCCTATTGAATAAAAGTGATTTTTCTTTTATTATTATTATTTTTAGAAAGAAAATATCTACTTTTTGCAGCTTCAAAAAAACATTCACGAAAAGATCTAATATTCGACACATTGCCTAGTTCTACACATGCAACATTCAGCCTCAATGAAACTGTGTCCTCGTGCCGTCGGTTCATTTCGGTGCGTAAAAGGCGCGCGCTCAGACGCAGAGCCACAGCCACAGACGCGCAAGACAAACAGAGCTTTATTTATCATCTCCAAACTCAAGATCCGCTTAGTGGTTTGAGCTGAGAGTTCAGCGCTTTCTCCCTTCACGCGCAGACGGACGGCTCCTGTTCACGTGGTACAAACATAAAGAAGAGAGAGATGGATTTTAGCGTAACGTAATGACGCATGGTTTATATCGTTACGCGTGAGAAATCCAAAGACGTGCAACTATTTCTACCTGGGAATAAATGTTACGTTGAGTTCACGTCATACCTTGTAAACTAAAGGCATAGATTGTGTAACTTTTTAGCCTAATAAACTTGACAGAAACAGTTGTATTTTTACTTGTTGAACTGGAAAACGTCTTTACTTTGAGCAGGCATGTATGTCCCTCAAATTGACTTTTTTTTTTAGCTCGTTTCTATGGAAATCTTATTCCTTTAGCTAAAATATTTGTCACGAAACTGCTGCATATCAACGAAGAAAAGTTCTAGGTTTATATTTTAGCCTTTACATTTGATTTTTAACCCCAAAAACATGTGTGTCATTCAAGATCAAATGCAAACAAAAAGGCATATTAGCTACTCAATCTATAGTTACATTATTTTTCCATTCAATTAAAAAATATATATTCTGTATAATGTTCAAACACGGTCGTTATAATTAGGAATAGGCCCCATAACTTTCTATTTAGTCTTTCAACTAAATAGCACTAAGAAAAGTATTTGTTGACAATAAATAGCCTATAATTAAAAATGACAAAAATAAAACAATAGTAAAGAAAATGTTAAATATGAAAATTAAATTGTCTGATCTGTCCAATGAAAATACAAAATTTTAAGCATTTTTTGTCTTTTTAATTACAATAATTTCAAATAAGAAATCAAAAGTTACGTTCAGATTCTAATAGGCCTACTTTTTAACATTAGGCTAGTCTTCTTTGCATAATGTTCTTGACCACTGTTTTGTCTTGTAGCTTTAGTAACATTATTTCAATCCAACTTTACTTTTACACGATACAAATTATGGCTACTTTATCACCTCTGCGAATAAAAAAATACAATAGGCCACGTTACGCACTGCTAACATTAGCCTGACACAGTTTACAAACTCTACCCTCGCCTTTATCTACGTTTATGTTTATTATTGTTGGCCAACTTGTGGAGAACTGTTGCCGCACGTGACGCAGAAAACGTCAAAAGCCAGTCCATTGAGATAAGCCTCGTGCGTGTATCTTAACAGGCAGATCTCACAGGCGCGTATCCCTTTAAGAGGCCGCGCACTGACAGCGATTAGCCGATTTCAATTGAGCCTGTGACCCTTTAATAAGCGGCGAAGTGACGCTCATCTTCGTAATGACGCTTAAGACGCGCATTAGTTACGTCCTGACTGAAGGTAGCAGCACAAACGAGGTAATAAAGACAGAATAGGCTACAAAGCACGAAGCCTACGTTATCTCTCAAGTTATTACGTTGCTTTTAAAGGATTTTTCACCTTAGCTTATATAGGCCTAGTTCACAAATTAATTTGCTCAAAAAATAGTCCTCTTTTAAATTGTTGTGCCATGATTAACCTTTCTATTTTACTTTAAGTGCCACTTTCTGAACACACAAGTGAAAGAAAATGTCTAATAATCATAATAATAGACTAGTAATTTAGGCTAAATAGGCTATTTTGGTCACGCATTATCAACTGATCTCCTGTAGTAAAGTTAAAAAGAAAGTAAATGCTACAAAACAGCTAAACAATGTTCTGTCTTGTTTTAAAAAATTCATCTGAACTGAATCTGAGAAGTAATCCGTTATGTTCATGTAATGTAACATCACTATCGACCAATAATACTTCAAATAGTGATGGAGGTATCAGTATCGCAGTTTCAATAATTTTATACCAATTCATTTATGTTTCAGTATTTAGATCTGTATACAAATATCAATACTAATTTGCAAATGCTAAGATAAGGCATTCATTTAGGAATTTTATTCATTTCTTCATTGTTTTGCTAGCAGCAGCTAACTACCCGTTTCTTCTGATTGTTTGTCCTTTTAGCTCAGGGGTCTCCAGCCTGTAGCTTGGGAGCAACCAGTAGCTCGTCGCCTCCTTCCAAGAAGCTCACCAAAGGATTCTGGATCAGACAAATAATGCTTTTTTACTCAAACTGTATTTACATGCTTATTTCTACTGTAAATGTTTAGATGCCTATTGTGTGGACAGATAAATGTTTCTAAGAGGCTTCTTACTGTGCCTCTTTACCTACCATTTTTAGTATAAGCTAAAATTGCTAGCTCATTGCTGGTTTGGTTTTGTAAAAGTGGAGAAAAAAGGGTGGAAACCTCTGTTTTAGAGACCATTTTAAATTATTTTCAGGCATATATTTTTTAAATGCCTTCATCTGTAAGGTTGTACTGCTATAGAGTATCACTATCAGAAAAATCCCCCAAAAACTATGGTATCGACCCATCACTAGTTTCAAAACAAGAGCAGCTGAAATGAACATTGTTTAAATAGAGTAGATGTTAGTTGTAAAACAAAGAGCGAATTGGTTTTAGTCACTAACTGAAATGACCAGATTGAAATGCAAGTGCACTGTTACTAATGGGAAAATGGCTCTTTCCCACCATCTGAACTTATGACATCATCACTCTCTTTTGACTGAGAGTGGAACTGGAACAGTTGAAACTCTGTGTACTTACCTAATCTGCTTCTGGAGCCATATCCAGACAGTGCAGTGCAATCAGGTTCACTTCTTTTAGTGATGCAGACAGGATTGTACTGTAGATGGTCATTTAGCTGCAACACTTGACAAAGATGTTCGTGTCTCACAGCAGGAACATCCCGGCCTCGACTTTTTGATCTTTCGTTGGCGTTTGCATGTTCTTCCTGTGTCTGTGCAGGCTTACCTAAACATGTACTAAAGAATCAGATGTTAGTGGACAATTTTTTTTAAATAAAAGACACTGTAAATTTTTTTTTTTTTGAGCCTCATAATTTTTCACCACAATAAGTTTAAAAGAACCTTTCACACTTTCATTAGTTAGTTTAGCTTTCATTGTGAAGCTATAAAATAACAGCTAATCATGCTACAATACATGCATCTTGAGTTTCAAAACAGGTTCTGTTCGGTTGACATCACAGCTTTTATGGCCAATAAATTTCTATGCAAATGTTTGGCAGCTGAAATGGATATTACTTAAATGTTTTTAGTTGCAACACAAAAAGTGAATGAGTCTACTCTATAGTTCATTGATGTCCAGTCTGTAGCTCGCCAAAGGATTCTGATTAAAGACAAAACGTCAAAACTCACCTCAATAAGAAGATAATGACAATAAGCTGCTGTTTACTTCCTCCGACTGTAGAATCAATCCATTCCTGCACCAAAATGACGAAACAGATCTATGAAGAGACACATTAGACACCACTATCGAATGTTATTTTCAACATTATCCCATTCCTACTTCTAACTAGAGCTGCAACAAGTTAGCCCAAGTTAATTGTATCTAATCGATTATCGCAATAATTGCAAACTAATATAGTAATCGAATAGTCGCTAATTGGTCTTTATATAGGTTCCAAACATCCCATTAGCTGTGAAAAAGCTTCAGATTGAACTGAAATTACATACAAATTGCAGAAATTTTTTTATGTAAAGCTTAAGAATAGCGTTGTCATGATGCTCAATTTCAAGCAAAATTTTGAAACTAAGGAACAGACTTGATTCTTGCAACTAGTTTTAACGTCAAATTTGTAGACAATAGACTGAAATTTTCAACAAACTGCAAATTCTTTCTTCATTAAACATTTTGGTTTCAAACTAGCTTTGATAAAGCTCGAGGTTATTCCAAAACTCCTCCGAAAATATGAAATTTTGTCCTGTTATGTTCAAATCAATGAGTATCTAGTTTCAATACCAGTTTTTGTATTGATTAGTATTTGCTTTTCGATACTTTTGACTGAAATCTACACCTACAGAACGTGTCAAGCAACATTATTTCAGCTCAAATTTGACAAAATCTTGTCTTCAACTAAAATAATCATTAGTTGCAGCCCTACTTCTAATAATGCCTTATACATTCTAGGCTTTATTTACGACGTTAATGAAAGGTAATTTGCAACTTTACTCTATTGTAACTCAACTCTTAATGGTATAATTTACGGCTAAAACATGCGTCTAACTTGTACAAATGTTTCTGTGAGTTAGTGTGGGAGAGAGAGAGAGAGAGGAGATGGGGGCAGCGGAGGAATTCTTCTCTGAGTAAGCCATATGATTTATATTTGTTTAAGTGTTGAGTGGGGGGGGTGTTGTGTGTGTGTGTAAAGTGTGTGTAATGTGTGTGTGTGTGTGGAGTGCGGTGCTGCGATCCATCTGTGTGAATGGGAGCCGCGGCGGGTAATTTAGATGGCTCGGTGTCTCCTGATAATGACGCCTAATTAGACTGTAGGTCAGTTGGTCAGGCTCCTCTGATCTGAGCAATTCCTCCCCTGGATAAATAAACCTGACAGAGAGAAAGAGAGAGAGAAAGGGGGGGTGAAGAGAGAGAGAAGAGGGAGGGAGGGAAGGAGAGAGAGGGAGAAAGAGAGAGAGACAAGAAAGTTAGAAGAGGGAGGGTGGGTGAAGGGGGAAGAGGGTAGGAAGAAACAAAGATACAGAAAAAAAAGAGGGAAGTGGGGAAAGAAAAGAGAGAGAAGAAGAGGAGAGGTGGGCAAAGGGGGAGAAAGAAACAGAAAGAATAGAGGGAGGGGGTGAGAGAGAAAAACAGAAAGAGTGAGGTGAAAGGGGGGTGGGAGAAGAAGAGAGAGAGGAGTAGGTGAGAGGAACACGAGGGAGAGAAGAGAGAGAAAAGCGGGAGAGAGAAAGAAAAAGATAGAGAGAAGACAGAGGGTGGGTGAAGGGGAAGAGAGAAGAGGGAAAGAGAGAGAAAGAGAAGAAGGAGGAGGGCAAGAGCAAGAGGGGTGAGAGTGAGGTGGGGGAAGAAGAGAGAGAGAGAGGAGGTGAGAGAGAGAAAGAGAGAGAAGAGGTGAGAGAAACACCATGGAGAGAAGAAAGATGGGAGGGTCAGGGAGAGAGAAGGGAGGAGTGTGAGATGGATAGAGACAAGGGGGAGGAAAAGATCAGGGGTGAGAAAAGAGACAGGAGAGAGAGTGAAGAGGGAGGGGGTGAGACGGAATGGAAGAGCAGAGATCATAGAGAAAAGAGACAGACAGAAGGGTGAGGAAAGGGGAGGCAGGTAAGAGAGAGCGAAAGAGAGGAGGGAGGGGATGAGAGGGAGAGAGTGGGGAGGAAGACCAGGGAAAGAAGAGAGAGGAAAAGAATGAGAGAGAGAGAAGAGAGGAGGGTGACAAGGAGAGATAAAGGGCGAGAAGACGACTAGGGAGAAGAGAGAGAGAGAATAGAGAAAGACCAGAGAGAGAGAGGAAAGACAGAGTAACAAGGGAGTTAGGAAAGGAGCGATGGAGAAAAGAAAGAGAGGGGGGTGAGAATTATAGAAGAGAGAAGAGCATAAATGACAGAGAGAGAGAGAAAGAGAAGGGATGAAAAGGAAATACGATTAAGAAAAAAAGGGGGAGAGGGCAGGATAGTGGTATAGAGATAGAGAAAGAGGTAAGAGAGATGATATGAGAGAGAATGGGAAAATAGGAGACAGGGAGAAAGAAAGATAGAGGGAATGTAGAGGGAAAATTAGGGGCAGAGATGAGAGAATGAGACAAAAGGGAGAGGAGGAAAGTAGAAGGGGAAGGAGACAGAGAGTGAAGGGGAGAGAAGAGAGAGGGTGAAAGTAGCGAGAGAGTGACACATAGAGGGGCGAGAAGAGAGAGGGTGAGAGGTAAGTAAAGGAGTGTTGTGTCCTGGTTGTATAAGTGCGTGTCGGTGGTGATGACGTGCAGGTACATTCCTCTTCAGCAGAGGAAGTTTCTCGTCACTGTGAAGAGCTGTCCTGGGCCTGGCCTCAATTACACCAGAGCCACACAGATCTGCATCAGCTGAAATGAGTTTGGATGAGCTCAGCACCAAGCATTCAACCAGACTCTACTGTACAAGTTCACTTTATAGATTAGAACAGAGATGTCAATGCTTTTTTCATATAAAGACAATTATTAAAACACAGCTTTTAACACAACTGGCATGCCTTAATTACAGAATGATTTTGTTTAATTTTTTTTTTTTTTTTTTTTGCATATGTTTTGTTTATCTGTTACTTTTCTGTTACAATCTATTGCTTTATCATTGCGCAAATTCAGTCAATAAAGTTTTATCTGAGGGACAAAAATTGAACTCTGTTGTATTTTCATTTGAACTCTTACATTAGTCAGTTAACCCTAACCCTTTTTCATGACACTCAAAGACCGCGCATTTTGCCCTATTCATTAGCTGCAGCTGACGTGGGCAGACTTATTGTCTTGTCTAAAAACACAAAAGCTTCTTCTCCAGTCGTCCCACTGTGGCACCTGAGGTTCCTTTCCAATTCAGGTGCTGCCCAGGCTTAACCTGGCTCACGTGGTGAATATTTGTTGACCTCTGATTTGAGTTCTTCCACATTATCCATCTGGTACATCTTCCGCTGAAAACATTTGCGAAAAGGTGGGTTGTTTTATAAAATACTTTTGAGTTGATTGTCAACTAGTGCCTACTTTAGTTTGAGCTTAATCAATCACAGCAACAAACAGCAATCACGTATCCAACAAGTGTAACTTTTCTTTCAAAAAGTAAAGGTTTTTCTGCTAAAACAAAATCAAAAAGAGCAGAAACATGTACATCCACTGGAACTGCCAACTTTGTTTTGCTTGATTCAGACACAACTGGCTGTTGTTTTTACTAACAATCCCCCCTGCTGCAGTATTTGAGCTGGTAAACCATGGTTCAGACTCGAAATCAATCGGCTGGTGGAATGTCAGACGGATTTCTCTCGAGTTTGTGAATTTACAAATATCACTAGAGAGCCCATCTAACTGGCCAGGTGTCAGTGCCTGATGGTATCAGGATATGTCCATGTTAGTTATGGCTTTGATGTTCTGTTGCCGTAGAATATGTGCTGCCTCCAGCCAGTTATACACTGCTTAGAAATCTTTAAAGTGCAATTCTGCATTCACATCACAAAATGTGATAATAGAGGGCATGAGACAGCTGTTCCTGTTGATAACGTACTTTGTCATGAGTTTATTATTTGTAATTAGTAGTTGAGTCAGTAATATGCATCTTTGTAAAGTGACAAAAGCAATGCATTAAATACACCTGAGTCTTAATATTCAGTCTAATGGCACTTTTAACCAACCTGTTCACATGAGGTCACTTTGTGGAGGTGATTTCCACATATTTCTGCAGCATCACGTTTCCCAAAGAGACACAACTTCAAACTTATGTCTTCAGATGGTCAGCAGCGGTCGTCTGTGGACACTCCTCTCCTCCAAACACTCTGCTAATCTCCGGGATTATCGTCTTTGTGCCAAACAGAACAAATGGAAAAGCCACGATTGAAACGTGAGCAGTCTGAAAACAGAGCTGACAACTTACACCGTGTGACAAAACAAAAAACGTCCTCCAGCTTGTCAAATACACACTTCATATGAGCTTTTGTTTGAGAAGTGCAGGCTCGTTCTCAGATCAAGGGCTTTGCAGTCTCTCAAAACATATCAATCTTTATGTCAGGCTGTTAATGTGGTCCGATAAGACTTACATTTTTGAATAATTCTGAACATTATCAGACTTACATACATTGAAGACTTGCCCATCTTCTTGACCACAGCAGCTGCTCATGTAACACGTTGGTTTGGGGAGTTTTTTGGGGACTTTTCCCTGTGGTTTTAGCCCCGCAGGGACCGAAACACTGATGACATCATTGGAACAGTATCGATCGGTTTAACACATTTCGGGTTCAGCTGCTTCCAGTACTTACACTTACACTATGGGCAGAAGTGTTGGCTTGGCTCTTTTAATTCACAGAGTTTCCACTCAGTTCCACACACAATTTTGTCCTGAAATGTGTTCTGTTTTCTTCAATATATAGCCTAAAGAAAATAAAGAAATAAATCATAATAATCTGCAAGCCTACTGTATATGTTACCACTCAGTCTCTTGAAAAGGCATTTTGTTTCCTTCAAGTAAAACATTTTTCAAATAACAAACTTGATGCACTTTGTGTATGTGCTAATGTTCTGTCTCAGTGAAGATGCACTTGTTTTACAGTGTATGTGCCACATTAGGGCATTAAAGATGTGCCCATCTTTTTACTGTTGTAGAAACATGCAGCAGACTTGACTCACAGCTGACTTAGTGGAGTTAATGCTCTCAAATGTCTGGTGTGCCTCAAGAAACTCTGAAGCATTTTAAATGATACAAATAAAACCAAGTACACCATGTAATGCTGGTCTTTTCAGTCAAGGCCTGATCCGGCCCTTAACCCATCTTCCAACTATTGCAAATAAACCTATAAACACGAAATTTATGTATAACTCTGGTGGTGTACCTTAAACCTCAGTTTGTCCTTTTTAGTTTTGGTGTAATTATGCTTTAGCAGCCTATTCTGTTAGAATATTTACTGTAATCCAGATGGAGGGCAACTAATATGAATATTGTTAAATAGATTTTTTAGTTGTATCGAGAAAAGTGACTGGGTATGGTTACTAATAGAAGCAATCAAACTCAAAATATGTGAATTGAACTTTATTGGTTACTTCATGGCAAAATTATTATTAGGCAAAAGCTGGCTCTTGCCCACCATCTGGCCTCATTACACGCCACAACCTATTCTCACTGAAATGCCTACGCACATTTAAATGCATATGTATACCATGTAACTTCTTCTTTAAAAAAACAAACTAAACAAAAACAAACAAACATGTCCACACTTGGCTTCCCCCAAAACATGTCTATAAGACCCTAAGAATATAGACAGGTCTAATTTGCCCTTTGTCTTAGCCTTGGTCTTAATTATTCCTCTGTTGGCCACTAGTGGCTCTCTCCAGGCGCTATACTCTGTCAGTGTAGAAGGTGCGGCTTCAGCCAGAATTTCCTTCAGTGAACTTGGGATATGTCACGCCTGTGACAAGTGATCTTTTTTTATTAAGTCAACAGGCTTTATGTAAAATAAAAGACACATTTTAGACAAAGTTGTTAAAGTCTGTCATATGAATAGACTTTCACCAAATAGATTTCTATTATTACACTTTTTTTCCCAAACTGAAGCTGCTGCTGCAATTAACTTTTGCCTGTGATCTTAATGCAGCTGCTCACTTGTCACAGACGTGACACATCTCAGGTTCACTGAAGGAAATTGCACCCCCACATCTGGCTGAAGCTGCACCTTCTACACTGACAGAGTGTAGCGCCTGTAGAGAGCCACTAGTGGCCAACAGAGGAATAATTAAGACCAAGGCTAAGACAAAGGGCAAAATAGACCTGAGAGTCTCTATTTGATAATTTTCACAAAGAGAATTGCACTCAAGATGAGAACATGCTATTAGTAGTTCTGTGAGACAGTTGAACACGAAGAGAACCTATTCAGTTATTTTAAAGATAATGTAATTTAGATTATGCTTGATCACATGATCAGACTTTAACTACAATATATAGGGTCAACTACAAAAGATACATATTATTAAGGGCTCTTTTCAAACTAAATGCTTATGTTAACTTGGGCTGATTTGTCAAAGTCCACACAGCCTTTGGATCATAGTATTGGCCATAGTTGTTGCTTTGTCATGTACTTTTACATTGAACTTGTTGAATTAAACACTCTTCTATTAATCATATTATTTTTTCATGTTTCCAGCTGTCATATTTAACCATTACTGTATATCTTGACTTTTCTCTTTGTTGAATTATTAAATTTGTTTTAATGTGTTCTGTATTTAATGTAATGGCTGATGTTGCAGCACTTTATCACAAATATGTTCTCACAGACAGGACTAGATCATGACATTTTCTTTCTATAATCGAAGAGTTAGCCTGGAGCAGTCTGGTCGGAGGCTCAAGTAAAAATAAAAGAATCAGAATTAGTGGAATTTTAATAGTAAAACACCCAAACATGTGATTGGTAAATGAATAAAAGAACAAAAACACTGCAATTGTTATTTAATTGAATGAAATAAATGTTTTTAGTTATATTTTTGGGGCAGTTGGAAGGACACGACAGGTCTCCAGTTTATACAGGGAGAACTTTGTGGGAAAAAAAAAAAGGTTGGGAACCAGTGGCCTTAAGCTAAACAATGACTTCCTTCTCTTATAAGATCCATCACAATAAAACTACCCAATTTACCCTGAACGCATCACGGGCACTTGTGTGAAAACATTCCCTCTTCTCATTCTGGAGCCTGGGTGTCTGGGATGAAAGCGCACAGAGCTAAACGCAGGAAGAGGGTCCCGACGCGGCCTTGACTGCTCGAATATCAAAAAGCCAAGGTGGCGCTTTGTTGTCGACTTTTGCCCGCAGAATCGGAGACAAACTGTGGATGGGTGAGACTCGGGTCAGGCTTCACACTTCACTGGACCGAAACTGAGAGGCGAGATTATGCTGCTTTTCCACGTCTGCCACAAAACAAAGCCCTGAAAGAGGCTGAAACGCTGCGGATTGAATCAGCTGTTTGTAATGTGCTCCACTGACCGCAACTGTGAATGTGAAGGAAACTCTGAAAATGTGACAGTGTAGGACGTGAACCCAGTGCCCGCCATCTTGGAAAGAAAAAAGATAAGGTGATTGGGAAAAAAATATAAAAAAATTTCCATCATGTTTTGATATACATCTCATTTTGTTTACATTTTTGTAGAGCCCAAAATTGTAACAAGATTGTTGATTTAGTAAACAGAAATGTTAAAAAACAAAACAATCACTGGACTTAAAATCATGTATTTTGGTCCGATCTCAGTGCAGAACTGTGGTTTAGGTGGAAGTGAAATGTGAGGACCAAAACTAATATGGCGGCACCGGCAGACATATTTGAACAAAATCAGGACTAACGACTTTTGAAAAACGTGCTCACAGAGGCACTTGGTGCATTTGTGGACAAGAAAGTTGTCTGTGCTTTTCTGTCAACTGGATTCAGCAAGAATTCTATTTCTCGGCGTGTTGAAAAACCAATCAGATTCAAATGTCATAACGCTCAGATGACTTTCAGTGAGTGAACTCACATATAGGCCTAGATGTGTGAGCAGAACTTGATTCAAAGTGCTGCACATTGCTTCATTGTAGAGTCAACAAATTACTAAGCCTCTGACGATGCTTTGTATTTGGGTAAACTGACAAAAAGTTACGAGACAGTGCACAGTGGTTTGCACTCTGGTCTTATAAAGGGATTTTCGATCGACGTCACTTTCCACCCTACTGCGCATGCGTTATGCAGACAGAGCCGGTCTCCATCTGGTTAGCTGGGGAAACTTCTTTGAATAAAACAACGAAACTGGACGAGAGCAGCTGTTTTAATCAGGTCTGAACTGGTCTGACAGACGTCTGTCTTCTGAAGCTTAAAGACAGTGTTTTTTACGCCAATTTTTTCACTCACTTTAATGTAACTTTTAAGGGTCGTTGGATCGAATTTCATTCACAAATGTTGATTTAGCAGCATAACTTTTGTTTCTCACAGTGATAAACTCTTAGTTAGTTGACAATTGAGCTTTTTCGACTTGTTTCCACTGTTTGCGTCAATAAGCGACGGCTCTTTCTGGAAGCAGGGTGCGCTCATCGCCCGTGTTGATAAACAAACAATCCCTGGGCAATGTGAGATTTGCGTAGGTTTCCCCTATCGCTAAAAACATGTACAATTAAAACAATAAAACATATGACATAATTTGATATATCAAGTTACAAAACTCTGTTCACTTTAAAGCGTTTCTCTAACCTGCATGTTATTGTTTGGAGGGGAAACCGGAGTGTCCAGAGGAAACCACCCAGACACGAGGAGGAACATGAAAACTCCACACAGAAAGGCCCCGGCCCAACGGAAGTCCAAACCTGATTCTTGCTGTGAGGGGAAAAACATAGCATCAATGAATGATACATTTTTGACGTCTCTCACTTCTGCGTTCATATAAATGTCTCAGCTGCAGCAGTAAAACTCTGCCTCTTCAAACACTAGGTTAAAAAGTAAAATCACAATATGGCTCAAGCTAATACCATGTAATGTAAACAGTTGGCATTTCTGCTTTGGATGAATTCTACAAATCAAAACATTACTAGACATGACGCAGCCTCAGTCTCAATGGTTCATTTCAATCATTTTAAACTTGCAATCGACCTATTTATCTTGGACCGTTTGATTTATTACAAAGAAGCAGCTCTTTTCGTCTGGCTTTATTATAATTAACATTTGGCCAAAATAAATGACATTCTCTTCATTTCTAAATTGCAGGAGTGAGTTTAGTCCAAAGCAGAACAATGGCTGATCAGATGAGTTAGTGTACTTTATAATTGTCAGGGGAAGTCATTATTTTAATTGAAAGTGTTATTGCTGGAGCAGAGTGAATGGACCACCTCCTTCACTAAAACATTTCTGAAATTAATTGAAGGATCCACTTTTCTCCATTCAGACAAAAAGTTCATAAAGTTTGCAGCTGTAATGTTTAAAACGGTTGTGTAAGTGTGTTTGGCTCTGAATCCTAAACAAGCACTGAATCTTAAACTTCAGTGAAAAATAGTAACTCAACTTTGAGACAAACAAAAAACAAACAAACAAACACAGTGACCCGACAGAAGCTGAACACCTGTCTGCTCTTCAGGTGACACAACTCGCGTGTACAGTCATTGTTTCTTCACAAAAAGTGATAACATTTGTTTGCAGATGTACTTTTTTCGAATATACTTTGTCTTCCTATTGTCAGGAAAAGTAATATACAAAAGTAAGCCCTTTTAGTGAGTTAATTTGATCGTAATCAAGCATAAAGCAGCCAAGATGAGGCAAGACTTGCTTTTGTCTGAGCGCGAGGGAAATCCGGCTTCCAATGGCCCAAATATTTATTTATTTTTATTTATTAGTTACTTTATTTGAGAGGGATAGAACATTACAACATTGTTGCCCTGTTAAGTCACATTCATAGGCCAGTTAGAGGGATTTTTTGTTTATCGCCGCGTGAAAAACATTGCACTGTTCCCGCAATGTCCGCGACCCGCGTATATTTAATTGTATTTCTTTGCGCACATTTTTAACAATGTTTAGGACTAATTATCTTTGTCAATATTTGTCCTATCAATACAAAATAAAAACTGAGACAGAGTGTAGGCTGTTTTCTGACTGTTTATGTGCTCTACCAGTCATAAACGGAGGAGACACTTTTCTACAGCTGCTCAAAGATACACAACTGAACCCTTTATGAACAACCCCAAGATCTCGCGAGATCTCGTGCCACGAGATCTTGTCCCATCCCTACATGTTAATGTTCTGAACTCAGAACTATTTTTGATGCAAAGTCATGCTGTTCAATATATTGTGACAATTTTGGTATCAGATATCACAATATTATCAATATTGTTACATCCCTTGTCATTTGGTCTCCTGCACTGCAGTGACACTATCACTCATGTGGCTCAGGTGGATAAGCAGGTGATGGAAAAAGTCCAGGGATCGCGTCAGGAATTATTTTTTAATCTTCAAGTTTGCATGTACAGACAAAAAAACTAATGAGATTATATGCAATGCAAACGTTTTATATGTATTGCAAGTGCAAGTCAATAGACCTGTGTAGTGCACAGTGTACCAGCTGTAAACCTCACCTCACGTCACTGGTAGCCAAAACTTGCACCTAATTTGTTAGCCTTTAGCTGCTCTGCTCCTCCTTCAACTCAAAATGATTGTGTTTATTATTCTTATTGCAGTGCCACATTATTACAACTATAACCAAGCAAAACAGGGAGACGCAGCAGAGCAAGAGAACAGCTGTCACGAGCCGGTCCAACTGCAGCATGATTTATGGTCCACATCAGCGCTGTGTGTGTGGGTAATTAGTGCCTCATTAAGAAGTAGTCCAAATGAGACGTTCCATAGACACGCATATCAAACTCAGCCACTCCGCTATTTACCTTAAAACAACACGTCCGCTCGTACAGTCACAGCCCGGGTTTACTTTTGTCATTAAAAAGCATCTCCGGAGCGTTCAGGAGCGTGTGTGTGTGAGCGGTTTGTACCAGGTCATCAGCGCACTTCCTGGTCCCACATGTGGCAACGTTTATAAAAGGCAATACTTGGAATATCTGACACCTTCACCTCGCCGAAGCACAGCGCACACGCATATTTGTGATGTTTCAGCGACGGAACACATAAACAAACTTAAGCCGTAATTAGAAAGGATGAACAGTTATTGGACCAATATTTAATTGTAATATTTTTGTAATGAGTCACGGATTTGCACTGAGAGCTTTTGGCAAGTCCAATTAAAAACTTTATTCAATATTGTATTTGTTATTTCCAGGTAAATTCAATAAATGAAAAAGACTTGTTTTAGGCACTGAAATCTCAATGAGCCAAACATTTCTGAGCCTGAACATTTTATCTCATGAAACTAAGACTTTGATCAATACAATGTATTTTAAAAAATCAGCCAGGACTAAACAAAGACTCAAACTAGTCTAATCTAGAACTAGACTAGGACAAGATCAGTACGAAAACTGGTCGAAGCCCGGACAAAAACTGGACTAAACCAGAACTTAACCAAGACTAAAACTGGTCTAAACCAGAACTAGACCAGGACTTAAAATGAACTAAACAAGGACTAGACCAGTACTAAAAGTAGACTAAGCTAGAACTAGATCAGTATAAGACCAGGACTAAAACTGGTCTAAACCAAGACTAAAACTAGATTAAACCAAGACTAGACCAGTATTAAAGCTGGACTAAACCAGGACTAGACCAGTACTAAAGCTGGACTAGAACTAGTCTAAATCAGGACAAAAACTGGACTAAACCAGGACTTAACCAAGACTAAAACTGGTCTGAACCAGAAATAGACCAGGACTTAAACTGTACTAAGCAAGGACTAGACCAGTACTAAAAGTAGACTAAGCTAGAACTAGATCAGTACAAGACCAGGACTAAAACTGGTCTAAACCAAGACTAAAACTGGATTGAACCAAGACTAGACCAGTATTAAAGCTGGACTAAACCAGAACTAAACCAGGACTAGCAACTTTGCTACAACCTGGCACAAGCATCTCTCCTCTTTTGTATAGGATAATGTTTTTTGTGCACTGTCCCGGATAACTAATAAACTAAACTAAACTAGACCAGTACTAAAGCTGGACTAGAACTAGTTTAAATCAGGACAAAAATTGGTCTAAGCCAGGACTAAAACTGGACTTAACTAAACCGGGACAAGATCAGGACTAAAACTGCTATGAGCAGTGGCTTAAGACAAAAACAGAAGATTTGAGATTTTACACACATACATAAACTTTTTGTGTTTGAGTCTAAAACTAGTCAGTAATTGCTGAAAATGTGCCTTTTTGCTTATTTTAAAATCTAAAAAGCCAAATAAAAAAGTCTTATTTCAAGAATCTTAAACAAAACAAATTTTGACTTCTTGCACTTTGAATTGCTGTGTTCAAAGTGTCATTTTTCCAGTGTAAGTTGAATCTACTCGTCTGTGCTGCTCGTCTCACCTGCTGTAATGACTTTAGCACTAACAGTCTGAACTGCTGCTGCTGTGATAAGCACACTTCTCTTATTGCTCTGATAACATCACTCTGTTGTTTAGAAACCGACAAATCACATTAACAGAGACATAACTGGATCAGTGAACGGCACATTTACTGCAGAAGTCACATCTGTCACTGACGCAGAGTGAGTTTACCTCGTCATTTCACACGACAGGTGCAGGTTAGTTGTTTATTTAGAGACTATTTGATCTACTAGATAAAAATGCATGTTTTATTGAATACTTTGAATAAAATGCTCATCTTAAAACTAACTTAAAAATAATTAAAATAATCAAGATTTACTTGAAATAAGTGCCAATCAGTCAATGGAACAAGCATATTTTGTTTTTTTTTTAAGATTGTTAAAATAAGACTTTTTTGACTTGGTCCTTTAGAGCTTGCAATAAGCTAAAAAGGTTCATTGTAGGAGACTAGTTTGTACGAGTTTATTTACTGTATGTGTGTGTAATCTCAAATCTTAAATCTTTGTTAGAAGCCACACTTCATAACAGTTTTAGTTTAGTCCAGTTTTAGTCCTGGTCTAGTACAGTTATAGCCTGGATCACGTCCTTGTTTAGTCCAGTTAGTTTAGTTTTAGATCTGGTTTAGTCCTGGTTAGACCAGTTTTAGTTCTCATCCAGTTGGTTATGTCTTGTGCAGCTATAGAATGCAAATAGTTTTGGTGTCATTATATAAATTTATATAGGTTAAGACAAAATGATTTTATTCCCATTTTGGCTTATAAGAGAGAGACGTAAAGGAGATGTGGAGGATAAAAAGTGGGAAAAAGAACAGACATTCCATTCTGAATGGAGATAAAGAAGGTTTATGAGAAAAAATATAGCTAAATAAATAAATATCTGTGTCTTTCTTTTGGGTAAACTTGGATGTCATCTGCATTACAGAGCCACGAAGAGTTTGGAGACTCCAACAATGTTCATTTTGTCTTCATTTATTTCACGACTTTGTTTTCTTTTAAAAGACAATGTGTTTGATGTATTTTCCTTGTCGACATGTTTCAGCTGCTATCAGCGAGCCGTCTGACCTGACTGTCCTGAAGACGGCTCGCTGATAGCAGCCGAGAGTTTGGGGAGTTTGTGAATGGAGATGACAACGTCTCTTCTCGTGTAAGTGAAGCTATTTTAATACCTTTTTGCCGGTTTTATAAGTGCAACTGTAGCATCCACGTGTTTGTAATGTCTTAATAACAGTGTGAGTAAATATGTTGTTTGGCTCGTGTCTGTCGACAAAGGTGACACTTGCCCTTGGTTGTTGTTCTGACAGACGTGTCTCTGTTTGGATGTTTTTGAACTGTTTGGAGGAGAAAACTTTTTTACTAACGCTGATTACTGGCTGTATTTCTCACTTTGTAGAAACATGAAAACTCATTTACTGTAAGTGTTTGTCTGGTAGCCATATTGTTAAACTTGGTAAGTTAATGTTTATGTAGCTCCTCTGCCCAAAGTTGTCACCAGCCACCACGATCTTAAATTTTTGTGATACTAACTAAAGCGACAAAAAAAAAAAAAAAAAAACGTGTATAAAATAACCTAGAAATGAACCTAACTGAATTTTCTACAGTAAGTCTCCCTTCAGTAGCTCAGGGCTGTTCTTTGCTCTCCTCCTGCCTCTGACCTGCTGCAGTGTGAGTTTATTATAGAACACATTTGTTTAAAGAGTGAAAGTGATGAGCAGCTTTAGTGGCTGTTTGGCTCAGACTCAGGACATTACACAGACCAGTGTTTTTACTGTCCACATCCTCTCGCTTCAGCCCCACGACTTCACCACAACACACTTTACAAAGCCAACGTACGATGATCACAATACAGGTTTGAATCACAAACAACAAAAATTGTATTTTATTCTCCCATGTGGTAGATTTTCTAATTTATAGAGACTTCTTTCCCACATGAAAATACCAAGAACTGAAATCCCACATTCTTAAAGGTGGGGTAGGTGATTTTCACACTGCAAACCTTGATTTAAGTTTTAAATCAAACAACTTCCTCTCATAAATCCTTCCACACAAGGTTAATACCCACATGTGTTCATTTTAGATGCAGAAAAATATCTTTTGACAAACAATAAAGTGAAACTGGAGTGACCACCCCAAGCTCAGCCAATCAGAGCGCTGCTTTTTGGCTCCTGATGAGAACAAAAATTCTTTATTATTCAGTTCAGACCGTACACAGTGGTCTAATTTTTTTCACAAGGCATTTACTTTTTAGTAGAAAACACAAAGTTTACTAATTTACAACAAAAAAAGTTAGCTACACCAACTTTAAGTCCCGTTTAAGAGTCTGTAAGATTCAATAACAGTTTTGTCCCGTCTGCTATATTAATCAAACCATGGACTGAACAGCTCTTTGTCATGTACCACTTGTGCTGTACCAAATTCCACCTAAGTATTTGTGTGGCCAATAATAAAGAGTCTCCTTCAGCACTAGAATAAGACGAGGAACATTTAAATATGCAATAACGTTCTTTCAACTTCAAAGTATGGTGCAATTTATTTCATATTTACTAATAACAAAGTTATTTTTCTTTTTTTTTCATGTATATATTATTAAAAAATTATATAAAAAAATAACATGCAAGTTAAGGAACGTTTGGTGGTGGTCGGAGGTTGAGGCGCCAGGTGTCTAGTTAAATCTACTCTGCTGAGTCGCCCCAGGGATGCTGCTGTGTGAAGCACTTAGGAAGACATCAAAATGTGTAAATGTAAATGTGCTATATAAATAAATCATTCATTCATTCGTTCATGTCTAAATGTTAAGTTAATGTGTATTTTACCAAAACTAGTCTGACTGAAAGTATCTGCTCCAGAGCAAGAGTTAAATAAAAACTGTGGCTCTGCATCAAAACGAAACTGGAGCTACAAATGATACAACTATAAAACATGCTAAAAATGTGTCTTTTTACAACTACACTCTCCTGCAGGGAAAAGGACAACCCACAAACATGCAGTCATAAACTGTGATTAGGGCCTGATCAAATAAATGTATACATTATACACTAAAGCTACACATACAGGTTTACATACTATGTAGATATCCTGTAGACATGTAGCATAAGACTTATTTATGTCCATGAAAAATGTTCCACAGTATGACTTTAAATTTAATGGCATCATACAGATGATTTTTTACCCACACTAAGGTCAGCACTGTCTCACAGAGATGCTGCAACATGTTAATTTCAAATCATGAGAACTACCATTTTTTTCTATTATGAAGTTATTTTTTTAGCGCTTTATAGACAGACTTTTTTGGGTTGAAGTCATGTGAGGACCTTTTCTTTGTGTTTGACGAGTAAGTTTAGCCCTGGGACTTGGAGTTGGTTAAGATTAGGATTTTGTTAATATTCATGACTAATAACACCATCCACCATAGAAATGAACTGCAACAGACACGCAAAAAAGGAGAATTTGCATAGTACATATTTCAAAATAAATACACTATTTCACTAAGTAATAAATCCAAATCCCTCTTATGAACATTTTAATACTTAGACACTACTCCACTCAGTGTAATTTGGTCCTGACACCTATTTGTTCATCACAAATTAGAATGCAGTTAAATTTACAAAATAGGGCAGGGGTCTGCAACCTTCGGTTTAAAGGCAACATGCGGTTCTTTAAAGACTCCAGAGCGGCTCTTTGGCTTCTGATTGGGAATGAGTTATTAGACTTTTAAAAAGTAAGAGAAAAAGAATCTCTTTTTCTCTTTAAAGAATATGCTGTAGTATTATTGTGTATAAATGTGATACTTGTCTGTGTAATGACGTCCCTACGAGTGCTTTTCTTTATAGTTTTAAGCACTCGCATTGTGATAATTGCATGATAAAACATACAAATATACAGTATGTGCTGTGTGAAGGGACCAAAGACACAAAAACATGAACGGTGAAGAGAAACTCGTGAGATTTGGTTTGGGATCCCTAACACAATGTCACTCAAAAATGTTACATATTCCCTTCTTAGCCAATCTCATCTCTCTAGACCCAGACCTTTAAGAATATGCAGAAGTTAATTTGGAGGTTGTTTACAGTTTCTTAATCATTATTTCTTTCAATATTGCAACAGCAAGCAGAAAGTGGCAGATTGTTTTGTAAAATTAAATCTTGTTTTGTATTATTTAATAGTTGCGTATCTTTCTGACTTTTTTTTCTTCGAATCGTGGCATTGTGGCTCTTTTGCTGTTACAGGTTGCAGATCCCTGAACTAAGGAATATGAATTGTACTAAAAGAAAATGCTATAAAATTCCCTTCAAATTTCTCAGCCACAAAGCCTTACACAAAGCCTCCATATTTCAGACGATAATCTACATCAGTTTACATGTTCCACTAGAGCTAATTGTAAAAAGACTTGTAACCGTGATTCATATTCCCACTGTTGCACTTATCTCCGCCGGCCTTTGTAAACTGTCTATATTCGAGCGCAGAATTAAATAAACCGTGCTTCTGCCCAGTTCCTCATTTTCTCTGAACGTGCCTGACCCACAACTCCATTTAAAACACTTCACACTGTTTACATTTGGATACAGCTTTTCCAAAGACAGAGCCAGAGCTGCGATGAAAACGGCACAAGCGGATGAGACGTGAGGAGGAAAACTGTCTTGTATCGAGTCTACGCAAAAACACGGTGGAACATGTGATGACTGCGAGGCCAAATTCAGCGTAATTTTGTCATTAGATTAATTAGGCGCTATTTTGGGACAGTGCAGTTCCTGATATTACAAGATAATGAGAAATAAATTGGGCAAACGAGGAGTGAGAGAGAATAGGGAAGAGCTGTAATTGCTCCGAGGAGGCCAGTGTGGAAGTGTGGAGCTGATTTGCACAGGAATAACGAAGAAGAAAATATGCACCATTTGGGTAATTCTGTTTAAAAAGGCACGCATTTTCTTTGTTTTTAGTTGTATTTTAGCAGAATCTGTTACGTTTAAATTTGAGAATGTGTCACAAGGCCAAATGGAAAGAAAAAGTCAGTTTTTCCAACTAATAATATTTATTTATTTATTTAAAGGACAATGTGCAGTTACATTAAAAAGATGGCTGCACCAGATTTAGCAGCAAGCCATTTCCATCTGTAGTCCTTCATAGACAGACAACATCAAACATAAAAAAATACATATTTACAGCAAAACCAGACGATTCAGTGTGCAATGTCAGCTTACAGTAGAATAGAGAAGTGCAAATGGTAACAGTAAAAAGTGCAAAAACAGCTGTGTGCAAGTTATACATTTAAACCTGGTATAGTATTTAAAGTGCAAAGAACAAGTATAGTTAAAGTGCAAGAATATAGCTGTCAGATGATACCCACCAGAATAACATCTGACAGCTCTGTACCTGATGGTATTGCAAATTTAAGCGAAAATTATTACAATATAGGTCTGGTAATCTGATGGCCACCAGATGATACCCACGAGGGTAACATCTGATGGCAAATACCCGTCTGGTCTTGTTACTGTTAGCAAGTTTGGTGCTCAAGTATCCATGTTTTGACGGCCCATGAGAAGCTTAAAAAATCAGCCATATTTTTAAGATTGTCTGGCATTCCGTTCCATTCTTTGATGGTTTTATAGGAGAAGGCTGATTGAGAGAAGGCAGATTTTCTTTTGGGATTGTGACAATCACCTCTAGACACAGATCTTAATGCTCTACTTCACGTCATGCAGAATTTTATGCACCAGGCGAATATCAGAGTACCTGATCAAATTGTCCAAGCTTAGTATTTTGAATTTTGCCCAGTATTTGGCAGTGGTAGTAATGCCTTGACTTTTTATCCAGAATATTGCACTTTGCCATGTAAAAAGTAATTTCACCAATTTTCGATGTGAAGATACGCAACAAGTCACCATTTTAGGACTGCAACAATCAACTAATTGTCAAAAAAAAATTGGACAGGACTAAGGTGCAGATTTATAAATTCAAGTAAAAACAGTATATAAATAAGACCACTGAATTACTACAACAAAGCATAAAAAAATCTAAAAAGCTACCACTTTTTAACAATAAAACATCATTTGTAAATATTCTTGAACTATAAGCCTAAGCATATTTTGACCTATTTTGGCGAAAATATAGATTTTAAAGGTCTTATAACACATTAGAAATTATAATGTTTTTATTCAACATTGTAAAATAACAACTTTTTCCATTAGAGTTTATGAAAAAATAAATTTAAAAAGACATCTGGACACTGATAGAACAACAAGACTGGATGCTAAAACAGATCCAGGCTTAAACAGTACAAAGCAAATATTGTATATTTTTGGAAGATGGGTCGTGGGTTGGATTTAAAAGGCTGGATAGCCCTGAATTAAACTAACCAACTAGAAAAATTGTTTCAATGATATCCATTCTATCTGCCAATCATCTGTATTAAACATTTTAGATTGTAGAATACTGTGATTGGTTGTGTCAGGTAATCAATGGCCAATAAAAAAAGGTAAATACGGTTGTAGAAATAAATCTACCAGATATAGCTTTGCTGCTACTTTCCTTCTGTTGTCCTGGAAGAGGGAAGGATTATTGGTCATGTTTATATATATTTTTTTTTATTTTATTTTTTTATTTAGAAAGGGACAGTGCACATTAATGAACATATATACATATGTAAATATGCCAGATTTTAGCCATTGGCTAATTTCCATCTGTAGTCCCTTGACAGGTTGATGGTGTCATTTAAAGACACGCACAAACAAGACAACAAGACATACAAAACACATTAAAAACTGATTACACAGAGGACAGGAGAGATCCAAAAACAAACAGGTACAATGTCATTAACAAAAGTACTGTACACCTCAAACAATAATAAAAGTAAGAAGAGTTTGAAATGTAGCTATTGATGAATGCTGGACTAAAAGTGAAGAAGAGGAGAGGATGAGGAGGTGCATGCTTCTGCTGCTGCGCTGTAGATAAAAAGCATAAATAGTGTTGTTGCTGTTCTTGCTCACCGGTGCTGAGCTGTAAGACGACTGTGTTGAGACTGACGGTCCTCCTCGTCTCCGTGTTTACATTCCTCGCGGACGACAGGAAGCCATCTTTAAACCGACTGAGACACAAGGGCTCGTGGGTAACTGGTGACGGATTGGGTGAACGGATCAGGCAGGGGCCGCTTCTCCATAAACAAAGATTAGAATAATGAGGAGGAAGCTGCGGAGAATGTTTACAAGATATTTTTAGTGCACAACAGCTCGACATAAACCTAAATGTTGAAAAAGCTTTTCTTTCTTTTTTTTTGCTCTGACTTGTTTTGTCAAAATTATTTTCAAAAATGTATTAAGTTAAGGTTGTGTTTATTAGGACAATATACAATTACATTAAGCACTTGAGATGCACTGATCCTAACCCTAACCCTTTAATTGGACATAATCACATAAATTACTGGCTGGTATTGATCCAGAGCACCTTAAAATGTGACATTTTATTCAAGTTAAGTTGCTAAAATGTGATTTACACTATAAATACCAGTTACACAACAAGGGCTGGGGAATATGATGATAAAAATCGAATCATCGAATCGAATCATCCTTGTGACATTTTTTATTAGGTTAGGTTAAGGTTATTTGTACCCGTAGGTAAATTTGTCTTGCAGTTTGAGAGTTCTGCCCCACCACCCCCAAACATCAAATACAATCAAATAAACAAACAAATACCAATAATATACATTTGAATAAAAGAGTGTTATGAGTGCTCCTGCGCACAATAACAAAGAGAATACAACACATTACAATTTATTCAATTGTAGCTGGAACAAAGCTCTTTTTAAAGCGATTAGTATTTAGTTCTGGATTTCTGAACTTAAAATCTTTGTCCAGAAGGAAGCAGCTGAAACTCTGAATGTAGACGATGCAGATTGCCTTTAAGAATACTTTGGGACAAGCGCTGTAACTGATTGGCGTACGGAGAATCCAGAGTATTCTGAAGAAGGCCAATAACTTTGCTTGCCCATTTAACAAGCTGATTGAGAGAGTTCCTATTTTTGACAGAATTGCTTCCAAAATCATGAGACCAATGCAAAGATCAAGTCATAAAAAATTTGACTATAGTTTAGTCTATTTGAAAAAAAAGACAATTTCCTTAGACAGAGACGCTGGTGACTTTTCTTTGCTAGGAGTTGGTTAAGATTAAGATAAGTAAAAAAACAACACAATGAAATAAACTAGAGCAGCAACAAGTAACATACATACACAAAAAAGGACAAATCAAGCATATCGCTCTGGTTGAATCTTCATAGGTATCAATTAAATTTTGAGGACTTTGCACCATTCAAATAATTATTATGTCAAAAGTTGAAGAATTGTAATTTCTGACCATAAAACAAAACAACCCCAAACAGTGAATTATTTAGTTTTTCACTAAAGTTCACAGACAGGACAAGGCTGAAGTGTTATTTGTCAGATGTTCCACTGAAAACAGACTTAGTCACAGATAAAATGAGCACAGCATTAAGTAAACAGGAGGATGACCAACAATATTAATGTCCTTTATCAGGACAAATCACTGATATGAGGCAATATTTTTACATGTTTGACTGAAAAATCCCCCCGTTTTGCAATACTCAGTGATTGTAACAGGCTCTGTGCACGGAAGTCAGTTGGCTTAAGTTCAAAATGGCTAACTCACGTATTTATGAGTATTTCCTGTTAGCGTTAGCATTTAGACACAAATGTGCATCTATAAACACACTTTGGTTCTTCTTGACTAGTATTTATTACAAAAGTTCATCGGATTTTTCCTGTTATTATTATTTTTTTTATTTCATTCCAGCAGCAGAGTTACATGACCCATGGTCAGCTGAAAGTAGTGCGCTTTGTGTCCGAAACCCCATGTGAATGAGTCAACTCTCAATGACTAGACCACTTAACACAGCAGGACTATATAGAGATTGAATGGTTAAGGAACGAGTGTAGATGTTCGGACACAGCATGTGTCATTTATGTGGACTGTAGCCCATATTTACAATGTGATTGCAAGGCAACACTTGTAGAACTACCTATATGTCACATTTACTGCACAAAATACAATTAGAAACTTCTTCAAAACAGTCAAACTGTGTGAAAACAAGCTAAATGTTTGGTGAAATCTTAAAAAGAGGCTAAACATGCGATCAGAGACTTACTCCACCCACAACTGCACCTCAAACAGGCTGTGAGGTGTGAACAGACACTGATTGCACGAAATATGGACAGCAAGCTTGGTGAGTGATGTGAGTTTTCTGTGGGAGCGATCCTGAGGCTCTGTGCACAGGTCTAGTTGCTTACTTACACGTCAGGATTCTTTTTTTTCTTTTTTACTTTGCAGATATATCTATGAAAACTTTACTTTAGCCTTCAAAAGCACATGAGCTCATGATGTGAGTATTTTCTAAAATTGAAAATGAGAAAATGAAACACTGCAACGATCTCAACAAGTTGAGCCAAATCACTGATGTCATTTTGCAGCGAGTGACCGCTTTCAAACTCTCCACAGCAGCAGTGTCAGAAGGAGGAGTTTTTATATCCCACCTGGGCTTCTTTGCTGCAGTGTCAACTCAATGTGACATCGGCCTTTACTGAAAATGCACCGAGAGCGTTTGACCATCGCAGCAGCACAGTCGCACATATCGCTGCAAAATGAGCGAATTTGGACAAAAATGTCCAAAAAAGGACAGAAAACAGTAGATATTTCAATTTTCACTGTACACACAGTGTGATAGTGAAAAAAGTTGATTCTGTGTTTAGTTTCTCTTTAAATATAACCATGCTCACTATGTTTTACTGAAAACCTTCAACAAGATTGCAGATTTTTTTGTCATGTAACTTTTTACAAGAGCATAAAAATAAACTGTCCAAGCACTATAAATAAGATAGATGCAGTTTTAGATAAACACAAGTCTCGTCTTCGCGCACATGCAAAGCCACTGTCCTGTTTTATCTCACACTTTTCCTCTGGGCCTTTCGCCAAACCCTTTCTTACTTCTGTCTTTGTCGCTCGTGTCGTCCTCAGCCTGGTTCACCTGCTCTGGAGAGGAACTAGCTGCTCTCATGAGGCAGAGACATTGTGTTTATAATTGCGGTTCCAGCAGCAGACTTTTCAATAAACAGTTGCGACAGTCCACTTCATCACGGCGGTCAGTTAGCACGGCCCCTCTGCCTTTTGTCTATCTTTGGAGAGCAATACTTTTCGAGTGTATACGGAGCTCTCATACACAGAAGCTTAGGCCTTCAGAATGTTTAGGACACGGCCTATAAACTGTGACAATTGTAGAATGTTGTTTTACCATGAATTGCTGCAACGCTGCACTACAAATGACTGCAATTTTAAGCTTGTATTGTAGCATTGTTTAGCATGTTTAGCTTTATTCACACTTGTTACATGACTCACTGGTTTTCCAATAAGGAAACTGTGGGTTTGAATTCCAAGTCGGATCATCTCACAATTTCTCTAGGTCAGGGATCTCCAACCTTTGTTGCCAGGAGAGTTACTTTTAAGTGCAAAAGAAAGCTGGCAGTGAGCTACTATTTTAGCGATGACCAAAAACTGAAGTGAACAGTGGCATAGCTATGGGCAATATCATATCGTATATCATATATCGCGATATTCATGTGAAAAAGTAGAATTTTATAATATCGTGAAATGATTGTTCTTTCACCACAACTGATATTGCAACCAAGGCAAACAGAAATTGTGACTAACAACCGAACCGTGCCCAGGCCTGGATGGCCCCTACAGCGCGGTTCTTTTGTCCAGTGTGAGTGCAAACGAACCGCGCTGAGACTCGGCACGGTTCCGTCTCTGGCACGGTTGGAGGAGGTGGGCCAGAGCTCGGCACGGTTACTCATGTACACGCACACGCACGACTTTAGCACACAAGCACACTGTGACCGCTGATATTTGTCACAAGAAGACAGAAACTCTGCACCAAACTCCGTGGAAATGCGCTTACCTTGAGTTAGCATCATGGCCCGGGGCGAAAAGTTGTGAAGTCTCTCGTCTCCTGTTGTTTTTGCTGCTCCGCGTGGTTTTTAATCCAAAGCCTGACGGAGGAGCGCTCATCGCGGGTAAAACTCGGGTCTGCCTCATTATATTAAAGATATAACGGCCCGCTGATCTTATTTTTGACGCTACAGCAGTAGCACTTCAGCGCTTGATCCACTCTTCACCGCTACATGTAAACAAACGGCGCTAGAGGATGACGTCACCGCTGGCCGACGGCTCAGATCGTTTATGCTAGTGTGAGTGCGGGCCGGCGCGGGCCAGAGAATTTTCTGCAATCGGGTTTGAGCGCGGCACGATTACAAAGCCCTAGTGTGAGTGCGCCCTAATTCCCAGTGTTGCCAGGTTTTCAGAGATTAATAAACGACAAGTCTTTGAAAAAAGTCTAAACAAACCATCTTATCATTAATAAAGACTTTAAAACACATTTTGTGCTTTATACTTCAATCATTAGTGAAGACCTTTTAATGGATCAAACTTAAAAATCTGCTAAAATTCACAACCCTTGACGGTCAAAATTCATAGGCAGATTTCTAAATAAAGAAGCTCCTATAAAGATGCAGACTTGGCAAATCTTGGCAATTTTTGTTTGATCTCTCTAAAACCTTGAACAAAAGTAATCTACAGTATGTCCAGACTGTGGAGACTCTGCAGAGGCCAAAACACAAATAATGAAAGAAGTAAAATATTGTGTTTGAAAGGGGAACAAACACTGTAACTAAAATAGTCTGAAACACATATTTATAACAATTATAAATGCTAGGTATATCATCAACTATATCATTACCGCAATAAGCATGCAATAAATGAAATTTGAGAACTAATGCACAATTTGTATGATTCTTAAAAAAGGTAGCGGCGACCTACAGGTAGCTCCTAAGCCACAGGTGGGAGACCCCTGCTCTAGGGTGAGTTTACATGTTTTCTCCATGTTAGTCTTTCTCTCTGAGTTTTGATCAGGCCAGACTCGAGTAATTTTCTGATTGTCTGAACCCAACTCCAAAGCAAGCTTGCCTCACCACCTCATTGAACTGTACCATTTAAATGACAAAAAAGCTCCAGAATCACAAGAGCTTCCAACCAATAACATGCAGGTTATGGAACACTTGGTGGTGGTCAGAGGTTGAGGCGACAGGCACAGACAATATGCATCCCTGATTGGGCAGATAAACATGGTGCTTTGACAATGTACTAGAAATTATTGCAAGTAGGGATGGGACGAGCTCAAATGTACACGATACTGTGTGCAAACGGTCTTGGGAATGTTCATAAAGGGTTCTGTTGCGTATCTTTGAGCAGCTGTAGTAAAAGTCTCCACATATAAATTTGTAGAGCACATAATCAGACAGAAAACATTTTAAGCTCTGTCTCAGTTTTTATTTCGTATTGATAGGACAAATATTGATGAAGATAATTAGTCCTAAACATTGTAAAAATATGAGTGAAAAAATACAGTCAAATATACGCGGGTTGCGGACATACTGTAATTAAAAATTGATCCACATAGAGATATTTGACCCCACTGCGTCTATAACCTGGTAAAAAGTAGATCAGACGCGCTCCTTCTTCTCTGTGAGCGTCTGTCTGCAGCAGCAGTGGGGAAAGAGAAAGGGGCGGAGCATGAGCCAGAGTTCAGTCAAAGTCATAGCACTTAAAATATAAGAATGCTGTTATAGACATGATGAAATGTAAATCAAATATGAATAATAAATAACTTATTTTGTAATTTGGTAAAACTAAATTGAAACAATTATTGCAAATGATCTTGTCTCGTCCCATTCCTAATTGGTAGAAATATAAAAAAATATATATAGTCTAAAATTTCCAAGCAAGTTTATAAGAAGTAGAAAACTTTTAATATTGAAGAAACAAAAAACAAAAATCCCCATTTATTATTTGGATTGGAAAACCATGGCATCATTAATGTAACTTGTTGAGCCAGTAGAAGTACAACCTCAAGTCTTGGGCCAATATGTTGTCATGTCTTTCCTGTTCTCCTAAAACACATCATGATTTATGTCCTCATCAGAAAAAGAAGCCAACGGAACAAATCTGGAGTCATTTCAAAGGATTTCAAATTGGATTTCGGCGGTGCTTCTGTGTCTCGTCTTTGGTGGTCGTCCTCGCCGAGTCGCGGTTCATGTTTGATGTACAGTCATTATCACAATCACATTATTTCCAATGGGCTCTGTGTGGTTCTACTGTAAGAGCCTGTGTGCCAGCCTCTCATGTTGAAGTCAATGTGATTAGTGGCTTGACCCTGTGACACTGGGCAGAAGTGACTGTCTGTGACCCTGAGATGAGCTGTGTGTGGCGGGGCAAGAGGGTGGCCCGCCACTCGAACACATAAGATATACTTTTACTTAGATAGTAGACACGAAGCCACAGGTGAATAGGAAGTGACAGGTTAGACTGCATTTTGCAATAAAACATAGTGAACATGAATATATTTAAGATTTTACTACACATTGTGTTTGTTTTCACCCAGTTCTGACATGTAGTGCACTTTCAGCTGACCGCGGGTCACGTAATTCTCCCCCTTGAATTAAAACAAACATCTGCAAAAATACGATAAAAATGAACTTTTGTAATAAATACTGGTCAAGTTCGACTGACACATATATTTATGGACTACTAATCATAATACAAGTCTGGTTTAACTTGGACAAAACATTTAATTGCAAACGAACAGGACAATTCATTTTATATAGATCAAACTAAGGTAAACAGCTAATAGCATCTTTATGATGACTTTCAGTTACGAGTGTTTTGTTTATTCTCCCGACTCATCAGTGAGTTTAAGCGGTTCTTTATCATCTTTCATTCATTCGTGTTGTTTCTAGTTAAAGACCTGATGCTGTCCACATTGTTTTTCCAATTCCCACAATGAATTGTGGTCTATAGAGGGATTATTTGTTTATCAACACGGACGATGCGAGCGCACCTGGTATGCAGAAAGAGCTACCATTCGTTGACACAAGCCGTGGAAACAAGTCGAGCCAGCGCTATTATCGACGAAATACAAGAGTTTATCACTGTGTAAAAACAAAAGTTATGCTGCTAAATCAACATCTGTGAATCAAATTCAACCCTGCGTCTCATACACGTTACATTCAGGTGAGCAAAAAAAAACACTAAGAAAAACACTGTCTCAAGCTTTAGGAGCCAGACGACTGTCAGACCGGTTCATATGTGATCCAAACAGCTCTCATCCTGTTTTTTTCCCAGCTAACCAGATGGACAGCAGTGACGTTGACTGATAATCCTCTACATCAGTGGTCTCCAACTTTTTTTCTTGCAAGGACTGGTACAGTCACAATTTTCTGTTCCGGGTTAGCATCTGCTCACTGCTATCATGTGGAAATTATCACACAAAAGTATTTGCATATTCTGTCAAAATAACTCCCCAACTTTGTGTGCAAATACAGTATGACTGAAGATTTCTTTAAAAGGCTCAGGGCTTCATGCTGCAGATGTTTTGTGGCCACTAAATGTGACACTTTACCACAAAGTAAGAGCTAAACTGAAGAGACTTTCACTGAACTCGATTAGTGGTCATGTCTGGAGCACTTGAGATGAGATGTGTGACATGTGCACACAGGAGCTGAGGAGACACTTATTTATACGAGAACTATCGGGCCTGACCCATTTATCTGTTGGACACTCGCAAGTTTGTAAAAATGCTGCTGATTAAATTTCATTTCTCTCATAGGTGCATAAATTACTTTATCTAGCGTGTATGTAGTTTGATGTAGCACAGAGCGGTTTTGAAAACTCAACCAAGTCTCAAGGCCGTAGCCTCAAATCCAAAGCGTGGCAACCAGAGCCCTTTTGGCATCTCAGGCAAAATTTCATCATTCTTGTTTACCTATACAAAACAAGTTAGTGACATTATCATCATGACAGAGTTCCAGCTGTGTTTATGCAACAAGGTCTCACTTAAACGTACCTGTACTACTCCATGTACAACACGCTGTAAAACCTATAAAATAGTCTTTCATGGAGTCTTACTGAAGAATTATTTGTTTCTCAACAAGGCACGCTCAACTGAATAGCAGCAAGAGCCACAACTGATAGACACAAACTGTAGCAGCAACACTCACCAGCGCTGTTGTCAGCCAACTACAAGAGTTTATCACAGTGAGAAAACTAAAGTTATACTGCTAATTCAAGATTTGTGAATGAAATATGACCATAATTACCTTACACGTTACATTCATCAGGAGTGAAAAAACAGAAAAAACACAGTCTCAAGCTTCAGGAGCCAGGCTGACCGCTTCAGACCTGATCCTGAACAGCTGATCTTATCTTGATTTGTTGTTTGTACCAAAGAAGTTTCCCCAGCCATCTAGACAGACAGCATTTTTTCTGTAGGTGACTAATGTCTTGGTTGAAGCCACATGGGACATTTTCTTTGGGTTTAACGGCAAAGATTAGGTCTGAAGTTACAAAAAATATTTATGCATCAGAGGTTATGCAGGTGACATCGCAGGTCCGGGGCTTAGAGTTGGTTAAGATTGGGATTTTCTTAAGATTCATAAATAATAAAATATTTACGGCCACCTTGGAAATGAACTGGGGCAACAAGGCATTAAATACATACGCAGAAAATGAGATGGCACAATGTTGACATTGCATGGTAGAGACAGGCATTTTCGTGAGACTAGGCTGGTTTTTGGTGAAGAAGCAAAGCCTAAAAACTCAAAAAGTCAGACTCTAGTCACAACCATTGCCATTTTCTTCAGTTTATCCTCCTCTGTCCAACGCTAATAGTTATTTTTCTCAATAAATAAAATCCACTTTTAACAAACACCACACAATCACATAAGTTACTGAGGAAATTAGCCATGTGGAGGTCAGCAGCAGATGCCCATCCCATGATTCACTGCTCTGAGCCTATCTTTAGCCTGTGGCGTCTGGGACAGTGGACGTGTGGAGCCTGTCTCCTCTGGGGCCTCGGGCGTGTTGTTGCTGCCTCATTAGAGCTTTTAAAGAATGACCAGACCACCATGGCACACGCACAATGATCCTACTCAGCTGCAGTCTCTCGCTCTCTCTCTCCTTCCTCTCGCTTCATTACATGCACTGTCCATCAGAGCTAAGTCACATCCATTTGTAAACTTGCATCTTATTTAGAATTGCAAGAAAGCAAGCAAATAAATATTCAATATCTAAACCAAGTCCTCAAAAGCATAGACTACATTATACACTACCGATGTAAACTAAAATACATCCACTTTCAAACTTGCATCTTAATTGGAATTGCAAACAAGCAGCCTATTAAGATTTTACAAGACATTTTACTAATTTGAAACTCCACATTAAATGCAAAGCAGCGATGTTGTTGGACAAAGTCAGAGGAGTAAACATCTATCATTCAATCTCTAATAGTGCAGATCACTGTAGTTTTGAAAACATGGCATAATTTACTGGCTTTTCTATTCAATCTGACGATTCTTAGGAAAAACTGATCGATGAATAAAAAAAAATGGCCACAAAATGTTCAAATAAGGAGTAATGTCATAAACAAGTCATAAAACAATAAAGCAAGTATGCATATGTCGCTCCAATAAACAAATAACTATTAAGAATCTTATCTTAAAGATTCTACTCCAACCTTCTAAAATAAACCGTTTAAACACCAAAGTATAACATTTCTGATCCAGGTCATTCCAAGCTCTGTCTCCATTTCTGAGAAGTTTCATGTCAAATTCCAGATCAGCGGTAATATATCATTTGGATTCTAATTTTTATTTGGTTTTGATTATTTTTTTCAAAAACAAAATAAAAATTTAAACCAGCAGATGTTAAACATGTTCCCAAAAAAAAAAAAACATATTATACTGTATATCAGGGGTGGGCATTTATTTTTCCTGTGGGCCATATTCGAACTAGGACAAGGTGTGGAGGGCGAAACCATTCATTGGTGCAACAAATTATTATTGCATTTTATAGGATTTTTAATCTACTATTTTGACCATTTATTGTGATATTAGGACAACAAGCAATGACACATGCTCCAAAATAAAGTCAATCCAATAAGAAAAACAAAACAAAACAAAACAAAACAAACTTATTTTCAAAAATGTGCCGAGCCGCAGTTTGCCCCAAGTTTGATATGTACTTTAAAACAGCTCTGCTTGTGTTTAAGTCTCTCCATGGACTAGCGCCAAAGTACATCTCTGACATGTTAGTGCGTTATGAACCATCTCGGACTGTGAGGACCTCAGGGACCGGCCTCCTGCTGGTGCCCAGGGTCAGGACTAAACATGGAGCTAAGATCTGGAACAGTCTTCCAGATAATGTAAGACAGGCCTCCACTGTGACAATGTTTAAATCTAGGCTCAAAACATTTCTTTTTATCTGTGCATATGACTGAAATGCTTAGTCTGCACTCTTTTTTTCTTTACCTCTTTTAAAGTAAAATTTTATGCTGACTATTTATATATTTTTAATAATTTTGTATTGTAATTTTTATGCATATTTTCCTGCCTCGTAAAGCACTTTGAATTGCTTTGTGTATGAATTGTGCTATACAAATAAATTTGCCTTGCCTTGCCTTACGTATAACAATATTCTGCCTCAAAGTTTGGCTTTTGCTCCAAAGCACACGTTATTTATTGATAGATTAGTCTCCAATAATCAATGGTTCGTCATGACTAAATCACAATCTCTTAATTTTTTGATTAATTTCTCAGCCAAGGAATGAAAGTCAAGGAATATTACCTTGTTCAGAAATGTTACTTTTGCACAGTTTTCATCTCTTCTTCCCTTTTTGCATTCTGTTCTCTTTCTCTCTCTTGCTCGTACTCTTTCTCTTTCTCTCTATACCTCTCTTTCCTCTCTCTCTCTCTTTCTCCCATCTAGCCGTCTCTCCCTCTCCGGACCGTTCTGGGACAGAGAGAGACAAAGAGAGAGCGTCTTTGTTGGAGCCTAAATCTAAAAGGATCATTTCTCTTCGTTAGTGTAGCAGATTAGCCGTTAGCCTGCAGCGGACTCAGAGACACACAGAGAGGGTTTTATCGTGCACACAGCAGAGATCAGACAATTACGCAGAGTTAGTGTCCTCAGACAAGACTTATGAGCTGAACTTACTCTGCACCACAACACAGAAACTTCACTATTTAACCACTTTACTGATATTTATGAGTGTTATATTCTATCAGTGTAAAAGAGGTCAAACAAGGAATATGGGAGAGAGACATTTACTGGTGCAACTGTGATGTACAAAGTCGAGAGTAAAATATTTCATAACCCGTTGATTGTTTTGCTGCTTTTTGACACTTACTGTTTTATAATAGTGCAGATTGCCGAGTCTTTATTCCAAACTGGAAAATGCAAAATGTCTGATACATGAGAATTCCTGTACATTTTCAGTGTTTTACAGTAAAAAAAAAATCTAAATTATTGATCCACGTATGCAGTAGTTTGTTATCAAAGACATGGGGAAAAACACAACAGGTTTTCTTTAATCTCACAACCCTGTTTTATAATTTAAAAGTGTTGATAGTTTTATCCTAAATCAGGAATGCCAAACTGCAGCCCTCAAACCAATTTTTGTTGGCATCAAGCCTCCTGAAGAATTGGCCCCAAGAGCAAGAAATATTACTATTTAAATGTTGTTGTTTTTTAATGTAATATTTTAAAGCCAATATCAAGCATTTTGTCCCATTGAGGTATTAAAGGAGACCTACAGAAGGATTATCGGTCAACGTCACTTTCTACTGCGCATGCCTCATACAGAAAGAGATGCTGTCCTCTGGTTGGCTGGGGAAACTTCTTTGATTAAAACAAGAAAAAGGGGCAAGAGCAGCTGTTTGGATCAGGTCTGAACCTTTTGATGAATGTCTGGCATCTGAAGCTTGAGACAGTGTTTTTTTCACTCACATGAATGTAACGTATTTGAGTCGTAAAGACGAATTTCATTCACAAATGTTGATTTAGCAGCAGAACTTCTGTTTCGCACAGTGATAAACTCTTGTAGTTAGCGGATAACTGTGCTGGCTCGACTTGTTGCTACAGCTTGTGTCAATCTCTTTCGGCTATCCAGGTGCACACGCATCTCCTGTGTTGATTAAAAAATAATCCCTCTATTGTGTAAAAATGTTTTCAAAGTTTTTAACCTTGTCATACCTGCTTCTCTCATCATTAGTTTACTCAAAGTTTTATCAAGAATGATTCATTTATCTTGTATTGTCCTGCAGCTGATGATTGTAATTAAGCTTATTTACTATACTTACTTATGATTGAGTGCTCGGAAAAGCCCTGTTCTCACCTACCACCTATCCCCGCCCATTTGTGTGTTTTTAATTGTGACTACTAAAAAATCAGATTAATGGTGAAGCATGGTATGGGTCCAAATAGTCACAGAGCCACTTTACTTCATAACTGCTGTTGTTACAATAAAATCTTATAAACTATAAAGAAGCAGCGCTTATCAGTTCAGCAATATTGAACAGGAAGTAAATGGACCTCTTTCCATTTCTAAACGTTTTTTATTTATGTTTTACAAAAAAAGAAAAAAACAAATTGCAAGTTACTGATCAACATATATTACAATTTATTCCTAAAATACATTAAAACACACATTAGGTCCTGTTTAAGAATTAATAAACGTGTTACACTCATTAGAATATATGCCACTTTAAAATGGTCCATATTTTCTCTAATCTGTGGTTCAATCTTTGATAAAAAAAACAAAAAACGTTTGGATACCTCAATTTCGCTTAAAAGACAAAAAATCCAAACTTTTTTCCTCTGCAGATGTGTCGGGAGCCGTCTTTCACATATAGACTACTTCTCCTTGCGTTTTCATAACAATCAAGAGAATTACACTTCTGCAGATACAATCAGCTGTAGTCCTTTTATCCCATTACACTGCTCTCTGTTCAAAATGCTGTTGTTTAGCCCAGAGTTTTGTCCCTCAGGCTGAAGAGGTTTAGATGTTCCTGATAAGTGCTGACCAGCTGCCTCCCCGCGATAACCGCCGATGCTAACGCTAACTCGCTAACCCTGCGCTTCACTGTGGGGCTTTCGTGTAGTTCGATGAGGCCCTTTCTATAAACGATGTTATGTTGCTTCTGTTGTTATCTCTGACACTGTCCAGGCCTCGACAGTAGCTCCGTGCATTGACTTTGACTGTCGCAAACAGGAAGCGGAGATAAAAGCCATCCTCTTTACACAACTCGGCCAAAATCAACTACAAATTTGTGTTAAAGTTTAACCAAACAATTTACGTCCGGGTCAGGAACTAAAACATGCTTATGCCTGACTGAAAAGCATGGAGGACAATCATTTTATTACAGGAATGTAGATATTTTGTAGCAAATTTGAGCACTTTTTTGTTATGTAGTGCATCAAAAACAGTCTATTTTTTGTCCATAAGTTACACAGTGCACATTTAACTTGTAGTAACGTTGCCAAACAGCAGATTACGTTTGTTAGAAAGTGTCTATGTGACGATTTTACATGTTTTACTCTAAATCCAAGAAAAAGATGGCATTTTTTAGTAATTTAAATGAATACATATAGTTGGCTGGGTATAAGTGGTAGGTGAAAAAAAGGAAATTTCTTAAAACTCGAACAAATGAACACCATCCATACTGACTGCTATAAGCACTTAAAGCAGAACTAAGCAACTTCAGCGGTAGAGCTCCCTCTACAGCTCTATTGTGCAATTAAAGTAGCTGAAACGAAATGTATTTATTTGATTGAAATAAGGCAGCATTACATCAAAAAACATTTTGCACTGCTAATCAGGAAAAAATAAATAAAATCAAAGAGCCAGGGTTTCTCAGGAGAGAAATTCGGGTCTGGAATGGGTTGGGAAGGGGACAGGGGTGCTGCCGTATTTTGTATGGGAGGCACCTAAGAGCAGACACAAGCTTTAAATGCCCCAAAATCCATATGTACCCTTCATCACAGAGACTTAAAAAGACATTTAATTTAACAAAGTATGTTACTTAGTTCTGCTATAGTCCAGGCCCGGCGTGGCTAATCGGGAGAGTCGGGAGACTTCCCGAAGGGCCGGGGACTTTGAGGGCCGGTGTGGCTCATGTCACACCGGCCACCGGTTGGACCAAGACGCAGAGACGTGCTGAAAGCACGAGGGTAGTCGCTCTAGAGCAAGGATGGCAAACCCGAGGCTTGCGAGCAGCATGCGGCTATTGACCAATAAGAGTGCGGCTCTTTGGCTCATTCAGAAACATTTGCGCCTCCACACATTCTCTCTCTTTCCCTCTCGACAACATGAGGGAGAGAGAGAGAGCCGCATGTGCGTAAAGCTGCTGTGCTGTAACCTGATCCCGCCTAATTAAGCTAAAACATAGAAATCCTGAGTCTTGTGAGTGTTTTGAAGGCGACAGCGACACTCTACTACTCACAAGCTTTCAGACACTTTTTATTTCACAAAGATAGACCTCAGATTCACGGAGTTATGATTGTTTTCGCATTTACTGAAAATTGCCATTCATTTTAATGGGGCTGGCGCGCGGAATTTGACGGGACGTTTCGAAGCATTTAATTCACTGTCCCAAGACACATGAGATTTAAAAGTGATACTAAGCATGAGTTCAGACGTCCTCATACAAGTTTGTCTTGTTTTAGAGTTTCTACAGCCCCAGCTCCACTGTCACTGCTGCGTAAAGGCTCCGTGCCTCTCCACGGTCTGCCCTGGGAAGAGCAGGGCCGGTTAAAAAAAAAAGAGGACCTTTGAAGGGGGGGGCTCATCTAACATGAAAAATTTTAAATTGACATTAGAATTTGATAATAATTATATTGTTAATTATAGTAAAATTACATCACATATCAATAATAATATCACATCTAAAACTCACCAAAATGCAGGAAATTGCACAAAATTTAAAAAAAATCTCCTGGGGGAGACCCCCCTGAATTATATCAAAACCATGTTATATTAAGAAATAAAGATACAGTTGACTTTGCTGGGGCGCTATAACCCATTCAAAAGTAAAAATAATATTAATATTCGCATACATATTTACGTTTTTATTTGTCAGAGGGCTGTTCCATTAAAAATTTTCCCGGGCTGAAAATGAGTCCCACTCCGGCCCTGATAGTGCCTATAAGTTGAACTAGTCACATTTCATTTAAACAAAGTTAAAATCATTACAGTTACGTCTTCCGTACACTGACCGCGAGGTGAGTTCCATTCGAGACAGGTCCGAGTGCCTTGTACACCCGCTCCAGTCCACTGCGATCTGTATTTACCCAAAGTCATGCAGATTTACGTGACTCTCAGACGTGCGCTCACACTGCACCGAGGTCTGTGTACAAGGGCACATTTCTTTTAAGCACTTTCTGCAAGAGTGGCGCGAGTTCCGCCTCGCACCCAACTCACACTCAGAGTAGGGCAGGGGTTACATTTTGCTAACCTTTTTTCCAAATTTCAATCCAATTTAGATTTAGACCTTTTTAAGGATTAAAAATGCAGTTCCTGTTCATAAATGATGACATTTCTCTGGGAAGTTGTTTAGCAACCATGTATTAAATTGAGTCAAAAAGCTTCTAATTAAAAAAAAACTAAACACTTTTTAACTAGAGAAACAAAATTAACTAGAACATACCCAGTTTGTTCCATTCATGTTTACAGGATAAAAAGTGTGTTTCTCGTGAGAAAATTGGAAATGTCGTAGTCGCTTTAGTGTGATGTCATCAGAAATCTGCTCTACCTTTTCATAATTTTTTCAAACTTTTCTTCATGAACTTGTCTATGATTCACAAAAAACTATGTATTAGATTTACAATGGGTAATAATCTACCAAATGAAGTTAATCATCAGGGGCCGGGCAATTAAACAAATAAATCAGGAGATTCAGTCATGTCAAATAGTCAGGAATTAGTTTGGGGTTTTGAATCAAAAGATAGACAACCCACTTATCAGTAAAATCCTGTGGTTTGGAGCAAAAGTCAAACTTTGAGACATAACGTTGATACAGTACTATATGTAACATATTACTTTTCTACAAAATTGAACATATTAAACATCTCTTTTGTTCATGTTGATAAAATCATTACTAAAAGGAATTTTATTTAGATAAATAAGAAGGATGAAATAGTGATTTAAACCACTGTCCCATGGTGCAGTGGTCTTGGACAAGTTGCCCATCATCGACCTCAGACAGACGGATGATGCCAAATGAGCAGCTAGCTTAACAGATCATTACAGCATTAGCCCTGCGTCTCCACCAATCAACCCCGCGGCTACAAATACATGTCCATTCCTCCATTTCTCCCGCTTCCACCTCTCTCTCCTCTCTCCAAACAGATCCCCTGTAATAGTTTAAAGCTGCGTGTCCTCACATTTGTACACGAGAGGAGACATGAGCGGCGGTAGTAAGAAGGGCTATTATTTGCAATTTCGCTGCCAGTTTGTCTGTGTGTCACCGCCTTCCCGCCACTAAATGTGACCAGACAACGGCGCATTTGAACGGGGCAATTAGGGCGTCGGAACGGGGCAGAGTTAGTGTCAGCCGGTATTAGGAGCAGGGGTCGCGGAGGGGTCACGGGCCTGGGGTGTCTTTGAAAGTCTGCGCTCGCACACTGGTGGTACGGCCTTGTAAGAGGAAGGGTCTATTTTAGCTCCATTACTGCATTACGGTGGTTCAAAAAGACCAGGATGTGCGCTGTCAGGGGGGATCATGTGTGCGGTGCTGTTTTTTTAAGAAGTGGTATAAGTCACTTTTTCCACAGCTTTGTGAGGTACTTTAACAGAAGTATCCAATATTGAAGAACTATGCAAAAACAGCTTCTTTGTAATCCTACTGGGCAATCCTGATAATAGTGTTTCTATATTCAGAGTTTTTCTAAAATCACCGCATATCTTATCTAGTCAGACTTAGCTCGGTTTAGCTGGTTTTAAGGCAAGACATCATATTGGAATAATATTATATTTTCCTACAATATACAAAATATACCAGACTATAACTGCACCAGACACGCAATAACACTGGACTAAACCTGAACTAGATCAAGAATAAAATTGGACAAAACCAGGACAGACAAAAACGGGACTAAAACTGGACTACAAAAGTCTAAAAATGGACTAAAACAGGACTAGAAGTGGATTTGAGATTATACACACATTAAATGCTGTTTTTAGGTCTCACAAACTAGACCATAATTAATGAAAACAAGTCTTTTTAGCTTATTTAAAACTCTCAAGTAAAAAAGTAAATAAATAAATAAATAAATAAATCTTATTTTAAAAATCTTAAATATGATAAACTGTGCTTGTTCCATTGGAAGATTTTGTTTTCACTTATTTCAAATAGATCTTGACTATATAAGTATTTCAAATTGTTTTAAGTTGGTTGTTTTTTCCATGTTAGCTTGTCTGTTTCGCAGAGTGATCTCATATAAATATGACAAATGTTAAAATACTCCAAAAATTTATATTTTATTTCTACAAAACCTAGGGTTTCAAACAATGTAGCATGTGTAAATGTTCTGTATGTGATCATTAAAACATTTGATGTTTGGTTGTGGCTAATGTAACTTAGGCTAACCTAAGCTAAACAGGAAGTGCGCTGCCAAGAAAAGTGGGCGGGGTGGAATAAGGTGAATAGCATGTTTCTATTTACTTGCTGTTCTTGAACTGTGTTGCAACAGTTTCCCAATTTTCTCCATTGTGGAACTAATAAAGAATATCTGATCTCTATTTGGTCTACTTTTTAACTGAAAACATGAGTAGTAAGTTTTGGTCGTACAATAGCATGAAGTAGTAAGTCTAATTTTGCAAATTGAAAATATAACAAATGTCTACTTCAGTTTGTCATGAGGGTAAAGAGTCATTAGCATAGATATTTGGGGGTCAGATTCTGAAAAGTTTGTGAAACCTTGAATAACTGTATTTATAAAAGCTGGAAATCTAATAGACTTTAAAGTCATCATAGCGTGATCATCAACATCAAATAAAAGCAGAGGTTTAAACTGCCCCTTTTCAATTTGAAATGAACAAAGATGATTTCAGAAGACGACAATATTTTCGGAATTGCAAGTAAGTATTTAAATATAGCTTCTAAAATGGCTGTTTTCTAACTAGTGTGGTCAATTCATTTTTCTTTTCATAAACAGAAACCTTTAAAACACGCAGGCTTCACACATTTTTACACGTTCTCCTCGAATGACTGCACTTTAACTGGAATCTACCCCACGTTCACATTACATCAGGGGTACTCACTTTATCAGCGGAGCAAGCATTCGTCACGCTCTGGCCTCTGCGTCAACGAGGGCGGACTTCATTAATTTAAGCTCCTGTACTCGTCCTCCTTACAGCCATTTGGATCTGTGTGGAAAAAAAGTACAATGTAATACACTCAAAACACAAGTCAAAAGTGGGAATCTCAAATAGAGAATCTTTGGGAAAGGCTCTTTTCTCAATATGATTTTACAAAGTGGCTGTAGGATTTCAGATAACAAACCACCAAAGCGCTAATGTGTAGAAAAGTCAAAAAAGTATTTATTTCATTGTGGCTATTGAGCGATTTCAGTCATTACGTCTCTCTAGGTCAAACCTTGATGAGAAAAGACACCGAAAGGACAAGATTTACTTTTAGATTCTCTGTTTTTGACCAGTTTCAGAAGCTACTAAACGCAGCTCTGTACCAGTGGTTTACACACTAATACAGACAAATATTAGTTTTGATTCTCCAGATGAAGGTTTGAAGACTTTATATTAACAGAATTGTATTTCAACTGAGGTTCGACTCCCGGGTCGGACCATATCAACACTTCACAATCTCTCTGGGTGGAGTTTGCAAGTTCTCCCCGTGTCACCGTGGGTTTTCTCCGGGTACTCCAATTTCCTTCCACTTCCAAAAATATGTATGTTTAGGTTAATTGGGCATTACTGTAAATTTCCCTTAGTGAGTGAATGAGAGAGTTAATGGTTGTCTGTCTAACTCTGCGACGAGTTGGCCACTGTAGAGGGTGTTCCCCCGCCTAAGGCCCAAAGTTACTGGGATAGGCCCCAGTCACCCGCGACCCCTAATGGGATTAAGCGGTAGAAAATGAATGAATCTCCGGCTCCTAAAGGGTTAATATAAAGATCTGCCACAAATTAAGAAGAGGGACATGTTCCAGTTTGTTAATGTAAAATTACACACTTTGTGCCCATCAAGTCTCAAGTCACAGAGTTTCAAGTCTAGGTTAAGTCCCTATTGACCTTTAAGTCCCAGGTCTTATGCTGCGTTCAGACCGGACAGCGCTGGAGAGTCTAGTTTACATTTTAAGTCAATGTAAACCCGTGTCTTGAGGTGTGTAGAAAATGTATGGTGCAAATTTGTGTCTAGCATGTCAAAATTCGCTTGTTCGGAATTTGCTGACAGCGTGTTATGAAGACGCTCCAACCTGCGTCGCACGCTTGAGCAGCCTCATCAGGCGTTGACACCTGAGTTGGTCTCTGCTGAACCTTCAAGCATCGAACGCCCGCATCCACCAATCAGACACTGCTCTCCTGTGATGTAGTGACATGCTGCTCTCAAAAGAGGGAAAAAGTCTTTTAATTACTAACTGAAGTCTTTTAATTACTTGTTTTAACAAAAGCTTGCTTTTTTTTTTTTTTTTTTCAAAAGCTTGGTTGCTTCCTTCTCTCTCTCAACACGATCTGCCTACGTGCAAAACAAAGCCTTTTGGGGCTTCAGCTTCAAAAATATTCTGCATCAAAATTCGCTTCAACATGCAATAATGGACGCTTCGACGCTGTCCGGTCTGACCCAGTATTAGGCCATTTCATCAAGTCTTGAGTGCTTAAAATAGTTTCAGGTCTGACTCAAGGCTAAGTCACGACATGCAAAGTCAACACCTCTGCTTTTAACCTCCAGATAGTTACACTCTTTATCACAGTGTCCTGCCCTATACCAAAGTACAGGTCAGATTTGTGAAGAGGTGAACCCGGTAACATTAAGAATGAATGTTTTTTTCAATGTGTTTTTCATATTATATTAAAAAAAGCAACACAATTAACACAGGACTTAAACTTTCCAAACAAAACATTAGTATCTCCATGAATACAAACTGGAATCATCCACCAGTAAAGTTCCACAGTGCCTCCCCTTACATCCCTTGCATCCTAGGCAGTGAGACAAAAGCAGTGTAATGGTTTAGTAAGTGATTTAGGGCAGGTCTGATCCTCGGCACATTTTTGAGCTGACCTCCGCACAGTGACCTCTGCTGACCTCTGAGCTGAGAGCAGAGATTCAGAGGAGATACAGGGAGGAAGATAAATGTGAGAACCACGGCCGTCTCTGCTGTTGTAACGCTCACGTCTGCAGTTTAAAAACATATTTGGCTCCTAAAAGAGTCTGAAGAGATGGGAGCCGAGCAGATGTTTTTGGAGGCAATTCATACAAGAAGATTAATATTGTGGTTGAATGTAGGTGTGTTTACAGTATGTGGATTGTTTTAATGTTCGCATAGGGGTAGAAAATACTACATAGTTGATGCATACCAAGCCAAACCATGATTCATTCGCTATAGGTTTGAGAATTATGGATGTGCCAATAGCGTACAGTATTTCTCATTATTAAACAATGAGAAACACTATCATAAGATTAAAACAGATGGTTAATAAAGATTAGAACTAGATTACAAATGTTATTAACGCTCCAAAACTTGAGTAGGATATAAATATTAAAATGAAAAAGATTTATCTGTCTGAGTCGAGACTAGTGTTATCACGATATCAAAATACGACACTTATTTACGGAATGCACTTGACAGCAAGTTTCAATACCATGAGAATAAAAAGCACAGATTAATTTACCCATTTTCCATAAAAAAGTTGTTTTTTAGGGAAAAGAGTTTGAGTTTTGAGAGATTCGTACACATCTGCTTATCAATCTGAGCCAAATGACTGATGATGTCATTGTTCAGCGAGTGACCAATTTCCAATTTGCCACAGAGTCGAAGTCAGAAAGAGAAGTTTTTACAGTCCACCTGGGCAGCTTCTGTGGCGTCAATTCGATGTGAACTGAAAATACACAGTGTTTAACAATTGTGGTAGCACAGACACGCTTTTTGCACAAAAATGTCAAAAAAAAAAAAAAAAGCTCTGAAAGACAATTGAGACCCCAAACACACAGTTTAACAGTGAAAAAAGTGGATTCTGTGTTTAGTTTCACTTTAATGTTGACCTGGTGTTTAGTAAGTTCGTGACTGGTCGAGACAGTTTCTACACAGCAATTTAAGTGCATCAATGCCACAATTGTGGGACACATATCATGCTAAATTTACTTTTCAATTCTGTTTCAAACATTGTTTCCTCATCACAGCTGACGCTCTGTCTGTGCGATACTAGTCTTTCCTCTCTGAGCCTCAGAAAACACTGTTCTGAATGACCCAGATCTGTGATGTCAAAGTTAGATCTCTGCACTGTTCATATATTATCCAGACTCAATTGGAACTTTTTCTGCAGAGTTAGCACATCAGACAAGCTCAGTTAGATTATTTATCACGCAGCTCAACTCTAACTCAATTCATGATGATGACTGTCATGAACTTTACTTTTTGATGGTTCCGGTGCATGAGATTCCAAAGAAGAGGTATTTATGAGCTGACAAACATTAGACATTATAAATTGAGTATACATTTACATGAATAGTTTATTGGTTTGATAATTTACAAAAAAACAAAACAAAGGATCTAATAACTTTTTCCCATGCCAGAGAGTGAATGTAATACTAATTTTGATGATCCAAAGGTGACCAGACGGGATATAGTAACTCAGTTTAGTATGTCTCACACAGAACCACTTTCAGACCCCATCTGCAACAATGTTCCTCTTTTTAATTAGGAACAAACATTTTCTTTCTTATTGACAAACTTTTAAACAGTCTTTAATAAGTTGTGAGTGATATTTGTCCAGATTGAAAGCGTGTTGTCACTGAATCAGCCGGTAATCAACCTGCAAACGATCCTTCAAAGTGAGACAAATTTTACCATCTTTTGGAAACTTTACTAGCAATTTCCTGCAGCGCCTGGCCACACATGCTCCTGGGGCACCGCTCTGCTCTGTCCCAGGAGAAGCTCATAAAGGCTGTGTTTTTATGGGTTTTTGTGGTGACCAGGTCCACTGATGCAGAGCTAAGGAGACACCCAGCCAATCCCGGCCCACCCACTGTTTATGCCCTGTCTGAAAATCCACTCTCGCACGCCTCTGTTCAAAAGACAACATTATTTTCACTTCCTGGAGACTCACCGCAGTGAATCTGAGTCTGACCAAAGTCCAGCTCTCAGGGTCACACAGGATTAGAATATAACGGGAGGATGCAGCTCATGTGTTTTTCTTAAAGATGTCACTGCCTTTGTAGAGTGATGTAATGGTTTATAAATACATTTTGGAGATTTTGAATGTTGTTTTGGACATTGGCAACAACCAGTATCCAGCGCCTTAGACTGGCAACAATAAAACAAACACTCTGATTGAAGTGTGGCCAGAGCCGTCCTGCACTAGGCTGTATAGGCAAATGCTAATAGCACAGACTGAGTGGAGGGGCGCCAGACAATGCCCCAGGGATGAGCTCAAAGAGTGACAGACGTCTGATCAACATGCATAAGACACTGGGCAAAGTTTAGAGCAGTGGTTTCCAAACTTTTCAGCCCGGGACACCTAAAAAAAAACACACACACACAACCAAATTGCAAGCCCCACTCCAAAATGAAAAATGTCATAATTTCCAGTTGGAAAACCATTAAATGTGGATTAAATGTATTTTTTAGTAGTGCATTGCTTTATATGACCCAAATTCACTCAAACATGCTGCTTTCAGTTACAAAACAGATTAAATACCTAGTCATACATATAGATTTATATCTTGAAATCACTTGGCACCCCCAGACAAACGTTAGATAACATCATTTGTGTCAAAAGGTCACATATTTACTGAGCTACGAGCAAAAACAGCTGATGAACTTGTACATCTGCGGAGTTAATCACGCAAATAACAATTAACAAATAACCTCAACGTATGGCACAATCCTGCTTACTTCTTTTAGACGCTAACAAATGGCTATATGGTGCTTTATGAAATCTTGTAGCGACAAAAGGAGCAGGGCTGACACATGGCACACATGTCATGTCAAGTGTGAGGGAGAATGAATGTCATTTGGATTAAGGAATGTCCACAAGACCAGCTGCCCATTTGATAAGTCTTCTCCAAAGTTCCTTAATTTTCCTACCGCTTGTTCCCGTTATGGGTCCCAGGTGACTTGAGCCTATCCCAGTGACTTTGGGCCTTAGGCGGGGGAACACAATGGACAGTGGCCAACTTGTCACAGGGTTAGACAGACAATCATTCACCCTCTCATTCATTCATAGAGGAAACTTACAGTGACGTCGGGAGTTGAAACAAGGCCTCCAAAGTTGTTTCACAGAATTTGGCAGAACATCTAATTGGAATTGAGAGCAGCAAGTAAGTAGGAGCAGTGGGCCTAGGTCAGTGGTAATAAAAAATGTTTGTTTTTTTTTAAGCTTAAAATTATCAAAACTCGTAAAATAAGCAAGAGATGTAAGCCTGGTATGGTGTTCAGATGTGTTATGGGCTATAGAATATGGGATGGGATTGGTTGTGCAAGACAAATTCCTACTGTGGTGGACATTCAATGTGGGTAAATGAAAAGGGAAACATTTATAGCTGCTCCAATTCAGTAAATTCACAACACAAGATGGAATACACTGTTAGGGTAATGTAATCTGTAATATTTCCATCAATACAGTATATTGTAGTAATATAGTAATACTAAATGCTTTAAATTATGTCTTTTTGGTTTAGTGAGTGCGAGTCGTTGGTCTAACCTGCCCCTGGCTTCTCATGCCCCTGTTATTTACCCTCTGCTCCAGTGAAACAACAGCCTGTCACCTCAACACTGTAGCACGCGACCTCTGACCTCACAGGAAGTCATGTACACTACAGGGGCGAAGGAGACCAGGCCACACACAGATGCACACCTCACTTAGCCTGCAAGCTTCTTTTCTGTTCACAGCTCACGTCCCACCTGCATCAAAACAAATCCATACATTGTTCAGAACAATGGACAAGCAAAAAAATTAATGAAGTACAGTATATGTCCTGTTCAATTACTATTTAAGTGGCTCACCCCAAAAGATATTGTTTAGAATGGTATTTTTTATAGAAAATAATTGTGTCACACTGCACAACATTTCACTTTTGATGAAAATATCCGTCAACGACCTTTTATTCTATACGGCAATAGTGGGCTTTCTGATGCACGTGCTGACTTCGTCTACAATCAAAAACATGATGCAGTTTCACAAATTCACCAGCAGAGGGAGGTGTAGTTTGAGTACAAAGACCAAGAGGAAGTCACATGATCGGGGAATACATGTGCTCTTTTGTTGACACTATGGAGCGCAGTCTGCTGTGTTTTAGGTGATCAACTGCTTCAAAAGGGACGGCTTTCTTTTCAAACAGATTACAGGCTCAACTTTGTGAACTAAAATATTGTTGAGTAAGTTTAGAGCAGGTATTTGATCTTTAAAATGAAAAAAAGACGATCCTACTGGACTGGGACTCTGAGGAGAACGGCACATGCAGCGAGTCTCGATGAGGAGAAACTAAACTTCCTCATCCGTGAGTGATCCAAAAGTGTCAGAGTGACTAAAACTACTGTATTTCTTCATATTTGGAGGGTTAAATTTAATCCCAGCTCCATGAAAGAGGCTGAATCTATGTAATCTGCATCAGAAAGTAGAAAACTGCTGTCCTTCCTTCTCGTCTGTGACACAGCTTACGTTGGTTTAAAGATGACAAAGACACTCGTCCTCATTGTTTTAATCATGTAAACCTTGTATTTTTATTCTAAAGACATTATTTTTCGGTAGTGGCTCATATTCTTTCACCAAAAAGTTGAACAGACGAATAAAAACGCTAAAATGAAATTTGATTTAGAAAAAGGCTGTTATCTCAAAGATTTCTCGTCAAACACTGAAATCTAATGAAAACAAGGAATTTCAAATGCCTATAAAAAAAGAAAAAATTATTGTAGAAAAACAATTCTTTTTTCAATCGAAAGTAGACACTTGTAGGTCTCATTTGATGTACAGGACTGGGAGGAAGAAGGGTCGAAGTGAGAACAGGGCTGGCAGTGAAAGAGTTAATATTGTGACTATTTTAGCTTTGTTTTTGACAGTTAAGTGACCAAACCATGAGACAATATACATTTTTGCATCAGTTGATTATGCCATATGAGCCTCACAGACTAAATGCACCAGAGGAAAGTCCATATTTGTCCCGTCTCTTCCCAAACCCCACGCTCTGCCCCTCTGCTCTTGTATGTCAGAGTGCTGGGTTAGTTATCAGCTCTGAACAGCTCTGGTGCCTCTGATAATGGGCTGAGGTCACTCTCTGCACAAACTCTTTCATGTCTCTAAATGGAGTCGTGGATGAAAGACAACAAACCACTGAATCCGGGGTTCCTTCTGAGATAACCAGCGAAAACACAGATACGGGCCGACTGTACGCCTCTGCATTTACACAGACCCTGCTCCAACAATCGTTTCATTTAGAATCACAGTTCAAATCTATAAACCAAAATGCGTATATTATAGGTCACGTACATTAAGGATGTCAACATTATCAAGTTAATCCATAGTCTTTCCGATACCGAGACTTCCGATATTGCACATTTTTAAGGTATCGGTATCAACGAGTACTCATAACAAAACTGCCATGTATTGATCTGATTGGAGAGACGTAGATGCAGCAGCAGCTGTTTGCTGCTTGTGGCTAATGCTACAACTAACACTCTCTGACTCTGTGGAGACTCTTCAAAGCATAGAATACACCATGTATACAGACAAATATTGTGTTACCTCTGTGATGTTTAATTTAGTCTTTATAGTAGAAGAACTGTGGTTAAACTAACTTTAAAACTAGTCTGACAGCTAACTTTTGTTTATATTGCATTTCATTAAGATGAGTGTCTTTATACAGGCCTCACTGTTGTTTTTATGACACACAGACATGAAAAATGATTAAATAAGAAAAAACGTAGGTTTACATTAAAGTTTAAACACAATCTTTAATTAAGTAACAGTATTTTATGTATGGAGCCAATATTTTTTGCCCTTTGAGATTTTTTTATCTATTTATTTTTGTATAGCCCAAAATCACAACAACAAGATTGTTGATTTAGCAAACATTAATAGAAAATAAAAATAGAACAATACAATACAAATTCAATAAAAAAAAATTGAGACTAAAAGTCTAGTTTACAAAATCCATTATTAATGGCCTACTGATTACTACAAATTTATTTTAAGTAAAATAAAAGTATCTTTAGTTTACTTCTTTAGCCATTATAATGCAATATTTGGTGTCGGGACTGGTATAGGTATTGGCACCTACCCCGAAACAAAGTATCAGTATCGGATTGGTTCCAAAAAATGGTATCGGAACAACACTAATCGTCGTTCAGTAGAGTTTTTTAGAGTTTTTAGTTTCGTATAACTCGGCTTTATAAGCTTTACCTTCACTATCGCTGCAGATATTTGGTCAGAACATTGGGACACTGAGGATAGTTTGCTTTTAGTCGACTAAGCAATTGGTAGCACATGTAATAAGTTGACTAAAAAGGTTTATTGTCAACCCAGTCAAGCACAACTAATACATTTAAAGACATGCTTGATTGGTTTGAAATAATATTGGCTGAATATCGTAATCGAGATGTCAATGTCAATATCAACTTTATTTGTATAGCACATTTACAACAACACAAGCTGCTCAAAATGCTTCACATGCACAATACTGTATATAGAGCTATGTCAAAAATTATTGAGTTATTCATTTTTGTCATAATCGCCCAGCCCTATATTAGCCAGTAAAGCACTTAGCAAAAGGCTAAAGCTAACAGTCAATATGGCAACTAACACCAGAGAGCAAAAGCCATTGATGCACAACACCTGCTATATTTGATCACCTGGGCTTGGTCTGAAATCATCTTTTACGCTTGTTTGCATTCACTTATATTACAATTTGTCTAATTTTGCCAGGTACCTCAACATTCAAAAGGTCAAAAATCAAATGAAACGCCACATAGAAAAACACATGGTCTCATTTGTGCTTTAACAGTGCATCTTCACACAGTCGCAGTTGTAAAGAAACAGGGTTCAGATGAAAGCGCAGGTTTTATCTCTGGTCTCAACGGGCGGCATGGAAACGGCGGCTTTAGACTCACACACGCACACTAAACGCACATACAAATGCACACACACGTGGTCGCAGGAGGATTTGACGAGTTGTGTGGCAGATATATGAGCTGGAATGTGTAGCTCCAAAGAATCCCGTGTAATCACCTGGAGCTTTGCCTTGATTTGAGAATGACTCTGCACTGTAAAAACGAAGAGCTGGAATAAAAACATTTAAGTTTAGAAGTAGAATACAAGGATTTAAACTTAGAAGTTTGCGGAGATCTGCTGGGTTTCAGATGGCATCACAAAGTTCTACATAACATTGTGGGGAACCAAAATAGTGGTTATACACTAATGTCTTTCGGTCTTAGATTGTTGCTACATCCCATAGTTGTCGTAGTGACATCATTGTTTATTCGAAATGCGATAGACATCAGACAAGGGATTTTGGGCTAGTCCTGAAGCAATCCTTTTAAAAAAAGTTCTTTTTTGTCATCTGCTGTAGACGCAGCGACGATTGTAACAGCAGGAAAAGTGCAGCTTCTGAACAGAGTTTTCAAAAGGAAAAGTTGCAAAAATGAGCGAACTAAGCAAACAGGAAAGTTTTGCCGAAACTTGCTGTGTTCGGGAACCCAGGCGTCCGGGAAGAAGTGAGCACACGTTCTGCTCGATGCTGTCAAACATTCAAAGAGCCAAAAGCGACAGCCCTCGACCCACAGCACCTCTGCCCAGGTTCATGAGCACAGCAAGTCTTGGTACGTGCGCGAATCTTCTGTTCACGTAATTCGCGCACACTTTGACAACTTTTCCTTATGAAAACTCGGTTCAGCTGCACTTTTCCTGCTGTTACAACCGTTGCTGCGTCTACAACAGATGACACAAGAGAACCTTTTTTTTTGCTTCAGGACTAGCCCAAAATCCCTCGTCTGATGTCCATCGCATTTGGAAAAAACAACTGTCAATATGGAAACTATGCCACCGGATGTAGTGACCTATGTCAATCTGAGACCGGACGACGTTAATGCATAACCCCAATTGTCAAGTTTTTTGGCTATAGAAAATGAATTAATTTGAATGAATGTAATTCCAAATCGTTTGGAGAGCTGAAGGTGATGTTGGTATAGCTCCGAGCTAGAAGTCAGATCTATCAGCTCGATCAGGGTTTTTAAACCTCTTTGAACACTGAACAAAGTATCCAAGTGACCATGCTCACTCTACCTCCTCTGCACTGGCACTGCAAGGGTACAAGCACTTGGCACTGCTTGTACCTCTGCATCCGTCCATGTCTCACTGTCATCAGTAAACTTTAATACCATTATTATTTTAATAAAAACTTTTTAACGTGCCTGACGTTATTGATATGTGTCGCGTGTGTACAACATGCTACAACATTATTTGCAAAAACCTGTTGGAAAAAGTTATGATTGATGAAAACCCTCAATAGGTAAATGTAAACTAAAGGATAACAAGACAGTTTGAACTACTCATTCTTTGTTTTGCAGTGCAGTCTGAAGCTAAAGCCTGAGAGAAGGAGGCGGAGCTAAAACGCGGCTTCATGAGGTGAGGCGGATGACTGAGGAGCTGTGAGACCGCCGTGTTTACAGTTGTTGAAATTCCAACAAATTGTTTCCAAGTTCATTTTCCCGAGAGTGTGGCTGACGTGAGGAGGACAATGTAAGTCACGATAAAACAACACTGTCGAGCCGAGACAAATGTTAGAATAATGCACTGCACTGGATGATATGCCTATTTTAGATTGTAGTTATATGACAATGTTTAAAGCCCATATGACCGATTGTCGCATTTTTCTAATTTGACTTAGTTTGGTCTGTGAGTTCTTATATAGTATAGTTTTACAGCAGTTAAGTTCCAAATGATTAAAAAATAACTAATGACTAATAAAAGTCGAAAAATTTGAGTTCTAAAACAGAACACATATTTAATCCATTAACTTCCTGTTCAAAATTGCAGAACTGATAAGCCCACCTCTTCATTTAACTGTGACAAGCAGCAGATCTATTCTTGTTGTTTAGTTGTTGACTAGATGACAATTTTGAACCCTCCTTGGTCGAAATCAAATTTATTTTTATTACCTGGGGTTACTACTTATAATGACTTCAAGCTTTAAAAGAAGGTGAACTTGTCTTTAATATTATCTTAATCTAAAAATGTTACTTGTAGTCTAGTTTAAAACCTTTTAGAGAACTTTGGGAATACAATTCATTAAAACAACAGAATAGCAATTATGCGCATTCTTTAATTTAAAAAATGCTCCATAATATTCTGACTGTGACAAAATTAATTACGATACAAGAGAGAAAATGTACATCTTTGCTGTTTATGGGTTCATTTTTTTATTCCTGGAGTTATTGTTTTACACAAATTAACTTTATGTGGTCACATGGAAACTGAAAATAGTTTTTTTGTTGTCACAGCAACAGTGCAAAGTTTCACTTACGTGTTTGCTAACTGCAGTTGGTGATTTATGACAGTGGTGCTCAACTTTTTTCAGTCGTGACTCCCTAAATCAGTGGTTCTCAGCCTTTTTTGTCTCAAGTATCCCTTAACATTTGCTTTACACTCCAAGGACACTGAAGCTTGGATATTAGGCAAATAAATCTGTTTACTATAGCAATATACTGTCAATAATTACTTATAAGGTCTTTTGTTTTGATTATATTGATGTCCAAAATGCTTTAAATCATGCTTAAGAAAGCATAAATTCCTGTAAAACACATTGTAATTCTAATATTATCACATTTCACCTTGTTTCTTAATCTGAAAATTATTCCAAGTACCTCCTAATAAGTGTGCATATACCCCCAGAGGTCCACATACCCCTGAATGGAAAACAATGTCCTAAATAACAATAGAAACCATTTGCAACCCCCAAACACAAAATGTAGACAACCTGCATAGTCTTTAGTCTTATGTTTGATTTTAATTTGATGACATAACCTTGTTTAAGATCTTAATGTTCAATTTTTCACTTGATAAGGGGACCCCCCGAAGTTATTTCGCAACCCCCAGCTTGAGTACCACTGATTTAGGAGGTTTAAATTGCAGCAAATAGACTCAAAAGCATCTCATTTTATTTTTTTCAGAAAAGTTAGTGATTTCAACTGTGTATGATCTCAGTGAGAGAAGTAAAAGTCTTGTTATTTATCTGTTTTTCTGCCATTGTTTACCTTTAACTTGTCTTGAAATTCATTTTTTGCATCACAGAGTTAAATTTGTTCTCAGACCGTCATGTCTTTTTTTAGCTGTTTTTTCAGCTCTTGCATGAGAAAATGTGCTTTCTCTCCATTGACTCTCATGCATTCTTGTCACTCAATGCTCACACACACTGGAATTCTGTGATGTCATCGGCATAACCTCCATACAACTGTAATTATCAACCATATAACACTACATATTATAACCCGTTTATTTCAGTACCTTCCTGATTCTTATTGGAAAAAGGTAAGACTTTATGTTTGATTCACTTTGAGGACATTTTTTGTGAAAGTAAAACAAATGTGGCTAAAACATGCTCGGTTGTTTAGTCGTGTAGGTGAGCGTGTATGTGAATGCTCCCTTTGATTTCGTGTCAAAGGTGAATCTATTTATATCCGAGACACAGTCCAGGAATAGACCGCACGACATCACCATTACCCACGCTGCACTGGGGCCGGGCGACCTAGGCACAAGCCAGGGTCAGAGGTCGCTCACTCTCTGTCTGCCTGTTTAAACACGACGACCTCTGGCGACCCCTGTGACCCTTTAAATACACCGGCAAACAACGAGACTCGACCGCCCGTAAGACGAGGAAAAAGAGGAAAAACTAAAAGAAATCTACATGAATACAACAAGTTAGATTACATTTTTCTGGATTATATTTGAACATTTTGCTTGTTTTCACCCAGTTCTGATGAGGTTTATTTTTATTTTATTTTGTCCTATTCCATAACTGTTACCTAGCAACAATAGAGCTGGGCAAAAATTCAATTGTGAGCATTTTTTATTAAATCGTCATTACATTTTTCTAACATTCTCTCAGCTTCAGAGTTGCCATATCTGTTTCTTTAGAGCGACTTTGGGATTTATTTCTTGCTCATAAGAAGTGTGAAGGTAGTTCTTCTTGTGGGCAGCACTTTCAACCATAAAAAAAATGTAGATATTGGCAATTTTTCAGGTTTGATTTATGAAAATTTACTCATTTAGCATATTTCCATGTCTTAAGTTATTTTTAATGTTAGAAGACTATTACATTTATTAACGCTTGTTTTGAGGTGGCACACAATGTTCTAATTGTTTATTTTAATAACTTTTTAGTAATGGGCTGAGGTTACATGTTTTGGGATTTTTTTTTTCTAAAGGCTTTGTTGCTTGTTTTTCTGAAAATCTGTCAACACTGCTCAGCCTTTGAAAGCTGTCTTTAGCCTGACAGTGAAGTAGAAACTTTCCAAAAAAGCAGATAATTGAATTTACCTCAAAAGCGATAAGAAAATAGTCTACAAGAATTGTGATAAAATTGAAATTGTGATCTGACTTCAACAAGATTGTGATAATTTTTGCTATATCGCCCACGACTAAGCAACAATATTGTAAATATTCGCCAAAATCCACATAAATGACACATAATTTGACAAAAGATAAAACCTTCTAACATTTTAAGCACTTTTCTAACAAATATAAACTCCTATGAAATTGTATCAGTTTAGTGTAAATTGTCTTTGCATTTTGGTACTTTTTGACGACACATGTGAAGGGAGACTTGAAAGCTGCTCATTCAAGTCCAACTTATATTGTAGAAGAACCTGTGACGACAATTTACAAGTTAGATGGTGATGGTAGAAAGTTATGTTGACCATTTTCGCTCTTTCGTTTACAGGGGTTACTTTATTTAAATAGTATAAAATGGATGAAGAAATAAATATATATGGTTATATTCTTTTTTTTTTTTTTTTTTAAGAATAAAGAGGGGTGCAAAAAAGAATGTTTGCACCTATAAAAGTCAGATCAGCGGATTGTACTATATATATCTACTCTTGGCACAGTTGTTAGCTGCTCTGGCCTCACAGTAAGAAGGTCCTGGGTTTGATCCTCGGCTGACATAGGGCCTTTCCATGTTTCATGTTACACGTTTCTTTTGGGTGCTCCAGTTCCCCCTACTCTAAAAACATGTACAATCTCTCCTCCCCCAGGACTGCCCTGAATCTCAGCAGCACTTACCTGGTTAAAAAACGTTAAGAAAATGTCTGTGTGCTCAATGTATTGACATGTCGTGCACCAGGTGAAGATTGCCTGTTTACTAAAGAGAGACAGAATCATAAAAGGCATACAGCACAAGATTTAAAATCTTTCACAATTTTAAAATGTGTGAAAAAATTGTAGACCACAGAAATAAGAACAGTTAGCAATGATTATTTGCCTCACAGTCGCAGAGGGACTACAGGTTAAATAATCTTTTTGTAAATTCCAGGTTTGGGGCCAGTACTAGGGAGCAGAGCATGGCATTGTGTGGATACTTTGATTGACTGTTAAAACTTACTTTTTAAAACTTACGATCTGACAAATTCTTGTAACAATGTCACGCTTACAACACAAATATTATACTGTATGTTACTTGGGGCCACATCTTTCCAGAATCATAAACACACAAATCAGACTAAAATCCTGTAGTGTGCAGAGGGCATTCATTCGCATTGACGCTGCTGTCTTTTTTGCTCGTAAGCAGGCTACTTACAGTATTTAATATTGATAATTGTGTTTGTTTATTTTACATTGTTTATCCTACGTTCCTGACATAAAATAGGCTATTAATGATCATTATATTATCTGTAACCAAACTTACAGTTCAACATAATCCTAGTTATCCAGATAACTTCTTTAGGAGATGTGAGGGATTTATTTCAGTTAAACAGAAGAAGATTTAGCTGCAGACAGATTATCACTGAGAGATGCTTTATGTGCGGGTGTGTGTGTGTGAGAGAGTGGGCAACATGTGGTTTCTGATGACAGCCATTTAAAGGTGTCAGACTGGAGCCAAGGACAATTACCATAGCTGCACATACACACATACAACACACACACACACGAGACTTTAGCTGCTGCAGTCTAAACACGGCTCTTATCGTGTTTTCTGCAGATAATAAATGACGCAGGGTCACGTGGGGAAGCAGAGCAAAGCTTACGGAGGGAGACACCTTAATGGTGCGTCCTAAAAACAGACTCAGGGCTGTGATAAATATTTGAACACTTCAGGTGGAAGCAAGAGTATTGATTTCAAAACTTTTATGGACAGTGTTTTCAAAGATACAGAGGTAATTTTCAATCTGACAGATGAGACAGGCTATAATTGTACTTACTATTTACATTTATAATATACTATTTATTAATTGATACTTATCACTGATATCATCACTTCAATGCTAACTTCATATAATGGCTTATTTTATGTTACGCTAATCTTGTATTGCACTGTATTAACTGGATTTGCAATATATGGGATTCTTATTTTTGTTGGTCCATCATTCTTCCTCCTGAATTATCCTACTTAGTCCAGAGTCCAAGTCATTTTACTGCAAAATGTAAAATCTAAAGTTGCTACTACAACTACAGTAAATAGTTTGGTGTTGGGGCTGTACGATAGCAGAGTGGTTAGATCTCTGGCCTCCCAATAAGTAGGTTGTGGGTTAGACTCTCGGTTCGGACCATATCAACATCTCATGATCTCTCTGGGTGGAGTTTGCATGTTCTCCCCGTGTCACTGTGGGTTTTCTCCGGGTACTCCGGTTTCCTCCCACCTCCAAAAACATGCATGTTTAGGTTAATTGGGCGTCACTGTAAATCTCCCCTGTGAGTGAATGAGAGAGTGAATGGTTGTCTGTTTAAATCTGCGACGAGTTGGCCACTGTCCAGAGTGTCCCCCTGCCTAAGGCCCAAAGTTACTGGGATAAGCTCCAGTCACCCGCGACCTCTATGGGAACAAGTGGTTGAAAATAAATGAATGAATGAGAGTTGCCAGGAAAATCCAGAATGATTTCTTCTGTAATTACATGTCATCTATGACGAATCAAAAACAAACATGGCAAGGAAAAAAAGAAAGTAAAAATAAAATAATTAATAATTATATGCATAAATAAATATATAAAACATCTATGACTACAGCAGAATTAACTCTAATTGACTCAAGACACAATACCTTGAGCAGAGACCAGACTGATGAAAAGTGGGCCTGGATCTTGGTCCAAAATATAGATTGTCACTTGAATACTTGTTATTTGCAACAAACAATGGTGTGTGAAATCAGGAGGAAGAGTCACAGAGATCAGCTGAAAATAACTGTTATGTTTATGTTGTTGTAAATTTGTTATCACAACAATTTATCCACAGTTCTATATTTTGGGGGAAAAAAGTTTGAGTATTTTGTCATTTCCTCTTTAACATTGCTGAATAAATTGTTGATCACTGGATTTTATCTCCTTATTAGGGCTTTACTGTAACTAACAATTGTTTTGCTGCTCAATTATTATTTCTTTCAAAGAAGCAATTAGTTGTTTATGAAGCAAAAGGCTGAAATTTGACAGAAACTGGCAAATCATTTTACTTAAAAGTGCACTGTGTAACTTTTATGTTTTAGGTCATTTCAATTTTTTTGTTGCACTAAAATTTAGTGCAATTTAATTTAATTTACTTAGTGACTAAATAAATAAAAATATGTGGTTTTACTTTGAACAGGCTTGCTTGTTTCATACAATTTTAAATGATTATTTTTTGTACTAAAACAACTTAACTGTTGATTAAAAGACATTTTGACATATGTTTTGTACCAGTACCAGTAATTACCTTTTGTGATTCTCTCAGTCCTGGACAGACTTTGGAGTCTGTGTAAATAATACAAAGAATATTCGATTACTAAATCAGTGGACAATTATTAGAATAACTGATAGCTTTGGATAAATTCTTGTTGCAGTCTTCCTCTTTAAGTCTGTCATTGTCAAACATCAGAATATAACATACTGATCAAACCAAGTGTATGCGATGTTGATTGGTGGATAATAAAAAATAAAAGTTAGACCAGACTCTTGCGTGTGGTTGGACAAAGGTCACTGGCAGAAAAAGAATTGAACTTGCTTCTTTAATTATTACAAAAGTGCACTTCAGAGTCTGGAGAGAAAAAATGTGGCAACACGAGCCATTTTCAAATGTCGCTAATCTGTCTTTGGGGCCCCTTCCTGTTGGGGCCCGAATTCACTTTACTTCTACTTACTTTTGCTCATAAGGAATTTCTACGTTCCATTTAAATAGTTTTTGTTAAAGAAATACATTGACTTGGATTTACTCCAGCTCAAAATATGTTTTAATCATCAACGATCAATAATGGCACTGAGGTATACACAAAAGATAGTAAAGGGAAATTAGTTTGTTGCAAATGTAACATGTAAAGAATCAGTGTTAGGAGACAACTGGGTGTTAAAGTGCACACACTATGCTAAATTCACTTCTTTGAGTTTTAATCCTGTTCTAACATTGCTTATCAAAATCACAGCTGGAGTTCTGTCTGTGAGATACTATTCTTTCCCCTTTGAGCCCAGTTCACAAAGAGCTTCACATTATTGCATTATTCATTCACTCCACACTTGGCAGAGTTAAGCAACTAGTGTAGCCACAACTGCCCTGGTGCAGACTGATGGAGGAGAGGCTGCCATGTAGCACCATCAGCCCCTCCGAGCAACACCAACCAGACTAGACAATGAGGTGAATTTCTGACTCTGGTACTTGAGGTTCTTTCATTGGTCTCCCATCCAAGGACTGCCCAGGCCCAACCTGCCTAGCTTCTGAGATGAGATCAGGCTTTAACAAGGCCACAAATCAATGTGAGACTTCTGTAGTTTGCTTCCATATAGTTTAAAAAATAAAATAAATGTGATAAAAAAGTTTGTAGCAAATCACGACATTTCATGTCTAAAAATGTCAGTTTTCAGAGGCAGCCAAATCTGAGAAATGGACAAAACTAGACTTAAATTTATTGATTAATTTTGTTAACATAACATAACATTAACATTAGATACAAAGGTAATTTACAGGGGGATTTTTGAATCTTTTTCTTTTTTTTGAGTAAACTTGATCTGACTGCTAATATTGACTTTTTTTTTGACGAAATTTTTTATAAATTGCGCTCAGAATGTAATACCAATAGATTATTTTGTGAAACGTTAGGTGTGTGGAGGAGCTACTTTAGATTGATTTATTTATGTCTCTGTGAATGAAAATGCAATTCATGTTTAGTAAATTCTACAGCGACATGTTTAAAATCTATTATTCTCAGGTTGAGTTTTCTAACCTGAGGTCCCGGGGCTCCGCGACAGCCCGCGGTGCCACGGCTGGCGCCAGTCATTACGCTGTTAGGCCAAATCAGCTTCCTGTGTTTGGTTTGATGGATGCCATCATCTTCATGGATCTAAACCAGGTAAAGAGCCTCACACATGCTCACACTTAAGTCTCCGAGCCACTGGAGCAAAGGGCCACAGACTCAGCCGCACCAGGGCACTGCACACGTGAACGTAGAGCTGCTTTAAACTGCATATGACAGGCTTTTGGAATTCTCTAATGCCAGTGCTTTATTTGGAAGATTATAAGTTGTTGTAAACAGAAAAAAACAAATTTAGACAAACCAAGAACAAGTTTTAGGGAAAAAAAACCGTCTCTGGAGATGAGACGACTTCAGTGTGATGTCATCATTTATAATCAGGAAGTCAAATTTGAATCCTAAATAAGGAATAAATTAGGATAAAATTAGTCAAATATTTAAGAAAATCTCAAATATAATGATCTTAACTATGTTCTAGTGCAGGGCTATTGAACTTAATTTTCTCAAGGGCCAGATTCTTTGGTAATAGTGACCTCTGGGCCAATAATACCAATAATAATGTTTTATTGCTAGTTTTTTATGCTTTGTTTTAGTATTTCATTGCTCTTTGCTACAAAAATGGGTTTTGACAACATTTTAAAGTCTGTGTAGTAGTCCTGTTATTGATCACAAAAGCTTGTTGTGGAAGCTTGTTGTGTATCTCCGACCCAATAATGAATATTGTCAGACAAATAAAGAACATCTTATCTTATGAATAATTCCTGATAACATGTTTTTTCTCAACCAGTTCTTCCGGTGGTACTTTAACACTTCTTCAGTGTTTACTTCATTATCTGAAGCAATGGGTGATTTATTAGTATTGTATTTCTATCAGTGTTGGCCGATATTTAAAACATTTTTAGAAAAGGTCCTCTGTGTGAGATGTGTGTCAGTCCCCAAACAATACCTTTGAACAGACAAAGAAGTAAAAATAGAAATGATTAAGTTAAAATATCTGCATATTTATATAATAATGCCACAAAAATGCTATATCCTTAATTTTATGTCCTAGTTAAACATAGTGTTTGTTTGTTTTTATCTTGTGAGTCTTGCTATGGATTTTGTGAAGGGTTAGGGTTAGGGTTTATTATTTTTCTTCATTGAGTTCTTTCTTAGTTAATATTACTGTGACAATGGTGCATTTCTTCTCAGGACCTGGTTTTCTAAGCTGCTTTTTCAATTTTGTGATTTGCAATTAACCAAATAACCAAGTTATAGATTATTTCTAAATTTTAAAAATAGCTTCTCAGACTCTAAATTTAGTTGACAGTGACTGGTGTGAAATGATAGTATAAGTGCGTATGTAGCAGAATACTGTATATACACCACATAACAGTACGAGTGGCCTAAATGCGTGTGTGCGTATGTGTGTAGTATGTGTGTATTATGTGTGTGTGCGGACAGCAGCTGGACTGTGTCTGAGCCCAGGAGACATTCCTTCAGAGGAACCTTCCTACTGCAGGAGATAAGACTGGCACCTCGCGTCAGATACACAACTACTGCACTGCAAAAACATGTATGTAATGACTACTGCACTGCAAAAACATGTATGTAATGACTAGTTCACTGTAACAACATGTATGTAACAACTACTGCACTGTAAAAACATGTAACAATTACTGCAATGTAACAACATGTATGTAACAACTACTACACTGTAAAAACACGTATGAGACCACTACTACACTGTAAAAACATGTACGAGACAACTACTGCACTGTAAAAACATGTATGAGACAACTACTGCACTGTAAAAACATGTATGAGACAGCTACTACACTGTAAAAACATGTATGAGACAACTACTGCACTGTAAAAACATGTACAAGACAACTACTGCACTGTAAAAACATGTATGTGACAACTACTGCACTGTAAAAACATGTACGAGACAACTACTGCACTGTAAAAACATGTATGAGACAGCTACTGCACTGTAAAAACATGTATGTGACAACTACTGCACTGTAAAAACATGTATGAGACAGCTACTACACTGTAAAAACATGTATGTGACAACTACTGCACTGTAAAAACATGTATGAGACAGCTACTACACTGTAAAAACATGTATGAGACAACTACTGCACTGTAAAAACATGTATGTAACATCTACTTCACTGTAAAACATGCAAGGAAGCACCAATCCAGCATTTTCGGTTCCTATACTAATTTTGATCATTTGGCTTCAAGTATGGACATTGACCGACACCAGTGTAGGAAGTTAAAATAGCTCTTGTTAATTGTCGAAACTAATTAGAAAACTGACCTAAGTGTGCAATAAACAACTTGACAACTTTATGCAAATACAATTTCAAACAATATGAAACGTTCAGGATCAGATCAGCGTCAGACAGTAAATACTTAAAGGTTGTATGGAGGATTTTTCAAATCCAACAGCTGCTTGCTGTTTTTCAAATGATGCACATGTTTCTCCTCCCAGGGCCACGCCCTTCACTGCTAACTGGGCCAATGAGTTACTTAGGAACACTGAGGGTTTGCTTGACAGGTTAACAGGCATAGTTAACGAGGTACCTCGTTATCTATTGGCCAACGTTTTACTGGCCTCATTTTGTCCACAGTTTATATATTTTTATAATAATTTTTTTGTTTAGCATAAGCACAAGGCTGTTACAAATCTATGCAACTGTTTTTGACCAAGGCTGACATCAAACATTTTTTGAAAATCCTCCATACAACCTTTAACCTGGTCAGCCAGATGGATTCTCTTGTCCCCACTTGCCGATTGGTTTGGAGTCCAAACCATCAGTTAATGGCCCAACACTGCAGCAGGACAGGTTAAAGGAGTGTTAGCAAAGACGACAGCAAGTAGTGCCTGAATCAAGCAAAACAAAGATGGCAGCTCTCTGTGATGTACAGTATTTGTCTCTGCTGTTATTGAATACATTTTAGCAGAAATACAGTGTATTTTCTTTTGAAAAAGGTGTCTATGTGTAACCACTTGCAGCAAATAAAATCTTGTCAAAGTCAAAAGGCAAAGCTCTGTATTGTTCAATCTAGAATCTTACTCTCACCTGCAGTGCGTACACATCCAGAGGAGAAGCTGAGAAGGTTTGTGCACCTGTTCCAGATGCCTTGGAGTTCATGTTCCTGTGAGTAGGGATGGGACGATATACGATATTATCGTTAATCGTGATAATTAAGGGCCGCAATTAAATAATCGTGGCTTTTTTCATAATCGTGATAATCGTAATCGCAAATAATCGCAATAAAAGCAGCAGCCTGCGCCTGTGGCTTCATAAGAACATCTAAAATCTGACGCTGTGAACTCAGTAAAAGCTGTATTATGGTTAAACAAAGAAAAGGTTCATGTGTTAAAGTTAATTAATGACTCTGAGACAAAGTTAGCAGATTTTGCTCAAAATTGTAAACATTTGTTCACTTTGAATCATTGCACTTTTACGTTTGGTAAATTATCGTGATAATATCGTTAATCGCGATTATTTTGGTCACAATAATCGTGAGTGCAAATTTTAATATCGTCCCATGCCTACCTGTGAGATGTTGCAGCGGAGAAGAACCAGGACACACTGAGAGGAAGATGGCCTGAACATGTGTCCACGTTCTCCTGTAGGAGCTGCAGGAAGTGTCTGGGGTGAGGGAAGTCTGGGAGAGCCTGTTCAGACTGCTGCTCCAACAACCAGGCCCTGATAGACAGAGGCAACACCACCTATTTGCATTTAAAAACATGAGCAGTTTTGATACATAACTATATTATACAAATACCAGATAACTAGTTGTATGAAAAGAAAAATAAATACCTAAATAAATGGATTGAGGCTGCAACTAAGGATCATCAGTTGATTAGAACTCAAAAGTCATGTGAATAAAAGATTCTTAGCACACAATCACTGGTCCTTCTCCTACACACAGTACTACACACAACTCCACACACTGCTGCATACTTGACCACGCTCTGCACTCACACTATGGGAACCAGAGTCTCACTTGTTCCATGTGAGAGTGTCTTTACGCGTCAGACTGACCTCACCATGGAAAGAGTCTGCAGTGATAGCAGCCTTATCCATTCAGACACACACATGCTGATGCTATGAGTAAACCCACTCTGCACGGACACGGCTTTGGCCCATTTTTACAAACGCATTCTCAGTGTTGAAAACGGAGGTGTGGAAGCACGGGTTAAAAGGGCATTGTAATCGCAGTTATCACCTTTAATTCAAATCAAATAAATTTTAGTTTTGTAACAACCAAAAAAGGGTTTTGAGTATCAAATAATTTAATTCAGTTCCATTTTAGGCACCAAAATTGTCTTTCAATAAGATTTGCCACTATAACAGTTTATTGGCGTCTCATTATAAGGCAAAAATCTACAAAAAACATCATACTTACTAACTATTTCAAGCACTGTTTTTAAGCAGTATTTTTGGCCAAATGTCGTATTCGTCTGATAATTAAACCTCAACATATGCATTTGAACACATGTTTTAACACATTTATGTTGGACTGACAGAATATTGTATCATATATCGCTATGGAGATATGAAAAAAAATTATCGAGATATTCATTTTTTCCTATATCGCCCAGCCCTAATTGACGGTCTTGTGTTTTAGAGTTGATTTTAAGATTCGCTGACCTGCCATATCCTCGCTCCCCCTCTCACACTCTCAGGTCACAGATCAGCTACAGCTCGCCGTCTCAGAGACTAAATATAAGCTTTGTGGTGACGGTGCTTTTTCTGTGGCTGCTCCACAGCTGTAGAACCAGTGTCTTTAGAGAATATACAGACTGAATCTGCCCGTTTGAAATCACTCCTTAAACACACCCTTTGACCCTGGTTTTTAGCTCTGAGTGGGAGGTTTACTCAACTTTACTGTACATTTGCTCCCAACTGCGATGTTAATATTTTGTACATGCTTTTTTTGTCTGCGTATATATATTATGTATGTAGCACTTTGGTCAGCTGTGAAGTTTTTAAATTGCTTTATAAATAAACCTGGAATGGCAATATTGACAAAAATGAATATCTCAATATTTTTGGGCTTATCCTGATGATATTCAGATGATTATTACGTCAACAGGTTGCATTCATGTTGCAGAATGCGATAATCTCATAAGTCCAGATGGTGAACAAAAGACAGTTTTTTCATTAATAAACTCAATTTGGTGGCTTTTATTAGTGACAATTATTTTTCCCCGAAGGCCATATTCAAAGCTGGATGTGCTGGGCAGACAAATTCTAATTTTTCTAAGCACATTTTTTGTAAAACAGGCTTTTTAATACTATTTTGACAACTTATTATGATAAATTTTAGAACCTAAAGCAATTACAATGCTCCAAAGCATAATCAATCAATCAAATAAAAATAAAACAAATCCAAGGAGTAAGACTAGGGCTGGGCGATATGAGTCAAAATTTATATCTCGATATACGATATATATCTCGATATCTTAACACCCAAAAATTTTCTCCCCAAAATAATGAAATAACAAATACATTCTGTCACCGGGCTTTTTTAAAATAATAAATGCAAAAACAAGACGTTTTATGAAAAGTGTAAAGACAGAGCAGATAAAATATCTTGCTCGTTGTCTTGTAAACATTTTAAGATCTGTGCAAACTGACAGTTGTAGCTCAAAGTGGAACATACATTAAACACCTTCAGCCATAAGTAAACATGCTGACTTCTCTTTTATAAAAGCATGCCTTGTAGCCACTAGTTACACACTAACATTATTATTTGTTAGACAGTTGTAAATCTCTCCAAAATGAATTAGAATAAAATATTCCTTATTTATTTAGAAGCGCTGTGTGACTTTTGCTGCGTCTCCTTTCTCATCTGCGCTCCTCCGCAGCCCTTAGCATTAGCCGCTTTAGCACAACAGTGAGTTTTCCTTCTGTCACCACCAATATGGACATGCTATACCTCTTTTGAAAGCTTACATGCTGCTCTATTGAGTCGTTAGATTTGATTCTCAATTGCAAAAAGTCGTAATGCGTGCACAAGCATAGAAGCGCAAGCTACGTTACACGTCATAAACAGTTAGCTCGTACCTTTTGCTGGTATTTCTTTACGACATTCACGGCAGAAAACAGTATTTTGTTGTGCATCAGATGGTTTTATTCCAAAGTACCTCCAGATAACTGAACCAGAAGTCCGTTTTTTGCTTAAAAGCCCCTCCTCGGTGCCGCCTTTGAGAGACGGAGAAGCAAACTGGCGAATGCCAAATTAAATACGCAGCATTATAGATATATACGATATGTCAAAATTAATTTCTTGTTTAAAATTATATCGATATATCGTAAATATCGATATATCGCCCAGCCCTAAGTAAGACTTTTTCTCAAAAATGTGCCTGGGGCCAGATTAAAACAGTCCGAGGGCAGCATCTGGTCCCCAGGCCAGAGTTTGCCCAGGTCTGGATTAGACACATTCACTTTTCCAAAAAACAAACAAAAAAAAGCAACACCACCAGGTCCAGTCTTCCTCTGCAGCGGCTCCTGAACAAACACAAGGGTCAAAATAAACAGAAAAATATTATAATCCATTACTCAATCATGCATCTATCGTCTTGAAGTAATAATAATCCACTTTCTACTCCAAATGAATTTCGAACACTTTACCCGACTACACATTGGATCATTTTCTTGTAAAATTTCTTCTTTGGAAACACTTCTTCACTGGGAGCTTGGCCACAGTTTCCTTTATTATTACAGTTTTGGAGTTAAATCCCAGTAGCAGAGCCAGAATCATTCTACACAAGGCTCTGTTTAACTAGATTATAACTCTAGGATATTGCTACTTTAAAACATACAAGACTTAGCTTCCAAATCCAGTCCGCGTTACATTTTTAATAACACATGATGTATGGGCTCAGGAGAGTGGCTTAAGTGGATTTTTTACGACTTTATTTCACATTTCCAAGCGAGGGTTTAACACGGCTGACGTTAAGAGGTAGTTCGATGCCCCACTGTGATTGAAATTGGGTTTTTGTCGAGGTACAGTTATAATAAAATGCACACTCTCTTGAAAGAAATTGTACTTTTGTCACTTTTCTCACTGCGACCAAGAGAGAAAAGCTGTGGCAATATTAAATGATTTGAAACATGAACTTTCTATTATACAGTAAAATGGATTTGCACTTATGGTTCACCAACTGTTTCACTGAATTTTTTTTTACTTTGTTACGGTTAACAAGTTTGGATGACTTATTACACTAGTTGTATTTGATTTACTAAATTTTTTATACAAACTTCATCCCAATTTAGTAATAATGTAGCAAATTTGCTTGGACTTATTTTGTTAAATGTATGTTTACGGGCACATTTTTCTGCGAGTGGAATGTCATCAGTTTACAACTTTGCCCTACTTCCTGCTTTTTCAGCATATATATTTTGTATCTTTTTAAAATGGGTTCTTATAAAAGCTTAAAAAAGTCCCTATGCTGTAGTAGAAGCAACTTTGCATGATCACAGAGTGAAATTTTCTCTGCTGATTTGGAGCCTGTGTGAGCCTGCTGGAGAAGCTGCAGGCCCTTTGACACATGCACTCACAGCAGATTATAATGAGGACAGATATTAAATAAAGATTTATTTTAGTCACACTGTTGCATTGAGCCCTGTTTACTTTCCTAACCTGTCCTCAGACCGGTCGAGTTCCAGTGCTGTCTCTGCAGGCTTTCTGTTTCTTTAAAAATACGAGAGGCTCTCGCTGTGCTTTGGCTTCTTTTTGTTGGAAGCAGTGCTTTAAGTGGGCAAACAGAAGTGCCAGTAATGTTCAACAAGAAGTGTCGGTGCTCTCATTTCCATTAAGAGTGTCTGTCCTGTTAAATTCATGAGGAGAATGTGCTGAACACTCAAAGAGCTGTTGGTACTCAAATGGGCCATTTTTAAAAATTTTTTTTAGAAGTGATTCAGTGATTCCTGGTCCACTTAAAGGTGGGGTAACTAACTTTTTTAGTTGTGAATTCATAAACTTTGTTTGTTTTTTTTTCACTTAAAAGTATGATAAATGCAGCACGTTTTGAAAGAGTTACAGCACTGTTTACTGACTGAATTGAATAATAAAGAATTTTAGTTCCAGTCAGGAGACAAATGCTGCTCTCTGATTGACCGTGCATGGGTGGTCCTCTCTTGTTGTTTTTAAAAAGACGTTTATGGACCACAATTGCAACCAAAAAGAATACATGTCGATATTAACCATGTGCTACAAGGACTTATGAGAGGAAAATCTAACATAGATTGTGTTTGTAGTGTGAAACTCAGCTACTCCACTGCTTGGAAGATACTTTTACTGAACCGAATGAGTCTCCTACAAAAAAATGTATTCCCTGCGCTGTCTCACATGTGCCAAGATCAAAGGAGGTGACAGCAGCAGCACCAGAAGATCAGCAAATGGAGTATGAGGTGGTCTCTGTGAGAGGGCAGCATCAAGACAGAACCGGAGATGAATCAAGTGCTGTCTGAGCCTGCGATAGATGTTTAAATCCACACTCCAAGTAAAGCAATGACATCCATGGAGGGTATACTGTATGACCCCCACGAGAAAGGTTACATGGCACAATTTTAATGTTTGAAACTCTTAGATATATAACTTTTTTATTTTACTGGGGCAATGGTGAAAAAAAAATCCACTCACAATCACAATACAATACAATTCCACAAATATACTTCTAGTTCTCTTCTCATAAGCTCAGATTTTTAGATTTAAACTCTGCCTATTACCAGCTGTATTGTGTCTAATGAAGCGAAACTGGCATTGGGACAAATATACACTTAAATATCGCTCTCTGATTACACAGAACGTGTGAAATATGGAGTTATAATGCTACTAACACCAGCCCTTTACCTAAGCTTTCTCACTTTGGCTCAACACCTGGGATTTGCAGGAAATATATCAGCCCAAAAACACATCAGTGAAGTTACAGTGTAAATATTAGACTTGGCTCAAATAAATCTGTCCATATTTAGACCAGTGTCATTCATAACTCATGTACTATTTATAAAACGATCTAATGTTTTAACCCTCATCATTCCGGCTCATTTTTACTTACTTACCACGTTCTGGAGTAAAAATAAAAGGTGTGGCTGATGAGAAAAGACACTCTGGGCTGAGGACAAGAATAATCAAGAATAGAGTGCAAAATGAATGAACAACTTTTTGAGCGGGCGTGTAATAGTACCAGTCCTCTCAGTTTCTCCATAACTTTCTTTACAAATGAACAAGAAAGACACTAAACTGTTACAAAACTCAACAATGACTTCTAACGAGGCTTTTTGTAACTTGTGATTTCTGTGGACTATTAGTACATATATCAAAAGCCTAGAGCAGGGGTCTCCAACCACCGGTCCGGGCAGTGCCGGCTCTGGCCCTTTTGGCGCCCTTAGCGAGATTTCAAACAGCGGCCCTGATATAAATTGTAGTGGGTATAGCCCTCTACTTCCCTTTCTAAAGAAATTGTTATTTAAATTATATTTACAAACAGACAATTAGTGCCATAAGCCCTTAAATACAAATACATTTCAATATTACACGGTTTTGGATGTAATTTAGGGGGGTCTGGGGGAATTCTACCCCAGGAGAATTTAAAAAAAAAAATTCTGTGCAATTTCCTGCATTTTGGTGAGTTTTAGATGTGATGTTTTTAATATGTGATGTAATTTTAATATAATTATAAAATTAAAAGGGGGACCCCCATTTAATAAGAGAGAGAGAGAGAGAGAGAGAGAGAGAGAGAGAGAGAGAGAGAAATGTTTCTGAATGAGCCAAAGTCGCATGGCTTAGCATGATAGTGTTCTCTCCAAACTGTATCCAGGGTCTTTGATTTTACAGCTTTAGAGCTGTGAATGACGCACATGCATGAATCAGATGTCAGTCACCCTTTGAGCTCAGCATTTTGGGAGCATCGGCCGGCGCCCCTCCTCACTCTGCGCCCTTAGCATTTGCCTATACTGCCTATATAACGAGCCGGCTCTAGGTCCGGGCCCAAAACCAGGCTGTGAGTCATCTGCTACCGGGCCCAGAAGATCTTTTAAAATGTATTTTAGGTAACACTTTAAAGTACCGCCCGCTAGTTAATAGGTAACTACGGGGGTACTTACTGGTACTTACTGGTACTTCTGGTGTTAGTACCAGTGGTAGTTACTGGTAACTACAGTGGTACTTGTAGTGGTACTTAGAGTCACAAGTACTGGTAACTAAAGTGACAGTTACCAGTATATTTAGTATTAACTACAGTGGTAGTTCACTGTCAGTTACTATAGTAATTGATAGCTAACTAACACTGACAGCGGGTCGTATTTTAAAGTGGACAAGGTGGTACTTCACTGTCAGTTACTATAGTAATTGATAGCTAACTAACACTGACAGCGGGTCGTATTTTAAAGTGGACAAGGTGGTACTTCACTGTCAGTTACTATAGTAAACTCACTCCCTCAGGTATAGGAACCCACAAACAAACTGGGCCAAGGGAAGCGTTCCCTTTAGCTCAATGCGTTTGTCAGGTTGACCGGCGCGTGGGAGACCCGGGTTCGACTCCCGCTCAGGACATGTGTAAGACCATATCCGTTACACTATCAATTACTGTAGTAACTGACAGTGAAGTACCACCTTGTCCACTTTAAAGTATGACCCGCTGTCAGTGTTAGTTAGCTATCAATTACTGTAGTAACTGACAGTGAAGTACCACCTTGTCCACTTTAAAGTATGACCCGCTGTCAGTGTTAGTTAGCTATCAATTACTGTAGTAACTGACAGTGAAGTACCACCTTGTCCACTTTAAAATACGACCCGCTGTCAGTGTTAGTTAGCTATCAATTACTATAGTAACTGACAGTGAAGTACCACCTTGTCCACTTTAAAGTACGACCCGCTGTCATGATAGTTAGCTATCAATTACTATAGTAACTGACAGTGAAGTACCACCTTGTCCACTTTAAAATACGACCCGCTGTCAGTGATAGTTAGCTATCAATTACTATAGTTACTGACAGTGAAGTACCACCTTGTCCACTTTAAAGTACGACCCGCTGTCAGTGTTAATTAACAGTTAATTAATGCAGTAACTACCAGTGAAGTACCACTGTATTAAACTGTACAAGAAGACCAGCTGTCAGTGTTTTTTTTTTTTTTGGAACTACTACCAACTTTTACTGTAATTTAGCTAGTGCTCAATACATTATTTACTAGTAACTATTGTTTAAAGCTCAACCAGCTGTAGTATGCAAATATTTTTTGGGGTTTATTGATAAACATTTTGTAATTGTTAATGTGTTTCATATCTATTGTGGCTGTGAGCATAATAAAGAGGTGTCTCTTTGTATTAGATTGCCCAGTGTTTGATTTTTATCATAATCTGTATTATACACAATATTTGCAGTAATAAACTTGTTTCATAACATCTTTACCTTGTTTGTGTAGCATCACAAATAGAACCACCAAGTACACAATTAAGTATCACTAGAGGTACCGTATAAGTACCACTAATTAGTACAAATGATGCCACCATAATCCCTAATTATCATTCCACAAAAGTACCAGTAACTATCACTATAATTAATACTTAACTAGCCGGTAACTGTCACTTTAGTGACCAGTACTTGTGACTGTAAGTACCACTACAAGTACCACTGTAGTTACTAGTAAGTACCACTGGTACTAACACCAGAAGTACCAGTAAGTACCCCCGTAGTTACCTATTAACTAGTGGCGTTATTTAGTAACTGTCAATTAAGTACTAGTAACTACCACTGTAGTTAATACTAAATATACTGGTAACTGTCACTTTAGTTACCAGTACTTGTGACTCTAAGTACCACTACAAGTACCACTGTAGTTACCAGTAACTACCACTGGTACTAACACCAGAAGTACCAGTAAGTACCATTAAGTACCCCCGTAGTTACCTATTAACTAGCGGGCGGTACTTTAAAGTGTTACCGTATTTTATTTTTCTATTATTGCCTCCTTGTGCTTTACTGAAAATAAAGAGGCCCTTAACCCAATAAACCGCAACTTCTAATCTCATATTAAATGTATTGTGTTTTACTGATTGTGTGGCCCTTAAGGAGGTGCTCGTGGCCCAACTTTGGGCCCCGGCCTATGGTTAAGAATCACTGCTCTATGGGTCCCTGTGAAGAAATTTGTGACTGTACCGGTCCTTACAAGAAATAAGGTTGAAGACAGCTGGCCAGAGTATTTCATGCAATAACCTTCTGTAGAAATCAGCACAAATAATGCCACAAAGGTGTAGTTTGTAGTTCTTCTTTGTTAATAATTAATTAACATATATTACACAAACATCTTTATCAGTGTCATAGTAGCTCACCTTCTGTACTTTTCTGCAAATTACGTAGTTAAACTCATCAAGGAATTTGTATGCTCGTAGCTTTTCTCTTGTATACACAAAGTTTTTTCACCAAATACAAGTAAATATCAGGCCACAGAATATTAGGACACTTAGTGACGTCATGCTGACATTCAGTACCTGTATGGATCTGGGAGTTGCTTGCCCTTCATTAAAGTGAGACTTCTAAAGAGAGATTTGCAATATTTAACTGACAATGCATCTGCGTAGCTTGGAAATAGGGCTGGGCAATATCGTGATAAAAATCGAATCGTGAGTTCATCTCTGTGACAATCTGCTTTTTGATGAAATCGTCATATCGTGATTTCTCTTTCCTATCTTTGCTGCATCTGTCTGTTCAAATATATTTTTTTTCCAACTTATTACTCTTGCCAAATCCAAGTCTTTAGTGACTTTGGGATCTCTTTTTTGAAGTTCCTTTTGGACTGTACTTTGTGCTTTGCAACCCAGTCCAAAGAGGGACTGGGTTCCAGACGTTAAAATTGTACATTTAATATTTCGTAGTAGAACGTTTTTGGGGTCAAAATACGTACGAAAATTACTAATTTGGGGTTTGCAAAAATGTAATTCTAGTACGTATTGTTAATGAGACTGGGTTGTTTAGTCCATAAAAGGAATTAATCTTAGCAAATGTTCAGGTTTAATTTGTTAAAATACTGTATATCAATTTATATGACTGAAACATGGATTTTTAGCATGTCTTCAAGTCTAGAAGTCGTTACTAATGTAAGAAAAATACACATTATGGCAAATTTTCTAACACAGAATGTTGAAGGCTGAGGTTGCTTGTTTCTCTCTGAAAATCTGGCAACATTGGTCAGATTTTGACAGGTCGATTTAGCTACGGATAGTGAATTGTTTTTACCTCAAAGTCAATAGGAAAAGAAACAATCTACAAGGATCGTGATAAAATCAAAATCGTGATCTGACTTCAAGAAAATCGGGATATAAATCTTTTGCCATATCGCCCAGCCCTACTTGGAAAGTTTACAAATGAGATTCTTCAGATCTTAGTATAATAAAAAATGTCTTATTAAAAGAGACACATAATGGACAACCCACATATTGTTTTTAACCATGTTATAACAGTGTCTCTCATTAGTTTACTCATGTAGTTGTATTTGGATTGTTTCACATGTGTTTGAATAATCTTGAATTATCCTGCAGCGAATACTTGAGCGCTCAAAAATCTGTTTTCACCTACCACCTGTCTCCGCCCACTTTGCTGTTTGTTACAGTAAAGTTTTACAATAAAGAGGTAGGGCTTTCTGCAGTTTTAAACAGTCAATGGACCTGTTTATATTTCTTAGCTGTTTTAGATCAATTTTGTGTTTTACATTGAACAACAGCTAAATTACTGATCTACATTGTTTATTACTAAATATTAAGAAAAAACACAATGTCGACTGTAAAATGATGAATTACTGTCTAAATTATGTCATTAAACTCACAATTGGTTGCGCTTGTTTTGAGTAAATCTAATCAGTCCTTGTTTCTGATTTGGGCTCAGCGTGACCCAAGAGTCATTCATCTTCTTCTCTCAGACAGCTCCAGACCGGCGCCGCAAAAGCAGGTTCAAATTCAGATCAAGGGTTCGTTCTATCAAAAATCAACATGAGAGCGTTGAATAGACTACAGCACAGCATCCTGGTCAAAATTAAGCAAATCATGGTCCAGACAGAGAGCAGATATCGACAACAAAGCTCTTTTAAGGAGGTATTCTCAACAACAAAAAAAGGTCTGATGATTTTCTAGCACAACAATCACAATGAATTTACACATCTAATCTGTGTAAGGCACAATTTTGTTTCTTTTTATTATAAAACTGTTCACCTGCTGTTCAAATGCTGCATTTTGTCCAGACAACATTTAGGATTTTATAGATAATTATATAAACTGTGGATCTCTGAGTACAGCACTGAAGAAATTATTTTACAGCCAAATAATAAGCTAAAAGTCAATATGATGGTGTGTATTTACCGGTACAGAAAGCTCATCGTTCTTTTTAGTTTTCTTTGCTCAGTCATGCCAAGGGGAATGTTTTTCTGAAACTGCAATCTGACTGAAATAATCCAAAATTCAAATTGAACTTGTTTCAGAACCTTTCAGAGTACAAAAAAATTGTTTTTGACCATTTATGAACATAAGGCTTTGTATCGTTTTTGCCTCTGATGTCTGATTGAATCTAAAAATAATAAGAGAACACACACTGCACAAAAGAATATCAGATTTTAAAGTCAGTCTAAATTTTCTATTGTAAATGTAGAGATTATGCTGACCTAGGCTTAAATGACAATATATTTGGCATTTTTGGGTTTTTGACTAGCCTGGCCAGCCAGATAGATTCTCATGATATTTGTGATTTCACAATCTCGAGAGAAGTCCATCTGGCCCTCCACCAGCTGATTGGTTTGCAGCCAGAACCCCTGGTTTAACGGCCCAATCACATTGCAGCAGGACAGGTTGAGGGTTGTTAGCAAAGACAACAGCCAGAAGCACCTGAATCAAACAAAATGGCTAATAAGTAACTGCTATTGATTCTGTTTTAGCAGAAATACAGGTTGCTGCCTTTCTGAAAGAAGAGTGACACTTTTTCTATCCCACGCGCACATTGGATACACGATTATAAGTTGTTGTTGTGATTGGTTAAGCACAAACTAAGGTAGAAAGACAAGTCACTCAATAATTTAAATCAAAAGTCGCACCTTTTCCCGAACACTTTCAGTGGGGGAAGTTCCAAATTGATAATGCGGAAGAACTCAAAGGCAAACTCAGAGTTGTACGCGTATCAATCTGGCGTGAACCAAGTTAGGTTTTGACTATTTCTGTGCAGACTTTAGCAAGCCTGAGATTTACGATTCTTTTACAAACAATCAAACGGACCAAAAAAACATCTTTCTTAAAGTTAATGTGTGATCCTAATGTCTTTGTCAGTGAGAAATGTGAGAACGTTTTTCTGCTTTTCCTGCCACTGTTTACCTGGTTTTCTCTTTTTACACGTCACATTTAAACTCAATTTTCAGCAGTAATTGCAGTGGTTTGTTTATATTTATTCTCAGTCTGTAGTATTTAAAAAGTATATCATCTCTCCTTTATATGTATTTGACATATTGACAACAGATCAACCATTTCTCTAAATAAAAAACCCACGCAAACATATTAAAATCCCTCTATTGTTCTGCGGACTGAACGTTAATACAAAAATCCCATTAACATGACAAGCGCAGACCCCGAAAGCATCGCCCTAGACCCAGTTTCTGCCCGGTTTTAAAGCTTCATTAGCGCGAGATAACGACTTTATCTGGGGAATGCAGGTCTGGGTAAACAACAGACAAATAGAGTTGAGTCTTAGAGGGACATCCAGTGGAGCTCGAGCTTGCCAGACGCCGCGTTTGACGAAATCCAGGCCTGGTTCTGCTGCGTTCTTAATTCATTTAGCGTCCAACCACAGGCCTAGATGCATGTGAGGCAGCTGTGTGCGTGTTCCCGTGTTATGTTTGCTAGCTGGAGCTCCATTGGCCTCTGGGGCTGCGGTATAACGTCTCCGGACAGACAAACTAAAGGTTAACTGAATTTGGTCACGACGTAATTTATGCGTCCTGGTTTGTGAGTTGTGGAGCTGTGTGTGTGTGTGTTATAGGCTTTGTATTGGGAGTAACATCGGCCGTGGTGTGTTTATGAGCCTGAATGAGACCATAAGCAAATCTGTCAAATGTTAATTTTGGTGAATGTAGAGACTGTAATATGGGCAAAGTGAATGAAGCAGTGAATGAAGCAGAGGAAATGGCTGGTGTGATTCAACAGAAAATTCACTTTTAATCGTCTTCTTGGCTGTGTCACAAAATATCTTTGGTTTCAAATTGAAGTGGAGCATTGCTAACATATCTATTTGTCATTAAATTGTTTTGTAAATAAATACTAACTGATCACAAAAGCTACTATCAAAACAAGACACTAAGACCTTGTCTACACAAAACCAAGCTCCATCGTTTCAGCACAAATATTTGACCTAAACCACACATTGTCCACACAAAGCAGCAACTTTAGGACATTCATTCATTCATTTTCTACCGCTTCTTCCCGTTAGAGGTCACAGGTGACTGAGCCTATCACAATGACTTTGGGCCTTAGGCAGGGGAACACCCTTTACAGTGGCCAACTCATCGCAGGGTTAGACAGACAACCATTCACTCTCTCATTCACTCACAGGGGAAATTTACAGTGATGCTCAATTAACCTAAACATACATGTTTTTGGAGGTTGGAGGAAACCGGAGAAAACCCATGGTGACACCAGGAGAAAGATTGTGAGATGTTGATATGGTCCGACCCGGGAGATGAACCCATGATCTCCTTATTGGAAAGCCAGAGCTCTAACCACTCTGCTATTGTGCAACCCCAGCTTTAGGACACTGAAAAGTAATGTTTCTAAAACCAGCTCCCGGAGTGAAAAAAATTTCAAAACTCCAGCTTAGCGTGTCCGCAGTTACGCTTTATTCGCAACTTTTTGTTTCCATGATGACATCACTGTCCCAGAGTCACGTCTCATCTGCAGAATATACAGACTTTTATAGGATGATCACTGTGAAAATCTGTGTCTCGTTGCACAATAAACCTCAAAAGACACTAGAAAATTAAATAAATGTATTTGTGTCTAATGTTAACCTAAACTTACCCAGCTGTGCAAGTGCAGCTTAATGCTAAAATTAACCTGTTTTATTTGGAATTCTTGCTACAATTATACAGTTGTCATTGAATTTTTGTGCGCCAGACTCTTCTTTCCTGATTTTCGAAGCTACAAGCAACCTAGCATTTGACAAAAAATCCAAAAGAGCGACCCCAGGCAACAAAATTAGGCTAATAATAAAATAATTACTAGTGTCTGTTGTGTGTTTAGCATTATTAACATCTTCAAGACATGAATGTACTATTAAAAGACTGTATTTTACTCACTGCTAGGTCTATCAACGTGAAACAAACCTGAAAGAATAGAAAAAATAAATAAAATCACCTCTTTTGCCACATGAGAGTATCGATTCAGAGCCTTTGTCTAAGAACACAAGCTCTGAAAAAATGTTCATCTTACTCTGTGTCAGGTCCCACAAAGTAAGACACAATACATATTCTGACGATTTCAAACAAAACCTAACATTTGCGTTTAAAAAATCCCTCCAAAAACAAGCGTGTTCATACAGATTTAAATGGAGGCAACATATTTTTCTGCATTCTGTTAAGCTCCACTCACAAGAATGTGTAGTCTTTTTGACCTTTTTTATTAAAAATGCTACTGTGATTGTTCTAAAAGTGTGCTTCTGGATTTGCATTAGAGTCTATATAAGCTATAGGAAGACCAAAGAGATTTATAAAGTGAAGAAAAACAAAGATCGTGCGAGAAGATGAAGAGGAGAGCAGTCAAATTGTAGAAACCAACAAGAAAACAGTAATAATTATCTAAGGGTCCACCATTTTGTCCTTCCTCTCAGACACAATCATCAAATACAGTTTATAGTGTGCCAGAGAAAATGAAATAGTTTAGTGGCATGTGATTTATTGCCCGGCCAGTTCAGGTAAGTACCCCATTAAACCCTCCACGGCTCCTAACCTGCCCCTTATATGTGTGTGTGTGTGTGTGTATAAAAAAAAAACTACGGTGGCCCCTCTGGTGAGTCAAATCTGTCCAAAACGACTTCAAACAGAAACATTACCCCGCAAGTCCCAGTTCTCCCCGTGTTTCCAGTTTCGTGCATTTAAAAGTTTACTAAAGCGAGTCATTAACACAGAACATTTCCCGGAGTTTTAAGTTTTGTAAAAGACACGCATGTTTGATCCGAGACTCCCACAGCTACGATAATAAAAGATTGAGTTTGACTACCTTGATGCTGTCAGTGGTGGGACGTGAGAGAGAAACCCAAAACAAGAGGTAATAACATTTGCAATGCAGATATATCAATTTAATGGCATCTAGTTTTAGCTGAAGGAGCAACATTTCCATAAAAACAAGAAGAGGCCCTCCTCCTTTGCCTGGAAATGCCAGACAATATAGATATACTGTAGTGGAACGTGGAACCATGGAATCAGGGATCTGGATCACAGGTAGGACTGGGTGATATGGCAAAAAAATATTGTCACGATTTTCCTGAAGACAGATCACGATTTCGATTTTATCACAATTTCTTGTAGACTCTTGTCTTTTGCCTTTGAGGTAAATATAATAATCTACTTTTTTTTCCTGAAAGTTCCCTATTTTACTGTGATTGGTTATATCCGGCTGTCACTCACTCAGAGCAGAACAAGATTTTCAGAAAAAATGTGACCAAGCCTTTGAAAAAACTCCAAAGACAAGCAACCTCAGTCCATAAATAAAGTTATTAAAACAATCAATTAATTAGAACATTGTGCATTAATACAATTTTGGTATTTCTAACACTAATAACTTTTGAAAAAATGCTAAAATTCATGTTTCATTCATAAATAAATGTATTTTTGTAATTCAAACCTGAAAATTTGCTAAAATTCCCTGCACTTGACTTGAAGCTGCAGCAGAAAAGACATCAACACATGAGCTTCAAAACTCATAAAACTATTAAAAACAGACACCCAAATTCATTATAAAGGAACAAACTTGACAACTCTGAGGCTAAGAGAAGTAGGTAATAGGTAGGTCTGTATTTTTACAAACAGATGCATTAAATAATAGTGAAACAGGAAATAACCATTTGGCGATTTCACCAAAAAACTAGATTGTCACAACAGTGAGCTCACAATTCAATTTTTATCACAATTTTTCCCAGCCCTAATCACAGGCAACCTTTGAGATGGTGAGATGCAAGCCCAAAAGGAAGAAAGACAGTCTAAGAAAAACACACAAGCAAAAAAAGCATGGATTTATATACGTCAATTTTATAGGTAAATGTTATACGACGTGCCTTTAAATCAAGACTCAATTTGATCTCAGGCAAATGAGTTTGATTACTTTCTCTGTGTCACTTCCTTTACCACCAGTGGAATGAGGAAGGATCTGACACGTGTGATAATTACTACTCTTTTTAACTGGATCTGGTCTTAATTGGCTGTCGTCGTCCTGCTTGAAATTTTGTTTCCCTATGCCACTGGTCGCTAGCTTCACTGACTTAAAGTTCTAATTGCATCAGGATCTGTGTCACATTTATAGAGGGATATTCGCTTGATGACACTTTTCACTCTACTGTGCAAGCTCCAGGCAGAAAGAGCGGCTCTCCCTCCGCTTAGCCGGGGAAACTTCTTTGAATAAAACATCGAAACGAGACGAGAGCAGCGGTTTCCATCAGGTATGAACCGGTCTGACAGACGTCTGTCTCCTGAAGCTTGAGACATGGTTATTCTCGCAGTTTTTTCACTCACCTGAATGTAACTTTTAGGGGTCGTAGGGTTGAATTTTATTTATAAATGATTTAGTTGCATAGCTTTTGTTTTCACAGTGATAAACTCTTGTAATTAGCTGACAACAATGCTTTTTCGACTTGTTTCCACTGTTTGTGTCTATGAGCGGCGGGTCATTCTGCATAATGGGTGCGCACATCGCCCGTATTGATAAATAAAAAAAATACCTCTAGCCTGTCTGTCCATGCAAGTGGATCTCTCCTTCACTGTGGTTCACCTTCTTTTTTGGGGAGTCATGACCGCTGTACCAGCTGTTTTAAGTTTTACGAAATATACACATGTACAAACTCCGCTTTAATAACCTTAGTAACTTCTCTGTTAGATCTGTAGGTACGCCCAAAATTAAGCCTGCTAACAGCCACTGGCATTTATGATTGAAAGCTTTTGCAATTCGTGAAATACAGATGCAAAAAATACAAAATGTGTACAAAAATGCTCCCATGTATTCATACTGTTATTAGTTTATCATTCATGTGCAAATATCTGTGATTAATACTACTGTATGTTGAAAACAGAACACATACAACACATCAGGCAGTGCTCAAACTCAGTGTTGCATTCTGCCCCCTACTGTCTCACCCCTGAACAACACACCTCTGTGACCTGGAGTCTAAAACAGTTTGTGCCAGATCCAGATCCAGATCCAGATCCATTCAGGCCTCTTCAGAAACCGTCTGATCGTCTCTTTGAGCTCTGGAGGAGATACAAAAGTCTTTTATCTAAAACATTACAGATCTGCCTTTTCAGATAAATACATGTTGTTGCAGAGAGTTTGTGGGAAAATGTATTTAAGATTTAAGAAAAAATAAGGTGTGGTTAAGTATTTAGTTTTCTAAATCATGTTTTCTACAGGCTAATAATACTAAATTTTTTATAGATTGTGAGAAGGTAAAATACTGCTTAAATGAATATTTGTTTTTGTTGTAATACAAAAGTGGATGAATCTTTTTTTCAAGACAGACTCTGCACACCTGAAAAGTCGACAGGAAGAACGATAGAAGCCTCCTGCACAGTGCCTCAGTCTTTTCGAATTTATATTGTACATGAGGAAGATCAGAACGACCGAAACACTGTGGCAATAAATCCAAAAAGAGTGAGACAGTGTGTGGGAGTCTTCTTTATACAAATAGAAATGATCAGATTAAGTACGGTCGTATTAATAAGAAAAATAATTTGGTCTGAAATTGCTTAAATATGTATCAAAGTTTTACAGCTAAAAAACTTGCAAATTACAAAAAAATAAATAAACAAAAGTTGAAAATTAGAGGAAGAAAAATTTACAAACAATTGACAGTTTCTTGGACGTTTAACGACCATTGAACATAGTAAAAGTGTGATTCAGTAACGTCTGTGTGAAATTGTGGCCCATTTTTACACTGTGGCTGCCTGGTAACAGTTGTGGAATTACCTACAGCCTATTTGCCAGGAAAATTCAGAGCATATATTTATTTTTTGTATATGCCATTGTGTCCATCTTTGGAATGGTAAATGCTAGATAGTCTTAAGTATAGGACAGCGGACAGTTTAAGAAAAGGATTAGGGTGATGGGTAAGGTTAGAAAATGGTTTGGGTAAAGGGTTAGATAAAAAATACAACAGTTCAGGCCCATTTAGCAACAGTAATAAACCATCATTACCATGGCAACCAGCTCACTTCTGTACTTCCGGACCAGAGTATCTAGCACTAACCCTTTCGAATTTCAGTGGGTGTGATTAAAAACCAACATGGAAGAAAAAAATACATGGAAATGATGGCGTAGAATTGAAAAACGTCGCAGATTTCTGCAAAATCAATGAGTGAATCGAAAATGATTTTAACGTGAGGTGAGTCAAGTTAGATGTTGGTCTAAATGACAGACGACCAATCAGCACCTTTGTTTCATCTGAGTCAGGCAAATAAACTAATCTGATTGGATGGTTCGTTGTAGAGTTGATCTAAAACGCAGGCGAGGCGCGTGGTGACCAGACCCACTCTTTACAATTAGAAATCATATTAAAACAGCCAAATTATAACCGTGTCTCTCATCATTAGTTTACTCACAGCTGTATTTTTATTGATTCATACATGTTGGACTAATCTTGCATTGCCCTGCAGCTGATCCTCAGAAAATTCCTGTTTTCACTTATCACCTATCCCAGCCCACTTGTCTTTATTTACTTCTTATTACTAAAAAAAAATCCAGATTCTCAGCAAAACATGTAGTATTCAAAATTGCCACGTAGACACTTTCCAACGCAAAAACACAATCACCTTTAAATGTGTCATATGCAATTTACATACAAAATAAAATATATAATTACTCACTAATATAATCCACAAATATTGCGTTTGTCTCATGATTTAAGAACAGCTGAAGAGCGTTTGCCGCCTCTCCGAGCTCCACCAATCCCAATACACAACCTTGTCCCGATCACAACCTAAAATACCTTTTGCCGAACGTTATTTTTCCTCTAATTTTAACCAACAACATGTGATTGTGCTGAGCGTTTCGCAGCTCAAAGGCCTGTGCGTGCTTCTGCATCTCCGAGCCGCCATGTTGTGTGTGCGTGTGTGTAGCTGTGTGTGTGTGTGTGATCAGGAATTCATTAGTGCGGAGGAAGCTCGGTGCCGAAGTCTGCTTTCTGTCAGTTTGCGGAGCGGCCATTTTTCCCAAGGCCAAGAGGATATCCCTTTACACACTCGCCAAAACGCACTACACACACACACAAAACACGACACAAAACATGAATGATACGAGGAAGGAGCCCGGCGAAGAATGAGCGGAGAAAGTGAGAGGAAAAAAAGAAACGATACAAACATTGGGAAAGTAGAAGGAAAGCATGAAAACCCAGGCTTAAGCTAACACTGCAGAAGTGTAAATATACATTATAAAGATAAAGCTCTGTGATTTAAGAAAAGGGAAGTTGTTTTTCAAGCTTTTCTGGTGAAACTATGGAAATCATTAAAAAATATCATACTTTGATAATTGTAACTGTTTATATTAACATGAAGAAAACCTAGATATACAACGAAAAAATCTTAACCTGCACCAAGCCCCAGACCTAAACTTACCCATTTTAGTAACTTGATTTACCTGTTCAACCCAAAGAAAATGTCGCCACGTGGCTTCAACCAAAAATTGTGGTTTTTTTTTTATGTTTTGGCTTTTCGAAACATATTTAAAAAGCGCTTATTGTACATTTTTGACATTTCGTCAAAAACGTAAATCTATTTAAACACAGCAGCATTAATAAGAACTGGTCAATGTTGATAAAAAGAATATCTGGATGTTGTTTTTGGAGTTTCTCTTCAGTATAATGATATTTGGACTGCGTTTACATTAAAGGGACTGTACTCGATTTTTTTGCAACAAGATAACTTAAAAGCAATTTCCCCCTAGCACTGATGCCTTGTTAATGTATCTACTCAGGTGGAAATTAGTCCCCAGAGTCCTGTCTATGTCTAATAAAATCCCGTTTGTGTGCAGCTTTTTCTGTTTTTGTTTTTAGCATTGTGGCTAACTGTTGTTAGCATGGTGACTCACCTTGCTGTTAAAAGCTGTGAAAAAACATTAAAACTCATCATGATGAAGAATTCTGAAGCTCAGAATGCATTTGCTACATGAGGAAATCATGTAGCCTGAAGGAAAAAGGTTAAAATTAATTATTTCTGTTTGTTTACATTTTTAGGATGCAAAAATCAAGTACAGTCCCTTTAATATGCTGTGTACTGCACACAGAATTTGATGATGCCATTGTGAGCAAAAGCCAGTTTTTACAATTAAAGGTAAAGATTTAGGTTTTAAATTTGACAATTTCTTCTCATAAATCCTTTGACAAATTGTTAATATCAACATTAATTTATTTTGGTTGCGATTATAGCTTACTTATTTTTACAAACAATAAAGTAAAACTGGAAAGGACCACCCAAGCTCAACCAATCAGAGAGCAGAATTCGGCTCTTGATTAGAACTAAAATGTACTCAGTGGTCACGCTTTTTCTCATAGTGCTGCATTTATCACATATTTTTAGTAGAACACACAAAGTTTATTAATTTACAACTAAAATGTTAGTTACCCCAACTTTAATCACAATATCATTTTACACATTTTCAATTGGGTGAGGTGTATTAGTGACTAGACTTACTAACCTTTTCTATTAGAAGAAATTAGCTGTGCGATCTCCATCTGTATTAAATATTATTGGTTTAAATAATGGTGTGATGTCATGTGAACACAATCAGACAAATGTGAAATGTTCACAAAATGAATTTGTTTTTAATTGACTCTAAACACTTTTTTATAAGCCTAATACTCGATATTTAATTTTTGGCTATCTTGACGACAACATTCATGATAATATCAATCATTTTGCCCACTTCTAAAAGCAGCAGTTCAAAAAATAGTAAACAATTACAGATTTTTTTTTTATCTTCTTCAAGCCTTTCTCCATGTTTGGTAATATACATATAACAGCTGCTCTCAATTTCCCTAATTTATTCTTAATTAATTAAACGTCTGTGCTTTTTCCAGAGCTGCAGAAATCATCTGTATTTCAAGACATAAAGTTGTGAATGAACAAACTTTTACGAGTGGAAAGCGGTCATTCCATCTACTCCTCAAATTAAATTATTTAAAGCAGCAATAATATGTAAAAATCTCAATTTACAAACCCCCAATTCAAGCTATAAATATAAGTGACGTACGCTGGTTTAATGTGAGAGGAAATTGAAAATACTTCACTTTACGTCTTTAAAAAACCTAATTTGACAAATGACTAACATTAAATAAGCAATTTTAAACTTGTACAATGGTTTTCACAGATTTCAGACTAATTTTATCACTCTAATAACACAGCTTTATTTATATTTTACACTTGTTTAAGCCAAACAGCGTGTCATTTGTAAATGGTAATAAATACTGCACTGCAAAAAAGGAATTTTAATTTAAAATTGCTTGATTCTAGGATTTTAACTTTAATTTCAGAAATGATGATTCTTTTAAGCTCTATTTATTTATAGACCAAGATTATTGTTTTAAACGGTTTCTGTCTTGTTTACTTTGAGCCAAATTATTTGCCAATGCGTTAAGGACATTTACATTAGCAAGTTTTTTTGTCTTATTTTAAGCTCAGTTCTCTCATAATCAGAAACGCCTTACAACCAGAGAAATATTCTACAGTACAATGGATAAGCAATTAAATCTTATCCAGTTAAAATTGATTAATCAATCTATTCCACAGGGACAGTGTACACTGATGAACATTTTTGTAAATGCACAAGGCTATAATTTTCATCCGTAGTCTCTGAACAGGTGTTACAGGGTCATCCTAAAAAAGACAGAAAAAACAACAACTAAAAGACCAACGCAAACTAAAATAACGCAAATCCAAATTGAAATTCTGAATCAAAGTCATTTTATACAAGGCTAGATGTAGATGTTTTTTGCAGTGTGACAGTTTTAGATATTTATATTAGCATCCAATATGAGTATTACGTATCATTTAATTTGTGTCTGATTATTAAAAACGTATTAAACACAGCAAACTCTGCCTGAGGCTTTGTAAAGGACTTCAAAAGCCACACTGCAAAAAGTTTATTTCTAGTCTTAGAATTCAGAAAATTCATCTTATTTTAAGTTAAGCTTAAAAATTGCTGTATATTTCGATTGTTTCAAGATATTTTCAGATTATTTACCAGAAACTTGAAACTCAACTCTTACTCCAATGGTAAATATTACAGATATCTGCGGCGCAGGGAGCAGATGTGGTATGTTTTTATCAGACGCCTCACATTTTATAAAAATAAGTGTTACTCTTGTGATTGACTTAGCTCTGCAGCTGTGTTCTGAATAAAACTACAATGAATGAATAAAGTATTATATTAAAGATGTACTAAGTACCTTTTGACCAAAAACAGCTTTGAATAAAAATTTTTTTTTTAGATTTACTAAATACATTTTACAAAGCTGGGTCATTGCTTTAAGCAGGTTTTCATGGCCACAAAATAGATTGTTATTTGGGCAGGAAGATGGTCTCCTCTATGTTTTAATGGGCAACACGATGGCACAGTGGTTAGTGCTCTGGCCTCATAGCAAGATAGGTTCAACTCCCAGTCAACCCTGGGCATTTCTATGTGGAATTTGCATGTTCTGCCTGTGTCTGTGTAGGTTTTCTCTGGGTATTCAGATTTCCTCTAAAACATGTCCATCATTGCCTCGACTCCCCTCAGTGGGACTTTCCTTGTTAAATACAGGTCAATTTAATTTAATTTAAATAATTTAATAAAAAAGCTGTACTTTTACGTATGTTTTCACATTATGGCATAAAACGTGTTTATTCTCATTCAGTGCCTCAAAGTATGTTTGTAACTTTCTATTTCTACTGAATTGTGTTGTTGCTTTCAAAAAGTTACAAAGTGCACCTTTAAATGGCCTGAAAAAGTGCAAACGTTTTTTCAAGAAAAGTTTAAATAGTTTGATTCTTTTGAAGCTTAATATCAGAAATGCTTATTTTTATTTGATTTGTTTCTAACTTGTTTGAAGATATAACCTCTTTTTTCTATTTTAAAGTTGGGGTAACTTACTTTTTTAGTTGTTAGTTGTAACTAACTAACTGTAGTTGTAACTTTGTTTTCAACTAAAAAGTCTATGATCAATGCAGCACTTTGAGGAAAAAAATGAGACCACTGAGTACTAACTGAATTCTAATCAAGAGTTAAATGCTGCGCTCTGATTGGCTGAGCCTGGGTGGTCCTCTCCAGTTTCACTTTATTGTTTGTAAAAAGACATTTATTGACCATAATGAACACATGTCAACATTAACCAGGTGTTGAAGGATTTATGAGAGGAAGTTTTCAGATTTAAAACCTAAATCATATTGTGAAAATTAGCTCCCTCGCCTTTAAACCAAATTCTAATATTATCTGTCAGAAATGCTTTGAAACCAATTAAAAAATATTTGCAATTAAATCTTATCTATCTAAAACAACTTAATTTCTGTAGTTAGTGCAAGACTTGATATGTATTTATGTAAAACGTGTCTAAATTTGAATATGGCTCTCGAGTAAAAATAGTTACCCGTCCATTGAGTAAAAAAATCTTGCGAAGAGAAAATAAACAAATTATAAGAAAAATATTCAAATTTTAAGCCTTTTTGACTTCTCTAGAAAGACAGTTTTTGCAGTGTGCGTACAGACGAATACACTGAAACTATATTTTCTGGTATTAACTGAAATAAACCCGATGCAACGTGAGCCTAATTGCAGAAGCAGACGGGACCATAACATCTGAATGGGTCATAAATCCATCAGGACACTGGCAAAGCTCTCCGTGATTCGCGCGTAGGAGGGAAATAATCCTTTTAGCTTCAGATTGCTCCTGTCTGGATTTCGCTGGAGTTCACTAAAGGCTGAAACACAGACGCACAGCATTCCAGCACAGGATTACTAATACACAACATTACGTAAAGGGCAGCAGTTTGACCTAATAGGACTAAAAAAAAAAAGAGAGAAATGGTTTGCAAATCTGCCTCACTGGAAAAAGGTCCTAATTTCTGATTATAGATAGCTGTAAGTAGGAGATGCATCAAAAATGAGATCATGTTTAGAAATTACAAATACTGAGCATGGGTGGGTGTCTAAAGAGGGGGCTATGGTTCAAACTTGATTCCTCAGAGAGTCTAATTAGCCCTGTGAAGTGGTGCTGAAATGTGCTAGAAGAATTGGCGGCGAAAACAATGGTTGTTATAGCAAAGAACTGAAATTTTAGATGTTCCTTTAGCTCTAATTTTTCAGAAAATTATTTAAAATATATCTATGGCTATTAGGAATGTCTCAATGTGTAACTTTCTATTTTTATTGACTAATCTTATCTCCAGAAAGTTATGTAAATGTGTACTACATTTGGCAAAACACCAGTCTGCATGTTCTCCGTATGTCTATTTACGGTCACAATAACATTTCTCACTCAAACAGTCACATTAAAAGAAGTGGCTTGATATTCCACACTGGCTTTGATACCATAAAACAAATAATCACTTCATTGTATAAATACATTTTCAATAGATCATAAAAGGAGTTGTTTCTTTAATATTTTAATGTGGTATAATCCAGTGGTTAGTCGCGAACCTGAAAAAAAAAACAACCGTAGGCATTTGTGACCCCCAAACATAAAATGCAGGTCTGTCACAACGTGATAAAGTAGTCTTAAGTCTAATGTTTGATATGATTTTGAAACCATAAGCCTATATAAATTAATTGATAGGTTTGTGAATGGGAATCTACATCTGTCATTACATTTGAAAGGTGTCAAACTTTGTTAAAGATAGCAATGTTAAAGGGACTGTACCTGATTTTTGCATCCTAAAAATGTAAACAAACAGAGATAATTAATTTTAACCTTTTTCCTTCAGGCTACATGATTTGCTCACGTAGCTAATGCATTCTGAGCTTCAGAATTGTTCATCATGATGAGTTTTAATGTTTTTTCACAGCTTTTAACAGCGAGGTGAGTCACTATGCTAACAACAGTTAGCCACAATGCTAAAAACAAAAACAGAAAAAGCTGCACACAAAAGGGATTTTATTAGACATAGACAGGACTTTGGGGACTAATTTCCACCTGATTAGATACATTAACAAGGCATCAGTGCTAGGGGGAAATTGCTTTTAAGTTATCTTGTTGCAAAAAAATCGAGTACAGTCCCTTTAAGCTACACACCATCATCAGGGTTTTATTCTAGAAATCACTCTGCGACCCCCAAGGTTGAGATCCACTGCTGTGAACAAATCAAAAGAAGTAGTCAGTGTTAGTATAGTGCCATTTATCTAACAGAAGAAGAAGTCATTCTTGGTATTACACTAGTTTCTAAAAAAAATCGTTTTAATCTGTCCTATTGTTTTTTCTGATTTCAGTAGTTTTACTGGCCTTGCTCTACCGACATGTACAAAAGATTCATCCTGGAGCCAGGTCCGGTTAAGAAACTGATGATGGTTTACTCTTGACAGGTCGTCATAGTGACACTGAAAAGAACAAACTTTACTTTGATGAAGACGATCAAGTTTATATTGGTAAAGACGCAATAAAACTTTCTGAAAGCTTCTCCAGGGTCTTCATGCAAAGTTGTATAGTTTTAATAATTAAGACAAGGCAAGAAGTGTTTTGCTCTGGTTGTACAAAATAATTAATTTAAGTTGACTATCTAAAAAATAAATTGTGCAATCAAGTAATGAGTATTATCAAAATTAACTCTTAAAAGGTAGATTCAAATTACAGCATAGTTCCTTGCGAGGAAAGGTTGCAGGTCAGTAGTATTTCTCATTAACAGAAGAGACTATAGTGACCCTATTATACTGTCTAATTTTTGCCACCAGGATGTTAAAATAAGCTTAGCACTAATTTGGTGGTGACATAATACCCTGAGCTTGTAGCATTACAATAAACATTTGTAAATAATTATGTTAAACCTATAATCAATGTATTTTTGATCAGCAGATGCAATAAGTGACTTTTATATAGAAAAAATTGTAGTAAATAAACATATCAAGCATGGGCCCCTTGTACAAACATAATCTCTGTATAGGCCTGTGGGAAACAATGCAGGTGTAATCTACTAAAACATGTTAATAATACAATTTTGGCCCAACAAGGAAAAAGGTGTGGGTACTAGAGACACTGACACTCGATTTTAATTAATTCATCTTTTCAATGATTCTGATTCAAATAAATTTCAATGACGCAACTCTATGTTTTTCAACTGTTTTAGCAATTTCAAATGTCTACTTTTCATGTCCCACAACACATTTAGGCCCATTTCAAATCCCATCTCTTGCTTCCACTTGAGTAATAGTATTTTGAAGTAGCAGCACTCCACTGTAATTTCTGGCTCTTCTCTTCACCTCTGCTGTTTTGCCCAGTCACACCATGAAACCCAAGTGATCCGGGCTCTGGACTGTTTTATTGCCGCTACAGTAAGTGTGGCCCATAACTCATGTTTGTGTACACTCACTGCTTGGAGGATCGGCTGCAGAAGTGTCCTGGGTGCTGTCCGTCTGAAAACCAGAGCGTGCCGTGGTGATTTCGACAGTCTTTATGTGGGATAGAGGGAGGCCGGCTGCTCCCTTCACGGACGTCTGAGGGGAAACGGACAAGAACGCAGCCCTGAAAGTGGACACCAAGTAAGTCACACAGCGGGAGTTTCTGTTGCGAGCTGCAGAAAGATGAAGAAAATGTAAGGTTATTTTTATTTGAAGGCAATAATAGGGCAGGGCGATAAGGGATAAGTCACACAGCAGGATTTACAGCAGAAAGATGGAGAATATGTAAGCTGTGGTACGTTTATTTTGATTTCATATTATTATTTTGTGTTATGGAGACTTTCAATCAAGACTTGTTGAGTTATTTACTTTATAAATGTAATCCTGATTGTAGCTTAAAAAATACATTATATTTTCACTTTTCAGAATCAACATTTGAACCAGAAAAAATACATTATTATTGTCACTGTCCGGAAACAAATTAGTCTTTTTGACTAATTAAAGCTCAAAAAGCATGAATACAAATAAAGTTTTATATTCACAGTTAACTAAACATATTTCGCAGACTTGGAACTTGAAAATTGGAATAAAATTATTTTAAATTAATGTTTTGTAAATGTACATGCATGTTTCACAGCAGATTGAAAAATATATTGCACAACAACAAAACAGCCTTAAACTGCCTAAATAAAAAGGACATGTTTCTAATATTATTGTTGTTATGATTATTGTTAATATTATTATTGTTAGGCCTACTACTATTACTATTATTTATTTTTGTCGTTTATATATTTTTTATTATTATTTCTTTTGTTTTATTATTACTTTTGTTATTCGTTTAATTGTTAATTACTTTTGAGCTGAGCAAAAATGTCTTTGTCTATTTGACTAAATGTTTTGTACAGACAATTCCTTTATTTCATTATATTTGTAATGTATTTTCACAAATGGAACAAGACACTTCTTTCGTGCGTAAATGATAAAACCTTTGTTGTCGCGACAATGTAGGTAGGTTACGAAAATAAAATAAAAACAGGGCTAAAATAATGTTCCAACATTAGTATTAAACTAAAAACGCAACACAAGAACAAATGCAAAGCCAAAATAATAGGCCGCGTGCTTTACAAAACGTATTTGATCCATTTTACGCACAAGGCCCAAAGAGTGACGTACATATATGGATCATGGACATTTTTGTTTGTGGATGACATGTCTGTACTTTTCATCAGCTTTCATAAAAATTCTCACGTTGCACTGACGCATTTAGTCTATTTTGTGAAATTTTTTATACATTTAATAATCACGTAGAAATGGCTGGAACATCGACATTTTGTTTGATTCCATTTTTTTAAATCATGGCCTAATATAGTTATCAAAGAAACATCAAAAGACGTTTGTAACCTTATTCGATTAAAATATAGCCTATTGATAATTTTATTTGCATTGTTTGCCATATTTGTTCAAAATATTAGTGCGTCATGCACGTTTTACGACGAAAAAATTAAAAAAGTCGAATTATTTACACATTCACCAAAACCCAGCTCAACTTGCATTAGGCCTGCATTTTCCCACAACCTTAACAAAACAAATTCTAACTCCACGATCTTACCTCGGCTTTCAATTTGCAGGTATTTGGCGGATAATTGCCGTATTTGGTTTGAAATATGAAAGTTACGCACGGTTTACGTCTAGTTTACGTCTAGTTTACGTCTGTGGGTTGATTCGCTCGCGTCGTTAATGGCGCCTGTGATTATGGCGGGTTAAGTGTCTGACCTCTGGCTTGTTCTTGTGTGTGTTTTAGGAAAGTTTACCTGCTCGTAATGAAGGCCGTGTCGCCAGCTCGCAGTCCCGCGTGATAAATGGACAGAGAGGGCCCAAAAACAGACTCGACAGAACAGAACAGGACCAAACCTGGGGAAAGCGAGGGAAACATGGAGCCACGTGACGCAGGGCCGAAGCTAAAGGTAAGCTAATCAAAAAAAAAAAAACAAAGCGCGCGAAGGTCACGTGATAATCTTAAAATTATGATATTTATTCGTAACAATTTATTTTTGAGCCGTGAACGTTGTTGGTTTCTTTTGTTTTACTTTGGACCCAATTAATCAATATTTACGCATTAAGATTACGCACAAGTATTATTCGACTTTACCATTTACACTATTTAGCCGTATTGTATTTTTGAAAGCTAGTTAAACTTTTGCAAGTTAAGCTTCAGTAGATTTTTTTTTAACTACAAAAAAATCGAAGTAAAATTACTTGATTGGATCCAAATATGCAAAAATAACAGAAGCTAGTCATTGTCATGAAACAGAAAGCTGTCAGTGGCTGAAGTTCTCTGCTGGATTAAATTAAGGATGTCGAGATTATTAGATTTATAAATAGTCGTGAATATTCAAGTCACACAATTTAATAACCGAAGAAGAAGAATCCTGACAATTTAAGAAGTATTTTCATTATAGGGACAGACATATTGGATCCAGTTTCCGTAATGGTTGAGTTTTTAGAAAGAAGACAAAGCTTTAGGCCTAGATATATGGTGCAGACATTTTATATCCTTGATGAATAGATTTTTGTTTTTATTCTTCTCTACTGTGAATATTAGTATCAACAAATATCAGTTGGCGCAGAATTAAGGATGTCAAATAAGAGATATTGGTAAATTCTTAAACAGGGGCTTTCAAAAAAGGAAAAAATACAGTTTGGTCTTATTGAGTAAGACAAAAACATCAAAAGGGTTTTGCCAGCTAAAGATGTTTTTTTCATTCATAAAGTTTGATTTGCTAAAACTAGTCACTCACAACCATTAAGAAAAGTCAAGTGTGACCACTGACCTATGTAAGTGAAAGAAAATAAAACATTTCACTGTTATTTGGTCGTCATAATTGTAAAATTTTGTCTTGCAATAGCCTAATTGTAACACCCTAGCATACGTGCCTGAAAACAACTGGTAAAATGCTGAAACATATTTACTGGAGTAAAAAAGTATACAAGGTCGTCTGTGCATTTAAAGGTGGTTTTTGAGTGAATTACTTCTAAATAGTCTTTTTTTAATCATGTGGTAAATCAGTAATATTCAGAGATCCCAACATTTTGAGGACTGAACTGGCCTTAAGACGAGAAAACATTTTTGTGGATTTGAAAATGTAGCACACCTGCTTAGAGAAAATTTTAATAGTAGAAAGTACAGATATTTCTTGAAAAAATGTAAGATACAAAAGTAGGTCACCAGTTGAAAAAGTAGGCTACTGTATTAAAAACGCTTTGAGTTATAGATAAGCTGAAAACAAAGTAAGAAGGGAAAGTATGATCAAGTACAGGTTGTAATGTACTTGCAATGTCCGTTATTGAAAAAACAGAAAGAGCTATAGTGAAGTTTTATGAGAATGTTGTGACGATATTTAAATTTATAATCCAATTGTGCTGTGATGAAAACGTCGACTGCACAAAGATTCCATTGAAGATATGTAATTCTAATTCCTAACTGGCTTGTTTCTTTCACTGCTGAAGATTACGTTACAATGCAAGGCCTGGAGAGCTATAACTTTTATTATAGAACACAGGAAAAACAAAAGCAGTCGTTTATGTAACAATATTGTGGAATTAATTAGATTGTTTTTGGATGCCTTTGTCAAAGATTCCAGCAGATTTTCCACACATGTTTTTGTGTTTAGAGAAAAAAATGGCGTGCTACTTTATAAGAGGAGTTTAGGTCAGTCTTTTCTGTCATATTTCTTCAGTTTTGTTATATTTTTGCAAGGTGAGAAGCCATCTATATGTATTTTATTTGGACACATCATTTTTTAGTTTTTTTGGGTTAAACATCTTTTGGAAGTGTTTGATTTAGACTTAATTTAATCAATTTTAAACAACTTTAGGGTTTTTATTTAGGCTTAAAGGTGGAGTAGCTGATTTTTACACTGCAAACACTATTTAGGTTTTAAATCTGACAACTTCCTCTCATAAATCTTTCAACACATGGTTTATATCAACATGTATTCATTGTAGTTGCTATTATGGCTTATAAACTTATTTTTTCAAATAACAAAGTGAAACTGAGAGGACCACCCAAGCTCAGCCAATCAGAGCGCAGCATTCAGCTCCTGATTAGAACTAAAATTCTTTATTATTTAGTTCAGACTGGTCTAATCTTTACAATATACTTTTTAGTGGAAAGCTCAAAATGTACTAATTTACAACTAAAAAAGTTAGCTACACCACCTTTAATTTTGATTTGGTGGTATGGCGTGAAAAGTTTGAAAACATCTGTTTTAGAAAATAAACTTGCATTTTAATGGTAGATAAATTCTTTTAAAGTTGTTTTAGGGCTGGGCGATATGGCCAAAAAATAAAATCTCGATTTTTTGGACCACTTTGGACGATTTCGATTTTAATCGATTTTATTCAACGTCATCGATGACAGCCGCTTTTTATTAGAGCTCATAATATTTTAAAGCAGGGGTTCTCAAACTTTTTCAGACCACGGACCCCTTATCGGCTCAAAAATCTTCCAAGGACCCCCTATTACTTTTTGCTCTGGTATCACATTAAAATTCAGAAATTAAAGCTAAGCTATATCAAATTTGAATAAATGGTTATGTTCCTATGGTGAGTTTTACTGGTTTACTTGTTTCTCTTCAAAGCTATGTATCTTTTCAATCCAAAATTCTATGTTTAGGATGGTAAATCATATGAAATTGTTATATTGAAAAAATTACCAATGTTTCAAAAAAATCTGGGGGACCCCCTGAACATGGTCCAGGGACCCCCAGACCCCACTTTGAGAACCACTGTTTTAAAGCATCTTTAAAGAATGAGCCAATGAGATTAACTCGTTTTACAGTTTAGCTTAGTTTAGTTTTATTACTTAGTGTCATGCACCATTTTTTAAGGGTGCCCACCCCACATAAGCTTATAAGACACATAAATATAAAGCAGACAGGCTTATCACAATCAGTAAATGTCATACATATTAAAACTAATAATAAGTGTTTGCTGCTGCATCTAATGCATAGGCCTACTCGCATTTGTAGCCATTAGGCCCTGTTAAGTTCATCATTATGATTTAGTTGTTTCATATCTAAAAGTTTTAAGTTTGCGAGTGTTCAACTCTCACTCCTGTCACTCAAATTGTGTTGCCATAGTTACTCACACACGGAGGGGAAAGGGGCGGGACCTGCTGGCTGCTGCTTTTTGGGAGAGAAGAGAGAGAGCATGGGAGAGAGAGACGCTGTGGACAGCTTTTAACTTTATCAGAGAAAACCTGACAAAAAGCCCACGCGGCAGCTCGTGTAACAGCAAAAACAAATCAAAAAGACGCTAGATTTACCGCGGGACTTTTCTAGAAAGTTACCGCGAGTTACCGCGAAGCGCTGAAAGCGGCCGACTCACCCGCGGAGAAATAACAAACTCGTAACTTATAGAGATTAAGCTATAAACCACCTCCAAACGGCTACGCACGGCTGTTATTATGTGATCAAAAGGTCCGCTAAACATGCGCAAGGTTTCTGTTCGTCTGTTATTTGTGAGAGTCGAGGGAGAGCTCTACAAAGCCGCTGAAGGTGTCCACTCAGGGCGCGCGTCTGGATGACAGTGGACTGAGCTCGATTTTACGATTTGGCCATTTTTCACATCGTCGATTTTGAAAGTTCCGAATTAATCGAATTAATTCGATTAATCGCCCAGCCCTAAGTTGTTTTCATTTAGTTATTATTTAAATACATTAAATTTAGATTGAGAATACTTCTATTGCGGCCTTTGCAGTGTTCTAATTCTATGCAAAATGTTATTAAAATGTAATTAATCTTGCTTCTTACAAGCAGGAGATGAATTAATTGTAACTTATTAATTAATGTACTAAATAACTGAATAATCGTTTACTCGGCTACATACACAAACCTCAAATGAGCTGAGAGAAGAGATTTTAAGACTCGTACACAGAGATGATCAAGTCCATGTTTTGCAAGACTCAAGTCATTAGCCGCAAGTCTAAATCAAGTCCCAAGACGGAGCCCCACAAGGCCAAGTCAAGTCCCAAGACAGAGCCCCACAAGTCCAAGTTAAGTCCCAAGACAGAGCCCTACAAGTCCAAGTCAAGTCCCAAGACAGAGCCCCACAAGTGCAAGTCAAGTCCCAAGACAGAGACCCACAAGTCCAAGTCAAGTCCCAAGACAGAGCCCCACGAGTCCAAGTCAAGTCCCAAGACAGAGCCCCACAAGTCCAAGTCAAGTCCCAAGACAGAGCCCCACAAGTCCAAGTCAAGTCCCAAGACAGAGCCCCACAAGTCCAAGTAAAGTCCCAAGACGGAGCCCCACAAGTCCAAGTCAAGTCCCAAGACAGAGCCCCACAAGTCCAAGTCAAGTCCCAAGACAGAGCCCACAAGTCCAAGTCAAGTCTCAAGACAGAGCCCCACAAGTCCAAGTCAAGTCCCAAGACAGAGCCTCACAAGTCCAAGTCCTCTGCTTTTAGTTTCAAGTTGTTTTTTTAAACCAAACTACCAAGTACATATTGTATTTCTACAATTTGATTGATTTTTATAAATTTTTTGCCATTTAAAACACATTTCTCGTTACAAAAAGAAACGAAAAGGGACACTTATTTTTGAAGAGAAGCATCACATCAAATCTTAAGTCACTGTCCTTCAAGTCCCAAGGTCCATTTATCAAGTCAAGTCTCTTCATTAAAACCAACGTCTGACTCAAGTCCAAGTCATGACTTCCAAGTCCACAGCTCTGCTCATAAACACAAAAATAACTCCAAATGTTCTCAAGTGGTATTTTTTTAGCATCTTGGTGCTCTAATTTAATGAATAAAAATCTCCAATTGACATATTTTTGCAATCTAAACAAGAGATTAATCAATTACAGTGCTAAAATAATCGTTAGCTGCAGCTCTACTACTTGAACATCTTTCAGAGTGGCTCAAATGTTTTAGTAAAGCAGAGAGTCAAAAATACAGAAGGTGATGGATGTTTGCGGGTTAATATGTTTTTGATAGAGGACTTAACACAGAAACTAAGTTATGGGATTGTTTTCACTCATAAACCATCTTTGCACCAGTTTGTATGTTCGTGATCAGTTTGGAGAGAGAGGGAAGATGAAAAACAAGAGAGAAGTGAGGCAGAAACAGATGGAGAGAAAGAGAGAGAGAGTCATCTGTGCACAGCTGCTGGACAGATGCTTGGATCTGACACTTTACTTATGATCTCTTCTGTTACATCTGCATCGAAACATCCAGACAGGAACCATTTTACTATAAAAATCATAAAAATATCAAAATCACATGCTATAGTTAGGCTTGTCACGATTATTATACATCAACTTCAATAAATAATCACGATATTTACTGTGTTAGTATGCTTTTCTGAACTGTTGGCGAATTTGTTATTTATGATTATGCTGAAAAATGGCTAAATTATAGGCAAAACAAAATTCACTTCTTTACTGTTTATGGCCGAATCTTTATCACTAGCGTTTTTGCTTTGCACAAATTCATTTTATGTGACAAGTGTTTTTATGTGATTTTACCGTGATATTAGGACATTTTCACTGCAACATTGCAAAAAATGTCCTCATCAAACAGACTCGAACATTTTTTTTTTTTATTTGTGTGATCCCGAAGTCTGTGATAAATGTGAGAGAAGCTTACATCTTGTTGTATATATCTGCTTTTCTACAATTGTTTACCTGATTTGATCTTTTTACATATCAGTTACAAACCCAGTACTCAACAGAGTAGTTGAAAGTTGCTTTTGTTCTCACATTGTTGCTGCTTATCCTTTCTCTCCATTTGCCTGACCAGTTAGCCCCTCCTACATTCTGTTACATTCTGTTTGAACGCAGAAGGGTCTGAAACCGGAGCCTCGGCAAATCATTTCCCCTTCCAATGTTAGAATGATCCAATCAAGCACGGCGATTCTGACACGTGACACTAAAAAAGTCGGAAGTTGCTTTCAAGCCCCATTTCAAAACATTCAAGAAGGCGAACGTAGCTGATTCGACTCGTGCTTCGATTTTGAACAATGAACGTATCAACTCCTTAAAACCTGAGAAGCAAACCGTGTTGAGGGGCTTTAGATTGAAAAAATCCTCGCGCTACATGTTTACGAAAACATCGTGTCGCTGTTTTGGTGGAATTTCCGTGTTTTCTGTGATTGGTTGACTCAGCGCTCGGAAAGGCCGCCCACAAAATTGATCCTCGGCGCTCCGCTCCCAGACCCTCACGTTTTGTAAAGTGTTTGTCAAAGCGTGTAGGAACTGGCTGGTCAGGCAATCTCTCCATTGACTCTCATGCATTTTTGTCACGCGGTGCTGACATTTAGAATGCTTTAATATATAACTGCATAATCTCTGTAGGGCTACAATTAATAATGCACTAATCCTATATTGGATTTAATATACGTGCCAATTGGTATTGACCACATGATCAGTTCAGCCGATATCCTGGTCGTGTGTTTTATTGAATATATAGGATTTTTTGTTTATCAACACGGGCGATGCCTCCGCTCATAGACACAAACGGTGGAAACAAGTCAAAAAACTCAGTTGTCAGCTAACTACAAGAGTTTATCACTGTGCGAAAACAAAAGTTATGCTGCTAAATCAACATTTGTGAATGAAATTAGCTTTTACGAGTCATACACGTTGCATTCAGGTGAGTGTTTCAAGCTTCAGGAGCCAGACGTCCGTTAAACCGGTTGAGACCTGATCAAAACAGCGAGCTCTCGTCTCGTGTTGTTGTTTCCACAGCCAACTAGACGAACAGCGTCTCTTTCTTCTGGCGACAAGCGCAGTAGAGCAGAAAGTGATGTCGAACGTTAATCTAAATAAACGTTAGTCTTCAAATGTACACTACACTGGAGAAATCATTTAGAAATGAGACAAGACCCAATATGATACAGTATATGTAACACATAATCCTTATTTAATTTACCAGTTTTTTCACTAACCCTGGATGTGTTGTTTTGCTGTTACTTTTGAGTTTGGATAATGTCAAGTTATAAAAAAAGAGGTTGCTTTACCAGACTTTCAACACATTTACCACAAATAGGCTCATTTCAGGTACAACTGTTGGCTTGTGGGTGGCTCGAGTCACATTTGCAGTTTGTGAAATAGAAAAGAAGCTCTCATTTTGTTGTCGGTGTAGGATTTCCTTTGTTCCTCTTCCAGCTTTGTGTACAGTGTGTAAGAGTTTATAAGCCAGACCTCTTCCCTGGGATAAACACCTGCTTCTTTAAGGCTTAACTGATCCAGGCTTAAGGCAACTTTGAATCAGAGAGTTGGCCGTCGCACGTTTTAGTGTTGTCCTTTCCCTGCACTGCTTGTCATTTTTCTCTCTTAAGTTGGCCCTCATGGTTGGCTTTTTGGAGATATTTATATTTTAGACTTGATGATGAATTGTGTGTATTTCAGATTGAAACAGGCCTGTGAATAGTAAGCCACTGTTTCCCCATGCTTTCCTATGGAGCGACCAGGATGTTTGGATTATGGAGGCTCCTGGGGGCGGGGCCTCACCTGGGCCGGGTTGTAGGTGTGTGGGAGCACTGGGAGCATAGACATTAAATTAGTAGACACAAAATCAGCAGCTCTGCTCTGTTGCTACAACTCGAACAACTCGAAACGAGTTTAAACAAGTGATTTCAGCAAAATCATGAGTAAAACGGACTGATTTGTGCCTTATGAAGCTTTTTTAAACAACTTTGGCGATGTGAGATTATATTTCTCAAACTACTATATTCTTAGACTGGAAATGCTCCATCAGTCACCGATGCGACAGACGCGCCTCCACAGAGAAGTGAAGCTATAGCTTTGGTGTTATTTATATAATTTGTCTGCTGTTCTCACTAGTAACATGTAAAAGTGGACGTTTGGTAGTCACTGGAGTCTTAAAAGATGCATAAGTTTGCTAGCCGTTAGCAGTTTTATGCACATTTTTTATCGACAATAAAATACTAAAAGGTTTGTAAACACAACAACAATTTGTAAAAAGGCTCTGACCTTTGCTAAATGTGGTCGGTCGCTCTGGATCTTTCATAACTTGCGTTTTTTGCGAGCTAATGCTAACGGCTATAGGAAAACAAACAGTAGAACGCACCGGACTAGTTTAAATCTTACCGGACTAGCTCAGGTGCAAAGTGTTCGATAGCATCTGAGTCGAACTGCGCGTCTACTAATTACATGTCTATGACTGGGATGGGTTGGGGGTGTGTGTGTGTCAATTTTGAACAATATGCATATCTAAATGTAGTGTTTGAACTACATACAAACTTTCAGTCCAAGAGTTGATCTCTGGACCGTCTTACTATGAGCCACTATGTCACTTGGACCTGTTAGAAACTTTGATTTAACCATCAGTCTCAAAATGATTACAACATCTCAGTATCACTTGGTTAAACTCGGTAAACACACATTTTTTCTCATGAATAGTGCTTCTTGTTTGATGCTCGGGTTCGGGGTCACGTGATGGAAACGTCTGGGGCAAATCCTCCAGAGCTGCTCCTCTGAGTGAGACGCAGGGATTATTTTGGTTTTACTTCACTTATACCTCACTTAGAGCCACTCGACTGCGGCTCTTCAACGAGAAACTGTGAAGTAAAAATCACACAGGCCGACGTCCAAGGACATTTAAGGTTACAGTCGTACAGTTTGCACACTCATTTATCAAAATGAGTGCGTAACCTTTATAGTGGACCACAATGTTTAGTACAGGAAGGAATAGAATATGTTGTTGTAATTTACTTTAAAATAGGGAAATTATTTCTGTTCTTTTAAGTATATTTTACAAACGTTTCATTGTGTCTGAGAATACAGCTGCTTAAAAACATGTTTTAACACATTTTGGAGGAATTGAATTTATTCTCGCTCTGGCGTCAAAGCATAAATGTTCTGCGTATAATTTCTAGGCGGCTCGAGGCCTTTGTATGTGGAGTTTGCATGTTCTCCCTGTGACTGCCTAGGTTTCCTCCGGACGCTCCGTTTTTCCCACCACTAAAAACATGTCCAATACCTTCCGCCCCCAGAACTAATCGCAACAAATCAATTATTGAAATAATCGTTAACTAGTTTAGTAATAATAGTTTACTTGTCTTAATACATGTTCCAAACATCCAGGAGCCTCAGATTAAACACAAATAAGTATTTTTGGTTAGAGACGAACCAATATATCAGCCGACCGATATTTTGAGGTCAATATTTGGATTATTATTATTTTATTTTAGCTGATATTTCATAAGGCAGTTGTTTGAATAATTGTTTGCATGGTAGAGCAACACAAATTATATGGTTTGTTTTATATTTCTCCATTTGGCCGAGAACATAAACATGTTGTATTCAAAATTGTTTAGATTGAACTTGAATCTCAGCTATGTTTTTAAAAACTAAAATAAGGAAATCGGCCTCAGAAGTCAATCTTGAAATCGTCTTTTGATATTGGCATCAGCTGACTTTTTTTTTTTTTCAAATTGGCATCGGTATCGGCCAAAGAAAAACCCCATATCGGTTGATCTCTATTTGATGTAAAAACCTGTTTGCCTAAATAAATACATAAAAAAGAATAGACTATGAATTATGGAACTACAAAGATGATAAAATGTTCTTTTCACGACAGATTTCTACACAATAAACTGACATTTCCAGAACAAAATACACATGCTTTCTTTAATAAACATTTACCTTTAAACTAGCTTTGAGTAGGCTCAGGATTGTTGTAAAACTCATCAGAAAATGTCATATTTTGTGGTATTTAAAATCTACATCTCCGTGACGTTGTAATCGAAAGACTTATTGGTCAACTAATCTGGTACAAGCATCTCTGCCATTGTACTTAATGAAATTGTACACAGTTTTATAATTATCATTACCTACCCATCATCTGAGTGCCATGATTAAGATGATAACAAAATTATTCTGTTAATGTTGGCCAGCCCTAATCTTGACGAGACTATACAGGTCTTTTTAGTAGAAGCTGTGTAACTTATTGAATGATTTTGGTAAAAACATGTTTATAACCGCACACAAACCACAGGAATGTCTTTACAACCATCAAAGAGAACTGCTCCTCTTTCATACGCCTGAATCATCTCCTCCTAATGTATTTTTGCGGATAAACCTTGCTGTCTTTTTTTTCTTTCTCTTTTCCCATAATGCTCAGTGCTCACCTCGTCCAATTTCCTCTTTGCTTCCTGTCTCAGATGAAAACATAAGCTGGCGGCTCGGTGCTGTCCGAATCTCGTTCTGCGGGCCATAAATCTGATCCACAGAAGGAGCGGGGAGAGGGGAGAGCGTGATGGAAATGCGCCCGCGTCCGAGTGTCTCTCCTGGGGCATAAATCTCGCACGCGGCCCCCGGTCTGTGGAAGAAGAAAAAGGGGCAGCTGTGGTGAAGTGTGGAGCAAATTTTCTGACAAGAGACGAAGCTGGACGCAACATGGACGAAAGGCTCAGAAAGGTATGGATTTAAGCACGGACTTGAACTGGAGAATACTTCAAACTAGGGCTGTGCAGTCAGTCAAACTCCAATTACAGTCACGTGCAGGGCTTTTAATCTTTACAAAAATGTGTGTGTTGAGTAGGACTGCTGGATGAATCGAGTCCATGGAAAAAATGTTTTGCTCATAATTGAAATTGCAACTATTCAAACAATTATTTGCTTAGAGAAAGAGCAGTGCATTAGTGCTAAGTAAATACAGAGGGTGAAAAGATAAAAATGAAAACTGTAAAAAAAAAAAAAAGTCTTGAACTTCTAACTTTTGGAAATACAGTATGAGCGCTTATGAACAAATGTATGAGTTAATCATAATTGAAATTTGATTAATTGCGCAGTCCTAGTGTAGTGTAGAAAGGGTGCAGTAAGTGGTTCTACACTGCAAATTAGTCTGTTTTATCAGAGGCTGCCAGGTAAAAATAGCACTCGAGTAAGTTAGTGGTCCAAGTAATTTCTCAGGTAAGAGAAAAACAGTTTATGCAGTGTGAGAGTATATGAGCAACTATCTGGATGTAAAATCTCATTTATAAAAGCAGACTTATATTAGGCAAACTGCGGCCCAGGGCCCTGATGCGGTTCTCGGCAACCTTAAAGTAGGAGGATGCTATGGCTGCTCCATTATAGATAAAATAATAATCACAATAACTTGTATTCTATGTAACACGATACCATTTGTGAGCAACTTCACTGAAAAGACCATCATGTGAGTTCATGTTAATAATCACAATTACTCAATGACAATCACCAAATTGAAATTTAAAATAAAATTAGATTAAATGCACAAACCTAGACGATGCAGCAACTTTATCTAAATCAAATATAAAGTAGGACTCTCAGGACTATCTTTTGTTAAAACTTGATGTCAGATGCTGCTGTGTCTTTTGAAGACTGTCTCAGTTGGAAACGATGAATAAGGATTTGGCGGCATCTAGTGCTGAGATGAGATGTTCAGGCAAGTTATGATGTTTAGTTGGCCAAGATGCACTGTTACTAAATCCCACCATTTCTAAAAAAAAAAAAAAAAAAAAAAAAAAAACGCTTATGAATAAATGTGTATTCACATTTAAATTGCAAAAAAATGCCTTAAATCTGTTGACAAACTGTCTCTCCAAAGATCTGATTCAGTCCCTCTCACTCTCCCTCCCTTCTTTCCCCATCTCGTTTTGTCACTCTGTTTCTCTTTCCTTTTCCCTCTTTTGCTTCCCATCCCATCCTGCTCTCTTTCTCTATCTACCCCTCTCTTCTCTCTCTCATCTCCTTTCTCTCTCTTTCTTCCCTCTCTCTCTCCTCCTCATTCTCTCCCCTCTTTCTCTTACTCTTTGTCTCTCTCTCACGCCCCCTTCTCTCTTCCCTCTTTTTTTCTTTCTCTCTTCCCTCTCTCTCTTTCTCTCTCTTGCTCTCTCTTTCGCTGTGTTTCTCTCTACACTTCTTTCTATTCTCTCTCTTCTATCTATCTGCCCCCCTCTCTCTCTCCCTTTCTCTTTGTGTTTCTCTTTCTGTCTCTACCCTTTTCTGTCTCTCTCCCTCCCTCTCTGTTTTACTCTATCGCCCTCTCTTCTCTCTCTCTCTCTCTCTCTCTCTCTCTCTTTCAGACACTGAGCAGGAGCTGTGTAAATCCTCTGTATTTTGACCGAGTGGTTTTGTGGTTTTGATGACACGACTCACACAACATTATAGCTCTGATTTAGTCTTTTTTTTTTTTTTTTACAGTGACAGAAGCAGAAGTTATGGCCCAGCGGAGGTAAAGACGCAGTAAACAAGCTTTTTAATCCCACCAGAGAAGAAAAGTTCATTTGGATTTTGATTCAGCAATATATTTAGCTTTTACTGTCATTATTAAGTGGAACAAAATTAAGGCTTGCTCGATCTCGATACCACAATGACGATTTTTTTTTTTCTATTTATGTCATTTCTTGCCAAACGCTCAAAACTAAGGCACTTTCTGGATTTTAGGTGGACCAGACAAAACAAGCTTGTTCTCACCCAAATCCGATATTTTGACAATACATCTATGCTGGAGAAAAACTGATTTTGTTTATTTTAAAATCCTGAGTATAGAGACTTTAATATCTCCCGTTAGTTTTGACAGCATAAATCTGTGCACGGAATCAGTTGGCTTGTTTATGTTCAAAATGGTAAACTTTTGTATTTACAAGCATTTCCTGTTCAGTTAATTTCTATGAGGTTTTCACTGCACCAGTTTAAAACAAATAAATACTTTGAAGATTGGTGAATGTTAGAGAAAACATGTTAAATCAGAAGACTATTTCACCAAAATATCAAAGTGTGTTTATAAAGTGACATGTTTATATCTAAATCCTAACGCAAGCAGGAAATGCTCATAAGTACAGAAGTTAGCCGTTTTGAATCTAAACAAGCCAACTGACGTTCCATGCACAAAGCCAATTAATATACTGTATCTGTGTATTACATTATTGTAATACTTTTTAGCTACACCACTTACTCAAAGATGGTCAAATCAAATATTAAAACAATTATTTAATATTGGAAATATTACTCTTGTTATTGCTCTATTTCAATATTTATATAAATATTTTTTTCAATAAAAATCTGATTGCATAAATTGAAATATTTAAAACATTTTTTTAAGGCATACCTGGCAGTATCTCAAGGCACACTAGTGTTCCCTGGCACACTGGTTAAAAATGGCTGCAATATGTATCTTATGTACAGGAGTTACGTTACAATTAGTGCTGTCAAGCGATAAAAAAATTGAAGAGATTAATTAATTATGATCTGTATTTAATTAGTCTAATTAGTCTATTTTTAATCTCACCTGAAAAAAACATTTAACTGAGGAAAAACACTTAACTTTTATCCAATTTAATTAATTACATTATTGTTGCAGATGGAAATATTAATACATTGCAAAAAATGAAGACTTTAGGAAGTCTTTTGTTGCCAAGTTGTAAAGTTGAAGAACCCTTATGTCCACTTTGCAACTTGCAGATGGAAACAATGAAGTTAAAGATTAAAAATAATGCGATTAAAAAAATTACCTCGATTAATATGTCTGTAATTAATTAATCTCAATGAATGCACTAATCTGACACGCCTTATCGCAATACCGGTCAGAAGCTTTATTCTGTGTGAAGACTGGGATCAACATCTTAGAGAGTCTGCCTCATTTTATTTTCTTCATTTATTTCAACTAAATTAACTACAAAAGTACCTCACATTCAATCTTGATAATCAGATTTCTTGTATTTGATAAATAAATCTTTTTGCTTGAGTAATAATGTCCTTGTAATAATAACAGACTTTAAAAAATGTGTGTGACAAAGTTAATTCTGACAGTTTATTGTAAACGTAACTTGTGTTTTTGTGTTTCAGATTCTAATGATTGAAGCGAAACAGACGACGTCGACTGAAAAACTGCAGATTCTGAAGCGAGACCAAAGCGTTTAAATGTGAGAGAAACTTGACCAGCGCCGAAAAGACGAGACGGAAAACATAACTCTAAAGAGACGGAGGAGTTTCAGGTCAGTAGGAGCTGATCAAACCAAAATGTACAGATTTTTATGCTTTGAATTACTTTGTGATTGAACTTAAGATGTGTTTGTGTTTTTTTCTATTGAGAATCACATTGGTGTTTGTTGATTCTGTTGTTTTGCAAATCTTGAAGCATTTTTCTCGAAACCTTTGCATTTTGTTCTTCGTTCATTCAAAATACAATTTCAATAGATTTTGATTGATTTGAAATGTTAAAGAAACACAAATATATATAAAATAATGATAATTTTGTATATTTTAATAACCTTAAAATATTCTTTAAGTGTCATAACTCTGACATGTCACTGAATTCTGAATTTGTTAATGTCATGAATTGTAAACAGAGAGTGACTACAGAAGGTGCTGCAACAGGGAATCGTGTTGTTTCTTTGTACAGAACATCTTGTTCTTCCATTTCTGCCAAATCGGCATGATTTTGGAAAGCCTGCACCATGTTATCTAAACCAGGAAACTAATAGTAACAGTTTTAGTAAATCAAAATTCAATCCATCCAATTTTTTTCATGGATAACAAATATTAATTTATGCCCACTCTTTATAATAATGCAATTTGTATGCTAAATAAATGTGATTGTTGATATGTTTGAATTCCTATTAGGCTCGGGAAGCATCTGCGGTTACCATGGAAATAATGGCAAATCCGCCATGTTTGTTGTCAGTTTAGCAGAACTTCCATAGGAAGTTCTATTAGACAAAACGCTTAACAAAAGTAAACAAAACAGCCATACTGGTAAATGTATCTATCACTCTGTAGTGTCAGAATATTATTTAATTAAAATCTCCATTGGTTTAACATTGGACCAACTGAACATTATATTCATGTATGATGTCACACAGAGCCTAATAGACAGGTGTTGAAAATTAGTAATAAAACACTCAAAACAATGTATCTGGTCCAATATGATTGTCCTTAATAAACCTAAAAATAAATAAATAAAAAAAGTGGGCAACACAATGTTGTAAATGTACTTTTTTGCTTGTTATGGTCTAATATTTGTCCCTAGAGTTTTTGTGTGGCAACTGACAATGGTTTTCTGTTGTCGTGGCAACAATATAGTGCTTCACTAACTTGTCAGCTAACAGAAGTTGGTAATAACCCTAACCCTAACTCTGTAGTACAATTTATGTTCTCTTTAAAAAAAAATGAAAAACATTTTTTTAGGAAGAATAAAGTAATTACTTCATCTGTGTGTGATTCGAAAGTCTGTTATAAGAGGCTCTAGTTTGCTTCTGTTTATCTGCTTTTCTGCTACTGTTTACCAGATTTTTTGTTTTTACATGTCAGTTACAAACTCAATATTCAGCAGGGGTTTTTGTGCACTGCAAAAAGTGTATTTTAAGTAGTTAAAATTGCGAAATTCTCAGATTTGAACACTAATTCCAAGCATTTTGAATAGTTTGTTTGTAGAGATCATTTTTTAACTGATTTTAATATTTTCGAGCCAATCGATTTGCCAATGGGCGAAGAAGATTGTTCTTACCATTGGCAAATCTTTTTTTTTTAAGACAATTTTTCTTATAATCAGTTAGAAACACTTTGAAACATAAACAATTAAATCTTACCCAGTTAAAACAACTCAAATCCAGATTAAAATTCGGAATCCAAGTCACTTTAAGCAAGTCAAGAGTGTGGGTTTTTACAAGAGAAAATGTCCTTTTTCTCCTTTGACTCCCATGCATTTCTTGCCACTCAGTCCTAACATTAAGCTTATATCGTCTGCATAACCTCTATAAGAATAAAATCTCAATCATTATCTGCTTCTCAGAAAATTGTGATATACATTTTTTGTCATATCACTTCTACATCCGTCACTGGTTCTCGATGATGCCAGGTTCCCATACCTTTAGCTTGAAGTGTTCTGTGTACTTCTGTGTGTGTACTTCTGTGTGTGTAGCAGTCACAGTCGGCCGCAGTGATGAAGAGCAGAAACCAGGAGGCTCGGGAGGCCATCCATCATCCAAACATCAGCTTTAAGTGAGACTCTCCGGAGCAGGGACCCCAGCCGAGCTCCTGCGGCCCAGAGACGGAGCTCCCGACTGGGACTAAACAAACAGGCACGGCCCCTCACCACCACCATCATCACCACCATCATCATCATCGTCGTCGTCACGTCTGAAGCATGGGCCCGGGACAGATGAGAGTGGGAAAACAAAGCAGTAATAATAAATTCGTAACGTTCATTTACAGCGCCGAGGGGTTTTTAAGCAGTCGTCATGGTAACAAGGCAAGCAGCGGCAAACTTTACCTCGTTTTAACACGCTCGCTTTAATAAATACAATAGTGCAGCTACAAAATGCAAATATGTTTCACAAGATTCTAATTGAGCAGGCCTATTCAACTCAAGACCCCAGGGTTGCAACAAGTTGAACGATTAATCGTAACTAATCGATTATTGAAGTAATTGTGAGGTTACTGTCAATTAAGATGTGCATCCTCAAAGAAAATACATGCATATTTTATTGTATTTGTGCAAACAAAAATAATTTCATAATAAAAAATAATTCCGTTAATTTATAATCAAGAATACACAAACTCATCGGCGATTAATAGACAAAAAAAGTATAAAGTATTTTCTTGATCTGACCCAAACTGTGCGTGACAAGACTGCAAATGCAATGTAATTCATTCAAAAATGACAATTTATACAGAAAATTAATAGGAAACAATATATTAAATTCTAAGAAGGCAGTTTAAACCTAGCCTGATGTATCAGCCAGTTTCATTCACTCCGTGGAAACTAGTTGCTGGAGTGAAATGAAATGGAGTGGAGGAACTAGGTGGCGTTAGCCTGGCTAGTTTAAACCAATGATTTGATATAAAATCTTCAGATGATTCCCCCCTTTCTGTCGCTGTTAAATATATTTGGTGGACTCCATCGACCGATTAATCAACTAAATGACCAAAGGACTATAGCTCTAGTAAATTGTTTGTCATGTCTTTTGAGTTTGTATATACTTGATTATGAATTCACGAAATGATTTGTATCTTAAATTACGGTTATTATTTTTTAAATTATTTTTTATTTCTTTTGCACAAATACAAGAAACTATGCATTCATTTTCTTTTATAATGTGTCCTAATTGACAGTAACTATGCCCCATAATTAATTGTCAACTATTTTAGTAATTGAATTATCGAATAACTGGTTTTATTTAGATTTCAAACATGTCATATTCTGAGAAAACCTCAGATTGTGTAGAATTGATGATGATGAGCAATGAAAATTGTGTTTATATATTGATTTTGTGATGTAAGCACTAGTTTCTACACCTTCAGAATGTTCTGTGTTACTCTGGGGAAAAATACAGACTTAAATAAGCTGATGCAAAGAAGTGACTGAATTAGGTAAAATGCATTTGGTTTTAGGCAGAATTTGACTTTCTCATGCATAGATTGGCTAATAGAACAAGCAAGTTTTTTTGAAGTATAATAACTTTTTCTCGTTTTCAATTGAGAAATACTTATCCCTTTCTGTTTCTAAGTAAAATTACATGTTCATATATTTTGTTCCATCTGCAAATCCAATCTTAAGACAGTCAAAACCTACTCAAAACAAGTTTAAAATTTCAAGCACTTGTTATCTCATTAAGATGGTACATATTTCTAGTGCGCCTCAATTCAGATTTGGCAAAAAATTTCAAGTGACTCTTTCCTTCTAAATGACAATTTAATTGATCGAGAGTATAATCGCCCAATGAATCGATACGCAAAAATAACCATTTGTTGCAGCTCTATTAGGCCCTGCAAGATTTGATGTGACTTATTAAAATATATCTTATTTAGTGTACAAATATGGTCTTGAATCGAGGAACTCTGTCCTACTTTTACCGTCTTTAGAAACAGTTTTATTTAATTTAAAACCTTGTACACAACAACACTAGCCCACGTTTTGCACACAATACAGCCTGAAAATAAACTTCATTACATAAATATTGATATGGGACAATATTCATTTTTTTTTTTTTATCTTGAACAATAATTACTTTATGACCCAATATCCTTTAAAAGCCAATGGGTAAAAGTGTAATGGTATAGTGCGTTCTCGACCAGTGGTCAAGTCGGATTACTTTTACAGTAATGAGCCAATCAAGTAATAAATAGCTTGGAAAATGCCCCAAACAGCCAAAACACAGATCTCTTTATGTCTGTTTTATCAACTCAGACATGGCTGTTACATTTATAGTTTGTAAAACATTCTAAAAGAGTGAATTGGGGTTTTTGTTTGCATTAGTTCTGTGTAGCCGTTAGCAACATTTGCGTTACGGCGCATAACGGCAGGTTTATAACGGCAGAAGCGATGCAGGAGCAGAGTCACAGAAGTGAGTGAACTGTAAAGACAAACTAAAGAGAAAATAACACAGCTACGATCACTAATGAAGCTGTCGGATGTTTACCTTTCACAAAACACATTCTCTTTATGATAAAAAATATTAGATTTATAGTTTTTATGTCATGTGTTTATTATATTAAACCCAAATTTCTTCCTGAATGAAATCCGCAGTCTTGTTCGCGCGGCCTGCCCTCTGTTCTCTTCTCATTTGCAGAACATAAAGCACACTCTCCGCACAGAGCCACAGAGTTCAGCGGAGGTCAAAAGTCAGAGGTCGTATTGTGTCTGCGGAGGATTTCAACTGTTAAGTTTGATCTGAAACATGCTCACACGCAGTCTCACGGTGGGGACTTTTAGAGAACAGACACTGGGTTTTAACTCTTAAAACGTACAGGTGTTTATGTGAAAGTCAATGATCAAACTAACAGGGCTTAAAGGCGCATTGCGTAAGTCAAAATGCTCAACATTATAATATATCAAATTACAGTCCATTGGCAGTTGCCTGGATGTTTTGTAAATTCTCAGAGGTTGCTTTTAAGCACATGCAGCTTGTTGAATGTGAGTGGCTCGAGTAGCATTCTCCTGCACTAGTCATTCAGTGCATTATTGAAATTGTATTTATGTATTTTCACACAAGCTCTCTGTTGCGCTGTTATACATCAGACGAATGCTGTAAATTGATTGTTTAGTAAAAAAAAAAAAAAAAGCAACACAAAGAAGAAGGGACATAAATGTGCTGCTAAAAGGGCAAATCGTGAGGCCGACTGATGCAGAGTAAAGGCCTGAGAAGTACTTAGACATGCTTTTGAGAAATGGAGGAATCTCTCAACTGCGCTTCAGATCTGACAAGAGGCTCATCTAGCGATTATTTTGATTAGAAAACAAGACAGTCACTCAATTATGAATATCAAAGTACATTGCACAAGCAAACATGGGCTTATGTTTTATCACAGTAGCCTAATAAAGTGGCATTCAGCATTTTGTTTATTACAAATTAGTCTTGTAAAGAGTCAGATTACAAAAAACTAGGCTTTCCCTCAAACACGGGACAAAATCTTAGCTTTCCCTGTCTAAATTTTGGAGCTTGCTGGTCAATCAGTCATAAAAAAAATAGTTAGCGCCTACATTTTTTTTTTAGCTTAGAAAACCTTATGCAGAAAATAACAAGTGTGTCAACAAGAGATTTTTAAGCCGCAGAATTCGTCTTCAGTTAAGTAATGGCTCAAGCACAGGTTGGAGTGCAGTGCTACTGGCGCCCCTGTTCAAAAAAATGTTTCCACTTGCGCAATGCACCTTAAAGGGGCACTGTGTAAGAAAAAATAAATAAAGTGATCCAAGTAATGTCCACTTTTGAACACCAGGGTGCGCATTTCAAGTGCAGTTTGCCTAACTACCATAGTGACATCTAGCGTCAATATTCAGATTCCGGCCCGTAATAAAACATTTCAAATAAGTATAAATGTATCACAATTGATGTGGATTGGTTAACAGTGCTCTCTTAAGTATTCATGTTGTAAAGAATAAATATGATTTAAATGTTTGTGCACTATATGTGATAATTAAAATTCCTCTCAATCGTGCACAGTGCCCCTTTAAGCATTCTTTTACAATATTGCTTCAACTAATAATACTTCAGGTTGCATGGGGCTAATTAGTTGCAGCAACCATTATCTAAACAAAAGCCAAATTTGTAGCCTAATTAATACACGTCTTGACTCGCTTCTAGTCAGAAATCCACATTTTCAGAGCAGAACACATGACAAAATATCTATATATTTTTAGCAATGATTCAAAAAAGTACATTACAATGTCACCATACGCGCATATATATAATATTGTACTGAGAGATACATTTCTATGGAAATTCTGCCAAAAATGTATTTCTAGATTGGCCAAAAAGTCTTGAAGTCTGAATTTTAATCTTTATTTTTGGACATTTTTTATCTGGTTAATGGGGTTTTACTTGATAGAAGTAGATTATTTGACTTGTTCCAATAAATTTGTTCTTCATTCAAGCCAACATATTTGTCAATAAACCCTAAGCTCATCTCTGAGCTAAAAGTGAATCATTTTTAATTATTTAATTTTAGGAATGAATGGAGTGAAAAGAAACTGTCCACAAGTGGCAAACCGGAATTAGCCTAGCTGTAAAAAAGGTTCTATGAAGTAAGACATTTTTACTTATACATATTTGAGTCTTGAAACAAGTTAAATATTCTTAAAATTTTACCATTAGCATTTTTTCTAATCCAGCTACAATTACTAAAATTAGGATGGATATTCTGAAATCTGGTAGTTTTAACAGAGACTTGTAATACCCTTTTGCAGTGTAACAGATTGAAAATCATTAAAGACAGAAAGTAGTTGTAGTGGGTATAGATAAGCCCAAATTTAATCGGTCAAATATTGATCAGTACAGTTTGTCAGTCTTGTGCAGCTCCAGGACGGACACCAAACAGGAAAAAGTGAACAGCATTTAGAACTTTAAAAAGAGAGACAGAGAAGTGCAAAGAAAAAGAAGAAGTGGTGCTACAAATGCAAATATTTACAGAGGACAAAGTTTCTGTACGAACAAAAAGGCTACAAAAAGAAACACAGCTGTAGAAGAAACATGCAAATGTAGAACTAATTTTACTGCAAAAACAAAGAATTTATTATAATTTTGCTTTGAGTAAATTTAGCTATAAGGTTTAGTTTGACTTCTTTGAGGATTTTAGCAGTTTTTAAGTGAGCCAATTTAGACTGATGTTATAACTATACATTAGGCTTGTCAGAATAAGTTCTTTTCTAGTTATTTTCCATCATTTATCTTACAATCTTTTCAACACAGGACGTAATTATTATTGCACTAGTCAAAACAAGATACAAGTTTTGAGTCTGTCTTATGGATTACACAGATTTTCCGTAATTTTTTTGCAGCGTGTTGATGTAAAAGGTGTTACATTCAGTCCTCACTGTTAGCATTGGTGGCTACATGCTAGCTGCTGGGACTGCAGTCTGACAAGTTCAAATCCGTGTTTTTTGATGTAAAAGAAACCCTTTTACTTTAGATAAGAGTGTGTAAGTTGATTTAGTGCCTGTTTTAAGTTGTGGACGTTCTCGAAAATGTCATCTCAGGGGGTATTCTATTAAATAAATAAATAAATCAGACCAGAGGTGCAAAAGGGTCTACAGCCTGTTCATTTAAAATTGTTTACAACACCATCATTTGAAGTGATTAAAAATAACAACAGTCAATAGAAGAGTCATATTTGCACCTCTTTTAAACTTGTATGCAACCTAAAAGCCTATTCAGACAGAATTAGTTTCACCTAGAGACAGGTAAATTACATAATTATGAACGTCTTTTGTGTTTCTTCTAGTCCTGTGCGAATCGTCCATATCTGTAAAAAAAAAAAAAATGTCTAAAATAAGATGTCTCCAGGTAATTAGAGTCTTGTGCAAAATTGTGTTTTTAATCCTTGAATTGAATTGATTCAGAATGGCTCTATGATCTATTCTGATTCAGATTTGAACAAAATATTGCAATGCTTATACCGGGGTTCCCACTCGTAGTTCCAAAACATTCTCCAGGTCATTCCCAAAGAGGATTTAAGGCAACAGCTACATTAGTATTTTGTGTTTTACAGTCTATGGTGTCTAGTCTATGGTGGCCCATTGTATATTATAGCCAGTAACAAAGCCAGAAAGATCCATAGCCATAAAAAGTGGGGGTTTGGGGGTCCTCCCTCAGGAAATTGACATAATATATTCTCCTGCATTCTGACGAATTTTGGCAGACTGACCAGGTGAACAGCATATTGGTAGATTTAACAATTTTAAATAAAATAGTTCTATGTTTTAGTGAAAAAAACCAAATGCTCATCAGGGTAGTAAAATATATACTTTGTGTATTATTTTATGATAGACTAAATCATATTCCAGGACATTTTATACTCGTGACATTTGGCTGTTTTTCTCATTTTCTGTATTTTTATGACTAGAAGTATTTTTCAGCTTTTCCAGGTTACCAGGACGTATGGGAACCCTGTTATACTGCTATAGAAGATAATTCACCCTAAAAAATTAAAACTGAAGACATGCTACCATAATGAATCACTTTTTTAATATTTCAATATGTAGCTGTCTGCCATTTTTGGAATTAAGGCTGTAAAAATGTAACAGTTTGAATTTTGTTGTTGTTTTTTAGCTTAAAATGTTTTGTGTTTAGTTCTGGTCATGGCATGGCTCAAATGTATAATTTTTAGAATTTGTGTTATCCGTCTCAAGATCAGACTCAATTAAACTGCCTTTTTAAACAACATTTCAATTCAGTATGGTTTGTAATTTTTCAATACAAGGATATCAATATTAAATTTAAGTTGTGTTTATTGGAGCATGAGAAAAAATTAAGAATGTCTCAGTAAACTGTTGTGCGACATTGGTGCAGACATGCAATGTAAAATAGTATAAAATGGTTAGGAAGCTAGGTTTGAAATTGTTCTTTTTAAAAAGCATCTGCACTGTCTGTGATGTTCAAGAGCTTATTATAGAATCTGTCAATACAGCAACAGCCAACTGCAGATTAATAGAAATATACCGGCATATTGCACCAATAATAAGAATCATTCTACTCTACAGTGCTAAAGAACTTGCTAACTTCATTTGCTTTAGATTAACTGTATATACACGATAGGTTGCGTTCACTTGACGTCACAATGGACCAGTCATGCTTAACACAGAGGGAGGGCAGCTGTAAATATTGTTTAAATGCAGGTTTTATTGTAATACAAATATAACCAGACTGAAAATGTGTATTAGATATTTCAAGTGCAGTATTGTTAAATGGAAAAACTGACTCTTGCCCACCATCTGGTCTCATCACATTCTAGAACGTGAACGCAACCTATTGATCCAAAGCCATCTCAACTGTACTGCGCATTAGAGCCGCACAAAATGCAAACGCTATGAAATCTGACAAGTGACTATGACCAAATTGGGCCATGAAGATGTTTGATCAAAAAACAATCAGGCTCCATCAGTATAAATTTTAATCATTTTCAAATTGTATTAATTTTAGCATTCTTAAACAGTTTTTAAATGTGTTAATGGTTTAGCGCCAAAGCCTTTGAACAGCTTTATAACCAAACTACAAAGCTGTGGCAGGTCGACACAAGCAGCCTCTTCTGGAGACTGAAAAGTGCCTTTTTACAAAACATCTTTTGCTCAAATGGCCTTTTCTTTGAGCAGCGCAGGGCTTGGAACATGCTCCCTGTTCATTTAAAATCTGTGACAGCGCTCGGCCTTTTTAAAAAACATACAAAATCTTGGATATGTAAGCAACAGCAGTGCACTCATGTTTAATGTGTGTTTTCTCTGTTTGTGTGTGTATATCTATTTCTCTTTACTATATTTTTCTTGTGTGTTAAAAATCCTTCTAGAGACAAGTGCTGCGAATTAGCCTCAGCTATTCAAAGAAAAGTAAACGGAAAGTTAAAGAAAGATGCCAAAACATGCCCGGCGGCTCTAGCATCACAATAGCATTTAGCTCATAGCGGCTCCTAGCATCATAGGATATATTTACTTAGTTGGACCGTTGGATCACTTTATTCATGATGTCTTTTTATCTGTATTTGACACAATATATTTCCTTAAGTCCACATTTTCTAGCAGTGAGTGACAAAGCTGTTGTTAACTCAATGTTAACTTTCCCCCACAGAGGTTTCTTAGGGGGCGTGACCTCTGATGCTAACTGGATCTAACCTATATTTAATTTAATTATTAATGTATTAAAATAACTCTCAAACAATCAGCCTGGCATGTCATGTATTTTTTATTCAAATTGTCTGCTTTTTGTTTAGGTTCATTTATTTGTTAGCTTTTAGCATTGCATCAAAAGGTTTCCCTGATGAAGTATTTACCTCGTATGTGAAGCTCTGAACTCGCTGCAGTGATTATCTAGTTGAAATCCTCTCTCAGCTTTGTGATTTTTAAACACTGATTAAGTTTAGCGTATCTTGGCAATTTTCCCATAAGAAATGAACGGAACAAGAAGGAACAATTCACAGGAATTAGGCAAACCTGAACTAGCCGCAGCTTTGTGAAAAGGGCCTGTTACTTCAAACTATGCAAGTACTGCATAAAAGTTAGTTTTATGTATAGCACAAATTCTTCAAAAAGTAACTGGAAACGGCAGACTTCAACTTACTGTATCAAACACAATGTTGAACTAATTATATATTTGTTTATTTATAATCATTAATGAACCTGTCTTTGTGCACAGCCTCTTCATTTACATGTAAATATTTTCTTTTTGCTTGTTTTGTGCAGCTCTAATCCTGCTTTTTTAACATGCCGGTTCTTGTCAACACCAAAGACCTTTCCTTAAAAACAAAGCATCATCTTAATACAATAATATAATGGGAAAAAATCCCTACAGAATATGTGTGAGTAAACTATTTTAGTGTATCAGATTGGGAAAGAGTTGTTCATTTCACTCATAAAATTAAAATAATTTCACATTCATCGTTGGCCGTGAGGAAAAGAACAAACCAGGTCATGATCTACAAAAGTTGCTTCCACCCGCCGCCATTTAAAAATAATATAAATCTTTAACAAAAACAGGAAAAACAGACATAAACATAAACAGAACAGAACATTCGGGATAGCAGACTAAACAAGAGGACATTCACATTAAAACTTATGGACTTCAGTGTTTTGTGGCAAATCAAATAAAAGTGTTCACAATGGCGAACCAAAGACAGCAATCATAATGAATACACAGCAAAAAATACTAGCTACACAATTTGTTCAAGTAACTTTAAATGGACTGATTTGGGTAGTTTTAACTATAGATTTTTGTCACTTTACAAACTTGGGCTGACTATGTAAAAATCTATATAAAACGGTTAAGCTCTGTTCAACATATTCTGCCTCGCCCACTTTTCTTGGCTGTGCACTTCCTGTCAAGATCTGATAAGGTGGTAAACATGTAAGGATGTCTGTTTTGCGAGACAATCTCAAATGTATATAATGACAGTTAAAATAAATCCAGCAACTGAATTCAACAGGCTGAACGCACCTAAACAGGAAGTCCACTGTCAATAAAAGTGGGTGGGCCAGAATATGGGGAATAAAAATAAATACAACATATACTTTATGTGCACATTTGTTCTTTTATGTAAGCACAGTAAACAACGAGAAGCCGTGCGTGAAGCAGTTTTAACGCACAATGTGGAGTCTTTTCTCAGAGTGCATTAAAACACACGGCTTCTCATTTTTTTCTGTGCTTATTCACCTCATTCTGCCTTGCCAACTTTTCTTGACAACGCACTTCCTGTCTAGCTCTGTTTAGGTAGCTAACATATTAGCTTGTCTGTCTTGCGGGGCGATCTCAAACAGATAAAATGACAGTTAAAATAAATCCAGCGATGGAATTGTACAGGCTAAATGCAGCTAGATAGGAAGTGCATTGCCAAGAAAAGGGAGCAGGGCAAAATAATGATGCCTGCGCGTTAATCCACCTCCATAGGTTTTGCGTTGAAATAGTTTGCGTGGTCGAGTTGTGTGTGAACGCACCATAAGGTGATTACCACAGCTACAAACTGAACTAGTTCACATGTGAATCCTAAAATTGTGTTTACTGTCTGCAAAAGTCTTGAGACACAAGTTATTTCTTTGCTTTAATCAAAGTTAATGCTGTGATGATGGCCACAGAGCAGTGAATGTGATTTAACCAATGCGGTAGACGTTTTTTACATACGGCAGTTAGCACTGGCCTTCTCACTGCCTGTGGTATAAATTGTTTTATATTATTTAGTCCCTCTGTGATTCTAAAAAAGTAAATAAAATGGGTAACTAGGGTCAGACTATCCTCCCCAGAAAAAAATTGGGAAAGATATTTTGTAGACACTAGGGATGTAACAGTATGGCAATAACGATGCGCTAAAAACATACTTGAAACTGTTATGGTGTCACACTATCAATACTAATCAGAAATCAACCCAGGGGCCATATTAAATTATCTCCACGAGTTCTTTATCCGAAAAGTTACACAGTGTACCTTTAAATGCTGTCCAAGGAAGCCATTTTGAACACAATAAATAAACCTATAAATGCAGCTTAAATCTGTGTAGAAGCGTTCCTCTTGCAGTCCTGTCAATTTTCTACAATCTACATGAACATTAAAATCTCCTTCAGTGCAGCAGCAGATCTCGTCTTCAGATAAACCTCCTTCTCAACTCAGTTTTTCAACACAAAACAAGACAGATTTGGTGGCACAGTCTTTCACAGTGAAGTGGTGATCTTGTCTTGCAAACTTTTTTTCATTTATATATTTTATTCGATACATTTTCTCCTACATAAATTAAATATCTTCTTCAAACTTGTGTCCCGTAGCGTCAGGGAAGTGAACGGCCCGTTTCCATTGGTCAGTGCAGTGCGAGGATCTGGACAAAGGGCATTTCGCGAAAAACTTGAATTTTCAAAACCTCAATTTCTCTACTTTTGTGAAGACATCTGTTACATTCAAATATATTTAGGTAGCACAATTTTCATACAGAGCGTCTGTTAACATTGTAGTTGGTGTTAGTTTTTTATCGTAGTGTTGCTTGCATGGGAAGTAAAGCACTAATTTAAGAACTCTCAACATTTTTGTTTCAAGCTATAGCTCAGGGGTGACAAACTGGTCAAGAGCTGAAATTTTCATCTGTCATCCTGGAAGAGCCACACTATGAGTCAACCTACTAAATTTAAATTTACACACAGACCCTTAGATCCATAGGCCTGAATATATTTTTGTTTAATGGGAGGAGGGGGTTGAGACAGTGTTTTTCTCTGCGTTTTTTTCACTCACCTGAATGTAATGTGTATGAGTCCTAAAGACGAATTTAATCTATCTGTAGAGACCAGATTTAGGATGCCCTCCTTAGCTCTGTCCCTGTAAACCGGGCTTTAGAAGCGTCAGTCACACTGACTCTACCTGATAGGACTGTCCTGTGTGATCAGAGCAGAGAAAACACTGCTGCTGCACAAAGTTTAGTCAGGTCAGTGTCTAAACTTTTGTTTTATGTCCCATTCATGCAAAAGCAAAAGCAAAAGCTGTAAAGATCACTTTGAAGATTGAAACTGGCTGTTTCACGATGTATTGAGCTGTTATTTTCACATGTTTTATTTCACTGTATATTTTGGACTTTCTATGAATGAATATGAAGCTTTATATTTAGAGAATATCACTGAGCAGCTTGAAACACTTCCTAAAAGTATTGTTTAACAGCTCTGTTTTGGACGCATCTTTTTAGAGAGAAGGAGGGACACAGAAATAGAGTGCATGTGGAGGAGCAAAGGTTTTTAAGTGAACCAAAAAGCCGCGAGATCACCACTCCTGCAATAGATCTTGAAAAACTTTATCAATGCAATAAATAACTTACTAGAGGAGGGATAAAAATGTTTAAGTAGGAGTTGAGGTTTTGCTGACACAAGTTTAGGAGAAAATGCCCTTGTCCTGTCTCACGTGAATGGGCCTAGGCTGCCACGTGTCCGATCAGGTAGATGTTGTCATAGAGATGTCCCACGAAGTCGTCGGAAACGTTGTGCGCGGCGCGGCGGGTGTTCCGGATGAACTCGCGTTTGGACATTTTGTTTTTGACGTGCGGGCTGGTCAGGTCGATGGACAGCAGGATGAGACTGTAGCACAGCACGTACACCGCGTCTGCAGAGAAAGACACAACAACGCATAGGGTTTAAAGGACTGAGCAGTGACTGAACAGGGTAGAGACATTGAATGAATGAATGTTTTTATTTATATAGCACAATTACACAGACAGATGTCTTCCAAGGTGCTTCACACTGTAACCCTCCCCCTCACTCAGTGATGGCAAGCAGCCCTGGGACATTCTGGAACCTACTTTTACAACTCAAGGCAATATCTGAGCGCTTACAAACTCACGAGTCACAGTTAATGATCATGATTACTCGATTACACAATTTTTGTAAACAATTACAGCAATAATCATAATTGAAATTGAAATTTGATTAATTGCACAGTCTACCACCATGGCTTCACTGTGACAGAGCATCTTCTTTATGCTCTTCACAATCCTTTATACTTCCAATATTAGTTGACTAATAAATAGTATTATTGTCAAACAAAACACCTCTGACCAAATGGCAAAAGACTGGAGCACCAGGCATTATCTGAAATATGTTATTCAGTGATTCTATTGGAGACGATACCTGGCTCACTTCACATTGGTATGTGTCACTCTTTATTGAGTTCTACACTAGGACAGAGAAATCACTATGAGAATGGCTTTTAGACATTACCCTCAAAACAAAGTCCAATACAGAGTTTACACTGCAGGAACTTGATTTGTACAAGTTTAGAGTGTGTACACCTGTGTGTGTGGCTCTGTGCAAGCCAATGCACATGATCCTCTAGTGCAGGGTTTCTCAAGCTGTGGTACGTGTACCTGGTGGTTATTGGCAGTGTTGGGTAAGTTACTTTAAAATTGTATTACATTATATATTACTAGTTACAGGGAGAAAAATGTAATAGATTTGTATTACAATGTTACTGTCTCACTACTGTGAGTTACTTTGAGTTAATCACACATTTGTGAAGGCATTGTATAATAATCCTGTTACATTTACACTTGTTTACTAGTTAATTTATAGAAATATTTTATTCACCTTTAAGTAAGCAGACAGTATTTAAGTGATGTTTTGGTCCTGAAGTGTCATTTTCAGTAGAATATAAAAGCAATTAATTTATATGAAAGTAACTTGAGTTACTCAGATAGTAACTAGTAATACATTATCAACATTTTTACAAGTGAGTTACACAACTTAGTTACTGAAAAGTGGAATATATTACAGTAACTAGTTACTTTTGTAACTAGTTATTCCCAACACTGGTTTTTGGACACCTGTTCTAGTGTCAGCTTCCTCAAGTCATTTTTATTTACTATTGTGGCAAAGAGCCATTTCAGCCATTATTCAGATGAGTCTGGTTTTAGATGCAACTAAGTAGTGTAGTAGTCAAGACCACGCTAAATGAGACCAAGACCGTTCCAAAGCCACAGTGTCTCAAGACTGAGACAAGACCAAGATCTACATTTATCATTGTCTAAATGATTTTATTGAGCTTGCAAACTGTGCTTGGGACAGGTCACTACACGGAAGCCATGAACTCCTGGTACAACTTTAACACAACATGGTGGTAATTAGATGTGGTTCTCGATGTCAGACTCAAAAGTTCAAGACAAGACCGAGTCCGCATTCCAGTCTGAGACGAGACCAAGACCTTAAAAAAGTAGTCTTGAGAACGATCTTAAGAACTACTACACTAAAAGATTGGGGGCACTTGAAGATGGTGGTACTTGGTGCAAAACGTTTGAAGACCAACTGCTCAAGTGTCCCAGCTGCTTTGAATTCCTTTGTTATATTTGGTTTAAGCTTCTTAGTTTGTTCATAGGTTTAGTGTGACATCACATTCACCATTAGACAGAAAACAAGTCAGAAGTAGAAGTAAAGTGCAGATCATGACCTCAGGCTCAGATCCATTACTATAATCCACTTAATCACACACTTATAGTTTGTGCCTCTGCAGACAGAACCAGCTCTGAACAGAACCACAGTCTGGGATTAGAGACATAAACCTGGATTAACCCTTTGTGTCTGTCTCATCCAGAGGCTAATGGAGCAAAGACAGGCTTCTACAACAAAACCAGAGAAAGTCAAACCGTTTGTCTGTGCTGATTTTTCTCTCAATGTCAAAGTAGAGTAAATGTCTTACTGATTTTGCATTGACTTGTATCTTGTTTTTTTTCTTTTATGTTTATTTGTTATATGTACATAAGACAAAACAACAAGCTATCACCAAAACATCTGGATAAACAGCTCAAAATAAAGACAGTTTCTTTTTATATTTTTTAAAACAGATGTACAGACTTAAAATCTCACATCTGTGCCTAATCTAAATCAGGAAATTCAATTGTGTTTGTAATACATGACCACTAATCACAAGTTGTGACTATAATTTTCAGTTTTGGTTGAAGCACATTCTACAAAATACTCACCTCTTGAAAAACAAGCAAAATAAAAATGTTGATGAAAATACCGCTGTGGTCTTTAAATATGCTTTTTAAATAACATTTACTGTAGTATCAATCTCATGTTATGGCACTCGCTAATACTTTTTTACAACAAAAATGTTAGTTATTTAAAAGTTTTTTGTCCACCTCTTTATGAAAACTGGCTGAAGAATATTGTTAGAGTTTCAAGATCAGTCATTAGCTTCAGTATTGGTATTTTTAAAAAAGCAAACATATCAGCCTATCTACTAAGAATCAGCACACTAACCACTCCTTGCTACTTTCTCTATAACAAACATACTGTAGTGTTTGGCAGCTTTAATAATTGCTCCGCACACAGCAGAGTGTGAGAGACTCACCCAGGCTGAGGAGACCAGACAGAAGAGCAACCAAAATGTTACTTCAGTAAAACTGTTACTTCAGAAGAAACATAATCAAGTAAGAGTAAAAAAAAATAACAAGCCTGTTTATAAAATGTGCGGAGTAAGACATATGGATATTTTAGGGACCTAAAATTACTCAAAAAATTTAGGCAGAGCCTATTCAAAAGCTTAATTTTTTTTTTAATTTTTTAATCTTTTTTATTTGGAAGTTTAGAGTAGAAAGTCAGTCTGATTCATTCCAGAATGAATTATTTGAATGTTATTTTTATCTTTAAAATTTCCATATTATGGAACATGAGCAACAAAAAGGAATTTATTAAAAAAAAAAAAAACAGAGGGCCTTCTGGAGAGATGCTGGAGTCACCAGATTTCTTAATGCTTTATTTATTATTTAAATGCGTTACCAGAGACCTACTCTGCCCACAACTGCACTCTGAACAGTCTCGGAGGCCTTTTAAGAGATGCTCAGTGAGTGTGAAGAGAAGTTGATTGGTGGCACGAAACAACAGCGATTGTAACTCCGAGTGATATGAGTTTTGTGTCTGAGCAGTCCTCATATCCAGTAATGTGCGGTGAGGGTTACATCTTACTAGAAACTGCACAAACCAACACATGTCTAGTTGCATTTGCTCTTCAAGGTGCCTTTTTATTACATTTGCAAACATATGCATGAAACGTTTGCATTAGAGGCACAATATCATGTATTTTGTCACTAGACGTGAATTTGAGAGAAAAAAAAAACTGAAGCAAGTTTCGATCTTGCGACTCTAAGCGCTGAGCATCACCATCATCATCCCTACAAGTCATGACAGAAAACATTGATGAGTACACCGGCCCTGAGCTCTATCAATATGAACCGCTGGCTCAAGGAGTAGCTACTAATTGCAGGCTACATTTTCTAATAACAAAAATAGGACCTTGATCAGCTCAATCAGGCTATTGCGTACATTTCTGACTGTATATTTAGCACAAACACTCACTTATCACACACTCAGAAGGAGGAGTTTACATATTTCATCTTTGCACACAAAAGTGAAAAATAAGTGCATTTCCACAAAAATGTCCCCCCCAAAAACCCCTGGAAAGTGTAGATAATTCATTTTTGACCCCATAGATACATTTTGACGAAGGAAAAAAAAGCTGATTCTGCGCTTAGTTTCTCTTTAACTGCAATAAAATACTTGCACCACTGAGTTATTAATTTTACTTACTTGAATGCATTTTTGATCGACCCTCCGCTGCTTACAAACGGTTACAAGCCCTGTGTGTGTATATGTGTGTTTGTGTATTAGCGCTCACCGGGGCTGAGGCCGAGCTCTCGCACCAGGCCGGGGTTACACGTGCAGAAGCGGTGGCTGAACTTAGTGATGAGTGTCTCCAGGTATTCTCCTCTTTCCTCTGGAGCGTGGATGTGTCTGAAGAAGTCTCGCAGCGCGTTGGGCAAAAACTGATTACTGAAGTTATGCAGCGTCACCAGCTCGTCCAGGACGTCCCGCCTGCGTGCAAAAAACATTGTGACATGATTTTAATTATTGATTTATTTTAGGTAGTGAGTCAAGATTGTCTGTCTGTGTTTGTTAGTGAGAGGATAGATCTCCATTGAGGAAAGACACAATTCACAATTCGTTGGAATGCAAACGGCTCAAGATTCATGCACATTTTCACAAAATTCACTCTTTCAACTTTTCAAGCCAGGGCCACAAACATGAGCCAATGACATGTCTTAATTTTAGACTGAGAACCAATCAGAAAGCAGCATCACTCAGCAGTTGATCAATCACAACACAGCCTGATCACAGCCGGAAACTGCAGTGTTCCCTATTAATAGAGGAAAATATTGTGGCTCTCCATTGTCAAAAACAAGCTCAACAATACATTTATGCTACTTTACGGATTATAGCATTGTAATAAACCAATGTAAGTACTTATATTTGATTTGTAAGAACTGCTTTTGATCAGGACAAGAAATAAGTACGAAGTAATGTACTAAATGAATAACATGGACCAATTTTACCATCACAGTCTCTGCATAAACCCTTGGGAAACACTGAAACAATACAGAAACCTATAATGAAGACTGTAAATTCTTCAACGCAGAAGTATATATTATGTTCGAAAACATTTAGCTTTTAACAAGATTTAAGACTTTTTGGTGATCTTGATTGTTTAGATTGCAGTTTGAAGTGAGTTTGCTGTACCTCTCGTCCAGGTAAATCCGAAGCATCTTCCAGTTGAGCCTCCTGGTGTAGAAAATGAATTTGGCCAGTTCTGTGGATGGTCCACCAGAATGCCTTTAGATAAGAAGTAACCAATGCCCTGGAAATAGAAAGAGAATAGAAAGAAATAGAGAGAGTTATATTACTTAAAGATATTATTTAAATTGTCAGTTACTGCATAACTAATACATTTTGTGCATTATTTGTATTGTAAGGGGTTGGGTGGTAACCAGCTACTTTCAGTCCAATTCTGAAAATTCTCAATTATTTAGATTTTTTTCACATGTGCTACAATAACTAAATACGCCGACGGTAGAAGTCACTTTAAAAACTAAGATGAAAACTTAACTGTTTAGAAATGGAGCTCATTGTGTCAACACTAATGTGAAGTTTGAGGCATAAAAAAACCCAGACTGAATTTTTCTTAACATACAAACTATCAGTCAGTCCTTACTTTAAATTTTACTTTATTGTTTATTTTATATTTGAAATTAATATAAGTTAGCATTAGAACTGTAATATCGTGAGCTACAATCGTTTTCTAAACATGCTCTTGTTCATTATTTAGCTGATTTAACTGTACTATCAATTTAATTTTGTATTGTTTTTTTTTGTTGTAATTTTAATGTATTCCCTTTTTCTGTGCGTGTGTGTGTGTAAATATAAATGATGACTGACGAACCTCCTGTGGGTTAGCGTTAAACGTCAAACAGCCTTCATCGAGCTGGAGGTAAAGTCTTCTGTAGGAGAATCCTTCTGGTAGTGTTCTGTTGTAGATGGAGCAGTGGCCCCACGTTGATTTGCACAGCCTGAAAGAACACGCACACACAAAACACATGTTGCCATTGTACGCTGAAGTATTCAAATGACCCAATGATTAGATCTGTCTTTAGAGTACATCCACAAAAGAAATCTGGACAGCACAAACACATATTATTTTCAGGATGCTTGAAAAAAATGTATTATGCTTTAACTCTTAACTATTTATCTTTGCTTTGTGTTTTTGCCACACAAAGTAACCTGGCTCAGATGAATTTGTGTTGAACTTCGATTTGAGTTCTTCCACATTATCCATCCACTTCCTTCGCTGAAATGATTCGAGAAAAGGTGGGACACTGAGTAAAATACTAAGAGCTGATTGGATGACTTGTCAAACTTGTGCCCGCCTACCTTAGTTTGTGCTTAGCCAATCACAGCAACGAATCGTAACGTATCCAATGTTCGCATGAGATAAAACAACAAGTGTCACATGGACATCAGGACTGTAGTTGACCAAAGAAATTCTTGGTCGACTAAAGACATGTCTTATCGAGCGATTAATCAACTAAAAAGGGGGAGCGTTGTACAGAAAACAAAGCAAAAACACTGTATTGATAACAAAAACAGCAGATTTAACCAATAAGTTAATACGTTTTCACCTAATTCCATTATTTTATTTTTGTTGCTGTTATATTTTAATTTATTGTTTGAGCGATTTTGACAAAAGTTAACAACTGTATCCTGATACCAATATTTAGACAATATATTAATCCAACAGAAATGCCTTTATAACTTTTTATTGGTGTTAGACAAATATAAAGTATATATTTAAATTAGTCAAAAAAGTACACGTTTTAAATTTTGATTTTATTTGCTATTTTTGTAAGTTTTTACATAAACAATATAATTTATTATGACCTTTTTGCATACATAAATGACTTAGGACTGCAGGTCTACGATGGACACCTTTTTTTTTTCATTCATTTTCTACCGCTTAATCCCGTTAGGGGTCGCGGGTGACTGGAGCCTATCCCAGTGACTTTGGGCCTTAGGCGGGAGGACACCCTGGACAGTGGCCAACTTGCCGCAGGGTTAGACAGACAAACATTCACTCTCTCATTCACTCACTAAGGGAAATTTACAGTGATGCCCAATTAACCTAAACATACATGTCTTTGGAGGTGGGAGGAAACCGGAGTGCCCGGAGAAAACCCACGGTGACACGGGGAGAACATGCAAACTCCACCCAGAGAGATCGTGAGATGTTGATGTGGTCCGACCCGGGAGTCGAACCCACGACCTCCTTATTGGGAAGCCAGAGCTCTAACCACTTGGCTACCGTGCACCCCCACGATGGACACCTCTCTGTTCTAATATGTATTTCTGCTAAAACAATCTCAACAGCAGCAGAAACACATCCACAGGAGCTGCCATCTTTGTTTTGCTTGATTCAGGCGCTACTTGCTGCTGTTTTCGCTAACAACTCTCCTCAACTCGCCTTTCTACAATGTGATTAGGCCGTTAGACCAGTGGTTCAGATGCAAACCAACCGGCTGCCGGGGCCCAGATGAATTCTCTCGAGTTTGTGAATTTACAAACGTCAAGAGAACACATTTGGTCGGCCAGGTTAGGTCTGAACTGTAGTTTATTTCTGGACAGAAACAAATATCCACACAACTTCTCTGCCTCACTGGACAAAAACAAATATTTTGCAAAACATATGTTAATTTGAGTTGAGTTTTTCATGCCAAATACATGAACTTTAGACACAGCGACTAGTCTTGTGTGTTCAAAAATATCAAATAAAAGCATAAGAAAAAATGTATATCCTGTATATAGTTACAAAATAGTCTCAACTGGGCAGAAAAGAAATAAAAACTATGCATTTTTCTGTGTTTAATTGCTTTAATATTTGAGACTAATAGTGACTCCATTCCAAGCACCTGTGTCTATATATTACACACAAACACAAACTTTGCTTTAGAAGTTGTCATATATTATTGTGTAGGTGAATAAATAAAATAATCCATAAGTCTAAACAAAGCATAAAGAGTCTCTCACCCCTGCCACAGATATTCATCGTTGCCCAGGCCCTGCCACACACAGCTGGCCAGGCACAAGTCTGTGGCGTTTAGATACGACAGGATGGTGATGCCCAGCTCCGGAGGCAACATCTCCAGGTCTATGAAGCCATGCTGCTCTTTACCTGATATAAACAAAAAAGTAAATCCACTTCATTTAAACTACATATTGGACTACATTTAGCCTGAGTTCTTACCTCTGCGTGACCTCAGCAGGTGGTAGATGTCGGGGCCGTAGCAGTGCTGAGGAACTCTCCTCGGGCCTCCATCTCTCCCTGCAAAAACATTTACATTTTATTCTTTTTGCAAATTTTTTCATGTTTTATGGATAATCAATCAATTTTCACACACAATGCATTGCAATCTTTTGGTTTGCACCCAAAAGTGAGTTGCTCTAAAACACGATCCACCACAACTACAGCTCATACAACTCTTTGAAAGCTATTGTATGTTTTTTTAAAATTTGTGTTTAATGACATTTTAAAACGTTAGGGCTGCAATTCAAGAATAAAGTGTATTATTGAATACATTTGACATTTTTTATTTATTGATGTTGCCATCTCCACAAGAACTTTTTAACAAAAGGTGAAGAGACTATATTCCATTAATCAAAATATGATCATAGGCGCAGGAAGTGGGGTGCTGTGGGTGCTGCCCCCTGTGCTGCCACCCCTCCACTCAGGGTCTTACAGCCCCTCCTGCTCTGAACGCTCCCAACTGACCTCAGGATATTCTTATTTTTATGAATGCAGGCTACTGTGTGCATGGCCCCGACATGAGCAGCAAAGCTGTTTATACCAAAATCGCTGCTACTGTGTTCAAGAAAGTCTCACAAAGTTAATTCAACATTAGCTCTTTTGCACTTTGTTCTTGACCCATTTACATGCTTTAAAGTGCTTTCTGTGAGAAAAAAAATCCACTTGGACGGTCAGACTGGTGTCTCCTCTCACCTGCTCTCATCCACGGCTGCGAATGGGCATATACACCACCGTTGTGTGCCGTTTTGAATCAGGACATGATCGAGTGGGGCTCAAGATGTGAGATCTAACCAGGCGCTCTTACAGCAGGTCCTACAGCGCTACGGACCCACGGAAAACCCCATGACTGTGGGTTAGTTTAATAGAAGCTAATTTTATAACGTCATTGACCCTCCCCCCTTCCCGCACCTATGAATATGATTATAACTTTATAGTTGACTAGTCACAATCTTTACAGCTCAACAAAATATTTTAGGATAATAGCATCATTCTTTACAACAACCTGGCAGCAGCAGTTACATATTAAACCCTTATAAACCACCCAACTCTAAAAAACATTTAATTACCGGGATCACTTCTTCTTCCTGCTTGCTCAGCCAAGTGGTCTGCAAGCTCTTCCTGAAGGTGGTGTTGTTGTCTGGGAGGCAGTCTCCAAAGTGCTTGACCCATCTACACAAACAAATCACAATTTCAGATTCAAGAACAATCAAAGAAATGGCTTGCAATTACCTTTACATTTACAAAAACATTTTACCTGAGTTTACATTGTGTATACAATAATTACAGGTGTAGAAGGTTTAGGAATGTATGTAAACAGGAAGAACAGGAGTGTGAGGGGACAACTGAAGCTACAATCTCTCATTCAAGGGTCACATGAAACAAATTTGTCACTTTATACATATAGTTTTTTATATCATTTTCTGGGATGAGTGATACTATATTTCACTCACTTCAGTTCTTTGCCTGATTTTTTTCTCCAACCCACTTATGCCAGACACCACTTTGCATTGGTGGCTATGCTAGCAAAAGTTTATATTTTAAAATATTTACTTAAGGGATTTGGTTAAGGTTAGGGTCAGGATTAGGGTTAGGGTTAGGTTAAGTTAATTTGGTTAAATTTAAGGATTTGGGAAAGGTATGTTAATCAGGAAGCGGCATAACTGCGTTGGGAAAAATAAAGACGCCAGTTCTTTCAAGTCCTGGCATAAATGAGTGAATGACGAATAAAAGAATCTATGACTAAAACTAACTATTATTTTAGTAATTTGTTCATTTTATTGTGATTCAGTGTACTGTAATCAGTTATTCATTAGACTGGTCCTTTGTGGTCCTCAGTGTGTCAAGTTAGCCATCTGGAGACTCTGTTTAATCAGCGCAATTGACTCGGTGCATAGAAGCTGTTTATTTTCAAATTGTCAGACTTTAGCGTTAGCATTGACAAACAAACAAATCTTTTTATAAACACACTTTGGTCCTTTGGTGAAATAAATAAAAAAAATCACAAACTGCTTACTGTTCACTGCCTCAGCCTAGAATGAAAAATGCTCTTTAGTCATTTTTCATTTTAGGCTGAGGTAGTGAAAACCTCATAGGAATAACCTAAACAGGAAATGAACCTGCCGGCAAGATGTTGTGCACAGAGTCAATTCAACTGGATTTCAAAAGTCACTTTGAAATCCACTTTACTTGATATTTTTGCAATGTTATAGCAGTGTTCTAAGACACAAAAAGTATTTGAATTGATTCATTTAGATTTGAATAATCTTGTATTGTTCTGCATCTGATTCCCAAGTGCTTAGAAAACTCCTGTTTTCACCTGCCACCTGTCTCGTCCCACTTGTCTGTATTTACTTGCAAGTGCTCAAAAGAAAATCGAATTTTGACTGAAGCACATGAGGCTCAAAATGGTCACAACCGCTTTCCAATGATAAAAAAAAAAAGTAATATATATTTAGCTGCTTATTACAGTTCAAATTGGCAAAGGTGAGTCAGGGCTAATCAATTGTAAAGTTTTAAACAGGAAGTCAATGAACATGTTTATAATTCTTTCTAATCAATTTTAGATACATTCAGTATTTAACAATGAAAAAAATAAATAAAACAAAACATAAATTACTGATCTCATGTCTTAGTTTATTACTAAATGCATGGAAAAAACACAATAGGTCTCCTTTAAGATAGAAGTCAAAACGTCTCGATTGAAGACATTGAGAATAACAGCCACAATGAGCTACTGGTATGAAAGTTTTCTCATCAAATGAACTGATGAGACGTATGCATTTTAGTCCATTTAATCATACAAATCAAAGCAAATCTCCAAATCAAGCAGGTAGAAAATCTGTGTGCTCCCACACCTGGCGTAGCTCAAAAACTTCAAGTGATCACTTCATACACTATTTAAGGAGCTCTTACAGATACTTTTAACATGCATTTTACCTTGTTTTAAACATTTTTACATCTGTACTTATAAATATATAAATTATAAATTGTTTATGCTTTTAACTTTAAGAGGGATTAATCATTACAAACATGTTCTATCATTAAAAACTCAAATTGTGCGTGTTTCATTGTCATTTAAGGACACATTCTGTTGAGTCTGAGTAAAAAAAAAAAAAACAACAACTTGTCACTCAGCATTTGCTATTCTGTGAACTGTATACACTGTATGTAAAGTAATTTAAATGCAAGCTCTTCCTTGTTAATGTAATGTGTAGCCAGACAAACAAGAATACCTTGATCACTCTTATGTTAATACAAGATACTGCTGCTGACACTTATGAATGAATTGCCCACAACACCCCATTGAAGACCGAAACTCTTCTAGATACTGCCATCAAAGAGGACTTTACTGGACAAAACGTGAAACCAAAGCCTTATTTTGGAGCCTATTGTAAATCTATGGGCACAATGGCACAATAAAGCCTCTTTTTAGTGACTATTAATAGGTCGTACATCCTTTCCTTTCGCGTCAGCTGGGTTGCATAAACAAATCCATTGCCCCGTTGTAAACATCAACGCTGGAAGTTCCAACGTCAAGTTAGATTGGCCGTAAAGACCCGCCTTTTCATAAAACCATTGGTGCCTTCGCCAGTAAAGCAAAGAAATGTGTGCCTCATTGGTTAACACAGACATCACTCTTCACAACATCGTCGCAAATCCATGGCTGACGTCTAGAGCTAACGTTAAGTGTAGGTCCATAACAACGTGCAGGGTGGAAATATTAAGAATAAAACTTGTGCTAATGTTGTTTTGCTTTGCTAAGTAAATACATAGCTTTCAATATCAGCGACAGCAGCTTGTTTACCTGAGTGAAGCGATTCTTCCTCGGGATCTGCACGTAAGGACGACCAAAAGCGATGTAATTATTCACGAGGGCTTACAAAACGACATTAAAGAAATAGAAGTTAAGATGGCTAGAAAAAATAAGCTTAAAGTTAAGGCAGAAGCTTCATCTTACTGCCTTTATACGGCGAGATCGCCCATTTGTTTTGCCCCAGCTCCCCCTGTCACCACTGACTCCGCCCCTTTTCCCTTTTCCGGTTTTACGTCACTTAAAAAAATTCTTTATTTTTTTTTTTTACAAATTTATTTTAGCATATGTTTGAATTACTGCAACGATACTTTGGATTAAATAATAAATTAAATACATTTAAAAAATACTAGAGTACTTAAAACATTTGACCACGTTTGACGCACTGTTTCTGGAACGTCACCATTGGGTTGCCAGATTGGCGGATAACCCTTCAATAATTTTACATGAACACGCAAACCCGTTGTCTGGCAACGCGATCACAGCGGCACAAACAAAAATCTACGCGGAACACATTTGGAAAAAGGGGTAAAATGTCAACAAAATCTATCAATTTAGAAACATTTATTGATTAACCTTAAACGACAAGTAACAGTACGACTAATTATACGCATTTGGTCAACTTTGCGCTATCAATATTGTTTAATATCGATGCTGTGGTAACTGTGGACCACGACTCTTTGCTTCATGATTTGTTAGCAAAGTTGATCAATGTTTATTTAGCTCCAAGTTTCTGTTTTTATGTTTTTTCGGCATTTTAGGTAAAGATGCTTCCGACAGGAGACGTTCAAGGCGGGCTTCGTAAACTGGAATCTTTAATTCGTTCAATAAAATACACTGGGCCTGTCAACTACAACAGGTAATTTAGCCAGGTGAATAATATGTCTAGGTCAAAGTCCAGTTGATGATAAGCACGTTTTATACAAACAGTGACTACACATATATAAATCTTTTAAAGTATGATGCCATCCTGGTTTGTCAACTCTTGTAATATCACGAAGATGGTTATTTTGATACAAGTAAGTCAGTGAGTCCCAAGTGAGACCCTTTGAAACCATCTTCCTGTGTGTAGTTGGTTATATTCTTTTAGCCTAATTGTTTAAGAATTGTTTTGACATTTATGGAGAGATACTTGAACTAAATTTGCATATTTTTATTTTCTATGGCGTAACCAGTCATTAAAAATTTATTATTAGATCAGGACAAGAAGAGGACCAAACCAATTCTATTAGGGATTAATGAGGGCTTAAACAAGAATAAAAACGGGCACACCTTAAGTTCAATTAACTATGTTTTATTTGACAAGGTTTCACGCCACAAGATCTCACAAATAAGAACATGCATGGAAAATGATTTTGTAAGATTTTTCTACAATGTGTCTATATATGGATTGAACAAACATTGTTTAACATTGCTGGGTCTTGAAGCTATAATTACAAATAGCAAAAATACAAGGAAACTAAAATTATGAACATACAGTAGATTAAACTAATTGTTAGTTCCCATGTACCCATTATGTTTTGTCTCATCTTGTGGAAATTGCATCTTGTCCCACTTCTGGATTTTGCTTTGAAAGATGTGTAATTACAACTACATTTTTTTCTGTATTTTCCTCACACATTAACTTTTCTCTATTTTTGGAACAGTCTCACGAGTGGAGACCCGGCAGGTTTTCTTCCCATTGTGAGCTACACACTCACCTCATTTTCTCCAGTGGTGACGGAGCAGTTAGTAACATCTGGGTTTGAACTGAGCGGAAAAACTGATCTGAGATTCATAGAGACTGTTTATAAGGTAGAAATGCATAAATCTTCTTTACATAAATTTGAATAATGATAAATAATGTATTTACCTTTAGACACTCAAGTAAATTGTCGACATTGAAATCTGATAAAAGGGCTTTTCCCTAACTCATAAAATCTCTCTTTGAATGCACAGGTGTTGAGAGATATATTCCAATACAAGCCGGTTTTAACCAAAGAGCAGTTCCTCCAGTGGGGATTCTCTCAAAGGAAGATTTCTGTTCTCTGTGATATCATCAGTCTGGTGCAACAGCGACACAACCAACATAAGAAGGCTAAAGTAAGACCAAGTGTGCGACTATCTGGAGATTGTGCTTAACATTGGTAACATTATTTATTTTGCCCTGGTTTGACAAGACAGCACCAATTTGTGAAATTGTTTGTAAAAATAATTGCCTTGAAACATCTAGAGCCATCATAGAACTGACCGCTTTTTTGCCCTCAGCGCTAGCGGTGATGTTAGATCACAGTGCGCAAGTCTTATAGGCTTGACCAGAGCTCAGGTCTGATGTGAGACACTTTCAATACATCTGCGAACATTAAAAATTAACCATGCATTTGGATCACAAGAAAAAATAAATAAATGTTAGGGCTATAAACTGTATTTAGATAGTGTCTTCGGTTAGGAATCAACTTTGCCCTAAAAACATGTTTTCTGTTTTCCTTTAATAATAGCACTCTCACTCTGTGGAGTTTGTGAGCTCCTTGAGGACCTGGGCCTGCTGTATATGTGCTTTTTTTTTTTTCCTCCAAACACTGTTGCTTTCGACTCTTCTGGTCAGACACAGATTTATGCCAATAGGTTTTTTGTGTTAAAGCTTGTGTAACTGAAGCAAAAAGTCTAAATACAGTTCACTTTTTTACTATAATCTTAATGCACTGCTCACTTATTACATTGGCAGATCTGCACACACCTTGACACAGATCCACTGAATGAAATGGTCTCAGTGACATCTGTGTCTATCAGAATTGTAGGTTTGGCACTTTGAAAGGGTCGACTAGCGGTCAACAGAAGTAAAAACATTGTTGCTGCCAGCATCGAGGGCAAAACATGAATTGCATGTGTAGCTTGTTATTGACGTCCTTTGCTGTCTAAATACGTTTTTTCTGTTCATTCTGTCTAACATTTTGTTTGTTTGTTTGTTTGTGAGCAGCCAAAATCCAAATTTCCTGCTTCACACAAGAATGTCAAAGTAGAAACTATTTCTTTTGCTGATCTGGAAAATGTTGTAAGTATAAAATAAAGTTACTTGATCTTTGCCATTTACAAAAGCAGAACTGTACAATTTGTGTGTGTTGTGTGTAACTTTTACCAGGTTCCTGCCAAGCCCTATGTTGTGAACCATTTAGAAAATCCATCCACAATTCCTGTGACTTTCTCCCAGAGAGATAAGCCTTCTCCAAATATTGTAACTCGTTCAGTCCCAGTAGAAACCTTCTCCTCTCAGTCTCCTGAACACGAGGTCATAGAGGTGAGAGGGGCAGAGGAGGAGGAAGAGACGGCTGACAAACTGTGTGTAAGTGTGACCTGGAATTTTAGCTGCAATTTTGGATGAAGCAATTATTTGACTGATGTGTTGTGTCACAAGGAATTTTTATTTATAAAATAGCTCAATTGCATGACTAAACAAGATTTCTCAAATGCAAGACTAAAATCTAGTTCTGAGTAAACTAATGATAGATAGATAATGTCTTTTAGCTCCCTCACGGGCCCTCCTACTTTATCTTAATTAATTGATTTCGATCCACCATCCAATAAAAATCAACTCTCTGACATGTTAAAGATGAAATTGAAACCCTCTTATTTATTCAAATCAACTATTCCGGGATGGATCAGAATTATTTTTTACACTGAATTTACAAAATTAAAAAATACCCCCAAAATTCCTCAAAATTTAATAGAACTTTTTAATGGGATCAACCTAAACTTTTTTAAGTTAATACGGGTCCCTAAAGCTCATTTTAATTAAAATAGCTTCAGCTTCTGAAGAGGAATTGTCAAAACCCAAAATATGCCAAATCTAATGTCATTCTGGGCCAGGTTGTGACACCAGCTTTACTGCTTCTTTTATTTACCAAAGAAATTTTAGGCGAACTTCAAAACTTGTTGTTCTTTTGTGCAGAGCTTCTTCTCACTTTAAACTAGAGTCAGTCAGACATCAAACACTAAAACTACAGAGCCTCAACTTCACAAAAAGTCCAGACAATAGTTTGTGCTCCAAAGGGTCAGAAACAGTTTCCATTTGAATTTTAGAGGATTTCAATCAGGCGTTTTAACAAAAATGGGCCCACCTCTTTAAGGTGGGGTGCTGATTTTTACACTGCAAACACAATTCAAATCAGAAATCCTTTGACACATGCTAATATCGCCTTGTATTCATTTTGGTTGCAATTATGCTCATTAAACGTCTTTTTGTAAACAACAAAGTGAAACTGGAGAGGACCACCCAAGCACAGCCAATCAGAGCGCTGCATTCATCTCCTTATTAGAACTAAAATTCTTGATGGTCTAATTTTTTCACGAAGTGTTTCATTTTTCACATACTTTTTTTGTGGGAAACACAAAGTCAGTAATTTACAACTAAAACAGTTAGTTACCCCAACTTTAAGGGATTAAAGATGCATAATGCATGTTTTCTTGTGAAGGGCCATTAGCTGGAAAATATTTAGTTTATAATATTACATATGTTTCCATTTTCAGTGTGTGGAGTTGGAGGGAAGGTTGTTGGTTTTAGAAACCAGAGTCGAGAGCCTTGTTTCTGGGTTGGACCGACTCGGCGTCCTGGAGAAGCGCCTGGAGGAGCTGGAAAGACTGAAAAACAAAGATAAAGTTTGTAGATTTCGTTTTCTTGTCTTCATATTTTTTATGTGTAGAGACTTTGAATCAAATGTTGTTTTTTTGCAGAGTGAGGAGCAGCTAATTACCATATCAAAGGAGACTTGGGAAAATCTGCAGAGTCGGGTTTTACTTTTGGAAACTAAACTGGAGCTAAACAGCGTTAAGGTTGCATTTTTATTATTTTACCATGTTATGTTTAATGGATTAGGTTAAGTCTTTTATTGTTTAACAACATTTGACACAGGAATGACTAAAATACCAACTTTTGGCTTATATTTCAGTAGAATCAAGTGGTTCTAGTCGCAACCATCAGAAAAAAAAACATTTTAGGTTGTATCTTCAATCTTTTATGAACAATAGGCCTATTTTTGACTTGATTTACTATAGACATTAAGACAGTAATGTTGTAATAAAAAAAAAAAATTAAAAATAGCCTAGTTTTTGTTTTTTCTGAGGCTCAATTAAACAGAATCATCCCTTATATTTGTCATTGTTATAACTCAAATGCATAGCGGTTTTGCAGATGACGTCACAGCATTCTAAATGTCAGCAGTGAGTGGCAAAAATGAATGAGAGTTAATGGAGAAAAAGGATAATTTCTCATGTAAGAGCTCAAAACAACACTAAAAGAAGGAAAACACAGCTGCAGACTGAAAATAAATATAGACAACCACAACTACGGCTGAATATTGAGTTTGTGTGTGACGTGTAAAAAGAGAAAATCAGGTAAACAGTGGCAGAAAAGCAGAAAAACTACAACAGCACCTCTGCTTCTCTCACATTTCTCACTGACACAGACTTTAGAATCACACACAGAGAAACTCATTACCTTTCTCTGCTTAAATAAGGCTTTTTTAGTCTGCTGTCAGAACAGAAAAGCTATTTTATGAATTTTTTGCCAAACCAATGCTCTCTATAGAAAGAATTTAGCATTTTATCAGGTGTTCTTATCAGACTTTTGCCTCAGTCAGAATGTTTAGAAGCCTTTTTTAAAATTAAAGGATTGTCTGTGCATACACTTTGACCATTTCCACAAAAAAGGTACTTTCCTATCCCAACCAATATAAATAGACAGTAACTTATCTGTTTGTTTAATAGGGGTTTTTATCGCCTCGTGGCCAGGGCATATTTTACAATCATCCTCTGGTTACACATAAGTTAAAGTAATGTGGATTAGTCTATGTTTTAAACTTTATCTTTCTTCTTTGTCAGGAAAACATCCCTCCGCCATCTTCTCCCTCCTCAAACTCATTTTTGTTTGATGCTTCACAGGTAAGACGAGCTGAATTTCTAGCATTTTTTTAACTACCTGTAGATTTGTACTGAAAAATGTAGAATTCCATTTATTCTAAGTATGTTGTGTGTTATGTCAGAAGCCCGGCGTCAAAAGCTCCACCTCAAGAGAGAATGAGAGAAACGAACCGGAGGAGCTAAAAGAACCAGACAGTCAAGTACGTTCTGTTTCAAGCTTAAATGTGCATTATGTGATTTTTCTGGACAAGAGCAGGTTTGACTTTATCACAATACTGCAAATAAACTTCTTTTAGATCTGTTTGTTTAATAAAATCTACCAAAAGATGAAAGCATAAAAGAAACACGAAACACACAGTGGCTCTATTCTAATTTCAGTGGCAAGACTTCATCCTGAATACAGTTGGGTATAAAGGTCTGTGTTATCTATTAGTGTTGAAGTCAGGGCAATTTTTAAATTTATTAAGAAAATAGTCCTACATTCTGCAATATTTTAGACCTGTATTGTCAAACTCAAATGGAGCTGGAGCCGAATTGATCGAAGTCAGAGTTGGTTGATGGCCACAATTTAAAATATAGACCTACTACATGAGACATAATCAAATTTGAATTGTGTCCATATTTATAATGAATTTCATTACATTACATTGTTTTATATTGTCTTGTGCAGAGTGTCCTTCCATGAATATGTTTGAACAAATTGTATGCAATTTGCTGGATTCTAGTGCATTTTAGAGGTTTATTTCGATAGGCTAATTGGACACTCTGGCCAATGTGGCTCTTCATTTGGACTTCATGCACAGGACAGAGCTGGGCTGTAGTGTATTATGGCAGTGGTTCCCAAAGTGGAGGTCGAGATCCTCAGGGGGTCGCGAAGCAAAATCTGGGGGTCGCGAGATGATTTCAAAGTTTATTTTTACAATTATGACTTGGCATTTAATCAGTTTTTGTGAAATTGGGCTTATGTAAAGCAATACACTGTCAAAATAAACACAATTAAGTCTAATTTAAATGGTTTGTAACTTAAAATTAATTATTAATTATTACAAAAGTTTATATTTTTTGCTGTGGGGGTCGCAAGTTGGCTGTACGGTTATTTTGGGGGTCCCGAGCTAAAAAGTTTAAGAACCACTGTATTATGGGACCTGTAGTTCAAATTGTTATAGGTTTTTATCAGAGGGCCACTATAAAAGGTAATCTGAAATCTTCCTATAAATATTAATAAATCAACCTTTTACAATTGTTAACTTTTTGTCGATTTTTGTACCACACTTTGCAGTGTATTTGCTCACCAAGATTCAAATTGTTTGGTCCCCAGATTGTAATGGGAAATTACATTTTTGTCAGAACAAATAATGTTTTATGAGGCTTCTATTGCATAGTTTGAGCTAATATGCAGTAGTTTAAGTTTGTCAGCTGTTTGTGGTCATAACTCAATGAATACGTGTCCTATTGACATGAAATATACACTGACTAATAACTTATGAGTGGTTGAACTTTATGGCTGTAATTTGTTGCCCTGTCCACCAGATGTTACGCCTATGCTCAAAGTCAATCCTGTGTGCATTTAAAGTATTCAATAATCACTAAATTTTAAATAAATAATCTAATAATTATCTTTAATTATTTCACAATTGGCCTCCTTTACATTTCTTTATTAGTCAGACAAATACATTTTAAATATAACTTTAAAATCTTGACAAAAATCAGACAAAAATATAGGTTTTCAATTAACTTATTATGTTCAAATTTGAAAATGAGAAGCGTAAAATTATAATTATTTTGGTTCAAGCTGTTTGTATTTGTATTTTAGTTTATAGAGATTCTTTTACATCTGTGAACTAATAAAACTTTTTTTTATATTTTCTTCAAGGACGATCTTAAAGAAAGACTTGAAGAATCACTAACATGTAAGTTCTGTTCGACTTTATTTATTTTATGATATACCTATTGTATACAGTACAATGTGTTGTTTTTATTGTATTTTATTCTGAAGTGTTTTGTTTTAGGCTGAAGAGCACCTCCAGTCTTTTGAAGAGCACTGACAACTGCAGTTAATAATAATAATGTTTTTATTATTATTATGCAACTTTGAATCTTCAAACTACTCATCTTGTCACATAAGGTTCATTCATTTATTATCAACTGTTATTATTTTGTACTGAATTAATCATCTTTCATAATGATTAAACATGTTGTACAAATGCTGCTTAGATTTAGATTTGCTCCTTATGTTTGACTGACTTGGCTGCTGTAAATAAAACGTGACTAAATAATTATGAATCCTTAAAATAAAATGAATTCTGACAGTTAAATCTTCATGTTTGTTGATCCGCCCAAATGCTGAATTTTGATGATAATATTGAATCTGTCGTCCAAGTTTGTGAGTCTTAGAAAGAGAGAAATATTGAAAGAAGGTTCATGTGATGTCATAAATGGCAAATGTGACTAATACAACATGAAATTAGAAAAAATACAAACCATTGACAGTTCAAAATAATGCACTGACAATCTTCTATATTTGTAGTGATATTTCAGTGTAAAAAAAAAAAAAAGAATTTGTTTTGAATATGTTTTCAGATCAAATAAACATAAGTAAGAAGCAGCAGACTCTCATTACATTTAAAATGTGGTGATGTGATATTTGCAATGTTGGTATGAATACTTTAAAATATATTTAGTCAGGGAACAAAAATGTTGATTATATTTTGTTGTAGCAGGGTTCCCCAACCACCAGTCTGGGACCACACTCAAGCCACGTTCCATTTGCTAACTGGACTAAGACTTAGGACTCGACTTGGACTTGAAGGTCAGCGACTTGAGATGACTTGATGCTCCTCTAAAAACAATTGTGTAATTTTACATTTACAAACTGAAACATGTTCCTCCTCATTTCGTTTTGTGACCAGAAATTACTTTTAAATGGGATCATTTATAAGAATTTGTAAAATGTGTTTGGTATTTTGGTTTGATTTAAAGACTTGAAACTAAAAACCAAAGAAATTGACTTGACTTGGACTTGTGGGGCTCTGACTTGAGACTTGCCTCTCTCTTTGACTTGGGACTTGACTTGGACTTGAGGCGAAAGACTTGAGACTTACTTGAGACTTGCAAAACAATGACTTGGTCCCACCTCTGGACCAGGCCTCAGAAGTTGTTTTAAAATGTATTTTTGTGTGTATTTTATAGTCACAACATCCTACAAATATGACAAAATACACCATCTGGCTGGTCAGGTTATACTTCCTTGAGCTTTACGATGAAAATATAGCACCACTTAAACCAATAAACGGCAAATTCAAGCAATAAGAGCTAAAAATATACACAATAATCAATTGTATGCATTTGGTGTCGTTACTGGTACTATCCTGAAAAAGGAAACAGTTTTTACAAGAAAGAATGGGGACCGCTGTTGTAAACCGATCTATTGTATTCCAAATACTTCGATTAGCCCACTTTCAGGTCAAAATAATTATATTTATGATGTAAAACATGACAAGATTAAACAAATTCTTTTATTTTTTATTCAGTTTGATTTGCATTTTTTTTTATATAAGATAATAACATTTGTGATTTATTAGAGAAGAAATACAACACACGTGCACTTTTAGAGCTGTTTTTTTTTTCTTTTTTTTTTTTTACAAAAAGCTTGAACCCTAATTGTCTAATACAGTGGTTCTCAAAGTGGGGTCCGGAGACCCCTGGGGGTCCCTGGACCATGAGTAAGGGGTCCCCCAAATCTTTTTGAAACATTGGTAATTTTTTCAATATAACAATTTCTTGTGATTTACCTTCCTAAACATAGAATTTTATATAGAAAAGAAAGATAGCTTTGACTAGAAACAAGTAAACCAGCAAAAATGACCATTGAAAATGAACAATTTATTCAAATTTGATATATAACTTGGCTTTAATTTCCAAATTTTAATGTGATACCAGAGGGAAAAGTGATAGGGGTCCTTGGAAGATTTTTGAGCCGATAAGGGGTCCCTGGACTGAAAAAGTTTGAGAACCCCTGGTCTAATATCATCAAAATCTAAAAAAAAATAAAGTAGGCCCAACTGTATTCTAAATATTTCCAAATTAAGAACTCAATAAATACAAATAGGCTACTCTTAATTAGTATTCTGAATGTCTGTTTTCAGTGTTTAGTTACTCCGTTTAAATGAAATATAGGCGTGGTCTGACTAAAATGTTGCGCCTTCGAGTCCAAACGCGGGGCAAATTTTCCTGAACTGAACGCGGGAAAAAAAACAAAACTTCCTGTTTAAGTTACGCGTGTTGTGTTCTGTGCGTGAGTCTCTTCTGCTACCTCGCCACAGCAGTTTTAAATTTTAATCTTTTTTAATTACAGAAAACACTTTGTTTTTTAATTATTCTTATTGTTATGGAGACGGAGCATGAGCAGAACAAACTATGCCTCGTCAACGGGTAAGAAAGATCAACTTTTTCACTTATGTGACCTACTTTTGCTAATTACTTTAATCAGTCCCTCTTGTTTCTTGTCAGTCTGTAAATGTAACTGCTAAGAATGTATTTTAGCTCTTATATTTTCTGTTGCGTGCTGTATGTGTATGTTTTTTTTTTCTATAATACTATCCATGTTTACTAGAGTTGGCTAAAGTACTTAAGTCCAGTACTCAAGTAAAAGTACAATTACTTGCCCCAAAAAATGATTCTGGTAAAAATAGGGCTGGGAGTTTTATTTCTTGATATGCTGTTTTTTCCTTCGCTGATGGATAATATAGCCTTCTTGATATATTCTAAATAACTTTTTAGATGCATTTTTCCCTAAAGCTATAGTCTGCAGATTAGAAAGTAAAAAAAATATATATATTTACACTGATTACATAAATGTTGTTGATGCCCTTTTGCAGACTTAAACTATATAAAAAAACATTCTATGCATAGCACAAGTTTAGAATATTGAATTCTATTTGTCACTTTTCTCTTTAATCATTAGTTTTAACCCAGGATTACATTATCCTGATATTTCCAATATGGCCAAATTCATATCCTGTCCAGTAAATATTTCAATATAGGATAAATGTTGATATTACAAAGCCCTAAGTTAAAGTAAAAGTCTTACTGAAACTCTTTTGCTTGATTAAAAGTAAAAGTACTTAAAGTTTGCTTAAACGTGCACTGTGTGTAAACTTTACTGTGTAACAATTCTGTAAAAATATAAAGTTAAAACTATAATCAGGGACATTCTGGCTGATGATAAATATGTATTATGAAAAAATGTGAAAAAAAAAAAAATACAGCTAAAGGAACATCTGTGGAATCATGCAAGAGGAGGCTCTCCTTTGAGCCGAAAAACTTGCCTGACCAGACAGTCCCGACAAGTTTTGACAAACCACTTTAGTAGAGCGCCACAATTTGGAGCGGGCTTTCTGAGCACTGAGTCAACTAGGGATGGAAAATTGTTTGAAGTATGCAACGATTGAATTGTATAATACACACAATAATATAATAATAGCCACAATGATTGAAGAAACAAAACGTGAACTTGTGCAAGACCTGACTGAATGTGCATTATGTTGTGTTGACACCATGATAGTGGGCCTCTAAATATGGACACTAAAAATGTTCTGAGCACTAACAACATGGGTTTGTTTTAAATGTAATTTATTATGGCTTATCTTGTGTCTTAAGGTAAAAAAAAAGATTTTAGCTTAACTAACAAAGTCAAACTGGCTGCAAAATCGAAAACTGAATCGTCCCATCCTAGAGTCAACCAATCACTGAAAACCTGGAAATGACACCGAAACAGCGACACGCTACACCAGATGTTCGTAAGGATTTTTTCAGTCTGAGGGCTCGCAACACTGTTTACTGCTCAGGTTTTAAGGAATTGATACGTTTTCAATTGTTCAAAACTGAAGCAAGAGCCGAAGAAAAGAATCTATCAGCTAAAAGGTCGCGGGTTCGATTCCCGCATGGGCTGGGCCTTTCTGTGTGGAGTTTGCATGTTCTCCCCGTGTCTGGGTGGGTTTCCTCTGGGCACTCCGGTTTCCCCCACCAACCAATAACATGCACGTTAGGGTAATATCCTCCAGCTACGGTAGTCCTGACCAAGCCTAGCAACAACATCTGGAGATGGGTCCCCGAGCGCTGCACTGCGGCGATCACTGCTCCTGAGGAGATGCTCCAGAGGCATTGAAGGATGGGTCAAATGCAGAGGACAAATTTCCCTACGGGACAATAAAGTATAAAAACAAAAACAAAAAAAAACCCGCCATCTTGAATGTTTTGAAACGGTTAGAATTAAAAAAAAAATGTAATGTTGAGGGGTGGAGAGGGGTGCAGCTGTTTGTAAATGGATCGACAAAGTGATTGCCTTCTGCAACAAAATGTAGGAGGAGCTGGCTAGTCAGGCAACAAAAAACAGTCTGATTATGTGGTCATGCAAGCTCTCTAATTGTAAAAACATCAATAGTTATTATTGTTTTAACACAATAAAGAAATCGTGATGACAAAAACATGCTTTTACTCAAGTTTATTTTTGGTCACAAGGTTACACAGTGCATCTTTAAGAATAAAAGTAAATAGTACAAACACAAAGTTGGTGTTTGGGCTCTGAAGTGTTAAATGGGTTTTATGGTTCAATAATTATAATAACATTTTATTTAGTTGTGTGTATATATACAGATATAAGTTCTTGAGTAAAATACTTAGTTACTTGCCACCTCTGCTGTTAAACCCTGTGCTTATGAAGAAAAAATAGTCTTGCTGATTTGCTACAGATTTCAGAGGCATTGCACTGACCCAAACACATTTCTGCAGTTTGCATAGATGACCTGTGCATAGATGTAAATTTACAGTAGTTAATATGCACAATCGTTATAAATGTAATGTGTAATGTGGAAAAAAAAAAACAAAAAAAAAACAACTAAATAAATAAATAAAAATAAAATAATAATAAATAAATACATTAAAAGATAATGATAATAATAATAGAAAAAAAAACATAAATGAATTATATTAATAGACAAAAGGGAAAAAAAAAAATTAATAATAATAATTAAATTTATAGGAAAACTTATCTCCAGCAACTATCTCGCACCCCAGCCCCTTGTTTTTTTAATGCACCACATCCCAAGGTTTTTAATGCACCACACAAATATACACACAAAAAGAGGTTGGGGTGCAGATACAAATCGTTTATTTCTGTAGTTGATTTGTTGTGGTTGTTATTTGTTTGTTTATTATTATTATTATTATTATTATTATTATTATTATTATTATTATTACTACTACTAATAGTATTATTAATTATTACTATTATATCAAGCCAAGCCAAAACAGAGATAATCATGGTTATAATTTCATCTATTATTTAATTTTGTTGATGTTATTGTTCTTTTTCTTTGTGTGTTATTTGCTATCGTATATTTTGCTAATAATGTATATGTGTATATATTTCTTTCCTTTGCTTTTGTTCCTTTGTTTTTGTTTTGTTTTCCTCTATTTATTGTCACTAAATTGGTCTGCGACATTTATATTATATATTTCATCCAACCTTATTCGCACCTCACATACACCACACACACCACGCATTACACACAAATACCCTTCATACAACCTCCCACCCCCCACCCCCCTCTTTTGCTCGAGTGTTGAAATATGTATAGCGTATGTCTACCCTTGGGTATGTATGGTATGTTTCCTTAAATGTTGAATGTATGTAGCAAAGCTTAAATAAAAATTATAAAAAAAAAAAAAATAAATAAATAAATGTAATGTGTTCAGCAATTATAATTATATATTTTTTAACAAATGGGATCATAACATTGAAATAAAAAGAGGTTTTAATCTCTATGTGGGTTGCCTGGCTAATTAAAGGTTAATAAATACAATAAAAAAAAAATACAAATGGGATTTCTACTTTCTGCAGTATACCTTATGATAGGGCAGTGCTTAAAGTTCTCAGTCACTGTGACGGATTTCAGTCAATTTAAAAAAATATAGGAACCTTTCTGTTAGTGATGTTTTCTTAAACGTTTATGTGATGAATGGCAATTGTAACTAACATGGCCCGTCAGGCATTCTGTCAATTTATTCACATTAAAACGTGGATTCTTTGTCCCAATCCGACAAGGTAATAATAGTAACATATCATATACCATGGCCAAGAACTGCACCTGTAAAAAAAGCTGAAGAAATTCCTCTAAAATCCACCAAAATGCAGACAATTTCTTCTGTTTTCAGCAAAAGTTTCTGGGGGAGGACCCCTAACCCCCTTTTATGTAAGAGTTAGCCTATTTACATTTCTCATCTCAACTCAAAATATCTCATCACAAGTTTCTCCTTATCACATCGATTTTCAAATACCATAGCTAAGCTGTAAATGTATTATCACTAAGATCAGAACTATGTCCTTAAAACATAGATGTCACTGTAATATTACGATTAAAAAGCAACTAAAATCTTGATTGTAAAATATTTTCAGTCAAATCATTTTATTTTGCTTTAACCCCTGTGATAGGGTGACATCTAGTGGTGGCATCATCCAAGTTCTTTTATACTTTTCTAATCCTCACTCACTTTGTATATGAGACAACACACATGCTGCACATTTAGGCACAAAATAAATATTGCTAAGTCAAGCTGGTACATTTCATTTTATTATCCTTAATATTTATGCTGTTATGAAACAATGTAGTTTCTTTGCAACATTTCAATTATTAGTTTCTGTGTGGTACATTGATTTGAACATTTTGATAATTTCATATATTTTTTTTTTGGGTTTGTTTCCGTAGCAACAACAACACGAGGAAAAGGCAGGACTTCCTGGAGTGGCCGGAGTATTTTATGGCCGTGGCGTTTCTGTCGGCCCAAAGGAGCAAAGACCCAAACTCACAGGTGACGAGAGAGAACTTCCTTTAACCAGCGTTTTGTTTGTTTTTTTATCACATTATTCTAGTTTAGATGTCATTTATAAAAACTAAGATAATTGTTTGATGCAATGTTTCCAACTAGGGGTACGGGGACTTCTGGGGGTGAGTGAGAGCGTAGTATATCTATTAACCCCTTATCATTCCAGTCTATTTTCCCCAAAACGTCTGACTGAAATTGTCTAAAATTCAAACTAAAACTGTTTCTGATTCTTTGGACTTTTCTGGAGTCTTTGTGAAACTAAAACCCTGCAGTTTTAGCCTCTGAGACTAAGAGGCTCTGATCATAAAGAACTTTCTTCACACGAAAGAAAAACAGAATTTCATTTCCGACTTAATTTTTTTAGGTAAATATAAGGATTGATAAATGTGTTGACAGCTGAGACCTGAAAGACACTAGATTTGGCAGATTTGGGCTTTTAATTAAGGTAATTAAGGTAAGAATGAGTTTTAGAGACTTAAAAACTACCAAATAAAAATGTAGACAGACCCTATTCAAAAGTCCTATTACATTTTTTTTTTATTTTAATTTGTATGTTTATAGCAGAAACTGAGTCTGATTCATCCCAGAGTCTACAATGATCTTTTTTTTTTTTTTATCTTTTTCCAGTTTTTCATAGTGTTTTATTCAGATAAAGATTGGGTAGGTCCTAACATGATTTAGGTCCTAAATCTGACAAAAATGTCTCATAAATCCTTCGACACATGGCTAATATCAACATGTACTCATTTTAGTTGCAATTCTGGCTTATAAACTTCTTTTTACAAACAACAAAGTCAAACTGGAGGGGGTCACTCAAGCACAGCCAATCAGAGAGCTGCATTTGGCTCATGATTAGAACTAAAACTCTTTATTATTCAACTCAGACAATACTCAAAATTTTTTACAAAGTGCTGCATTTATCATCTACTTTTTAGTGGAAAACACAAAGTATGCGAATCTGAAAGTAAAAAAGTTAACTACCCCACCTTTTAAAAATTGCTTTTAGTCACGATTAGATAAACATAAACGAAAAATATGTTTAAATGTTCCATTTCACAGATACTGTCAATATTTATTAGCTCCAAACCACAACTGAAAAAGGATTGATTGTGGGTCTTTCAATTCAAAACCACCAATCAAACAATGGACGATTTGACCTGTCTGAATCTCAATCTCTCAATATTTTGATTATTTGCCCAGCCTTATGAACTACTGGTTAAGAGCAACAAAACCCAACTACATTAACACGTCTGAAGCTTAAAATTCATTAAAACATGGTAATAACTTTGTAGTTCATAAAGCTGCAGAAACTGGCTTTAAATAAAATTGTAGGTTGGTGATTTTCTGGGCACTTGAGAATCAGCTGCAGGATTATTCAAACACACATGGCTCAAGATGTTGTCATCCATGTGTAAAGTCAAACTAATCTCTGTTCTGTGACTGTTTTGTGCAGGTTGGAGCGTGCATAGTGAACCAGGAGAATAAGATCGTCGGGATTGGGTACAACGGGATGCCAAACGGCTGCAATGACGACCTCCTGCCCTGGTCCAGGACTGCAGACGACCAACTGGACACAAAGTACCCCTACGGTGAGAGACAGCCTCAGATAAATCAACTGTTACACAAAACAAATGCACATGTAAAACAGGCCAATTTGTTGACATTTATTTATTCATTAGTTCTATAAGCTTGTTCTCATCCTTTGCTTATTAACACAGATATGCTTCATGTCTCTGCTCTTGTACTTTTACATCTGTCCCCTAGATGGAGACAAGAGATCACAAATGACACAGCTCGTTCCTTGTCTTTGTATTTGATTATAAAGTTTTTGTTCACGTTCTAGATCAGGGCTTTTCACCTTTATTTTCCCAAGAGTCTGATTTTTCGATGACATCTGGGCTGCAGGTGCAGGACAAACCATCATTCTTCTGTGGATTGACACAAGATTATTTATAGCACTAGGTCTGTTCAGCATTGTAAACTGCTTCTGTATTAGATTTTTTTTTATGTGAAATATTAAATGCATAACAAATTTGGTTGGACTAGAACTAAAACAGGTCTACATGCTAAAATGAACCCAGAATCAAACCAGAACAGATGTGCTTTGTAATGCTTAGAAGATGGTGGTGGTGGGACTGATTCAAAAGGTTGGATGGCCCGGTCTCTATGTTGAAGAGCCTTGTTCTAGAATCTGTTAATGTTATAAAGCCAGATGGAGGCAAGAGACAGATTTTCTTATTAAAAACATTGTACTTACTATGTAAAGTTTAAATCTGGTGAATCTGGCCCTGCTACCGAGGATGGACTCCACCCTAAAAACCTGTTCATAATCCGGACAGAACAATAAGGCCGCAGATAATTAAAGAGGGGAAGCGTAAGACCGGACAAACCAGTTTTTATATTTACACAGCAACAGGTGGCTTTGTATTTGTGAACATGACCTAGAAATTGGCAAAATTGTTCACTCCTGTAGTATAACCCTTTTGCACATACTGTACATTGTTGCAGTTAATGTCTTTGAATGCACTAAGTCCTGAAAAGCCCGCTGTCTTGTGTCGCAGACGTACGAGTGAGAGGTGGACCAGGTTCAGAACTGTCACCATAAGGAAACCTACCTTTATGTATTTACTTACTATGCTGTGCCATGACTATATATATATTTTTTTAAATAATGTAGCGTAATATCAATTTCCTTCAAGCACAAATCTCTTGTTAATTCAATACTTGTTGAAATTAGTCCTCAGTTCCATTTGTTCACCAAAATCCACTAAGTTCGTCTGTTAGCATTGTGGCTAATTGCCATTAGCATACCGACATGTCTCGCCCTTAACAGCTGTGAAAAAAGCTTAAAACACATCGTGAGGCTCAGAATGCATTAAGAATGTATTGAGCCCTGTTTCCATAGGCTCGGGTTGGGATGGTACGGTTCTATGCTGTTTAAACTGCGCAAATGGACCCGTTCTGCCCCGCTTACTGGGTCCGTAGCGAGCCGCTTTTGGCTCTGCTTTTACCCTTAACCCTGGAGCAGACCTCACAGCGGCCCCCCCTTTAGGCACTTTGAACTTTGACTTTATTAGATCCCCGAAGAACAATTCATTTGCAGCAGCAGTAAAAACACATACACACAGCTGACATGTAAAACAACAAAGTTTTTAGGAGACAACCCATCCGCACAAATTTTATTTATTAAGAAAGCACGTGTTATGTGTGATTGACGTCAGTTAGTTAGTTTTAGTTAGTTTATTTATTTATTTGAATGGGACAATGCGTATTAATGAACGGCAAAACCGTAAATACACCAGATTTAGCTTAAAGCTAATTTCCATCTGTAGTTCGATAAAACAAGGATAAAACGGGCTACAACACAAGAAACAAAACATAAATGAACAGACAACCAAGACATCATACAAGATACAACAAATGCCTGTGCTCACTCACTCACTACTATAACTTACACACATCCACACATTCTCACTAGTGTAACTAGGGTCTGCTACAGCTGCTCATGTAGCAGACCCTCTGGAGCCTGGACCTGCAGTAGAAACTCTCACCATCATTAACATAAGCTGGTATAGTCCCTTTAAGGAAACACTACTATTAAAGGAGACATGGATGTAGTAGCAGATAATTTACTCTGCTCAAACCACAATAATATATATTGAAAAATATATATATTTGGAAAATTTCAAACTACCATTTTTTTCCTAAAAATCTCACTTCTTTGACCTGTTTTTTACAACATAAACAATCAATGAAGAGAAATAATCAACTGAATAATCTATTAAAATAAATGTTAGTTGACTGAAGCTTATATTTTATGTGTAAACTAACCCATTTCACAGTAACATATTTATAAAACTGTCAGAGCACTAAAGAGGAATCATTTTTGTTTGTTTTGAAATGTTTTTTCCTCTACAGTGTGTCACGCAGAGCTCAATGCCATCATGAACAAGAACAGCGCTGATGTGAAAGGCTGCACCATGTACGTGGCTCTGTTTCCCTGCAACGAGTGTGCCAAACTCATCATCCAGGCAGGTGAGAGCTGTGTGAGAGCTATAGGAGATTCAGACGTATTACTTTCACTTTGATTGTAACTTCCACTAAAGGAAATAGGACTCCAAAAAAGACACACACAAAAAAAAGTTTCAAAAGTTTTAATTAAACATGAGCGTTCAGACCGGACAGCGTGACAGTTTGTCAGTAGTGTTGTGGATTATTTTGGTATTCATGTATAAAAATGAATAGCTTGAGAGTTGCCTGAGCTCAAAGGTATTATTTATTATCAAAAGTACAATTATGCATAATCGATAGTCCAGAGAGTCCAGGGTCCTAGTCATTGTTGTTGTGAGAGAGATCTCAGTCCATATTGTTCATCTGAGGCTTCCCTCCATGTCCATTGTTCTTTAGCTAAGGCCATGGGTAGAGGCCAGCTTAGTGGTTCAGTCTCCTCTTCTGTCTCCATAGTCTCTGTCTGTGGTCTGTTCCATGTGCTCTGTCCAAGTGATCTGCTCCCAGTGGTATATCCAAGTGGTCCCCTTTTGCCCTGTCTGCATGCTGCTTAAAACAGGGGCAGGGAGGCCTCACCATTAGGAGTGGGGCAGGATACTATCTTGACAACATCAAAGCTTGATGAGTGTTAAGCCATATTTCAGTAGTGAGACAGAAGGTTAGTTAACATGATACTGACAGAGAGATTCAATCATTTAGGACAAAGGCTCTCACTCTCGAGGTGTGAGAGACATTATCATATGCAGAGGCTTCCAGGCTCCAGGAGTCTTGTCGTATGGCTTTTCCAGATACTTCAGTTTCATCAAAGTTACATTTAAGATTTCCATAACAGTAGATAAGATAATACTAGCATGAGAAAACACTGGAGATCCTAGATTTAATAAAAGTGATAAATAAGGTCAACGATAAATAGGTAAATAATTACACAAGTAAAACATGAACATTAATATACGTACAAGGCATCAGTCAATCAATCAATCAATCAATCAATCACAACTCATTGATTGATTAATTGAAGATTTGTTTGTTTGAAGTATAAATAAAAATAAAATGAGCATGTGATATTATTTGTTTATTTGTGGCAGGAATAAAAGAAGTAGTGTATTTATCTGACAAATACCACGACACACCTGGGATGACCGCGTCGAGGAGGCTGCTCAACATGGCAGGTGTCCTCTTCAGGTATGTGATCAGTCTGCATATTTGTGATTAGATTATCTTGACACCCCACAGTCTTTTGTCTCAAGTTTTGTGTTTTTAATTTCATGAGAATGTTCTAAATATAAACCAGTCGACTGACATTCCATGCACAGAGCCTATTGTCCGAGATGATTTGTTATTCGCGTATAATAAAATTGACCCTGTGCATAAATACTGTTGGTATCAGAGCCCACGCCCACTAACGAACCTTTGTAGGGAAAAGTTAGCATTGAGAGTAAATCAAAACAACAGCTTTATCACTCACTGCTCAACAACTACAACAGTAAATGTGGAATCAGGAGATATATTGTGTCAAATATAAATATGAAGACATGGAGATGAAAAAATGTATCCAATTGTCCAAATATGTAAATCCAACAATGCTAGAGCTGCGAGCTAAATACTAAAATGATGCTAGTGCCGTTTTTGTTTGCTCGTTTATTTCAGGCATTGAGAGAATTTACAACAGACTTACAAAAATCATATACATGCCAACATTGCCTTGTTTGAAATGGAGGATAGTGGAAGTTTTCGTTTTTAGAAAATCCACCCCCCATGTACTTGTACAAACAATATCGTTAAATAGTGCTACATAAAGTACATTGAACACAAAACACAGAACAAAGACAGGCCCAAACACTCACAACCTTTATCTCCGCAAATAAAACTCACTGTTAAAGGCACCAATCCCTTTCGTTCAGGTATTTTTTCATTACCTCCCTTTTAAACTTTCGTTTATACCGAGTAAGATTTGAACAATTCTTCATTCCTCATCTAACCCATTCCTAAGAGTGACCCCCCCGCACTGATACACATATAGATTAGTTCTTACTGCTGGTTGATATACAGTAAATTATGACTACCTCTTAAGGTATATTTATGATGCACTTCTCTCTAGAAATACTTTATTTTGAAGATTTACTGGAAGAGAGGTTTTTAATGCCGTAAACAACTTCCGTTTAAACCTGGTTGTGACTCACTCAACTTGAATTAGTTGTGCAAAAAATACATTTAAATCGTCAGAAAAGGTCTTAAAAGAGGTAAAAAGTTTAAATTCTTTCGCCCTAACAAAGTATTTCAATATCTCACCCACAACTTTCCCGTCAGCAGGCGACACCCCCAAATATGACGCATCGCCGACTGCATCTTTAGAAACTTGTTAAACTTTAGGATTAGCATTGACAAACTTATCCTTTTATGTACACATTTTGGTCCTTTAGTTAAGTTTTTAACCTGTTGTCAGAGAAAACCATCAACAATCACTCTTCACTGTTTGATCTTCTTTTTAGATTGAGGCAGTGATTGTTATTTATTTATTTATTTATAGTTTTTGTGAGTAAATATATAATATACAAAACAACAAGGATTTATACATATACATACAAACGCACGCCTATACAAGATACACACACACACATATACTTGCACACACATAACAAACATATCCATCCATATATTATTATTAGACAGTTTGTTATTGTGAGTTATTATAGAGGGATTTCCGGTTGACGTCACTCTCCGCCCTACTGCGCATGCGTTATGTAGAAAGAGCCGCTCTCCATCTGCTTAGTTGGAGAAACTTCTTTGAATAAAACATTAAAACAGGACGAGAACAGCTGTTTGTTCAGCTTCAGGAGACGTCTGATATGACAGAAGCTTGAGACTGTTTTTTCAATCACCTGAATATAACTTTTAAGGGTCGTAGGGTCGAATTTCATTCACAAATGTTGATTTAGCAGCACAACTTTTGTTTTCACACAGTGATAAACTCTTAACCCCTTGACGTCCGAATTATTTTCTGAAAATAAAAAAATTTTTTTCAAAGATTATTTTTACTTCAGTTAGGCCCCAAAACAAGGATCAGTTGAAATTTTTTCAATAGCACTAAAAATAAAAAAGTTGTTGGGTACGTGCCAAAAAAGGCACACTGGGCCACAGAGGAACACAAATTACCCATATTTGCAACTAAGTCACAGAAAAACACATTTTTCCAACTTGTATTCTCAATATATTTTATTGATGTGTCAATTTGATGCAAACGAAGCTTTTTCAATTGTCATGGCCCAATTTTCATAAATTAGGTTTCCAGGACAGACCTAAAATATGCCTGAAAATGTGAATACAATAGGGCAACTCTACCACTACCTGGGCTAAGACACTTTATTGACCAGATTTATTCATGGAAACATATTGTCAAAGTTAAAATTAAATAAAATACCCTTAGAAAAAAAACAAGAAAACATATATAATATGGTATATAACTGCATAGTGCTGTGTATATAATATATATGCTATATAGCATATATTGGCACTATTTGTTTGTCAGCAATCAAAATAGTATTATTTGAGATACACTGTAATTTGGAAAGAAGCCCATCTGTCAATACAATTATTTTGAAAAACTAATCAATGTTGTTGGTGACCTGTTGGCTCGTTGTCTTGTGCAATTACACCTACTGGTATACAGCATACACTGCACCACTGCTCTCTAAGCCTGGGTAAATCAAAAAACATGTGCAACATAGTGCCAACAAAATACTGCCATTTTGGAGACAGTTTAGGATGGTTCAAGTTACTTTGTTGTCAATTCACAAAGGTTCATCATCAAATATCTCTATAATAGTGATTGCACAGTCTGACTGTTTGAATAAGGAAGCACACCTCATCTTTCTCTTATAGATTTGGAGTTTTTGACTGTATTCAGTGTCACATCTTTGTTCTACTGTAATTAACGCCCTCCTCATGATAACGACAGGTGAAAAGCGCCTTCCTCACTAAACTGACAGGTGCAGAGCATCCTTCTCAGTGTAATGACACGTGCAGAGCGTTGTCCTCATTGTAACGTCAGGTGCAGAACGTTGTCCTCACTGTAACATCAGGTCCAGAGCGTTGTCCACTGTATCGTCAGGTGCAGAGCGCTGTGCTCACTGTATCGTCAGGTGCAGACCGTCCTCCTCATTGTACTGTCAGGTGCAGCGTGTCCTCCTCATTGTAATGGCAGGATCATCGCACTGTGGTAGCAGACACAGAGTGAGATAAAGTCATGCAGGTGATACACCTGTCACCATAAATCTTACATAATGTAGCTTTACCAAATGATTTATATCTAAATATGGAGATAGAGACATACCCATGACATTGGTGAGGCAATCCACCCACAGCAGCAGCAGTGATGTCCTCCTCACAGCAGCTGTCACACTGGTGGTACCTCAGAAATAAAATACAAAATAAACATTAAGCCTACACAACAGTTATTCAATGTAATAATATAGCATTGGCAATATAATTTTTACTGTTTAATCACTAATGCATGGAGTGATTGTGCTTACACCACATGTCAAACTGTTTGTGTTGCTAACAAAACAACATGACAGATGGACAGAAACGCACGACCATTAACTGGCCACCCAAGCTACTGCACGTAGCTACACAACACAATCCATGCGCTTATCCAGTCAACGATGCAACGCGAGGTTTTGCACGATTAATTCATAAATAAAGCAACACATCACACATTTAAAACAAGGCTGAGTTCAGAATGAATCAGAACCGAGCCCGAATAAATCCGGGATTTATCACAAAAGCTAAACAGAGTTGTCCCAGGTTAGCATAGTTTACGCACCACACAACAACAACATCCGTAGCCTGGGTCTTCATAGATCCACAAAGCGAGTACAACAAGCTGTGGATGCGTGCAACGTCACAGTTATTAAAGTTTGTGTTGCAAAGAAAATGTGAGCCTGAACGGATCAGAAAGCAGGCGGAGGTGCACACCACGTCTGAAGCTAGCTAGCTAGGCACATCCACCAAACCATTCTCATGCTAACCAAACACAAACACTGCTAACAATGGCGGCAGGTCTGTGATAGAATCGAAGCACAGGGTAGTGACTTAAAAACACGTGTAACACAACAATTTGACGATAACTAACCCAACAACTGCTAAGGAAAGTCCCTAGACATCTGTAAAAGACCAAAAACAGCGTAAAATGGTCAAAACAAGGGCTTTTATGGTCCAGTGTCCCCTATATGGCACAAACCGAAAATCTCCGATTACGGCAAAAGTATTTGTCATATTGACTTCATATTGACACAGCACATAGACAGGCACAGCGTTAGCAACTACATATTTTTTTGGTGTCGAAACTCACCTTTATTTCGCCGGACCAACGCTGAGTAGAAGCCTCCAGGGACAAGTTGCTGCTGAAGTAGCGTCCTCTCACGTCAACAGGATGCAGCATTTAGCAGGAGGAGGTCACCAAAATAAAAGCGGTCACAATTTATTCACAAGGGCTGAAGGAACATGCAGAACCCGAGAATGGATGTGTGCACCTCACACAGCGGCCGCAATTTGAGTTTAAACAGTACGTGCCATATTCGGCACACCTGACGTCAAGGGGTTAAGGTTATCTGACAATGGTGCTTTTGACTTGTTTTCATGTTTTGTTCATAAACAAAAAATCCTTTTGTAAAGACTAGAGAAAGGTAACCTATAGCAACAAATGTCCAGTTCTGGCAGCCATCTTGTGTGAGAGTCGACTGAAGATCTCATACAAACTAATGCTGAACATTTAAATTACTTTTTCACCTAAATACTTTGACAATTGAATCTTTTCGTATTTGTACATTTATTTATGGGTCGGTACAACCAAACTTTACTGCCACTACTACCATTTCAGAGGCCACAATTAAAAAGCTCGAAAGGCATTGAGTAAATGTGCAAAACGCATGGTTGTTAAAAGTTTTAAATTAACAAGTTTTGTTTGTTTGCATTTTTAAAGCGGCAAAAAACACTTCTGTCTGTCCAAACCTCCACTGTGTATTACTGCTTGATTGTGGCGTTTATTCTAAATATTTGTCTCAATTATGTGTCTGAATTTTTTTCTTTGATTTAACAGGCAGTTTGAGCCCAAGAGGACGGAGATAGTCATCGATTTTAACTCCATTAACCACACTGGATCACGGAGCAACAGCAGCCAGTGAAATCACGGCTTTGGACAGAACAGAAAGAGTCAGCAATACCTCAACTTTGCGATCTGTGGATGAACCTTCTATAACTCAGAGAATGTGCTGCTTGACCCTTTTATAAGAGAAATTTGGTTTAGAAATGAACTAAAGACTTGAATGACTGTAGTTTCCACAGTATTTGTGGATAACATGGGACATTTGCTCAAGAGAAAAGCTCAAATAACAGAAAGGACCAAATAACAAATGTGTACTCCAGACTTGGTTTGAAATTTGATGGGTTTAAATGTTAAAAAAAAAAAAACTGATCACACCCTATTCAACTATCTTGACTATTAAAATGTATTTTTAGTTTATGGTTTGGGTGTTTCAGGTATTTAATGATTCATCATAATATAATACCCTGTCCAGCCAGATGGATTCTCGTGATATTTGTGAATTCACAAGGGCGAGAAAATCTATCTAGGCCCTACCAGTGGTTTGGAATCTGAACCACAGGTTGCTCCAGGGCGGATGGGGGGAGTTATTGGTTAGGCACAAACTAAAGTTGTCGGGCGTTAGTGGACAAGTCGCCCAACCCGCTCAAAGTAGGTCATTAAACGTCCCACCTATTCCTGAACGTTTGCAGCGGAGGAAGTTCCAGATGAATAGTGAAATAAATCACATAACCAACACATAACCATCTGTCTGTGAGCCAGGGTAATAATGCAACATTTTTAGGAAAATGGTTCAACCCAATTATTATAGGTCATATATTTAACTTTACTTTGTTTAAAGGGGGAAATGATGTGAGAGTGTTTGCTGTTTTTTTTTTTTTTTTTTATTGCTGTTGGGTTGATTGTTGATGGTTTTTAAAGAGGTCAAAGCATTATCCGCATGCCTTTGAACTTTTGAAGCATTATTTGCCACTCTGGTTTGTTAAACATAATTATACATAATTGTAATTTTTTTTGTTTTATGTATGCTAAGTATGACAAAACTTTATTGTCAATACCGAGTTTTATTTACAAATGTATATTTTTGGCTTGGTGAGGCTTAGTACATTCAGTATCAAACCTGGTCAAGCAATACTATGAAGTTGAATCACTTTCCATCAGGATAGATCTTGATGGCAAAAGGCTGTGAAGGAGGGTGGATGAGCTCGCTGCTTCTTTAGGTGATGTTGTAAAATTACTTTCTATCTTCTAAGATTTAACGTACAAAGCCCACAAAGTACAGTGTTTGTAACATGTTAAATTGTGTTCAAATACAGTAAAAGTTGAAAAAGAATTGTGTTGGATTTGTGCATGCTTACCAAATAGAGCTACAATTTCTGACTGACGCATGCATCTTGTCATCCTTCTATTCAAGCGAGCAGAAGACTAACTGCTCACTTGCCCAAGGATTCAACGACAATTTCTCCTCCAGTCAACTCACTGTGGCTCCTGAGGTTCCAGGGTCCCTCAATCAAGTACCTCACAGGCCCAACCTGCTCAGCTTCTGATATCAGACGAGAGAAGACTTTGACAAGCTGGTATGCTTGTCAATAGGCTTTGATTTTTGATATGTTGCAGTGATATGTGTCTTTGTTTTAGAGCAGAACACTGGTATCGAGGAGTCCTGCCTGAGGTAAGAAAACATGCCACATATAGTACGATGGCTTTGGTGACTACTGTCTGAAGTAAAGTAAGTCAACAATAAAACAATAATATGCATGGATATGCAGACTTGTATCATAGCAGCAGTGAGGGTAGACCCGGTTCAAAATCAAGCTTAAAACAAGACTAGACCACAGAATCTAAACCAGGACTATAAAGTCTTGGCAATTTAAATTGAATAACATATTGTAGTTCAAATTATGCTCAAAACTGCTTTTGTTATTTAATCTGTATTAAGTTATATCCTACTATTACAAAATTACGTAATACCATAAAATTTCATGAAAGAGATCACGTAATTACTTGATACTATCAGGTAATTACTTATTTATTATTGTGATAGAAATTACAAAAAAAAAATGATATAGTACCAGGTAACCACCTGAGAATAGCTGATAGTGTCAGGCAAAAGTCAGATGCCATGCTGGTGTCAAAGAGCTGTTTTCAGGCACACCTTTCCTCATTTTAGGTGGATCCCTAGTGGCATAAAAATCATTCAACTCCATCCAGAGTATTAATGTAGAACTTTTTTTTTTTGACTTATTCATCTCATATAATTGAGGATCTAAACAACAACCAACACACTTTTAGCCGTTTCTGGCAGCTTAAATAATGAGGATATAGTTATTTATAGTTAATAATAGTTAATATTAGCATGATTGATTGGGGAATGACAGGGCCAATGGTGCCAACTCGTCACAGGACTAATGTAAGAGTTAAAAAGCACGATCATTACTATTTGTATTTCCGTTTTGGGTTAATTTGATGTGAATTTTATACATTTTTATGCTTTACTGTGAAACCAGAAATGTGAAAAGAGTTTGGTACCCATTACTGACGTCTGTGACCCTTCAAATTCCTGGATCGGCTTTGATTATGTTTAGTTTTGATAAAGTCATGTGAAATCATGTACTTTCCTTAGTGATAAATAACAACAACAAAAAATAGATTTAACACTATTGTGAGTGACCTGAATGTTTCTCTGCTTTGAGCTGTTTGATAAGGTATTAATAGATACATACATCATATTTGTTTGTCCTTGTAGGTCAAAGACCAAAGTTAATTCTTTTCCAGAAGCTTCTGAGCAGAGAGAGGAGGAGAAATACATTTAAAGGCAAGCAGTCAGTGGCGACTCCTGACTAATTTCTTTGGCGGTCCTATGATCTATAGCCAGTTATCAAAGCCCACAATTAAATTATATTATCTGGCTATCTACCCATCTCTATATCTCTCTACCTAAAAAAAAATTAGCTTGGCGGTGACAAGGTTTTTCTGGGCACTCAATCATTGACTGCAGACTGGTGCAGGATTGCTCGGATATGCAAGGTTTATTCTTAATTTATCGTTTTTTTTGTTTTTTGTTTTTTTGTATTCATCCAGGGATGTACTGTATGTATTATATATAAATAACTATATAAAAACATGCAGAGAAAAAATAATAATAAACAATGCAGGCTATGATGTGTCACACCTATCGCCATAGTGACGGCCCGTCCCTACAAGCAGTGTTTAAATGTCTTGCCAAAATTGCCAACACATCTTGTCATATACCAGCTGTCTGCTGAAGCTATGGCCAGTGCAAGGTATTTATTTACATTTTTTAATTTGTATTTATTAAAAATTCTAAATACTAAAAAGAGTTTGATTCAACATTGAGATTGCATTAGGTGATTATTATAATATTTATTAAACAGTATAATGTTTATCTTAAATACACCAGAATTAATGTTTTTTTTTAATTCAATTACTATTGTATACAATATTTACAATATGTATGCATCTCTCTATGAATGTGTCGAATGTGGGATTACTTTTTTTATATCAAAAATTTAATAAAATTCTATTTAAAACAAAAAAAAAAGGTTGAAGCAAAGCTGGACATTTTGATATATTCCATCAATATTTACTCAACTTATGTTGTACTAAGGACAATGTACAATTTTTGCATTAAGCACAAAGGCAGACATGCTTGCACCAGATTCTAATTTAGACTAATTTACATCTGTAGTCCTGGGGAGGACAGATAGACACTGAATCGGCACTTGTTCCACTCTATTATGTTGCTTTACCATTTAATTAACATTTAAACTAACCATTTCTATCTTAAAAAAAAAAAAAAATGTTTATACCATGTTCTTGTGGGATTTTCAACTGATAGGACAGAGAAGTGCATGTCCGGACAAAAAGGTGCTGTTTTGTGATTATTTTCCAAGATCCGCAGCATAGTCTGGATATAGACACTTCAGAGACCTGGACTGGTTCATGTTAGACTTGGTTTTGCAATTGACTCTCAAAAAAAAAAAAAAAAAAATTAAACCCCATATATCAATTAAAAAAAGAAATACCGGCGTGTATGCAAGGATGAATAGTCTGCTTGAAAGGTTGATACTTCAAGACTTGCGCAACAGTTTAGAAATGAAAAATAAATAGCTTAAGTGCAAACATTTATTCAATTAAGCTACGCAATACACTTTTCGTGGTTGGTGATTTTAAAATCAGCGTTTATTTGTTAATGACACGGTTTCTTTCTACATGCATTTATTTTTTTTGGTAACATTTTATAATGACTACATCCTGATCTTAGCTCACACTGCATCCAGTCCAGCTCCAGTGCAGTCACAGTAACTGGAGTGGTCTAACTACAGTTAGCTATGGAGGTCTATGCATGTGGCTGCTGCAGCCACATGTATATAATAAGTTCTAGTAAACAAAGCCCCATTGTGTGGGGATTTTTGGTTATATTCACAACACTTCTTTTACAATTTGACTCGTCTTCATACGGTAAGATAGATTAAAAAAAAAAACAGAAGCACTTTACACTTGCTTGAATGACTTCCTGTATACGTTGTTTCATTTCCCTAACTTCCCAAAAAAGGCTACGACGAGCTCCAGGGTCTGGACAAAATTTGAAACCAACAAAAAGTTTTTGAAGACACCAGACTGGACTTTTCAAGTTACGTAAAGGCCCCAGTAGATGCACCAGAGTTGTAATGTATGCAGTGTGAGCCCGGCTTAATAGCCTTAATAAATACTTATAATAAAACAAAAATAAATACTTAACTCATTATGAAAAAATGACAAGTTAATGAATCAAAGCATTTATTAAGGCTTACTAACTTCTTAATTACCACAAGCGCTACCCCTCCACTCTAAATCCTAACTTATCTCTTTAAATAAGTAGCTAGTAGTATATTTTGCTATTATGTGCAGCACTTTGGAAACTATTTTGTTTATAAAATGTGCTATACAAATAAAGTTGGATTGGATTGGATTAATGAAGTTTTTCATCTATTAATTGATCATTTAATCATTGATAATTATGTCTTTATTCATGCTTTATTAAGGCTTTACTAAGACTAATTAAGATTATATTATAAATTGATATCAATTTGACTAGCTAGCGCAGAGGAACAAACAAAACACTGTGAAGCATCGACTCATGTACAGTTGGCAAATGGTCCGAGTCGACACTGAAGCTTCATTTGCTCATCTCTACTCTCCACACCTGTTTTATGTGAGCCAGATTAGAAGGAGGAGACGCTACCTGAGTAAGGGCTCCATCTGCTGGTTAGAGACAGAATGAGACATGCTGAGGACAAGAAGAGGTTTGAGGAAAGACCTTGGGGCCATGACAAATATAATGTGTACTATTTTTATTAAGTGAAAAAAAGAACCACAAAGACAACCAAGTACTTTCAAGAATTTTATTTTTTACCGTATAAACACTGTACATAAATTACTTTCTCTGAGACTAATATTGATGTACGGATAAGTGGAATTTCTCAATCTTCCAAATAAAAACGAGAAACCCAAAAGACGCTGACTTGTCTCAATTGAAAGAAAGAAAACAAACTTGTAGCATATGGTGTCAAACAATCTTTCCTGTTCATTCCTTTTGAAATGATTAAACGACTTGCCGCCCCCTCCCTTGGTTTCATAAACACACATACACAGAAAAAAAACTCCCCTTTAAGAGTACAGAGACCCACAATCAATGAGAAAACTCCACATCAAGTTTTGACCTATTACTGTTACTTGTTAAAGTCACTGATGGCATTGCGCTGCCCTTTTAAGAAACAAGCAAAATAAACAGAGAAGCAACAGTTGGTTACTACTCACAGCGACCCCGCCCACCCCGAAAGCCATGACAACATGTTTCTATTGCAAGCAAAACTACCACCTCCCACCGATAAAAGCACAAGGTCTATGCATCGTACGAGTCACGTTTTGTAGAAGTGAGGTCACCACAGCAGACCAGTGTTTGAGAGGAGCCGACAGTGCGTCCATGGCGACTGTAATGTGTCCACGGTCCCGGCTCGAGACCCAGCACAGGGTGTGGTGCAGAGGAGTAGCTTCAAAACAGCCCAAACTGATCAGCGATGTCAGAAACACAAAGAAAAAACACAACTGAAATCCTGGTTGAGTCCAGAGATGGGCCTTCCTGCAGTGTTGGTGGTCGTGGAGGTGTTCGAGTAATAATAGTGGTATAGATAATAGTATGTAAACACTTTTTTGTTCATTTTAATATCTCCTTTTGTTTGAAGCAAATGCAAGTTCATACAAAACAAACCAAAAAATTCAAACAAAGTCTTTTTTGTCCTCCATACAAATGTGAGTCCTTTAGTGTCCGTCTCTCTGTGAGAGTCCCACAGTTCAGCTCTGGACTCGGGCCTGATCCGGCCCAGATAATCGGACAGTTTAACTGTCTAAATGCTTCGAGCTCCTCGTGATGCTGCAGAAATGCTCTTGTGTCAAAGTCTTAACATCCCACTGTTTTACAGCTGCACAGCTCACGACTCAGCACCACTTAGCCCCGCCCACCACATTAGGGGAGGGGCTTGGTGCAGGTTTAGCCCCGCCCACCACATTAGGGGAGGGGCTTGGTGCAGGCTTAGCCCCGCCCACCACATTAGGGGAGGGGCATGCGTGCAGGCTTTTCGAAGGCAGATAAAAACAAAAGACAAAGGCATTGTTTAGACTCTCGATTGGTTTGGGGTCAGTGCATTAAGTGATTATCATCGATCAGTGGAGACCATCTTTAAAGAAAAAGTAAACAAACATTGGGTTTCCTTCAGTTTTGTGACATCCCTGTTAAACAGTCTGTGGGCTGCGTGGCCGTTACCTGCGGCCGATCTCGCTCTGGCGCAGAAACTGGATGTTGTTGGCGCTGTCCGCGAGCTCCGGATACTGCTCGATAGACAGGACGTAGTAACCGTCGTATCCCAGCACTTTGCCGCTGCTCAGCAGCTGTCTCTTCTCCCCTTCGGTCCACAGCCTCACCCCTTCCTCCCCGTCTCTCACCCTCTGCTGCTCTCGTGCCCAGGCCGTGGACAGCGCCCTCTGGCGGGCGTGCTCCAGAATGCGTGCTTTCTCCTCGTCCAGTGTGGTGCCGTAGCGCACGTGCAGAGCTAGTGCACCGTACTGAAGCTCTACATCAGCGAAGCGTCTGGTTCTTCCGTTCATGACAGTGGTGGACTGGGACACGGTCACGTTGACTCCGTTCTCCAGGGCCTTTCTCCCTGAGGTGAGCCTCAGCGCGCTCAGGTCGTTCTCCGGCAGGCTGGTCTTGATGAAATAGTGAGTGTCTCGTCCTTCCACTGTGAAGTGCAGGTCCTCCAGGTAAAAGGCATTGTTAAGAACAGCAGCCACTTTGATGCAGTCCTCATTGGCGATGTTCAGAGCGTTAGTGACCACACGGCCCTGCACCACAGCCAGCATCACACCTTTCCCCACCAGAGACCGAGCGGACGAGAACCAGAGCCAGGGCCGCGTGTGGTCCGAGTGCCGCCGGCTCAGCTGGATCTCAGGCATGCGCTCAAACGACAGGAAGGCTTTGGACTGACGGGTCACCTCCTGCTGCACCCCCGAGATGGGCTGAGGGCAAAGGCACAAAACAGACACGTGTTAATGCGTAATTTACACAAAATTTGCAGAATTTGTGATGAGTAAGATATGATCACTCACAGGCAGGTCGTCCCACAGCTGACTCTTCTTCATCTCCAGTGACGGCTGAGTCAGATCAAACTTGGGAATGGGGAATCCTGGAATAGCATTGTGGAGGTGGAACCCGAATGTGACCAGCCAGATGTTTATGTCTGCAGATGGACAGAAGAGTTAGGGTTACATACATACAAACATACTGCACATTCATTCATTCTCTTGGATCTGTTGTGGCCTTACCTGTGACATACTCTTTGACCTGGTGCACTTTGCTGATGGGGTTGTTTCCTCTGAACATATAAAGGTTAAAAGGCTGAGGGTCTTTTCCAACTCTGGTCCATGTGCTGATGTCAGGAGTGGTCCACCTAAAACACAGCAAACAATGTCTTTTTATAAAGCCTGATATTATCACACGGAGCCTGATGTTTTAGCAAAGAAACAGCAAAAATTAAGCAAACATTAAGATTTTCTACATTCTAAATAAAACGTTCTCAGACATAAGAGACGTTACCTTCCGGCTGGTATGTCATAGTCGCGGTCTCCGAAGTGCAGCAGGCGTGTGAGAGGGTCGTACAAGCCTCCGTGAAACCCAATCACCAACACAAAGTCTGGGTTTGAGTCGAAATACACCTCTCCATAGGCCGTGTACTGCACCTGAGACACACAGACAAGAGACAAAGAAATGAATTAAAACACTGTTTGTGCTTTTAATGCCATTTACAACTTAATATAATGTCAATTCAATGTTAGTAAAAAGCCTAAAATAGTACTCAAGGAAAAGTACTTCAGAAAAACTTGAGAAAACTGAAAAAAAAACCTCTACCCGTTTGGTCCAGTTTGGCTCCTGTTTCTATGCATTAGAGTAAATCGATTAACGCTGTGGTGTACTGTACACTGACTGCGAGGCGGGTTCGGTTTGGGACACGTGCAGCTTTCTTGTACATGAGCATATTGGTTTTATGCACTAAGTTCTGCAGGACCTGCACCAAACTCACATGCAGTGTACACCCGGGGTAACAGAGACGCCCTGACATGGTCGTGCTGCGTCAGTTCCACAACTGCATGATCCCGGCTTGATTATGTTCATTTACTCAAATGTGTTAATGTTTAAAATTTATTACTGTTTGTAATTATATTTTAAAATTACAAACTGGTCCTTCTGGGACTGTGTTAAACATGTAGAACTGCAAAACATGAGGCTGTTTGTGCCACTTTGTGCAGGGCGCTTTATTGTTCTAAATTTCTTCATTATATCACTGGGACATGTGTGAGCATGCTCAGTTACATTTGTTAAAAAAAAAAAAGTGTCCCCACCCCTGTCTATGACGTCTGCCGCCTCTTTCCTTTCGTTTCCCCGACCCACTTCTCTCAAAAAAGCCCATTGTTTTGTTATGTTTTTGTATGGTTTTTTTTTTGTGTTTAATGTTTGGAAGAGCGAATGGCGGCGCGCAAAAGGTGCAGCAGCCCAGGGGCTCACTCCAAACGTAATTTCATTGTACTCTGTGACAATGACAATAAATCTTTCTGTTCTGCTGTAAACGATAAATTGGACTAGAACCAGTCAGAACCACACGCTTGAATTGGATTTCTGAAAATCATGCGTTTAAATGGGACTAGTTTTCCAGTTTTCCTGGCCTCGTCTGAACTGGTCTGAACTGGTCTGAACTGTACCTGTTTCAGCAGAAGTCCGTTGTTACTGAAAACAGCCAGAGGAGTCCCAGTGTTGTCACAGGCGATGTAAAACTCTTCTCCACTGCTGATCTCCATCGCAAACACGTGACCCTGGAACAAACCCAGCAATAAGAAATTTATTTAAACATCTCAAATTTTCACATTTTGAATCCAAGTCAGTTAAGCATTATTAATAACTACAAAAACAAATAAAAAAATAATTATAAATCTACTAAAGTCCAGCTCTGCCACTTCAGGATTTGAATATGACCCTGAGGGAAACACAGTCACTCACTCCTGTTATAAAGTATAGGTTTGTTCTGAAACAGCGGCTCTCCATAAATAAAACACTCTCATAAGCCTCTATTGTCATCACTGTGTTTTTCTTAGCTTGACTAATTCCTCTAAATAAAACAGACTTGCAAAGTTGGGGCAGATTTCCTGAGCCAGTGAAGCACGTAAAACATTAAATTCATTTCTCAAACGGATTTGTGCTGAAGTAAAAGTCTCTAATAAAGAGATAGTGTTCACGGAGCGAGAAAAACCCGACCAAAACAACATGAATCAAAACACTGAGAGGCAAAGTGACAAATGTAGTGTGGATTCAAAGACTGAAAACGAACTGCAATGAAAACAAGTCATTATAGTTTAGGTAAAGTCATTTATATTGTGAAATAAGTCTTTGTTTTAAGACAGTTTTAGTCCTGGTTAAATATATTCAGTTTTTTTGTTTACTAAAGTGAAGAAAACATTTAGATTATTTATCAGCAAATATCAGAATTTCAATAATAATCAAAATTTTTGTAGTTACACTTATTACAAGACAAAATATCAAGATTTAGTGATAATTCACGATTACGCTTTCGACCAAACAACAGTTAAAGCTTTAATTTTCTTTTGTTCTATTGACGAACATGTCACTTTTCCTCAAGTTTTTCAAATATAACTTTGTGATTGGACTAAAAACATTTAGATAAACTTGTTTTAATGGAGCAGATCAGTTTTAGTTTGATCTAGTCCTGCTTTAGTCCAGTATTAATCCTAATCTAGTCCTGGTTTAGTCCAGTTTTAGTCCTGGTCTAGTTGTAGTTTAGTCCTGGTTTAATCCAGTTTTAGTCCTGGTTGAGTCCAGTTCTAGTTCTGGTTTAGTCCAGTTTAGTCCTGTTCTAGATGTAGTTTAGTCCTGGTTTAATGCGGTTTTTGTTCAGTTTTAGTCCTGGTTGAGTTCAGTTCTAGTCCCGGTTTAGACAAGTTTTTGTTCTTGTCTTGTCCTGGTTTAGTTCAGTTTTACTCCTGGTTCAGTCCAGTTTTATTCCTAGTCTAGTGATAGTTTAGTCCATTTGTAGTTTAGTTCAGTTTTAGTCCTTGTCCAACCCTGGTTTAGACTAGTTTTAGTTCTGGTCTTGTCCCGGTTTAACCCTGTTTCAGTCTAGTCCTGACTTTGTTTTTAAAATCCATTATATTAATTAAAACAAATAGTTTAGTTTCATTATATGTTATATAATGTATGTTGATATTGGTTAAGAAAATATCTCCAGTATTTTTCATCTTCCTGATTTTACCTGAGCTAAACTAAAATATACTGTGCTAGAATTAAGCTAAATGAACCAGAATAAGATGTATGTTTTTGCAGTGATCGATCCAGACTAGACCAAGACCTTCCGCTCTAGTCCAAACCTCGTCTTTCCCCGGAGTCGTACCTGCAGGTCGTAGTAGAAGGACGTGATCTCGGAGCTGGAGTGGTTGTACACGTGTGTGATCCTGGTGGGATAGTTCAGGTCGGCGTAGAAGAACTGCAGGTGCTGTCCCAAACTGTTCCTGGAGGCGACTCTGCGGCCCAGCCCGTCGTAGCGATACTGGATGGTCCAACCGGCCGCTTTGCTGTAAACTCGTACCAGCAGACCTGAGCGGAGACGGGACAAAGCACAGAAATATACTTTATCATGACAAAAGACAGTACAGAGTTATGCCCCTAAACAATCAGACTGACTGTCAAATTATAAGAACACCTGATAAAATGTGTTTCTTAGATTTTTAGTTTTTTTGTGCCAACGGGACAGACAAGCTAACATGATAGCTGGGTGGGACAGAATAAGATTAATTACCTGCAAATAGACAAGGCCAGTGCTTCAGAAAATAGAAATAATAAAAGATTGTTGCACCTTTGTAAGTAATTTGACAAATAATAATAAAAAATACACTGAACAATATTATAATTTGTCACTTAAACAAGAAAATATGTGCCTGGAATAAGACGTACTTGCATGTTTTGAGAAAATTTCACTCTAACTTGAAAAAATGTGTTGGTGCTTGAAATAAGAACACAGTTCAAATCCACTGGCAAATCTCTGAAATCATAACATGCTCAAATCCTGAAAACAGGGGTCTGCAACCTGCGGCTCTTTAAAAACATCAGTGCGGCTCATTCAGATTTGATTTTGAATGAGGAACCTGACTATAATAGTTAAACTACATTTATTATTCAGTATGTGTTTATTTTAAAAAAGCAGTTGTTTAATGCAACTTCTCCCACATTTTTTTAAATCACAACACACTTTTATTCTCAACCTTTTTTATGGCACACAGAAAACAAAATGATTTATTGTTACTACACTTAAAATTTGGAAATCGTGATTTGTTTGGTTTTCATTTTTAGTCAAAGGGGTATTCTGGACACCATAACGACAAATTATTTGCTGAATCTGATTTCATAAAGTGAACTATTTAAAACTTTTTCAAGACACATCTGGTAGTACCTGTAGAAACACTAGTGTTCCCTGGCACACTGGTTCAAATCACTGCTTTAGTGTGTGTATACTGGTTATTTCATCATTTCAGAAAGTATTGACAGCCGTAACTGGAGTTTAACTCACTTTCAAAGACACAAAGAGAAATGCTAAATGAGACAAACTGTTTTGTCTCGTCATCAAAAACATACATTTACACAATGCTTTCAGTGTTTAATTTTACTTAACTGTCTAAACATTTTCTTACGTTTCTTTCAGTATTTGATTTGGTTGGAATTGGGCAAATGTGGCTCTTTTGCTGTGAAAGTTTGCAGACCCCTGTTATATTTAAGGTGTAGTAGCAAATTTGAAGAATTTTTATCACACTTGTGTTGGACCTGCCAGAATATCATCCATTTATTGTTATCGGGATTTGACAAAAATTGACTGAAACATATAAATTTTTTTGTCAATATCGCTACATGGAAATGCTGGTGTTGTCTGTGGTCTAACCTTTGGAGTTGTACTCAAAGATCTCAGCTCCTCTCTGTCGCAGGAAACCGTCCTCGTCGAGTCTGTACTGAACGTCCCCGAGTCTGGTGATTCTGTCCCGGAGGTCGTATCGTAAAGGCGTGAGTCTGCCGCTGTTCCCCGGGTTCAGCAGGTGCAGGTTTCCGTTCAGGTCGTAGTTATATCTGCAACACAAGATTACAATCAATCTAACCCAAGGAAACTTTTTAATCAGTGCAACTAGTTTTCAGCAGAAATTCTTCAGCACTCGCATGGTTGATTATTCATGTACATAAAAATTTGTCTGTAATTATGGCTTAGGAACTTGGCTCATTATAATGACTAGAGGGAGGGTGGAGCCTGTTGCCTTGGCAGTCGTGGCGGCCATCTTGTGAGGGAAGAGGCGGCATAAGTTAAACAAAGTCATAATTTATAGATCAGGGCTATTCAACTTTATTTTCTCCAGGCCAGATTTTTCGGCAATAGTGACCTTTGGGTCGAAAATGCACAACAAGCCACCATTTTAGGACTGCAGCAAATAATAGACTATTGTCAACAAAAAAAAATATCAGAATTGCTTTTTGATAATCAGAGTCAATAAGAGAACAAATGTGCAGTCTATAAAATTCACGTAACAACAAAAAACACTGATTTACTCAAAAAAAACTTTAAAAAATCTAAAAAGCTAGCAATTTTTTTTGCAATAAAACATTATTTGTAAATATTCTTCAACTACTGCCTAAAAATATATATTTAAAAGTCTTACTACACAAGAGAAATTATTGTTTTTATTCAACATTATCATTAGATCTGCTTCAACAGTGTAAAATAACTAAGCTTTCAGGCTTTCAGGCTTAAACAGTAAAAACAAATACTGTATATTTTCAGATATTTGGTTTATTGCGTCGTGGGCCGGATTTAATAAGTTGGAGGGCCTGATTTGGCCCTTGGGTCTTATGTTAATTGCTCTGTCATAAATTACATAAGATAATTTAACATACATCAATATATTTATAAATATATCCATTTGTAATATAAAAAGGTTCAATTATCAAAGTGATGTAAAAGTTCAGCTTCTAATTAGTTTGAATGTGATCTTCACTATAGGTTGGAGCTCTCTCTAATTGGTCTAAAGTGACATTTTATCATTTTGTTAAAGACTGTGAAGGGCAATTGATTGGGGCCCCTGAGTCATTGCCCTCCTTTGCCAAATGGCAGCACCGCCTCTGCTCATGGTGCAAATAAAAAGCTCTCAATAAAACATTCATCCCAGTTTAATGTATGTTTAGAATCTCACCTCCACATCATCTTCTCATTGAGGAAGACTGTCTGCAGCTGTCCGTCCACGTCGTACTCGTAGCCGTACTTGGTGGTGTTGGCGAACGGTCCGATTTTGATCTCTCTCTTGGTGACGCGGCCCATGTTGTCGTACTGAATGGTGATCCAGTACATGAGCGAGCGGAAGATCTCGTACTGGATCTCTTTGATGCGCCCGTGCTGGTCAAAATGTTTGGTGTAGGTCATGACGGCCGTGGAGATGATCTGAGGGACAAAACAGGCAGGAAAGTTAGGAAAATACTTTATTAATGCTAAGGGAAAAGCAACATACACAACAACAAAAAAGTTCGGCGGTAGTGCTCCTCTTGTGTAATTACAGAAGTTGACCGAATTGTAACTCAACAATATTTAATTTTTTTCTACTTTTTTGCGTAACTTTAAGATTGAAATAAGGCAGCAAAAACACATCTAAAGACATCTCAACACATCTTACACTGCAAAATAAAAAAAATAAAAAAAAAGCCAGGTTTTTTTAGGACAGACATTCAGGTCGACAGTGTGTTGGGGAAGAAGGTTCCCCAATAGTAGTTTCTGCTATTTTTCAGCGGAGAGAACCGACACAAGCCTCAAATACACATGTAATCATCATCACAGGGAATAAAAATGCTACTTAGTTCAAAAATAAATGTAAAAGTATGTCAGTCATTTTGACAAAGGGTTAAAGGAGACCTACTGTGTAAAATCAATTTTTCTAGGTTTATTAACTTTGTTATACAGTAATTGTCTTCTCTCATCATTAGCTTACTCAACCTTAAAACTCTTCGCACAGACTGGACGTTCATATTTGGCAACTTTCGGCTTTTCATAATGCCGTAAGATTTTACCGGGTCTAACCCCAGCCCTAATCCTAACCCTAACCTTTGGGGTATAAATGTTAATAAAGGTAATGTTTATTAAGGACAAAGTACAATTATATTAAGCACAATGGCAGAGATGCCTGTACCAGATTGTAGCTTACAGCTATTTTCCTTCTGTAGTCCTGGGGAGGGGGGGCACATTGGACATGTTTTTAGGCGCCACCGTGTCACCCCCAAAATTATTTTTATATATTTTTTAAAATTATAAACATTTGCTAGCATAGCTCTGCACGAGAGAATAAGAGGTTATTCTGGTCTGTGGCAGGAGCACTGCGAATGGAGGTGGGCAGTATGTGCCAGCAGCCAGACGCTCTAAAAAATTTCAGATTCATAGTAAAGCATGTATGGTTCAAAATCACATAAAAAGTGCAAATCTAAAATCTGCTGTTTGTTACATTATAATCTAACAATGAAGAGGCGGGGTTTATCAGTTCTGCTATATAGCAAAGGAAGTAAACAAATAAACAAACTTCTTTATATTTCTAAGCTGTTTTGCATCAATTTTGTGATTTACAAAATGCAAAATGTGAAATACTGATCTACATAATGTTATAAATTATTCCTAAATAACTCGAATATCACATTCTAAATCACTGCTCTGTGGCCAACACCCAACGGATACACAAATGATCAAACGCTGAGAGGGAACTAGCTTTGTTTAAAACACAGAAATAACTTTTATCTTAGACATTTTCTAGATTTTAATATTCACAGATGAGCTGTTACATTTTGTAGCCGTGGTATAAGAGCAACAAACAACTTGTAGCCGTGCGTCAAGCAGTTTTAACTCACTCCGCTGAAAAACACCACTTCATGTCGTGCGTTAAAACTGTATAGCATCTTTAATAAACACATGAAAAAACTACACACAATAGCTCTCATTTAACAACTCCTCACCTGATTTATGTCGTAGTAAATGACTCCAAATTTGCCAAACTGCTCCACTTTGCCGGAGATGTCGTCGAACTGGTACAGGTCTATGGGCAGCGGCGTCTCGTTGATCACGGCCTGCATGCTGGTCACTCTGAAGCTGTTGTCGTAGGTGTAATCGAATCTGGCGTTCACCATCCCGTCCTCGCTGAAGCGGAATATCTGCCGGTCCACTAACGGTCCGATCTGCCGGTACCGGATGGAGCAGATGAAACCCTCGCTCTGCAGGTTAACCGTTTTGAGGACTCCGGCCGTTTCGTCGTAGGTGAAGCTGACGCGGGTGGAGTCGTACAGGATTTCTGCCAGTTTGTTCTGTTGGAGAAAAGAGAAAAAGGTGAGGCAAATGATTGTAATGCACATTTAGTATGATTATACATTTACTGTGTGATTTTACCTGTCTGCGATACTTGTAGAGGATTCTGCGTCCGGTGCCCAGGTGAGCCACTCTCAGGAGCTGGAGAAAGAGAGAGAAATGAATGCTAAATGTCTGTTTTCATATAAATAGATAAATACACATTTATATTTATAGATTTTCTCCAAATTTCTATTTTGTAGCCTGGATCATGCCATATGGATATGAGTTGAACTTTTGAAAGGTTTGAGATGTGAGACCACATTTTCATCTGAAACTTCCGCCATGAAAGTGTTCAGGAAAAGGTGGGATGTTTAATGACATCCTCGAGAGGGATTGGGTGTCAAAAGCAACGAATGGTAATCATGCGTCCAATGTCTGTGTGGGATAGAACAACACACAGACATCTCTTTGCTCTTCGTTCAAAAAGAAAATACTCTGTATTTGTGGTAAAACAGAATCAACAGCAGCAGAAACACGTACATCCATTTGAGATGCCGTCTTTGTTTTGCTTGATTCAGGTGTTACTTGTTGCTGTCTTTGCAACCCCACTCCCCTGCTGCAATGTGATTGGATCGTTAAACCAGTGGTTCAGATATGAACCAATCGGCTGGAGGGGCCCAGATGAATTCTCTCAAGTTTTGAACTCACAAATATCATGTGAGAATCCATCTGACTGGCCAGTGGCCAGGTTACTATTTTGTGGAAATAATTCTAAAATACACTTTGAAACAAAGAATAAAAAAGACAGACACACTGTAAAAAAGTTATGAGGCCAATAACTTTAGTGTTTGTTTTGATATGACTTGACGACGTGAGCTAAAGTTTTCACAATACATTATCAAGTAATGAAGTTTACAACTAAAATGAATATTCATTCATTTTCTACCGCTTAATCCCGTTAGGGGTCGCGGGTGACTGGAGCCTATCCCAGTGACTTTGAGCCTTAGGCGGGAGAACACCCTAGACAGTGGCCAACTTGCCGCAGGGTTAGACAGACAACCATTCACTCTCTCATTCACTCACTAAGGGTAATTTACAGTGATGCCCAATTAACCTAAACATGCTTTAGGTTACTGAAATGAATAAGTGATCATAATTTAAAGTTTCAAATTACATGACGAGGCTGGGTTGAATTAAAACTTTAAGACATTACACTGGAATGTTCTGCCCTTAAAATGTGAGTTACTCAAACTCACTTGTGAGTTATCTGTCACACAGTAAGCTATGATCCCTCACTTTGATCTTTAACTCACATTATCACATTAAGTTATATTAAAATATAGAAGGTAATTTGCCTTTTGATTTACGCTGCAGTAGCACAGATAAAGCTCTTGTGTTTTGATTTACTGACCTGTCCGTCCTCAGAGTAGTCCACGGTCACAGAAGCGTTGCTCTCTGGAGGCGTGTAGATGTTGCGGTAGTAGCCGATGGAGCGAATGGTCTGCATGGTGTGTCGGGCCACACTGGGCATGGTCACCGCGGACAGACGGTCGCCCGAGTCGTAGTCGAAGATGTACTGGTGCTGACTGTGCAGGAGCAACACCATGGACTGAAGAAAGAGAGACAGAGGGGAAAATACAAGAGATTAGAGTCTATACTTTGATGAGAACGTTTTTTTTAAATAAAAAGAGGGGGAAAGAAGAGCTTGGTAAACTTGCACTTGTGTCTATTGACTATGGTTTAACTTAACTGTTTTTTTATCATTCTAGACATAACAAAAGCATGTTTTTGTTGCACTAAATAATAATAATAAAAAAATGCGTCTTCACTTTGAGCAGACTTGCATGGCCACAAAAAGAACTATTTTTTACCCTAGAGGAGCCTCCTCTGGTTTCCATTGAAAAGCTGTTTTTTCACTGTATTTTTTCACATTATGGCATTAAGTGTCATTATCCTCATTCGGAATAAATCGTGTAGTTGACTTTTCACCTCCAGAAAGTTACACAGTGCACCTTTAATCGAATGTTTACAGAACCTCATTTAAACATATTTCTATTGACCTCAACATAATAATGATTAGTTTGTTGTGCTGCATTTAGTCAGTCATTTGGCTGGGTGACTGAAACCTATGCCAGTGACTTTGGGCCTTAGGCAGGGAAAACACTGGACGGTGGCCAACTTGTCACAGGGTTAGACAGACAATCAATCACTCTCTTTACATTTACATTTAACCTAAACGTGCATGTTTTTGGAGGTGAGAAAACCCATAGTAACACTGGCAGAACATGAAAACTCCAGAGAGATGTTGACTTAGTTTGACCCGGGAGTCGAACCCAAAACCTCCTTATTGTGAAGCCAGAGCTCTAACCACTCTGCTATTGTGCAATGAGCTGCATGTTGCTCAAATTAATTTGTTGAAAGGCATAACATGTAACTTTTCTGACCAAAAACTGGACTTAAATTAAGAATGTCTTTGTAATCTAGATGACTTTTTTGCTCTAAATAATACAAATACTGTATGTGTTTTTACTTTGAGTGAGATTGTATTTCCTCAAAATAGACTCTTTTTTTTTGGTCTAAGAGAAGAGGCTCCTGTGTGTTTCTATGGAAAAGCTGCTCTTTTATCTGTATTTCTTCACATTATAGCATAAAATGCATTGATCCTTATTAGGAATGTTCCAAAGCAAGGTTTTAACTTTATATTTCAATAGATTTCACCTCCAGAAAGTTTCACGATGAAACTTCCATTTTAATTGATTGATTGAAATCTTTATTTCAAATAAATTTTCCTAAATACAAATTAAAAGAAAATACAAATTAAAACATAATATTTTTAAATTTATGTAAATCCTACCCCCTTTTTCAGCTGTATTTTCTTTAACAAATACATGTAATTATACAATAAGTTCGATTACAATAAGTTAATGTAACACAAGGTATTTGTTTTATATAAATACCTTGTGTGTGACCTTATCAATATGCATTTGAAACAACACAACTAAAACAATCTCAATTTAAAAGACGTAAAGAGTAAAAGACGTATTACACAAATGTACTCAAATCATTTCTTATTGTCAGTATATTTTTTCACTTAGAGATTGTCTCACAGTGAAAACAGTAACCAAATCTACAATGTTGTTTTATTTCAAGCAAAAGTCAAAGCATAGCAGCTAGAAAAGTACTCTGTAAAGTACTATAATTGAGTTCTATTCATCTCTGCGGATCCATTCACTGCACTGAGACTCCACTGCTTAGTTAACACTGCCCTCTGCTGACGAAACAACAACATTACCTCGCTTTCACCCAGCTTTCCAGATGAAGTCAAATAATAATTAAACTCTACATCATAACATTGTATAATCCGATGTCAGATGACAGAGAGCGAGCCCTTCTCACATTTCACTTTGACAAATGAACAGAGCAGATGGAGGAGGCTTTTTTCCTTCTTCTGCTGCTGCTTTTATTGGGACGATATCTTGATATTTCTCACACCATCTGCTGCTGAGGCTGCAAACTCTGGCCCTGTGAGGATGTGTTCTGAATGAGACCAGGCCCGGGCCGTTTCACAAGAAGGAATTTTACATCGAGGAGAGTTTGGAGAGCAACTGTGGAAATGAATGAGTTTGAAAGCTTGTGGTCCATATGAGAGAATATAACGTTATTCTAATTTTGACATAGTTTGGTGTGATAGTCCTTGTGGTAAACATTTATTGTAGTTTCAGTTAAGTGTATGAAGGAACTGAAATGTTAACAAAAAAAAGCAAAGACACACAACTGATGGTTTCCTGGAGATTTAAAATTCATCCAACACAATTAATCTGTTCCAAGATATTTTTCTTTATCAAATAGAAACATCTGTGTCATTTATATGAGATTGTGGTCCATAGTTCCAATGTGGTTGCCAGGTAACAGTTGTTAAATTATCACATACAGTATGTCATTTTTAGGTACAGACATTTGCCACTGTCGCGGCCCCTTTCGTACCGGAAGACCCGATTTGTCTGGAAGTTCCTTTTTAGGTCAACTACGCATGCGCAGACCGAAATTACGTCTTTTAAACACAATATTTATAAGTGTACAGTTAATATTATCTCTTTATATTGATATTTATGAATGTATCTTGCAAAAGTTTGCCAATAGAAGGCCCAAAACGGCACATTTATTTATCGCCATTTTAAGCTAGCAGATAGCAGCCGGAACTAGCTTAATCAGGCATTTACGGCTTTAAACGGTAAAAATCTTATTTTACAATCATTTGCTTTGTTGAAATCTGTAAGGGAGTTTTGTGTTTAACAGTTTAGTTTCGTCTGTGTTTAATTAAATTTCAATATGAATAAAACAATGTAAAAGAAGTTAGGCTAAAGGTACGAATCGGGTCTTCCGGTACGAAAGGGGCCGTGACAGCCACCTCCAAGAATTGCTAAAGCCTCTGCATTATACAGAAGTTTTAGTTCGATTTTAAGCCTGATGTGCCCCTAAATGAGTTCAGGGAGGTGCGGCCAGAGTAAGGATTTTCGTTAGAGATTTTTTGTGGTTTCTTTGTTTATGTCTGTGCATCATGAGGTTCACATGCTGCAAGAGTCCGAAGACCTTTACATCAGAAGCATCTGGTGCATCTGCCTTGTGACGACACTTCTTAAAATGTAAAATAAAGAAGAAAAGTCTTGTTATCTGTAAATAAATGTAATGCTTTGGGCACAATGTCAAAGTGCGATATTCTTACACACGTCACCTCCAGCACACCTGCTCCTTAAATGATGTGAAAAGCAACTTTACTAGACGATATAACATGACCTTAATTGTGGAAATTTTGTCACTTTCATGTTTTCATTCAGTGCCCATAATGCATCAGTGCTATTGAAGGCTATTCAACTTTATTTTCTCAAGAGCCAGATTTTTTGGTGAGCCTTGCCTTTTGAGTTGGAGGTGTAAGCTGGGCCAACACTTTTAGCACAATTCAGGGTCGCACAAAACGAGATGCGTCTTAACACTGTAAATAAAACCTGCATTAGAATGTCTAGTCAACATTATTCTTCTTTTCCATTTGCATTTGCAGAATAATCTAGACTCAACCAGGTCTAAACCAGGACCTAACCATGTCTGAAGCACAAATAAACAAAGATTAAGCCAGGCACATGAACTTGGGATATCCGAACACGCTGTTTCTTCTGTGGGTCTTGTCGACTCGATGTTGTAATGTTCTGATCAGGTTAGAGTCAAACACATGTAAGATGGACTCACATATTGTTCAGTTTTTGAGAAATATAGAAGCGTGGTTTCTGGATCTCAGAAAACGCACAACCTTGTTACTGTGATAGAAGCAACATCTGTGCCAGTATCTGCTGCGTTTGTCGAGTAATAACAGCATTCTGACTTTTCTTATAAGATGTTCAATTGAAAAGAAGCACTAACTTTGATTCATGCCAACAATTAAATCCCTGTCTAAAATATTAATCCTTGGAATTTCTTTTGTCCAATACGATTTCTCTCCCAGAGCGGAGCAAATGTGTCGAAGTGAATTGGCCCATTTACGAAGCACTTGTGGACATTTTCTTTAAAAGCTAAAAGGACTTGATGGATGAAAAGACTTTATTTCAGCGGCTGGAAAAGAAAGTGTAGAGCAGAGGAGGGTCGCTCCATTAAGAGGCTCATAACCACTGAAAATACTGTTCCGACACATCACACTTTCACCAGTGTGCTTCTCTCAGGACTTAGTGGCTTCGGAGGATTTGAAGACTCTATAAAGTGACTGTCTAACAAAGAAAAAAAAGACATTGTTTTGTTTTGTCAAGAAATATTAAAAACAGAAAAATTGCTTGGTGAAAACCTAATTTTCTCTTCTGTTTCACAAAGTTGTGGCTGATGTAAACCTGGTCTCTTCAGGTAATTTATTTTACACATGCCCTATGCTAACACATTTCTGATTTTGAGATTTTTAAGATGTTTAGTTTATAATATCACAATAACTCTCAATGTTTAGACTCTAATATTTGGTTGTTCAAGCAAACTCTGCACTCATACACCAAGCCACCATGTTTGGAATGATTATTGCCAAGAGGGTTATTCTCAAAGAATGGAAGACTCTTATATCCTCATTTTCATAAATGACTAAATTACATGATGACTAATTTCTTTGAGAGTGCCAGTTGCAAGTTATCAAAGCCCAAAGCCCACAATTATATCATATTGTCTAATGTCCATAATGTTTATTAAGGACGATGTACATTTGCATTAAGCACAATGGCAGAGATGCTTGTACCAGATTCTAGCTTTTACAGGTAATTTGCATCCGTAGTCCTGAAGAGGGAAGGTGTATAATCCATATAATATAATTTTACACCACTAGGTGGCATTGACGTGCAATCAAATGATATGTGGCTAACTTATGTCAATAAAACTTAAAAAATAAAATCCAGACCAGTAAGAAGCATAAGCAGGCTTTATATTAATATTAAAATTCAATCATTTATTTTCTAACGCTTGTTCCCGTTAGGGGTCGCAAGTGACTGGAGCTTATCCCAGTGACTTTGGGCTTTACTTGTCGCAAACATCCATGTTTTTGGGGTTGGGAGGAAACCGGAGAAACCCCACAGTGACACTGGGACAACATGTAAACTCCACCCAGAGAGATCGTGAGATGTTGATATGGTCTGAACCCACAATCTCCTTATTGGGAAGCCAGAACTCTAACCACTCTGCTACCGTGTACCCCTAATACTATTAACTTATCTATTTTAAATTTTTTAAAACAAGAAAAGCAGCAGAGCCACAGTAAACATGGACATGTTTAAATACAAGTTCATAAAGACTTGGGGACACTCTATGGATCATTTTGAATGGCCTTTCACCTGAAAGGTACTGGACTTTCACTTTTTCACTTGATTTCACTGGACAGAACTTTTTTTCATTAAAAACTTGACAGCGGCTCTTAAAATGTAGAATAAAGAAGAAACTGTTCTCCACTCACTGCTGCGCTCTGTGTCGTCTCTGTTCTTCTGCCACATGATGCAACTGTGAGACTATAATCGTTGTAAATGTCTTTATATCTGTGGCATCTTCTTTATTTGACTAAAATTAACACAAAATATCTTACACTCCGAACAGGAAATACTGCCACCGAAGAAAACAGCAATAGCCACTTCTTCTGCTCAAATATGACAAAAGTACTCGACTGTTTTTGCATCTCTGCTTCCCAAAATAGTCATTAGCCGCAGCCCTACCTGTTTGCACATTAACACGAAGCACTTTAAACACACACTGATGACTGCGCCTCCACAGCTCTCTGCCATAATCTGACTTTGATTCTCTCCATCTGTCCAAGCGCAGCCGCCGTCGGTCCCTGAGAGGAGCAGGTGGACGCGATATTGAGCGGTCGCACGGAAAAGCACAAGCAAGAACCCAAGGACAGTTACCAAATCGCCGGAGACAAATCGCAGACACCTCTTCCTCCAAAACAACCTTGGGGGAAAATAAGTTGTTCCAGCGCGGGAGAAGGCAGGGGTCGTGTGCTGTAGATACATCTCTCTAATAGAGCCAAACAGGGCACAAGGTGGAGGGAATATAGCCACATTCAAAGCAGTTAGCCTTAGATCAACCCTGAGGCCAGACACAACAGAACAGAACAGAGCAAAGAGAGAGAAATATACCGCCCGATCTTGCCCCTTTAAGACTTCCCGCTTAGACCGGTTAAGACAGTTATTCCTCTGTTGGCCTCTAGTGCGCTCTCTCCAAGAGCTACGCCGTGAGTGAAGCAGGTGTGGTGCCCGCCAGATGTGTGGGGTACAATTTCATTCAGTGAACGGCCTAGACGTGTCATGTCTGTGACACGTAAGCAGTGCATTAATATCACAGCAAAAGTTACTACAAGAGCTTCAGTTTGGGAAAAAGTGTAATAATAGAAATGTATTTGGTAAAAGTCTATTCAAATGACAAACTTTAACAACTTTGTCTAAAAAAATGTATTTTCTTTTACATAAAGCCTGTTGACTTAATATAAAAAAGACTTTGATTATAGAGTGAACATAAGACAGTGTAAGTGTGAATGCAGCTCTGCCCACGACAGAGCAGAGAGATAAAGCCAGGAGAGCACGGTGCTGCGTGAGGTCCGGCTCCTTCAGCGCTTTTTGGGTCAGCGCGGGTCGCGGCCACGCACACCAGGCCGCTGGACGTTTCTGACCAGAGGCTGTCAATTTTACGGCGGTGACCACTGTGAGTGAGCACGAGGAAGAGCGCGGAACCGTTTGGCACAGTCTGGACCAGAGCCCCGCGCTGTGCTTTACCTGGACCACGGCGCGCATCCAGAGAACCGACCCGAGGTGGACACAACCCTGCGCTCGTCTGTACAGGGGCTGCAGACGCGGTCACGCACGAAAGACCCTCCGCTCGCATCACACCGGGATCGGGAGCCTGCTTACCGGCAGTTGTCTCATTCAAAAGGATTATAACGAGGACACGCCGCTGCTTTATCATAAACTTTTCACGCACGGATCAAGATTCTCAGGTAAGTCTTACCACGAGCATTGGATCATTTTTATTATAAGTTTAGGTCGACACAACATTGTATTGTTAAAACATATAGAACAAACTTATTGAAGCCAAGTCTGACTAAAAAGTGAATCCATTTTATTTTACAAATATATTGCCTAATTCAATAACTGCATTTAACGTGGCTTGTTCTAACTACATAACTGACAAAATTAGAATTTATGGCAAAATATGATTATTATTATTATTTCTTATTTCCAGTGAACTTCTTGCACTGCTCCACGGTTATGTTGTGCAGGTTCACTGATTGAACTGGCATCAGACTAGGCAGAGCAGCCGTGCCACGAGCTGGAGCTGCTCTCTGGAGCTCATAGCGGCCAACACAGAGAACTCTTTGCGCTTTGCGCTTAAGTATAAGACCGGCAGGGGCAAAATCGCCCGCATTGTGTTTTTGTGGCGGGAGAGGAAGGTAATGCGGAAAACTGTGATCTTACGGTGTGTTTTTGTGAAAGGGATGGGACAATTCTGTTTTGTTTTTATGTTTAGAGAATTAAGTCAGGAGGTTATAAAAATAGTTCATATTTCAGTCATTCCTGGGTCAATTTTAGTGAAACAAAAAGTGACAAAACTCGCCTCAATTAAGAATACAACGACAATAAGCCGCTGTTTACTTCCTCTGACTGAGAAATGACGGTGGAATCAACCCTTTTCTAATCAATATTTTGAGTCAAACTGTGTAGAAAGTTACTTTTAATGTTGACAATATTAGTATTTGATATTTGGAAACGGCAAAATCAGAATGTTTTGTTTGGCACAATAACTTAGATTTTTATTGCATTAACATGAAAACTTCTCCCAGCAATTATTCTGGCCTTAGTCTACTTGGCAAAGATAATTTTATTGCACATTTAAGCTTTCAACTCCATTATAAACAAGTTCAAGATTTATCAGTGCTACAGGCCAGTGGTTCCCAAAGTGGGGGTCAAAATTACAATTTGAAATAATTATAAATGTCTATTTAATTTAGATAGGGGGTTGCGAGTTGCTGGCATGGTTGTTTTGCAAGTTTGGAACTTGTTTGGAACTTGTTTTGTCTGGCAAGAAGTTTTTCCCCAAATTCGTTCACAATCCCAAAATTCTCTTTTGACCTGCACATTTAAGCTTTTAATTCCATTTTAAACAACTTAAAGATTTAACATATTTCACCCAAGAGATAGAGACAGTGTATTTTAATTTTTACCAACATTTTTACAAAAAGGACTTTTTAATCTGCAGTCTAGATCAGTGATCCTCAAACGATCAAGCACCACAAGAGCTAAAATTTTTCTCTCCCAGTGCCACCAGACTTAAATTCAGACTCTATCAGGCCTAAGATAGTCTTCATAATGGCATAAATTAGGACTATTGTAGGTCTAAAACTAAAGTAAGCTATATTTTTGGCCATTCTAAACAATGTTTTATTCCTATTTTACCGCTTGTTCCTATTGGGAGTCGTGGGTAACTGGACTTTGGGCCTTAAGGGTCTTTCACACCAAGCCGAGGGTCGCCCGTCTGAACCGGTTTGGCAACTTCTGCCGACAGGCGGTTCACGTGTGTTTGGTGTGAATGGCACTGTCGGGGGGTCAGAGGAGCGCGGAGCACGTCGTGGAGGCGAGGTTTTGAAGACTTGCTCGTAAGGTCGGCATAGTCAGCGGTCGGTAGTTGCCGCATATGCAGCTGTTTGATTGGTCCGTGGCCAGCGAATCAATGCGCAAGAAAATGGTGCGGAAAACCGAAAATGCCGCTTATGGAAAAATAGTATTTACCTGAGCATGGATTGTTGTTATTTGCCGGGTTCAAACGAGACGTAAGTACGGAGAAGAATGGCTACTACTTGGTCCGAGGAAAACAAAGATGGAGGAGTACAGCTGTAGTACGAAGGCTGGACTGTAGCGGGAAATAGAAGTTTAGCCTAATCCGTGAGGTAAGATAAAAATCTGTTCGCCACAGAGTTTGACAACTACTCGCGCACAACTTCTGTTTTGTCTTTTTCGTCAAGCGTTACGTCACGCGCATGCTCACTCGGCATTTGTTTGCCGACTGTTGGCTGTTTGGATCATGTTTGTGTGAAGGCTTTTTTACATCGATGCGCCCCAAAGAGACTAGAACAGACGGTGCGTCGCTCCTCCCTACCGACAGCGACTGGGAGTTGTGTTGGTGTGAAAAAGCCTTTAGGCGAGAGAACATCCGGGAGACTGGTCAGCTCGTCAAAGGGTAGATGAAAATATTATTAGAATCTAAAGAAAGAGTGCTTCAAGTACCACCTCGGCAACCAGCTTACCACAGTTTGAGAAACACAGGATGCGGTCACGTTCTCGTGTGTAATGATGTAAGTCCAGGAAGTGGGAAAGAGACCCACTGACTTTCAACAAAAAACTGCAATTAACCAATATTCACTTTGGCTGCCCTCCATCTAAAGTTAATATTAGACTGCTATAATGTCAAATGAACATAACCCACTTCCTTCTTTAACCAAAACACATCCCAAAGTTAAATAAACAAACACATTAATAGCACTTTGCGTGTCCTAAGCCCTGAAGCAAAACACTCACGCAGGAACAATGCAGCTCAATGTAAAATGACGTTCTTGTTTTTAGACCTCTGGGAAGCAGCGTCCGGTGATTAGTGACAAAACTACCTCAAGTGTGAGTGTCTAAAGTAAATCTCATCTGTAAGAATGGGCCGGTAATGAGCTCACTGTCACACGGCGCCCCCTGGAGGACGTGCACCTTCCCGCAGGCAAAAGCACAGGATCACCTCCAAACAACAGCCGCTGATGACAGAGTGTCTTATGTCCACTGAACTAGAGCAGAAGGCCAAATATTATATACTGCTTTGGAACGACTTTGATAATGTATGAAAACTATTTAATTCAACTTAGCACATTTTAAAGAGTCTGCATTAACTTTGTATCTATGATATAAAGTAATTTCCTCATCAAAAACAACTGGTATTAGAGACTTGCATTGAGCGGGATTTCCTGTGGGAACCATGGGTAAACTATCGAGTTTGGGCGTTATTCATGTTGCCTCAGGTGCTACGGGCGGTCAGACCAAAGCACCTCAGGTACCGACCTGACTCAAGCTCTCTTTGCTGACCCGATGCAAAGACATGCTGCTGTTCCACCAGTGAGACACAACACTGACGCCTGCAAAGTTCCAACCCGATCTCTCTGAGAGCATGCAAATTTAAATGTGTTTGTACACTAGAAGTTCTTCTTTTCTTTTTTTGCATATCTATAATAAAAAATCAAAAAAATCCTAAACCCAATCTTTACCAACCAAACCTAAACTTATACATTTTTGTAACTTCAGACCAAAACGTATCAATTAAACCCAAAGAAAAAGTTTCCGTTTGTCTGACATGTCTGAAAGACGCTAAGAAAAAAAGAGTATCATTTTGTTGATTTTTTTCATGTCGTATCACTTCCAACAGAGCATGCTGGTGCAGCCTCTTACGCAACAGTAAAGAAGACACTCGACTTCTCTGCTACATCAGCGTCTACGGCTACATCAGAAACACAGTCTATAAATCTGCAGCTCCAGAGACTCCAGTCTCATGAACCATAGGGCTTCATTTAACAGTGCAGCTTTGGTCTGATTCAAGATTAGGTCTCTTGTCCATGATCACTTAAAAGACAAAGGCTAAAAAAAAGCCAATAACTACAAGAGTTTATCACTGTGCGAAAACAAAAGTTATGCTGCTAAGTCAACATTTGTGATTGAAACCCTATGACCCTTCGTTTGAGTGAATGTCAGACCGGTTCAAATCGGTGCATACAAACAGCTCGCTTGCTTCTTTCCTTCCTTTTTTCTTTCCTTCCTTCCTTCCTTCCTTCCTTCCTTCCTTCCTTCCTTCCTTCCTTCCTTCCTTCCTTCCTTCCTTCCTTCCTTCCTTCCGTCTTCTTCCTTCCTCTACCTTCCTTCCTTCCTTCTGGTTTGTTGTTTTAATCAAAGACGTTTCTCCAGTTTCTGCATGGAGCATGCGCAGTAGAGTGGGAAGTGACGTCGACTGATGATTCCTCTATACGTCATGAAAACTTGACGCCTTTATTTCCTGGTTTTGCATGTAAGCTGAAGAAAAGCTTTCCCGAGGAATAAATGAAGGACTGGCTTTAATGTACGATTTTTTTTAACGTGCATCTTGTAGTTATGTTTCTTTGTGTTCCAGAAAAATTCTGAAATGAAGACAAAATGTCCAAAAACAGTCCCCCTTTTCTGGACATATTCAAGACAAATTCCTTCCATTCCCTACCTTCTTCCTTCCTCTTCCTTGTTTCATTTCTTGTTTCCTTCCTTCTTTCCTTCCCCTTTCTTTCTTCCTTCCTTCCTTCCTTCCTTCCTTCCTTCCTTCCGTCTCCTTCCTTATGATTATGGCAGTGCAGGCTGTAACCACGCACTAATGTGAGAAGTCTGAACTAAATCGAGTAACGTCAATAAGCACAGCTCTAAAACGGGAAAAGTCTTTACATCAGTGTGACACTAATTCAAATGGAAGCCTAGTTTTAATATTAGCACAAACACATTCCATACACATCTCATCCTGCAGCAAAGTGAAAGCATTCTGCAAATATAACGAGAACTCTTTTAAATGTCAAAACACAGCAGTCGCTTCTTTTCCTCGGACAACACAGCGACTTGACCAAGGTTAAGTGACTTTCTTACTTAACCTCTGGCTTTCTTCAGTTCACTCGCGTGTCATCTCGGGTCTGTTTGGCTCGCGTGCCATCTGCAAACTCAGACCGGTCTGCGAGCCGAGTTCAGAGGTCAAAATCTCGCTCCTGCTGCCCAAAAAATCTCTAATTAAAACTGCTCTGGCAAAGCGAAGAGACTACAGGCAACTATAAGATAACCAACACAAGCAAAAGTTTCAATATATAGAGTTTCGCTGCATTGATTTGCTGTAGCGGCCGTGTCTAAACCTCGAGACAGAAATGGAGAGATTTGTTAATAACATTGGGTTTTTTTTTTTTACAGCTCGGTTGATGCTTGTTCTATTGATTTGCTGTCGTCTGTGAAGTTTTGCTTACTTTTCTGCAAAAAACTAGAACTGAAGTGAGGTTACCAAGCGCTTCAGTTGTATCTATTTCTACACGGACTAAGTTTAAAATCAAGACTTTGGTACCAACATGGCTCAATTGGGAACCAAAGTTACATTGTTGTCTCTTTCTTTAAAATGTGATGAACATTCTGTGAAAATAATAAGTGTATTCTTAAGCACTTAGTCAATCCATGGCTCATTCACACTCAGGTATATTCTCTGAAACGTCTGTCAGTGCAAATTGGTGCATTTTTGGGGTAATTTTCAAGCACGGTTTTCTTTATTTTGCCAAAACAAATAGCAATATATTCCTTCCTTCATTGTTGGAAAGTGTCAGAGTGATCAAAAATCAGGTCTTGTGTAAAACTAGGACAAATTAGTGGATTTGGATACGTTTGCAGGGACATGGGACACAGGGTTCAAAATAGGGACTGTCCCAGGTAAATAGGGATGTCTGGTCACCTAACAAGCTCTTCTCCTGTTGCTTTCATTTTTTTGCGTATTATTTGTCTCGTTATCAATCTCACACGTTGTTTGTTTTGATTCTGAGCCTCACATGCCTCACTGCTCGCTTTCTGGGTTTGTTTCGTTCTCGGTCTGTTTGCGTTCACAAAACAAACAAACCGCCTCAGGGCTCGATTCACCTGTGCCGAGACCGACCTCTCCAACCAGACCAGATTTTGACAGATTTTATTCACAATTACACAATTAAATTAGACTATCCAGACAAACAAATCCTGATCCGAATCAAAAGTGTATTGTGAATGCACCTCTTCCCTTCTGTCACAAGGTGTTCTTTTTACAGGGCTGTGAATAGGCTAGTTCCAGTTTGGGTAATACCATGAATCTATTATATTATTTGGATACGACATAGCTAGCTTGTAGCTGTTGTAGTTAGTCGCAGTGGTTGTACCACTGCAGAGTAGAAAGCATTTTTTCCCCAGAGCGCAAAGCAAACCCAAACTGCCCGTGTTGGTCAGAAACAACTTTAAAAACGGTTGGATTTTGTGGCAATTCTTACCTAGTTTCACATCATATCATTTTTATGGTTCAAAAGGTTTTAGTTTTGTATAAAACGGCTTTTTAAGCTTTAGCTTAGGCTACTGCCACTTGCTCTATAACTCCTGATCTGATTGGTCAAAACAGTCAGAATGTCTCGGCTTATGGGGGAAATACAACTGCGCATGTTCAATAACCAGTAGCGCACCTAGCAAAAGGCTAAAGCTATTGGCCATGATGGCAAAAGCGCCACCATCTTTGATCACTGGAGCTTGGTAAAGAGATGAACTAAAATTAATTGCAAGTTCAGACCTTCACATATGAGGTAGATACTTCACCGAAGAAAGACTATGAAAGTATCTATTGATAAATAATTTTGTTCCCTAAACCTAGGAAGAGCACTTGTAATTGTTCTTAGCATTAGCTTTGCCGACAAGGCTCAACTTGGACTGGATTCTCAAGTTGTAAAAACCACTTGTGAACAGCATAAGGTCCCAAAACAGACTCAGAATAATATTTATAAAGAACTAATAAGACAAATTTACTCGCTTGGTTCCCTATATTAAATGTAAAATGATCTTTAAACTAGTCTCACCTTTGCAAAGTCACGTTTAAAGTTCCAATATCAAAAAGGACGACATCATCAGAAGAGTTTAATGAGAATAATCCCCAACATGCTGCGTGGCAATGTTAACGATTTCTCTTCAAACACAGAGGACTAATCTGTGTTTATTTTACCATTATTACCATGTGGCAGCTGTTGTTTGGTTATGTAAAACAGCACTGGAAACGGCGACGTGTTTAAATCTGTTTATCACCAAAAAGCATATTTTAATAGGAATCAGCAATGACACAGAGCTCCAAATGTCATCGACTAACTACAGTAAACAGCATGGTTCATCAACAAATAATCAGTAGTTCATTAGATAGAGTTTGAATCTAGACAAAGAAATTAATATTTGTACAAGACGAGATTCAGAAAGGTCAGTGTTTTTCTGGGTTCAAGTGGCAGACAATTAGCAAAAAATAAACACAAGTGCTCAATGAGGAAGAAGAAAATGCATAACATGTCTTGTATAAAATTGTAGAATGATCGGTGACACTTAAGAAACAAGTTTACTTCAAGAAGAAAAGCCGATGCATTTCTTCATCAGGGCCTTACTCAAAGCCCTAAACTACAATTCCAGCTGCTCTAAAACCTAAAACAGTGTTGGGAGGAAAGCATTAAGCTACAGATACTGTCAAAACAACACACATTACTTTAAAAAAGTTAATAAAATATTAAGAAATATATCAATTTAGTAAAATCTCAATTACTTCAATTTCATTGCTGTATTAAATTAATTGTATTGATTAGGGGTGTCAAATTAGTGCATTAATTGAGATTAATTAATTACAAACATTCATTCATTCATTTTCTACCGGTAAATCCCTTTAGGGGTCGCTGGTGACTAGAGCCTATCCCAGTAACGGCCTTAGGCGGGGAACACCCTGGACAGTGGCCAACTCGTCGCAGGGTTGCTGAACATGCAAACTCCACCCAGAGAGATCATGAGATGTTGATATGGTCCGACCCGGGAGTCGAACCCACGACCTCCTTGTTGGGAAGCCAGAGCTCTAACCACATGGCTACCCTGAACTGTGCATTAGAGCCATATCAGAGTACATTATTTTGATCGCATTAATCTATTTTGAAATCTTTAACTTCATTGTTTCCATAATCGAGTTGCAAAGTGGACATAAGGGTTGTTACACTTGACATCTTTGCAACAAACGACTTCCTAAAGTCTTCATTTTTTGCAATACGTATATTGATATTTTCCATCTGCAACAATAATGTAATTAATTAAATGGGATAAAAACAAAATAAAAACACTTAAGTTGAGTGTTTTCTCAGCATTTTTTAGGTGAGATTAAAAATAGATTAATTAATTACAGATCATAATTAATTCATCTCTTCATTTTTTTTATTGCTTGACAGCACTTATTGATATTCCAGTGAAAACATGTCAGGGCCAAAACAACTGCTACAACAGTTTCTGTAGCGTCTGTTGACTTGACTAAAAGGTTAATTAAATATCCTAAGAAACATATATTATGTTATGTAATGTCACATTTATATGAGCAAGTATAATAAGCTGCAGTTTTTCTTTTTTTATTGTCCTTTTTTATTATGATCTGTCCAGTGAATTGTTTTTTATTTACTTCTGTTTTCTTTATCAGACAAGGAGAGGATTTGTAGTAAAGTATTTGTCTAAATGTTATATATTTTACCTGTCAAATTTCGTGTTGAAAGCCTGGGATTGTCATAAGACTTTATATTAGATATTTGTCTGATAATTGTGAAAAAAAAATGTCTATATAGGGAAATTAATGTTTTGCAACGCACATTTTAAGAACAGCATGGAAAATAGAAACATGCACTCAAACAAGATATTTAATCTGTTTATGTTTTGATCTTTTTTTTGGGCTAAGCCTGGTTTGAGTCCTGATTTAGTCTGTGGAACAAAACGTTTTGTTCTCAAAATAAGAAAATACAGGTGTTTCTCAAAAAGCAGGAAGTATGATTGTCCCAACAGAGAGCAGGAGCGGAATGGTGCGTTAGCCAGATTCAATCCGAACTGAAAAAGCTGACTGTATATGTTCTACTTCCTGGACGACAAAACGACATAACAGCAGTGATTGGCTAAATAAAAAAAGTTCCAGTCTCCTGTGAAGTGAACGAACCCCAATGATGCAATGTCAGACAATCTCCACAAAGTGAAATTAAACCGACTAATGCATCAGGCTGAGATTATATTACTTGACCAGCAAAATCTGTTCAAACCAGCATAACATGTAAATGAATTCAAGGAAGTTTAACTTGCCTGAACTTTTTCTTTGTGCAGAGAATTCAAATTTCCTAGAAAATTTCACAACCCAACTAAGCAATTAATCAAAAGACAAAACAGCCAGAATAAATGATTACTGCAATAAGTGAACGTTTCAATTCCAAGGGGACAAAATCTAGAATTATACATTTTTGCAGTGCAGCCGTAAGTCTAAGCTAACCTGATTGGAGCCATACTGTACCGACAGCTCTTGTTCTGATGAATGCTTCCTCCTGCTCTCTCCGGGTTCTTCTCTGAGCTCGTGACAGGAGCACAAAAAGCACCTGACTGACACCTATCGTAATACACAGTGACTGGATTCGTCTGGGGACAAAGCTCTTCTTGTCTTGTCTTGTGTCACCGATTCGTTCCCCTCTCCTTAGCTTCCACACTTTACCTGTCTTTGTTAGCGCTCTCTGCTTTTGTCAACTCCGTTCGCTTTATTTATTATTAACCAAGGTCCTGACATCGCTTTTTCTTCCAGCTGTCAGTCAGAAAATAACACATTTGCAAAAATCTTGACAAATAGTCCGGGGCTTTGGAGGAACTTGTTGAGTGAGGAGGATTTTTAATTGCGTAGTTGGTGGGTCTGGATGAAAGCTAGGCGCATATAGATGGTGAGATACGTGTGTTTTAATGACATTAGTGACAAAAACACTGGTCCTGCTCATGAATATTTGACAGAAAACTATACGAGACATTATTAGACGCCAGAGTTAAGCTAGTTAACTTTAGGAAACTTTGTGGATGGATGAACTTAGAGTGTGCGCTGTCACACTGTGACATGAAAAATAGAACTTTGGGTGGATGGTCTGCTTTAAAGTTAAAGATTGTATGGAGGTAAAATGTTTGTGGAAAATAGCTGCATAGTTTTGTAATCGTTTTGTACTTACGACAAATATAAAAAAGAATATTACAAATTTAAAAACTGTGAACATGTTGGGACAAATAAAACATCCAATAGAAAACGAGGCTGCTTCATTTTCTATTGGCTTGTTGACCTGTCAATCAAACTTCATATGATCCTAAGTAGCTCAGTAACAGTGGAGGGTGTGGCTCTGGGCAGTGGAACACATGCATCATTTAGAAAAACAGAAAACAGCAGAAGCTATTGTGACCTTTTGTCCTGTCTCACACATCATGGCCATGTCCCACTTTTTCAGAGCGCAATGGGCACTACCTGCACTGGGGGGCACCAGCTCAAAAAGTGCCCTCCCGCCTGCTGTCTGTAGAGTGACATGAGTGCTGGTAATTAAAATAAAAGCACACCGAAATGCAGAAATTGAGGCTTCTTAGACTGGAGACTCTCATCTATTCGCTGTCCCGTGGGCTGAACTTATTAGTTACAGAAAAGTCTGGTCCAGGCACATGATGGTTCTTAACAAACAGCACAAAATCAAAAACTTTGGAAATTGTTTCGAACAGGAACATGTTCTACATTTCATAAGCTCTTAGCCAATCTTTATTTGGCTTTAATAGGACACATATTGGGCCAGTTACGAGGAGAAACAGCAGATGAATTAGGAGATTTGATCACACTAATTACCACAATAAAATACAACAAATTTTTCCACATTTATGTTTAGATTCTTTCAGACGGAAATACAAACCATGAATCATAGTCTATTTGTCCCGACAAAGGTTACAGCTTATAATATTTCCTCAAACTGTAGCGCAAGGATGCAGCTTATGCTGAGCTGTGTTCGCAGTCTGGAAATCAATTTGGCAGAAATTAGAAACTATATTGAAATGGACTTGGTCTACTGCCGTACAAGTGCAAGTTCAGTGCGAAGAGGGACTCGCACGACTCTTGCAACACTTAGAAAGTACTTACACAGACCTCGGAGCAGTGCGAGCGCACGTCCAAGAGTCGCGTGAGTGTGCGGAAAGAATCCGTAGAGCGTCTATTTTTGTCAGAAGTCGCAGCGGTCTGATGATGCCACTTTCAAGTGATAATATGAGCATTCTCGCGGTAATCGACGTGAATCTACACGGCTTGGGGCAATAACGGACCGCCTCACAGTCTGTATACGGTAGGCGTAAAACAACCTAGATTTAAAGAAATAATTTAAAGAAAGAAAATAAAAGGGGGACTTTCAAACACACTGTCTTCAGAAACAGATACATTTCCAGGGTTCTAACAGCATCCTAATTAATTATCTAAATATAGTGGTTTGGGGCCATATTATTGAAACTTTGCATAGGGCACCCAAATGACTATCAGTGGCCCTGACTTTTGAGTCACAGATCACAGAGGCTTGGTTCAAATGAATAATCCGGATTAGCATTGATCTTTTTTTTTTCTTATCCTCATTATTTTGATCTACCTACCTGGAATGTGGGTGAGCAGTCTCAGCTTCTTTTTCTACACTTTATGGCAACTTACATTCCTGCTTGTCACAGTGACTTAACTTCTTTACTTTTGCTCCAACTTTAAATAAACCTTTTGTACACTCTTAGTCAAGTGTTAGTTTTATGATGACAATTTTATTACATTTTCTTCTGAATTGCATCTATCTCCGTGTTGCCTCTGTCTTTGAGTTCCCATCAGCCCCTGGGCTTTGTTGCGGCGGCTTCACTTACATCTCTACATCTGCCTTTTCTTCTGTAGACTCTAGCTTTTGTGGACCGAAGCTAACAAACCCAAAATGTCCGCCCTCTCCCCTTGATGTTCCCACCACCTCTGTTTCTCTTTCCGCTGTGTTTTCTCGTCCTACAGGGAGCCTCGTCTCTGCTCTGCCTTTAAGAGACAGTGTGGGTTGTTAAACTTTTCAAAGTCTTCCTCCATCACCTCTGAATCCTATATGCGGACTTTCCCTTCAGCGATTTAGACTGGCACTTCTGAACATGCTTCCTACTTCTTTGTGCCGAACTATAAACTTACCTAACACGACAAAGGGTTCTTGTATGTTATATTTACCTAAAGTGACAGATTAGACCATGCTTTTCAGTAAAACATAATTAGCATGTTAATATTTAAAGACTGTTGCTTGTTTTTGTTGCTTGTTTGGCTGTTTTGATAAAGTTTAAAATTGTCTTTAGTCCAGCAAATATGACATAATTCCACAACTGTTACTTGGCAAGCACATATGGGTCAAAATCCACATAATATAAAATATCTGGTAATTTTGCCAAATGACTGCGTACATTCTCAGGAAACTATGTCAGTTGTGTGTAAATTGTCTTGGCATTTTGGCGCTTTTTGATGAGCGTGGTGCTTTTATGCAGGTGTATTGGAGTTACAAAGGTGTGTGTAGCTCTAATACACTTCTTCAACCTTACCTTGTCGAGGTAGGTGTAGCTCCAGATCTTTCCGTCGGCGAACACTCTGGAGATGATGCGTCCCTGGTTGTCGTATTCCCATTTCTCTGTGGTGGGACCTCTCTGCAGCCCGGTCACCTGCCCCGTGCTGAAGAACACACAGAAAAAGACAACAAGTGTCAGCTTTTGAGTCTTATGTATGAAAGCTCATACAATTGAATACGATACGTCAGTTTTATATGTTAACATTCTGCCCGTCTGCCCTGGGCTGTGGCTTCCTGTGGCTACAATAGTAGTTTACCATCACTGAGTGTGAATAATGAATAATGCATAATGTGAATCATCTTTGGGTGTCTTGGAAAGCACTATATAAAGCAATATAAAGTAGCAATTCTGCACAAAGCCTCTGAATTCGAAGTTTTAGAAGCTCAAAATATAGCAAGCGCAACTTTGTAAAAGCGGTTTTATAAACTAATAGATAGAGAGATTACTTTTAAATCTTCAGTCTTTCAAGAAATGTATTTTAACTAAAACAAAGCACGTTTTGTGTGTTCAAGCTCCAGTTCTGCGTGGAGGACGCTCAAACCTGCGCCTGCTGCACTGACTTCTCCGTCAAGCGCCTGACGTCAAAGCTGAGAAATCTGAAATTTCAAAGCCAAAACGCATGTCCACCTATCAGGGACTATAGACATAGTGACATGCTCTCACGTCAGTGGGAAGACAACTGACTACCAAAACAAACAATGATATGATCTAGAGATTGACGATCACATGGATTTATAAAAAAAAACAAAAAATCCCCAGTGATGTACGACATGACAATGGAGGAGTACAGAAACAGGCTTATAAAGGATATTGCCCGGAGGGGGAGAAATGAGGAAGTTGTGCTATGTTATAGCTACATTTGCTAAATACCCCAAAGCTAGTCTCAACCTGGTCTGTTATCATGCCAAAACAAAGGAACTTGCAAGACACGAAAAAGCCCTGACGAGGACTTTAAAAGTTATTTATTCATTCTGGAGTCAAAGGTGTGGGTCGTGCAGTGTTTTAGCCATTTAGTAAATGTGATGTTGTGAGCTTAGCAGATTTTACTTATTGTAACAAAATATATTGTATGTCACATGCATCATGAACAAATACAATATCTTGATGCTTTGGCAGATCATTTTACTTGACAAAAACTGATGAAACCAACATACTGAACATGAACTAAAAACATTACAACTTTCATAAACAACAGATTTCTGCCAAATTCCATGAAAATCTCATACTGACCAGCCTTTTGCAACATGAACAACTACATTGTTAAGTGAAAGAAAAACTTGGCAGAATAATCAATTACTAAAGCTGCAGCCCTATGTCTTGCCTTAAATAGTTTTTCTGCAGGTCTGTTATGTCTGAGTCTTAGACTTACGCTGGATGTACACAGACTGCGAGTTCGGTGCGGGTCGGGACTCGCGCGGGTCCCGCAGAACTTAGAAAGTGCTTAAAACCAATGCGCCCATGTACACGGACCTCCGAGGCGTGCGGATGCGAGTGCGGGAGCCGCGCGGGTCAGCGGAAAGAATCCGCATGAAGTCTATTTTTCCCGGACACCGCAGCGGTCTGGTGCGGCTTTCAATTCATTATACGAGCGTTCTCGCGGGAATCTACGTGACTCCGCATGGCTTTGGACGAAACCGGACCGCAGTTGACAGCATCTGGTGTAACAGGCACTTTGGAAGAAACCCGCACGTGTCCCGACCCGCACCCGCCTCGCAGTCTGTGTACATCCAGCGTTAGACTGGTACCTGGAGTAGGTGAGGTTGACAGGCAGGAGTTTGCTGCTCGGGGCCCAGAGTGTCGGGTGGCCCTGGGTGTCGTAGATGATCTTCAACAGGAACTTTCGATGGTCGTCGTAAATCTTCTCCGTCTTCAGCGATCGGTCATAATCCACAGACAACAGGTTTCTGCCGTTTACCTGTAACAGACGCAAAGAAAGAGAGTGAGGTTTTGGGGGAAAATGAAGTTGTTTGGAGGCCATGTTTAACCACTTAGACATTGTATTGTAGCCTTAAAGAGATTATTTCATTGCAGTTGTATGCAGGTTTTTCCTAGCCTGATGTATCATCCGGGTTCATTTCACTCTGTGGAAACTGTCTGACGTCTCAGCATTGGAGCTTGTTTGTTCTATAGTAGGCGGGTCCTTTTTTGCATCAACCAATCACTGCTGTTTGTTTGTTGTACTGCGACCAATACAACAGTTGTAGTCCCGGAAGTATAGCGTAAACATGGATGTTAGTGATTGTTGCTGTTTCCACAGAGTGAACCGAAACTGGCAGATATATCAGATAACGGCAAAGTTGTGGAACAACAAACAGATGTTTGAATTTGAAATCACCGATCAATTTCTGTTCGCAGATTGGTCAACCGTTTCTCAAGCTTGATTCAAGCAGCAACAAACACTGAGATTCCGGAGTAAAATTAAATGAAGTGGACGTACTAGGTGGCACTAGCCTGGCTAGGTTTTTCCTAAACGAATAGAAGTTTTTGTAAGCAAAAGGTGATAATAATTGCTGAAAATGAACCACTTAATCTAGAATAGCAATTCTTTTTTAGATTAAAAGTAGAAAAAAGTCGTTCTCTCTATAACAGAGGTGGGCAATATTTTTCCAGAGAGTCATATTCAAATCTAGACAAATGGAGAAGGGCCAACCTGTGATCACTGGGTAACAAATTGTCATTATTGCAAACATTTCTGTAAAATATGTATTATTCTGCCTATTTATTGTGATGTTTATTTATTAAGAAAACAAGTAAAGACCTGCTCCATCATAAGTCAATAAAAAAACAAACAAAACAAATATAAGAATAAGACTTTCTTAAAATCAAGGCTAAGGGCCCGATTAAAACAGGCTGAGAGCCATATCTGGCCCCCAGGCCACAATTTGCCCAGATCTGTTCTATAATATGTTGCACATAGTTTTCTGTGACACTGTGAACCATGTTTAAAATTAAAATTACTGGCAAACCAGGCCCGGTAGTGAAATCATATGGTAAAACAATATCAAAGTTTTACTGCAGCAAATTATGAAGACATTGACAAGCAAAAGTTGAAAATTACAGCAAAACTGTGAGTTCTAAAACATGTGTCGTCAAAAAGAGACAAAATGCAAAGACAATTTACACACAACAATTTCCAGGAGTTTAAACAATCATTTAACAAAATTAAAGTGTCAAATTGTAACTAATGTGTAACTTATGTGGATTTTAGCAGATATTTACAATGTGTTTTCCAAGTTACACTTGTGGAATTATATAATTGTCTTTTGTCCAGGCGCATTTTCTGCACAAAAGACAATTACTAACCACATTAAAACTAATTAAAACAAATTAGGGTGAAAACAAGTGAAATCTTAAATCAAATCATGTTCACTATGTTTGAATAAAAACTGTAGTTTCATCTGTTATACGCACATTAAGAACAGAGACTTTGCAAATGTCAAAACATAAGTAATACTTGTCATGAACGAGGCCCTGCTAAGCTCAGATGTGCCACTAGAGGTCTCTGTTTGCCTGGCTGATAACACTGAAATGCAGAAGAAGCTAAAAGCCCCAATAAAAGCTTTATTTATGACACGTGAGCGGCTCCAACACAAACAGTGGCAGTGCAGTAAATCGCTGAATCAAAACTAAAACAAACATTTCTGCTCCAAGTTCAGCTCTCGGTAAGAATCAGCTGTTCTCTATGACTTTTCAAAACACAATTCTGCTTTTATGAAGACAAATCGCCGCTAAATTTATTTCAACAAGCACAGGGAGGAGGAAAATGACAAGCTGGATCATCAATTGTTTGGTTTCATTAAAGTTAAAAGTCCTGCTGGAAACGGTTCAAAAGTCTTGTTTATAAATGAGTAAGTGGTGAAGGGCCACAGAAAGACATTTTCGGTTTTTGGGTTTGGTCCAGTTGGCTCGCACATGTCATTTTTGTAACAAGGAAGGAGAATTACACCGGCTACATATTTTTTAACATTGGATAGAGAGAGCAGTTATTCACGTGAACAGTCAAATACTTAAAGGGCTTATGTTGCACCATATATATTTTGTCAAGTCCCGTTTTACTTTTATGTTTTTTTTTTCTTCTGATTCCAGCTCTCATCTTGGTTGTCAGGAACGCAATTAACTATGATGTTGTTTCTTCTTGAGTTCTCAATGTAGTCTACTTTCATAAACATATCCAGCTCCAGTTTTGATGTCAGGATTTCCATCTGAAGCCTTTTCAACTTATATTCTTGCACTCTTGTCATTTTGTCAATTTTCAAGGTGCTGTACCCGATTTTTGCTTCCTTACAAATGTAAATAAACAGAAAGAAATTTAAACCTACATCAGTCCACATGTTTTGTAACCTGCTCTCATCAAAAGTTGGGAGAAACTTCTAGTGCAATACTTCGATCTGATTGGACGAAGCGCCCACCCCACCCTAGCGGTGTTTTAGTCAATCACAGAATATAATCATAACTCTTACCGAATCCAGTTGGGAGAAAAGCACAAACATCTTTCCCGTTCACAAATGCACAAAGCGCTTCTTGCTCTTTTTTTCCAAAAAGAAATTGTTGGCATTTCTGTCCAAAGTGATTTCATAGCCTCTACAGTAGCTACCTGCAAATACCCACGTCACCACCGTTTGTTTTGAGCACGCCTGGCACTCACTGCTGTCGTCACATCTGTAAATCCCATCTCCCTCTATAGAGAAGCCTTCTGATTGGTACAAGCATTCCTCTTGGATTTGTAAACCCACAAATATTAATTAATTTTGCCTGCAAGGTTATATGTTTTGCTCACTTACCTAATGCATTATGAGCCTCTGAATTGGCTCTATGCACAAAATGTCAGTTGGCTTGTTTTATTCGTTATAGCTAACTTCTGTACTCACCAGCATTTCCTGTTAGCGTTAGCATTTAGACACAAACATGTCTCTTTTCAAACACACGTACCATGGAGAAAATTCTTCTGATTTGTAAAGTCTTTAACATGTTTTTGTTCACTGTTTGATCTTCTGAGTATTTATTCGTTTTAAACTGATGTAGTGAAAGGCTCATAAAAAATGAATTGAACAGGAAATGCTTGTAAGTACAGAAGTTCACTATTTTGAACATAAACAAGCCAACTGACGTTCTAATGTTCTGTGAGTCTATTCTTTAGCATGATGTGTTTTAAGCTCTTTTCGTGACGGTATGCTAACTGCAGTTAGCTTGTGACAATAATAGACGGAGACATAACATTGTGGACTGATTTCCACCTGAATAGACAGATTCACAAAAGATCTGTGCTGGGGAAACTGATTTTAAGTTTATTGTAGAAAATAGTGGCTAGAGACCCTTCCATGACATCGCTCAGTCTTTTGTTAGTGCCACAAGTGACTCTTCCTCTAAAGTTGCTGATTTCGGTTGTTTGGGAGACAGATGTATAATGAATAAACGATGCAAAGTCAGAATATAAAGGTTACTGGTTACAAACTTACACTTATATGGTAAAAGAGACTAAAAAGTATCACAATACAGTCACTTCAGAAGACTCAGCTCTTTAGCACAAAGTCACTCTTACAACAACATTTTGACTAAAAATTCCCTCCCTCGTCTGTAAAACTGGCACAGAGACTAAAGGTGGCGTACGAGGCGATGTCGCGGCAGAGGCTCGCTTCCAGTTGGCACGCGGACATTTTGGCAGATTGAGCTTCCGTTTGTCCAATTCACCAGGCTCAGACCGATCTGTGCTCTCGCTCCCGTTTGACTGCGAGTCGGGAAGTTTGTGCAGCTAAACGTTCCGAGAGGAGGAGAAACGGAACGCCGACAAGAGGCACAGTCAACAAGTGGAGATTTCCCAAACCGGGCCAGACTGAGATGTAATTACTGTCGTGTGAATGTGAGCGCTGCAGTCGAATGTGGAGGTGGGGAAGTGGTTTTGCTTTTAATTTTCAGAGATTGAGACATGACGTGGTCTAATGAAGATTTCAAAAAGCTCAATACTGAAGTTAGCTTTCATTAAAGGGTCTATGACATGCAAGTTTTTTTTTTCCACAATATAATGTTTCTTCATCAAAAACATCACAGGGAACAGGGAGTTTGGTTGAATTTACATGTTTACCACAAAACCTGCACATTATATAGGCTGGATTTTCCACTGAATCTGGAAACACACTGTTTAACCTTATGATGTCATTATGTGGTACTTCAACAAGTGCTTCTTTGTGTTTTAATCTTCATACACTATCACCAGAATCATTTGAATACTCTTATCCTTGAAGTATTCTCAACAGAACAAATGAAAAAAACTGACTCTTTTAAAGCAAAAAAAAAAAGAAGGCAACAACTCAATCATATTCTAGTTTGAGCCAGGCTAAAATGCTCAAATTCAAACTACCACGTCATGACATCACAAGGTTGTTTTTTACTTTGCAGACAAAAAACAGCACGATTACTTAAACATTTATGAATGAAAGAAAACACAACATTGGGGATGTTTTTAAAATATGTCAGGGGTCAAATTATTAATTATATGGGATCTTTAAAACCTTCAGAGTTTATGCAGAGGACATGACAGCATTCGAAACGTCAGCAGTGAGTGAGAAAGTTGAGTGTCAATAAAGACAAATTCAGTTTCTCCTGTTTTGGTTCATGGGAGTTAAGAAAACCTGTTGCAAAAATGGTCGATTTTGCTTAATTTCCGTGGCAACACTTATTTTTATGTCCATCTTGAGCTCTATATTTGTGTTTTAAGCTTTTTTGATGTATTTTTGTCAGTTTTACTGAGCAGAACAGAAAGATTTACTGTCATTGTCACAGAGTACAACAAAAACTAGGTTGGAGTGAGCCTCTGGGGCCACTGCACTTTTTGAGCGCCGCCACTCGCTCTTCTGAACATGAAATGCAAAGCAAACATAAAAAATGAAACAACAACATAAACAAAACACAACAACACATAACAAAACACATGTGGTCACGAGATGGGATTTTTTTTTGTGAGGAGTCAGTCAGCTGGCTGTTTGTGAAGAAAAGTTGAAAATTGGGTTCAATTCTTGGCCTCAACTCTATTCTTTCAGCATACTTGTTTCAACAAAAAAATAACCTACTGCGTTTTTTTCTACGTATTTAGGAATAAACTATAATATACTGTATGTAGATCAGCTATTTTGCTTTTAGTAAAACTGGTGTAAAATAGCTTAGAAATGTACTTCCTGTGCAAAACTGCAGAACTGATCAACTCCACCTCTTTATAGTGATAAGCCCCGCCTCATAATAATGACAAGCTCCGCCTCTTTTTAGTAATAAACTCCGCCTTTTCATTGTAAGAAGCAGCCAACTTTAAATTTGAATTTTATTTGTTGTAAAGTGTCTATGTGACTATTTTGAACCTTAAATGTTTTACTAAGAATCTGATTTTTTGTTGTTGTTGGAATAATCACAATTAAAGACAAGTGGGCGGGGATAGGTGGTAGGTGAGGACACGGCTTTTCAGAGCACTGGAGCATCAGCTGCAGAACAATACAAGATTACTCAAACATGCAGGAATCATTCTTGATAAAACTTTGAGTAAACTATAGCTGCGAGAAGCCATTATAACAAGGTTCAAAACGTAGAAAAATACATTTTAGACAACAGGTCTCCTTTAAGTCAGCTACATTTTCAATAAGAAGAGAAACAACTCAAACTGAATACTTACAACCTCGCCGCGTTTCACTCCACAATCCACCGATTTAACAACAGCACAATGTCTTTACTGTGTCTCTGTCGGTGTCACATGAATAGAGCGTAATTGTTTCTCCGTTCCTCTTTTCAAGGCTTTGCAGGCGTTAAGATGCTCGCTCCACTTTGGTTCATTTGAGAGCATTACTGCGGCTGAGTCGGGGTTTTCAAAAGAATCTATCGTCAGGGTCAAATCTGTGTGTCACGGTTTGTCTGTCCGAGTTAGAAAAACCCACATTTGTGCCGACGATTATACTATCTGCTTACATACAGTTACAGTCATATTATCCTATTGCATGCAAGTGGTTTTTATGGCTTGAAAATAAGAATCTTGCTGAATATATTTAACTTTTGCAACATCTGGCATCAGCTAATTGATTCGTATTAGCTTTTAGCCTAAAAATATGGATTTGTTGTGAATTTACTACAAAAACACCAAAACTAACCAACATTTTACATGTAGGCTATTATAAGCTTTCGGCTTTATGGAAAAAGAGGCAATAGGCTATTATTGCTTTGCCTGGAAAGTTCTGCAATCTCATTTTCAATTATGTAGCACTTTATATCAATCAGTGTTCAATGCTGTGAAGCTAGTCTGACTAGCTTTAGAGCTAAAATACCGTGGGGGAATTTCATGGTTAAAGATCCAAAAGAATTCATTGGGAACTGCAACTTTCTCAGTCTTTTAAGACACTTTTTGGTGATTTAAGTGTATTTTGAGCACAACTATTTCAGGTTGAGTCACAGGTAAGTCTTTGTGGATGTTATTGAAGTGGTGTTATCTCAGAAAAGTAAACAAAGTGTTCTGTAGATGTTAAATACACCGGGTGGCGCTAGCATCTAGCTTGGCATCTAGCTAGACATCTAGCTAGCATTTAGCCCGCAGCTGCTGTTAGCATTGTTGAATATATTTACATTGTTGATCGAAAATCCTTATAGGGATTTTCAATCGACGTCACTTTTCGCTCTACAGATACAGTGTCCATCTGGTGAGCTGGGGTAACTTTGAATAAAACAACAACACGGGATGAGAGCTGTTTCAATCAGGTATGAACCGGTCTGACAGACGTCTGGCTACTGAAGCTTGAGACAGTGTTTTTCTTGCCATTTTTTCACTCACCTGAATGTAACTTTTAAGGGTCATAGGGTTGAATTTTATTCACAAATGTTGAATTAGAGGCATGACTTTTGTTTTCGCACAGTGATAAACTTGTAGTTAGCTGACAACAGCCTTAGCTCGGGTTTTGCTCCAGCAATCGTCAATGAGCGCAAGCTCTTTCTGCATACCGCGTGCGTGCGCTTCATCCGTGTTGATAAACAAATCATCAATCTATATTTCCTCAAGTCCACATTTGCTGTGGATGTTGAGCAGTAAGTGATAAAGCTGTTGTTCTGATTCACTGTCAATGTTAATTTTCCCCCTTGGAGTTAGTGGGCGTTCCCACAGATGCCGACTGTATAGTTTAATTTGAGTATTTATTTGTTTAAGGTTAAGATTTATTAGGACAATGTACAATTACATTAGGCACAATGGCAGAGTTAATTGTACCAGATAATTAGCTTTACAGCTGAGTTCTGGGTAGAGGAGGCGCTTCGGAACTTGTTTTTAGAGGTAGGAGAATCCAGAGCACCCAGAGGAAACCGACACAGACACAGGGAGAACATGCAGACTTCACATTGAGTATGTCCGAGATAGAAAATGATGAGTGATGTTTATGTCATATCTGTGGTGTTTTCTGCAGTTGTATGTAACATCCCAGACAAAATGACAACATCTCCATGGAAGAAACAAGGCATCACACTCACCACTTAAAGATTTACATGACGCCCATTTGAAACTACTTGAATTCAGACTAAAAACAGCCTCTCCACTATCACACAAAAAGCTCGCAGCGTTGACAAAGCGAGACAGACATTCCCCAGCTTCATCTAACAATCCACATTTGTCCATCACCGCATTACAACACATTACAACGCTGTTACATTAGCTCCGGCGCGCGCACATTAGCATTTAGCATGTAGCCGGTGCTGTTCCTGTGCCCTACGCTCACCTCATCATCATTAAACCAGCACAGCCAGACAGCAGCGTAAGCACAAATTGTCATACATGCAACTGTATAGCTCGCTCGCTCCGGAATATGCATAATGTTTACTTTTTCCTGCAGACACGCACCTTTTCCCCACCTCGTTATGCCGGGACCCCTCGCGCTGCTGCGTTCGTTAGAGAAGAGACCGTGGACCGACTGACCCCCCTCCAGAGAGAACGCGCTGGCAGTTTTCACACCATTAGGTTTCCTCGCAAAGCTTCATGTAATATTCAAACAGTGAAGGCAAATCATTGTCCGTCACCTTTAGTGGCTAATGGGTGTAAAAACAACTCCCCGACAGTGTAAAGCTGCAGGGAAGAAGGGACAGTGGAAGGAAACTGCTGTGGCTACTGTCGCTGGGTTAAGAAAGAAAGTTAACTTACTTGTTTGCTACAGTCTGTGGTGTCACAAAACTGAAATTTCAATCCTACACCCTGCTAAGCACTACAACTTTCTTTATTAGACATCTTAGAATATTCTTGCTGATGTACCAAACTTCTTTGTGTGTAAATAAGCAAACTTTTATCTTTTCCACCAAAGATTCTACTGCAAAAGTAGCATCTTGTGGTAAAAAATCTGAATCTTATTGGCTAATGGCTGTGCTTGGGGATCCACCTCAGTTTCTCTTTGCTGTCTGTACGAAGCTGTTCTAAAGAAATGGTTGAAGCCAAAGCTTAATGTGGATCTTAATAACTCTTGTGAGAGCTAAGGACTAGTTGGACAGATTTACTGATCTTTTTTTAGTCTGAAAATTAGTTACCCCAACAGACAAACTTTATTCATGCTGTATGAATGCAATGGAGGAAAAGAATGCAATGGGGCTGTAAAAGCTATAATTTGGTACATTGTGCTTAATGTAATTGTACATTGTCTTACGGTGGCCCTGAAGGCAGAACACGAAAGCAAACTTTAAAACACAAATTCAAAAACATGCACAAAAATTTGAAAACACAAATGCACAAAGATTAAATTAAGCACATTAAGAAAAGTGAAAGCCTGTGCTTCTTTGAGGTAAATCTACTTTTGGTTAAGGTACACTTTGTCCTCTGCATTTGACCCATCTCCTCAGGAGCAGTAAGCACCTCTACCATCTCCAGGTGTACTTACGCTTGGTCAGGACTACCATAGCTGGAGGATATTACCCTAACCTGCATGTTTTGGTTGGTGGGGAAATCGAGGTTTCCAGAGGAAACCCACCCAGACACAGGGAGGAACATGCACATGTCACACAGAAAAGCTCGGGCCGTACGGAAGTCGAACCCGCAACCTTCTTGCTATGAGGCAGAAGCGCTATCTACTCTGCCATCGTGCGTGGTTTGTATCCAGCTAAGCTAAGAAGGACATGGCCTGGTGTGTGTTTTTGAATTTGCGTTTGTGTTTTGACCTTCAGGGGCACCGCATTGTCCTTACAAAAAACATTAACCTTAACTGTGATGTCACCAACTTGTTTTTACATGAGCACGGACTATGGATGCAAACTTAATCTGGATTATATTTTGCCTCTTTGAGCAGCTCTGGGACTTTGAAACTGCTCAACGCTTGACAGCTTCATTGAATGTAATTTGGCCACAGCGTCAAAACAAACAAATGGTAAACGTCCCAAACTCTAGCATCCTTTTTTGGAAACATTTTCTAAAGCCAAAAACAATACCAGTCTGATCTGTTAAGAGTCTTGTTCACCCACTCTTCTTAGCTCTGACTGTTTAAAACTCCACTGTGGAACTTTCTGACCAAAAAAAGACAAGAATAAAAGCAAGTTTTTGTTATGTACATGTTTTTGATGCACTAAATTATACAAAACTGCATCTTTACTTTAAGAGCTTGTGTAGCCATGAAATTTACTTTTTTTTTTACATTCTTTTTTCTACATTCTTTCACATCACGACTGTACCATAAAAACATATATTATTTTCAAGTTTAGATTTTGTCTTGTAAAACAAAGCCACTTGACAAACCCTAACCCTTAAATTATATCAACTAAACACATTATCTTTAGCAAATTATCAGAGCTTGGGCTGGTAAAACCGCTCTAGATTCCTGAATTCCCGCGCGCTTGGGAATCCTGACAGCCTAATCGCGCCTCGGAAAACTGTTGCATTCTGGGACCCGAGCCCAGTGACCCTTATCATTTTGGGGAGTTACTTCTGGAAACACTTGTCCCGAGTGTTATAATTGTTTCCTCAGTTCGGTGCTTTGGCTGAATTTATGATCAGAGAAACTGCACTGGAGTGGTCCACCGTCCACGGCCCATAAATCACATCAGAGCCCAGCGGAGAGCAGCTTAGCAACCACTTTCTCACTTTTTAGCAGCAATTACAAGTAAATAAGCTAATGGAATAGTAATTATAAATGAATGTTATATGGATGGGCAATTATGTAGGCATTTTACACTGTAGGATTTGAATGGAAGGCTGCAGAAAAACATGAAATAAGTGAGATGCTTATATTAGTGTAAATTGTATATTTTCCAAATACCTCAATATATTAGCCGGATGCTTCAGTTGATTTCCTTTTCTTTGGAAACTTTTTGGTTCAATTGAAGAAACTATTTTTTCAGCTACAGTACATTCCTTAAAACCTTCCACCTGACTTGTGGAGCTTTGACCTGGACTTAAGAGTCGGTGTAATCCCTCATTTGTCCAGGAGTGATCCATAGTAGAAAGGCTTCAAAGTTGTCATCTGGACAGTGTATTTGAAGATTGAGACATTTCGACTCTCATTCAAAAGCAATTTTCAATCTGGCTGTATTTATAATAAACTGAGTTTAGACCTAAAACCTGGTCATAAACTGGTTTGGTGGGTCCTATGGTTCCTCTTTATTGTTTGTCGGCTTCCTCTCTCTTGTTAGTCTGATTCCTCTCCATTTTTTGTCTGATTCCTGTCTATTGTTAATCTGGCCATTCCAGCTTGCAAAAGCCTGATCCCGTCAGATCTGAGAAGCTAAGCAGGGTTGGGCCTGGGCAGTACTCGGATGGGAGACTGCGGAGGAACCTATAGGTGCTACAGCGGGGTAACAGAGGAGAAACTTGTTGCTGTGTCCTTAGGCGAGACACTTCACCCACATTGCCAGTATGTTTCTGGTGTGTGTATGAATGGTTGGTGGTGGTCGGAGGGCCAGATGGCTCAAAATGGCAGCCTCGCTTCCGGCAGCCTGCCCCAGGGCAGCTGTGGCTACAAACGTAGCTTATCACTACCCAGTGTGGAATGAATGCGTAATGCATAATGTGAAGCGTCTTTGGGTGTCTTGAAAAGCGTTACATAAATCCAATGCAATATTATTTTCAATCTGCTTTCTCTCTATTGTTTGTCTGCATAATCTCTATTGTTTTCAGCTTCCTCTCTATAGTTTCTCTGCTTCCTCTCTATTGTTAGTCTGCTTCTTTTCTGTTGTTTATATTTGTCATCTCTATTGTTGTCTGCTTCCTCTCTATTGTTAGTCTGCGTAATCTCTATTGTTAGTCTGCTTCCTCTCTATTGTTAATCTACTTCCTCTCTATTGTTTGTCTGCTTCCTGTCTATTGTTTGCCTGGTTCCTCTCTATTGTTTGTCTGCTTCCTCTGTATTGTTAGTCTGCTTTCTTTCGATTGTTAGTTCGCCTCCTCTATTGCTTGTCTGCTTCCTCTCTATTGTCAGTCTGCTTCTCTTTATTGTTTTTCTCTTTTGTTTGTCTAGGGCCTTACCGTTCTGATTGAGTATTCACATGCTAATTGTCCTGGTGACCCTGGTGACCTGTGAACAAACTAGACCCAGTAACAGTCACTGAAACTGCTTCAAGAATCTAGATCTCATAACCTTCAGACCAGGGGGTATCTTAAGCCTCCAGTGGACTTAAGACTTGCAAAACAGCGACTTGATCCTGTCCCCTACATTATTTTTGTTGCATATTATCCACTGCAATGACACCAAGATTAAACCAACACAAAACCGCTCCAAAATAATGTCCAACAAGAAGAATTTATGTCAGAATCAATCAGAATTGTCGCTGACTTTACAGTGAACCCATAACGTCAGCCACAGATGTGCTTTCTTTGGTCTTACCCTGAGTTTCCGTCCGAACACCACCACTTTGCCTCGGTTCTGCTCCTTCCTGAACCTCCACTCCACCAGGTTCTGTCCGTTCTCCCCGGGCAGGGTCATGTTTCGGCGGGCCACCGTGGGATTGGCTGCACCTGCAAAAAGCGATGGAGAAAACAGATGAGTGGGATTTTACGGCTGAGCTAAATCAAATGCGCCGGACAAGGTGTTTAAAGGGTCTAAAAGGCGACATTTCCAGCCACACTTGTAATAATAAAGCAGGAGACTTGTAAAGGGCAGGTCATGTCAGGATAGTCTAGTCATACTTATGCAACATTGTTTTCAGTATCGCTGTTATTAAGTTATGTAGGCTTGTTTGTGTACATACTTCATACACTGTCTTCCTTTGTATCACAACTTAAGCAACGCAAGCATCAGATGTTCAAATCCCATGGTGAATTTACTAATAATATTGTAAAGAACAATCAATTATCCATAATGAAAAGAACCATTAAGTGCACCTCAAAATATGCCTTCGCACACACAGTATAGGTCACTCTTGTGTAGCTGTCAAGAGCAGCAGAGAAAAATATAGACCTATTGCAGGTTAATAAATACTAGTAGTAAGTGATGACTTTTAATGCCATATAAAGCAGTTAAAACTGCACTGTTGAACTTTCTAGAGGTGAAAATTCGACTTCACAACTCAATACAGTCTGCTGTATCCAGGCATGTTCTTCTTTTGAACATTCTTACTAAAGATAAAAAAAAAGTTTTATGCCATAATCTGAAAAAATCACAGGTAAAGGAGCCTGCCTAAAGCAGAGTTGGATATTTTTATTATTCAAATTCTAAATCTAATAAAACATACTTATATTTAGATTTAGTTTTTGGCCAAAAAATTACACGGTGTACCTTTAAACTGCTATGAAATATTCTATTAAAATGTATATTGTATTAGGTAGGTAGGACGTGTTGTTAGCTGTGAGGGGCAAGAACAACAGAAGAGAAAAACATCAAAAGTCTAGACAAAAGTGCTGCAAAATTGGGTAACTTTTTTACACAAATTAATTTTTAATCCTACTTTCTGATGTGGGCAACACATGACTGTTATGTGTGCTTTATTTATTAATGGGGGTGCTGAGGAGCATAATTGAAGGATAGGAACAACAAAAATAATGCATCATATCCTTTAAAGAGAGAAGCCCCCACTGTTTCATTAGAAATATGACTGCTGAGATGTCATTCTGATTGCTGATCAATACAATGTGGTTATGAGTGTTTTGCTGCACACGTAATTCATGAATGAACTGAAAAGTCATAGGCATGTTTTATATTTTTTTGCGCTGTGGCCTGCTATTTCCAGTCTTCTAAGAGTCTACACTGAACTCACACAAATGCATAGGAAAGAAAACATTGTGGGGTAACTTTTCAGACATCCCAAGGTATGAATAAAGTTGCATGTACTGAAGCAAAACAGACTAATCTTGACTTAAAGAAAGCAGGGTTGCCAAATTTTCAGAAAACAAGGCTTTAAAAAAATGCCCAAAACAAGTGACCTAAGTCCTCAAAAAAAAAACAAAACAAAACAAAACAAAAAAAAAAACAGAAAAAAACTTATGAAGTCACAGAAAATATAGTGTTTTTTATTGTGATTTTCACATACAGTATTTTTTAATAGTGATTTAGTTTTAATAAACATGTTAAAATCTGCATTTTAGCCATTGATATGTTTTCATGAATCAAACATGAACAATTGTCAAAAATCAGCTCTTTTATGACTCAGGAACAAACCCATCTAAAAGCAACTTGTAATAGTCAAAATTCACACGTGACTTTCCAAAAACAGAAGCCCAACGTCGCTCTAAAGAAGCAGACTTGGCAACCCTGCATGAAAAGCCTGTCCATCTTAGTTCTACCTCTGAACAGCTCACTGTGTTTGTGAGTACGTGTCCTCTAATATGACTAAGTGTCCGTGAACAGCGTCAGAACAGAACATAATGGAGACGCATGTTAAAACCTGGGCGCAAATGGAGCCTTCGCGTGGCGTTTACCTGCACAAATGAGATCTGCCGAGCGACGCCAAACAACACATGACACTGCCGTCTCAAGCAATCAACGTCACAGTCACAACAGCGTGTTTCTGCGCCCGGTTCAGGCCGACAGCGCACGAGTTTGAGACGAGAGGTAGAGCTGGAGCTGAGGCTGAAGGTGTGGTGAATATGGCTGTGGAATGACTTCTATTATGTCATATTTGTTTGCCTGAATACAGTTATAGATGTCACCAAAACACATACAACATGTTCAGTAGAATTTTAAATATATTCACCTCCACTACTGAAAAATGCAGTTTAATATGGAATATCATGATTCCAAGATTATTCATGATTACCACGGCAAACCTCGAGATTGGCTGTGGAATTATTTCTTATTACGTCAAAATTGTTTGCCAAAATACATCTTTACCTGTCACCAAAGCAACCAAACTGGGTGAAAACAACTAGCAAAATCTTAACTATAATTATCTGTATTACTGAAAAATGCTGTTTAGTCTAGACACTTTAGCCTTATGATTGTGGTGAGAGAAAATGTCACAGTTTGGCGATTATACATGATTATGGTTTTGTGACACTTTTTATAAATCAAACTTTCTGAAGTTTTAATGTGACAAAAACATTTAGATGCAGTTTTTAAAAACTTGAATCTGTTTTGCTAAAAATACACATTATTCACCAGAAAACGTCTGGTAAAAAGTGCAGTTTCCCATAAGAATTTTTCTGACTTTCACCCAAAGTAGGCCACGCCCCCAAATATGACACATTGCCGACTGTATCTATGTACAAACAATATTTCGAATCCGTGTAACGTTTTCTATATTGACATAACCATGAGACACCTACAAGACAGACTGGCGGAACACAAATATTCTATCCGCACAGGCAACACCAATTATCCAATTGCCAAACACTTTTGTGAGTTCCATAACAATAACCCCAATAGTCTGCAAGAGACCATATACTAGAGACAATACAAAAAGGTAGACTTAAAAAAAAACATTACTACTTTGACGGCAAACTTGCGGAACTACGAACAGACACTTGAATTTGACGTCACCGCTTAATTTCTGTTTGCTCATTTGTTGATTGTTTCTCAAGCTTGATTCAAGCAGCAACCAACACTGAAATTCCTGGCCTAGAGCTGGAGTGAAATGTACTGAAGCGGAGACACTAGGTGGCGCTAGTCTGGCTAGGATGGTGAAGCCTTATTGGTAGAAAACCTGTATATGGCATCACATGGTGCCTTTGAATTTTGTTTGTCCCCCTGATGAAGGTTCTATGAGGTTTTATGTGCCATAGTTAAAAAAGGCAATTTTTAAAAAGTGCCTTGGTTTTTTTCTGTTAGTTGATGCAATATATCAAATTTTACTAACCAGGTCAATCTGAGAGCGTAAGTTGTTAGTGCATAACCCCTCAACAGTCCCCCAGTGGGATTTTTCTGGTTGAATTTAGTCGATAAAGCAGGCAGCAAAACTAGACTTGGAATACTCAACCAAGACTAACTCAAGACCGAAACAAGATTAAAGATTTATCGTAAAAGTCCATGGATGTTCACCCGACTTGACTCATTTTGATTCCAGCGCTAAAACGACCTTCACTGAACTCAATATTCTGCTGGAATTTTGCGTATTTCACACAACCTGAGAGATCAAGGCTAAAGTATGAAAAAGCAACACAACACAGAACATTCAAGGTAAAACATAATGCGACGTCTTCTTCCTAACAGGTAACAATTTGAAACTGCCAGCTCGTAATACAAAAGCTTTATATTTCCCATTGTCAGACGGAGCTATTGTCACAGATATGTCTCATCTATAGAGCGGAACGACATAAAATTGTAATGTTATTCGACGTTTATCAGCTCTCGACAATAGCCTTGATCAGACTGGGCACAAGTGTGTGTTTTGTGAAGGTAAACGCAGACGATCTAAAGTGACCATAATAACTTTATCCAAACTTTGATTTGAAAAACGTATTGTGCCTTTCAAAAGTGTGAGAGTGTTTATACATAGACTCATGAAACTTCTTGTCTGTTTCTGCGGATGTTCCAGTGTTTAGAAAGGTCTGTTTTCACCTACCACCTATCTCCGTCCGCTTGTCTGTGTTTACTCAAAAAATCTGATTACAAGTAACACATATAAAGTTCAAAATTGACATGTAGCGTCTTTCTATAAACAATGAAAACAAGCTAAATTAAAATCTGCCGCTTGTAAAAGGGCCATTAGCATTACCAGTAGAATATCAGGCATGTTCAATTAAGTAAACTAAGTCCGAGAAGACTGAAATGTTGATGAGTTTCAAACTATCTTGTTATGCCACTCACACATAATCATAATGTAGTCATCTTAATAATAAGAGAGAAAAAAATATATATACATTTTTGTTATTGCAAAAATATGATTCCTGAACGCACACTATGAACAAATTATATTTTCAAAAATTTGATGATGCTCTATCTATTAATTTTGCACTGCTTAATCGTGGGTCAGATCACACAGGCAGCAGTCTGAGCTCCCGTCAGATCTCAGAAGCTAAGCAAGTTAGGGCCCGGTTGGTACTTTGATGGGAGACTGCTGGAACACCAGGTGCCACAGTGGGATGACAAAAGTGGATTGTTGTTGTGTTCTTGGGCAAAACACTTAACCCACATTGCCTCAGTGGGTGAGGGGATCCTAAATTCTAAAGCGCTTTGCCTTGAAAGGTGGAAAAGCGCTATATAAATAGAGAACATTTACCATTCGCACATAGGGCCTCAAGTGTTCTTAATTTGTTTTTTCTAAAATAATTTTAAATGCAATAATAATTAATAATTATTTTGTTCTTAGGAGTGCTCCTGAGGATGTGTTCTTACAGACAAATATCTTAGGTGAAGAACACATTTTGCCTTTATGGTAAATGGTAATAGGTCTCTATTAATACAGCGTTTTTCCATCTTACAAGGCACTCAAAGCGCTTTACAGTCAGGGATCCACTCAACCAGTGTACGAAGACACTGAGGCAATGTGGTTTAAGTGTCTTGCCCAAGGACACAATGACAATCCACTCTTGTCGTCCCACTGTGGCACCTGGTGTTCCAATGGTCTCCCATCCAAGTACGAACCAGGCCATAACTTGCTTAGGTTTTAAGATCTGACAGGGTCAGGCTTTGACATGCAGGTATGGCCAAAGAACAAATTTGTCAGTAAAAACGTGCCATGAATGAGACCCATAGTCCTACCTAAATCTTCTCCAAGGCCCTCCTTTTTCCTCCTCAATGTTCTTGCATGCCTCATTAAGTTCGAAAAAAAATTTTATTTGTCAGACACACACACAGACATTTTTTTGGGTGCCGTTACTTGTCATGTGCGGTGGGACACTAGTACCTTTTATCCCCCCCAGTCCGACGGCCCTGTGAGTGTGTGTGTGTGTTGTGTCTTTCTGGAGCCGTACCTGCGAGTATGTGTGGCTCTGTCTGGTAGTGACTGTCCATCCCGTTGGCATAAATGACCCGCAGCGAGTGGTCGTTCCCCACTTGGTAACTGTTCCGCAGTTGGTCTGTGAAAAGAAACACATAAAAACATATTGTAAAATAATCAAAAGCTGCCAATACAATTTGTGCTAAAAACAAAGAAATACCCAAGCTTGAATTTTACTTCAGTTCAAATCAAAAGTTTATTTTTAACCAGTCTTAGCTGTTCTGAACAAACTCAGCCAAACAGACTGATCTGACTAAAACTGGGAGATATTTTTACAAAAGGATTAATGCACATTCTGGTTTTGGAAAATGAAAATATGAATTTGAATTTCTGTGGCATTACTCTAGTTTAACTCAGATTCTCTGATTACAATGAGGGAGCTTCTTCACTATTCACTTCAGATAATTTCCACAAATGACCGTTTTGATCCATGCCTGGTCTAAAGCTGGACTTAAAAAGGTTCATTTCAAAGCTAAAATGCAGTAATATCAATAGTACTCTAGTCTAAACTCTGCTGGTGTCTGATGATGGTCGCAGTGAGTTTTTTTGAAAGGCCCAGTATAAATAATGCACATTTATAGATAAAGAGGCTTGGTTCTAGTCGATGCCTCTGAATAACTTATTTACTTTGACCGGCACAGCGCTCGATTCTGCTGCTGCAGCTGCTGCTGTGGACAGAGTTTGTATTTACTCCGTCACAGATCAGCAAACACCTCATTATCACACATTTAAACACACCGCTGGATAAAAGGAGCAGCTCTCTGGACATTTACACTTAAGAGATGAGCAGAATTAATGACTTGATAATGTTGTAAAGAAGCTATGCACACAGACATTCCTTTACTTTAAAAAATTGTCAAAATTCTGATAAGAACAGCTGATAAAATGTTTCTTAGCATTTTTTTTTTTTTGCTTACTGTTTCCTCTTGAGAGCGACTACTTCTTCTGTTGTTGCGGTAACAGTGCAGACTTTAGTTAACTTGTTTGCTATGAATTTAGGACATTTTTACCGTTAAACAACAAATAATTCATGCTTCAAACGGACTAAAAACATATTTGCTAAGAATAGAAAGGTGTTGAGTTTGTCTGTGTGTGATCCTAAAGTCTGTGTCAGTGAGAGAAACAGATGTGTTTTTGTAGTTTTTCTGCTTTTCTGCCACTGTTTGCCTGATTGTCTCTGATTGTGTCTTTTACATGTCACATACAAAGTCGATATTCAGCAGTTGTTTATATTTCTAGCAGCTTCACAAATGCTGCTGCTGGAAGGCCATCATCCGCTGGTTTGGGAGTCCGAACCAGCGGTGAATTCGGCCCAATCACATCACAGCAGTGTGGTTTTGAGGCCCAATTACATTCTGGCAGAGCGGGATAACACGGGCTGTTAGCGGCGAGTCTGATTCAAGCTAAACAAAGATGGCTGCTCCCGTGGATGTACGTGTTTCTGCTGCTTTTGATGCATTTTCAGCAGAAATACAATGTGATTTCTTTTTGAAAGAAGAGCAGTGTGTGTGACAAGTACTTGTTCTATCCCATACAGACATTGGATACACCATTATGAGTTGTTGCTGTGATTGGCTAAGCACAAAAAAGGTAGGCCCCACAACCAATCAGCTCGATATATTTTACTAAACGCCCAACCTTTTCCCAAATGCTTTCAGTGAGTCAAGTTTCAGATGGAGACTGTGGAAGAACTCAAAGAGTTCAACACAGATCCATCTGGCATGAGCCAGGTTAGTTAACATCCACATATGGATAATCTGTGATTATGACTTAGGAACATCTTTTAACAGACAGCAAAGAGAAACTGGAGTGAACCAGCCAAGCTCAGCCAATCAGAACGCTGCTGTCAGTTGTCTGATTAAAACACGTTATTACAACAGTCGGATTTCATCACAAAGTGCTGCTTTTACAATGTATATTTAGTTAGAAAAGATAAAATTTAAAAACTTACAACACAGAAATCACAAATCCAGATTTTCGTGTTTTTTAACAGTGTTCTCTCATTATTAGTTCAAGCTCAGTTGTAATTGGACGGATTCATGCATGTTTGAGTAATCTGATGTTCCAGTGCTCAAAAAAATCCCCGTTTTCACTTACCACCTATCCCCACCCACTTGTTTCTATTTACAGTACTTGCAGTTTACTCTAAAACTTCAGATTCTGCAAAATTGTCCCGTACGTACTTATGAATATAATTAAAATCTCTATAGGCGGGGCTTAGCAGTTCTGCAGCTTTAAACAAGTCAATGGTCATGTTTATATTTCAAAATTTAGTGTTTTCCAATGAACAAAAAAGTAAATTACAGATCTATGTGCCATAAACTATTACTAAAACACAATATGTCCCCTTAATCAAGACCCATAGAGATCGAATCAGACAGGAAGCTAACATTGAGCTAGCAGAAAGCCCATTATCCAATCAGAAAATGTTATATTCTTAACTCAAAGACTGAAATCTGTAAAGAGTATTAGTAGTTTCAAGTTTAAACTCATTGAATCCCTGTTTGTTCACACGCTTGCCCTTGTTTAAGTTGAGTCTAGTATTTACAGATATAATACAGAAGTTTGTGTTCCAGATAAAACAATGTATTGAGCCAGAAGTTTATGTTGCACTGTGGTTTGAGGAGAGCTGCAGGCATTATCGCCATTTATGTGGGAATCAAAGAGAATCAATCCAAACTGCGCTGCTCCCATGATGCCGCGCTGCACAAACAGTGTTATAGAAGCTGTAGGGTCTGCAGCCTTTCCACGAGTGCAGAGGCAAAGGTGAAGAAACACAAATATATATATGTGCACGGCTGACTTAACAAAGTTTGAATTGCACTTTTTGTTGGAGAACAAGAGGAAGAAAGATTAACAACAGAAATGTAAAGGTTGTAAGAAGGGATTTTGTTGTTTTTTTTGTACTGAAATGGATCTTAGTTAAATGTGTTTTTGTTAAACTGTTCATTCTTCCACTGTTTGATTACGGTGACATCTTTTATCAGCACGCCTCTAAAAACAATAGCACAAAACTGGATAAATATTTGGGTATTGTGAATTACAAGAATTTGGTTTGATTCTTGCGACGAAATAAGTTCGTACCCCAATAATGATGCAGGTGCTGGGTCAAAAGACCAAAAAAGCTGTGATCTGGAGAATAAGGTTTTGTTTTTTATAACTGTTTAATTTGATTATATTTTAGGATTTTCTCTGATTTTTATGACAAATTGGCGACTAATTAAGTTCTTTAAATCACGGAAGAAGAAACTACGGTTGTTGACAGAGCCATTTTCAGACGCACTTCCTAAACCAACTCAGCAGGAGCAAGGTGCACATGCCCGGTGTATTCAGACTCAAATAATGTAGGTGCCCAAGCTGTCGAGTGGCAGAGCATAACTATTAGCCTTTTAGCTTGTCAAACAGTCTCACTGGGGTCCTTGTCATTCCCCAATCAGGGTCAGAGCCGAATTTGAGTTCAATACCCACGAGGACAAACTACATAAAATATGCTATATTTATCATTCACTTTTTCTTCGCTTATTTTACTGTAGGTTAAATTTGAGCTTAAGCAAACAGCTCAGAGCAGATACACTTCAAAGTCACCAACATTAGTATAAGTAATGAATAATCAGTTTAAGTAATGATATCAAGTCAAGCCAACAACCGGGGGACACGGTTTCAATTTCCAGTTGAACTGGGGCCTTTCTATGTCTGTATAGGTTTCTTCAGGGTATTCCAGTTTCCTCTACCTCTAAAAACATGTCCATTAATGCCTCCCTGAAACTGAGACTGGAATCTCAGTGGGACCTTCCTGGTTAAATAAAGGTCAATAAACTAGCATGATTGACTTAATTTTGGCGTGTTGTTATTATTATGCTCTATGTTTGAGACACATACAGATATCTATGTATTAAAACCCAATTAACAGAAACAGAAGTATGAACAAAGTAACAGTAAAAACTTTATGAAAGACTTTATGTGAAGCACAAAAGGCATAAATGAGTTTTGTTGTTCTTTATAAACAAACTTGTCTTGCCTTGAGCATTTTCATTGTACATATCAATAAACTATGCATTTATTTCAACTGAGAAGAATACATTATTTATTTATGGGCCTTGGAAAAGACAGAGGAAAACAAAAAACTTTCTGTTCACAAAGCATCTCTAAATCAAATCCAGCCCATAGACAATATAAAATATATTTACAGTCAAAGTTATTGATAGGTATGCGTCTCACCTTGCACCAGAGTGTAGAAGGAGTCGATGGACGAGAGGTTTGTGGTGATGGACACATCTTCGTCTCTTCCTGAAGTCTCGATGTCCACGGCGACGGCCCCTGACGACATGTCTCCATGGAGATTAGTGACCACGCCGGTGGGAAAGGTGACGTTTGTGAGACGACCTTCGCTGTCGTAACTGAAACAGACATTGTAGTTTTACTGAAAGTGGCTGTGGAATTAGTGATAACAAACTCATGAAGAACTCTGTCAATCCCATTGGCACTTGAAATTATTATTCTGCCCTGCCCACTTTTCTTCCTGTTTAGCTTTGTTAAGGCTAGTTAGCTTGTCTGTCTTACAACTGAACTCTACAGAACCTAAGCTTTCAAACAAGGTACAGCTAATGTACGCGCTATATGTGATCATTACAACATGTGATATTTAACTGTGACAAATGTAAGTTAGATAGTTAAACAGCTAAGCAAAAGTAAGGCATAACATGGCCAGACAGATGGATAATCTTGCAATATTTGTGAATTCCCAAACTTGAGTTAATCCATATGAGCTACCAGCAGCCTGGGTGGTTTGGAGTCCGACACAGTGGGTTACCAGCCTAGTCACATGGCAGCAGGCGGGTTGATTGCAATGACGACAGGAAATACCACTTAAATCAAACAAAACAAAGATGGCAGCTCCCATGTACATGTTACTGCTGCATTTGATTTAGATTTTAAAGAGTTTTGAAAGATCAGAGAGGTTTGTGTGACACTTGTTGTATCCCACGCAGACATTAGATACGCCATTACAATTCGTTGCTGTGATTGGTTAAGCATAAATAAGGTCAGTCGTACACCCAGCTCGATGTATTTCATCTAACATCCCACCTTTTCCCAAACGCTTTCAGAAAATAAAGTTCCAGATGGATACTGTAGAAGAGCTTAATGAGACAGGTGAAATAGGACAGTGTTTTCCAACCTGTTTTGCTTTGCACTGTGTTTGTACTACTTTATTATAAAACACAAAATTCATTGAATTCATGTTCAAAACTGCAAAACTGACCTTAACTAAAAGCAACCTAATGATGAAGACTTGATATCATAACCTGATTAAAAAACTCTGAATGTGGAATTTTACTCAATATGTCCCCTTTAATTATGTATATTGACAATTCAAAGTTTTAGATCTTTGTAAATGGTTGTAAAACAGTGCTGGGTAAATATATTCATATAACATTTTTATTTAGAGGAATCCAACAACTGCTTGTTTCCTTGGAGACAGTATTGCTTTGTTTAGCCTGTCCATTAGTATAGATTTAAATGTTTCTACAGTATGTTGTGTTTATTCAGTTACGTTTAGGCTACATTAAATACCCATTGTCTGTACTGTAGGGGAGCTTGCCTCTCCACAGATGTGACCTATAACTTGACCTAGTGGTGTTTAATGCTAGTTTAATGCCATACTGTGGAGCATTCAAGTTGAAATAATAACACTTAGGCAGATTGGTGAAAAGTTAGACATCGCAGCCAAGTTTCACAAAGCAAAAAGTGAACTTAATTACGAGTTTTATCTCTGCTTCAGACATTGTTTTGGTGAAAATATGTTTGTCAAAGAGATGTTTTGTGTTAAAAATATATATCATAGGATCATTAAATTAGGAAAGCACTGGCGCAGCTGGTTGTGTGTGGGAGAAATGTGTTCAAAGCTCCCACTGCTTTTGAACGCACATGAAAGCACCACCATTTTTACTTCACACATTTGTTATATTTATGATCCAAAAACTGCAGGCACCTTCCCCGCCCAGACGCCTATGGTGCTTTAACGCAAATGTAACGACTAAGTTATGGCTCTGAATGCAGCTATTGTGACTTTTGAAAGCCTAAAGTCAGATTTCTGAGCTAAAGTAAATTTTTTCTTTTGTGAACTTTGGTGATTTGAGCTGACGTAAAAATAGTTTTGTTTGCAACCTTAAAGACTAAAAATCTTGTCTTAGTTTTTTTCAAAGTATTTATGAAAAAAAATATTACAACTTCTATTTACTGCATATTTATTTTACTAATATGCTGCTTTTAGAATACTTCAAGTCTTTGTACTACTTCACTGCGATGTGGAAATTGTGACTTGATAAAAAGACTTGGGATTTGACTAGGACTTATCTTTCTGTGATTTGGGACTTGACTTGGACCTGTCTCTCTTTAACTTGGACTTGTCTCTCTTTAACTTGGACTTGTCTCTCTTTAACTTGGACTTGTCTCTCTTTAACTTGGACTTGTCTCTCTTTAACTTGGACTTGTCTCTCTTTAACTTGGACTTGTCTCTCTTTAACTTGGACTTGTCTCTCTTTAACTTGGACTTGTCTCTCTTTGACTTGGACTTGTCTCTCTTTGACTTGGGCCTTGACTTGAACTTGTCTCACTCTGACCTAGACTTGACTTGGACTTGTCTCTCTTTGACTTGGAACTTGACCCAGGCCTGTATCTCTTTGACTTGGGTCTTGAATTGGACTTGTCTCCTTTTGACTTGGACTTGTTTCTCTTTGACTTGGAACTCGACTTGGACTTTCTTTGATTTGGGACTTGTCTCACTCTGACTTGAACTTGACTTGGACTTGTTTTTCTTTGACTTGGGACTTGACCTGGACTTGAATCTCTTTGTCTTAGACTTGTCTCTCTTGACTCGAGATTTGTCTCTCTTTGACTTATGACTTGACTTAAACTTGTCTCTTTTGGACCTTGTCTTTCTTTGTCTCGGGATTTGACTTGAACTTGTCACTCTTTGACTTTGGATTTGACATGGACATGTCTCTTTTTTGACTTGTAACTAAACGTATCTGTCATGTCAAGATTTTTACTTCAACAAAGATTGTTCTAAGAAAATAAAAGTTTTCAATGTTGTTTTGTTATAGAAGTCGTAATTGTAAATAATCTCCAAATCCAGTAATTTTGTCTTGCAATAATAGCAACAAAATTAAATTATAACATCCCTAATAACAAGTATGCACAAGAACAAGCCAAATTCCTATTCTGAGCATTTGAAAAACATCTAAAACAAAATCCAGCCTCCCGTTCGCTCTGTCCCTCTGTGCTGGCTCAAAACTCCGTGGCACTCACTCGTAGAAGGTGGTCCAGCCGATCTGGATGCTCTTGGTGGCGAGCAGGCCGCTGTTGCCGTGGTAACTGAACAGCACCAGCTCCTGCCCCTGCGCCGTGAGAGACTTGAGCCCTCCGTTTGTGCCGATGGTGAGCCAGATGACCTGCACCACACACAGAGAGAGAAACAGACCGGTGTCACAACAGAGTCTGCACAGAGTCAGCCACAGCGGGACAATAGAGGCGTCAGGGTTTGAGGGTCCGAACCTGGTTGTCGGGGGCGACCACACGCACGGGCATTCGGTTTGTGTCGCGCCGGATTCGCAGAGTGTTCCCGCTGCTGTCCGTCACTGCCGTCACGTCCTCCTCGTTACTGAAAGGAGAGAAAAGAAAACAAGACATTGAGCTGCTTGTTTTGAAATAAAGAGTCAATCTTTCCACAACTTTTGATTTATATTATTACACATAGTTTACCAGTTATTAAATGGTAGCAAAAAGTATTTACGTCTACTCATGGAATTGTTAAGTGTGACATAATCACAGCTTATTTGTGTCCAAAAGTCTTAAATTACAGACACAAACAGAAAGAGACACAGAAAGAAACTTTATGCTAAATCAATGTTGCTCAAAGGCTAAACTTTGTCCTCCAGGAAGTTAAATTTGGCCTGCAAAGAGGTGCTGAGGTTTGTTAGAACTATCTGGTTGATTAGATTTTGTGTCTAAAAGAGTATCAAAGGTGTACTCTTCTAAAACATGTTAATAAAAGACAATTTGGGCAGGCCGTATTTGCCCAATCCGCCCAAAATCACGTAGATTCCCTCGAGAATGCTCGTCTTATGACTTCAAAGTTTCATCAGCCCATTGCGACCTCCAGGAAAAAAAGACTGTCTACGGATTCTTTCTGCACACTCGCGCGACTCTCCAAATTTCTTTTTGTATAGCCCACACACTTTTTGTATAGTCCTCACTGAACACTTCCCAAGATAGTTAATTTAGCAAACATGAATTGTAGAAAATAAAAATAAAACATTCACAAACCGTGATTGATCAAGCAATGTCAAAGCAGATTTTTAGTAAACAAGCAAATCAATAATTGTCCAGAGCATCCCCTGTCCTTAGACCCTCCTTCTCAGCAAGGAAAAAAAAAAAAAAAAAAACAAAACAAAAAACTGAAGAGGAAAAAGAGAAACCTGGAGGAGAACCAGAGTGAGAAGAGATCCACGCTCGCACTGCTCCAAGGTCTGTGTACAAAGGCACATTGGTTTTAAGCATTTTTTAAGTCTTGCGAGAGTTACGCTGAACTTGTAGTCAGTGTACAGCAGGAGTTAGGCTTGGCCCTCAACAGGTTTCGATGTAATATAGTTTTCCTTTGGGTAAGTTATGAAGTGAACATCTTTGACAACTTTATTGAGACGTTGAGTCCTATTATACATCTGATGTAGATGTGGTGCTACTCAAACAATAAAATAATTTCTTAGAAGGTACAAAGGATTACTGTGTTTTCATGCACAGTATTGGTCATTTCCTGCTACAGAGATAAACCACAGTTCTGCCAGCTTGTTCACCTGTAGCTGAAGTTGTACTTGTAATCCCCAGTGACCAGGGACATGGTGAACTGGTGCGTCCCGTTCAGGTCAAACACGTAGAGCTCCTGAGAAGCTGGAGACGCCACTTCATAAGAACTGGGCCCAGACGCCAAAGAACCTGGACAAACACAGACAGGACAGGCAGAGTTAGAAATAAATTAAGCCAAACTAAAAACTAGCACTTTTGACTTGACTCGGACTTGTCTCTCTATGCCTTGGGACTTGACTTGAACCTTTCCGTTTCACAGTTTTTTTCTCTCACCTGTGGGCGGCTGGTTGCGTTTGATGGCTCGGATTCGGATGTTGCCCAGGTCGGCCACGAAAAGCGTCCCATCCGGAGAGACCACCAAAGAGGACGGGCAGTTTAGCCTAGCGTCTTTAGCGTAGCCATCGCCGGTTTGATAGCAGTCGCAGTTAGCATCGTTCTGCACAAAGAGAAGAAAGTGGAAGATAATCAAAAAATGTAATAATTTGCATAGGATGACCAGTTTTTCTAAATTAAAAACTGAAACACACTCGGATGAGATTCTATGTAATTCTATGTAATTCTTTGCTCCAAGTTGTTTAATCTGCTAACATTATGGTCTTACTAACATAAACATCTTTGGGGTGTGTTTGTCGTCCGAAAGATCAGTTTTTTTTTGTTTTAGGTGAAACTACAGTTGGCAAAAGTCCGATAAAAAAGAACTTTTGAAACAAATACTGGTCCTTCTGACACGTGCATATTTATGGACTACTAACGATAATACAGACAATACATTAAAGTTGGGGTAGCTAACTTTTGTTGTAAATTTATAAACCTTGTGTTTTCCACCAAGATGTATATAATAAATGCAACACTTTGTGAAAAAAAAAAGAGTACTGTCTGAACTGAATAATAAAGTATTTTAGTTCTAATCAGGAGCCGAAAGCAGTGCTCTGATTGGTTGTGTTTTGGTGGTCCTCTCAACCTAGGGTAAGCAGCTAACATTAGCATTTTTATGCTAACAGCTTTAAGTTATGAGAGTTTTGTTGATTCTCTAGACTCAACAATGAGTTTAAGTACTTTTATCATCTTTCATTCAGTCATGTTGTTTACAGTCAAAAACATGGCGCTGTCTGCATTGTTTTTCTGATTCTCGCAATGAATTGTGGTCCATTAGGGTGACCAGACGTCCTCATTTTCCCGGACATGTCCTCCTTTTGAGACCTAAAAAAACGTCGGGGAGGAATTTTGAAAATTAGACGAAATGTCCGGGATTTTCATATTGTCCCTCTCCACTACATTTGTCAGTCAGGCAGCGCCGTCATTTAGTCCTCGTGCCTGTTAATAAACGCCTCTTTTTTAACCTGCAAGCGTTTAAACCTTAAATACACAGAGGAAGAGCGACGTGGGCACGCGCTACGTACATTGAGTGCCTTTCTCCGCTACCTCACATCTCTCTCTCTCTCCCCCTTCTCCTTTTCCCCCCGCGCACGTAACGAGTGTTGAAGCGTGAAGTGCGCGCTTTCTCTCGCTCGTCTTTCTGCCTCCCATCCTCCACGGCGCACAGCAAACGCACCTTCCCTTCTCACGCCGTAGAGTTGGCAACTTCAAACAATACTTTAGCCGCAGTTCGCTCTGACGCAGCTGTCAGTCATCTGCCGAGCGCACATGTTCAGTGCGGCTCTGAGTCTTGACCCGGACCCGGCCCACGCCTGGGCCTGGCTGGGACCAGGCTCGGGTCCAGAATCCAAACTCTTGTACCACAGCACGCATGCATTCACGTACACCACGCATTACAAATCAAAACATAAAACGAGCTACATTTACAGAAGATTTGTTGAAAAAATATCCCAGTTTCTGTCCAGAGGCAGAATGTCTGGTGTGCAAAGTAACTCAAGTTTAGCATAATTAAACAAACTGCATTGATGTTTTATTAACAGAATCAAAACAACTTTGTCAATGAAACTGTGGCACAGAAGAGTTTTTATGAACATTATTTGTTTGTTTTTTATAGAAAAGCTGTTCCTTTAGCTAAATCTTTGAAGGTTTTAAACATATTTATCTTCATTCAGAGGATAACATGGTTTTACTTTCCATTTCTACTGAACTGTGTCATTGACTTTTCATCCCCAGAAAGTTACAGAGTACACCTTTAACATCATTTAATTAAATTATTAAATGTTAAACATAACAGCTCAATAAGTTGTATTTTTACAGAGTGAAATATATGTTTAAAAACATATAAAAGTGTTCGATCGGTGGTTATTCTATGTGTCCTCCTTTTTGATCATCCCAATCTGGTCACCCTAGGTCCATATTGATCGTTCTAGTGACCACCGATGGTCACTACTTTTCCAAATGTATTGTGAGAAATTTTGAGTGCACTACTTTTTGACCTGCTGGACATTTGGACACCACTACAAAATGGCCATTGCACGCCAATTAGCATTGGAATCCCCTCTGACTATGGCATAATCCCAATTAATGTCTTTTCGTACTCTTACTTCGCTCTTTAGCAAGACACTTTGACCACTTTCCCAAACGTACAATATGCCATCATCAGTTTCATCCCAATCTACTTTGCGAATTTAGCTCAATAAGTCCCCAAAAAAGCGTAGAAAAGCCGCAGAGAGAATCACATTACATCAATAATTCAGGTTAACGTTTAATGGAGGACAAGTGGGCTCGGGATCGGACAGGAGGAGCGCAACCTCTCCGAATGTAATGCCCCGATCCTGATGTATTATTAATAAATTGTCTGCACTGGAGATAAAAGTGAAATTCATGGTGGCGTTTTATTGCCTTACGAGCTCGTCTAATCTGAAGCTATTTTCACTGAGAGCAGTTCATTTCTCATTGATATGGACGAGGCGTTTTTGTGGTCCAGTCATTTCAGATCTCTCATTCGTTCCGAGTTTTTTCTTTTTCTGTAGAATCAAAGTTATTTCGTCGGCTATAGAAGTCGTACATTGATTCTGACACACTTGGTCAAGAAAGGTCAAATTGAATCAAATCAAACAAGATAAAAGAACAAGAAAGAATGAACTTAAGACGATTTATTTTTCTCTGCAATTACTATAGACGTCTTCTGTCTTCTATTAGATTTTCAGTGACTAAGATCAAGTATAAAAGCAGTAGAATAATTGCTATATCATACTTAATGCAGCTTTGCTTAGAATATTAGACAGTCTGGCTTCACAAGTATAAAGTTTTGAGTCAGATCTATGGGATGGTGAGCTGGTTTACAGGAACGCAGTGAATAACATTGATTTCTATTAAATAGTACAGTTTTAACTTGTTTGTGGATAAGAGAATGTAAAACAAATTTGTAGTTCACTTTTGCAGTCTGGCAATCAAACCAAAGCCCTTCAAAAAATCTGGCTCACTTGTAAATGTAAGTGAACAGCATTTAAACAATATTTATTATAGGTGACAAATTAAATATTACTGACTAAACATACATACGACTTTTTGTAACTTGATTTACCTGAAAAGTGAATTAATTTTAAGTCTTAAATTTCTTGATAATTTTTTTTAAAATTGCATTGTGTTTACTATTTCTCTACTGTTCCTGAATTGTGCTTTGCAACACTGTAATTTCCAGAGAAACATCGATCCAGCGTTTTCGGTTCCGATAACGATACTTTGGCTATTATGTATCTACCAATATTTGATATGAAATTATTCTAGTGTAGGTACTGAAAATGCTTTTACTTCCTTGGAATTATTTTTGTCCTATTAACATTATTAATAGAGACAAGATGCTGATTTGCAGATTATTATCTTCAAGTTATTAGAAAATAAGCTGTAATTCTTGAACTCTATACTGATGATATATGCATATTACTGTATATGTTTGTCCCTCTTTCTGTACTTTTCCAGAAGAAAACAGCTTAAGAAACGAGTTGTAAATGAGCTAATATTTGACAGAATTGTCAAGCATAAGCATAAGTCATAAGTAAGAATGGTGTAGAAGCTGTACTAGGCATTGAGTCGTCCTTCTGTAATACCTGGGTAATGTGCCTGATGCCTGATAAAGTCTGGAGTCGATGCTGCTAGCCTTGGAAAAAACCACACTTCTCAAACTATTAGTTATGTAAATAAATTGTCAAATAATATGAGATGTTCTGGATCAACTTCAGCCTGTAAATCAGTCTTATTATGTCCAATTAAAAGCACAACCACAATATCGACTGGACCGATTTCACAGAGCCGATACTCGATACAGCAGATGTTCGATCCCGTTAGTAGATTTTTCCAATGCGAGACAAAACATCTTATCTAATCTTAAAGAATGTTGTGATGCCACGTGAATAGAACTTATCAAGCAATGAGAGATGTTTAACAATAAAAAAACGTTTATATAGCACCTTTAATAGTAATAATAAAAAAAATAAATCAGATTTCAAACTATGAAAAAAGTAATTGTGTATTTCTAACTCCTTCCTCGATCTCAAAAGTCTCTCAGCTTTAGAACATTTTCAGACACAAATGTGGAGCAGGTTTTCCACTCTCTGCACAACCTTCAGCTCTAATCCTAAAGAGTCATATAGTGACTCACAAGCCTATTGACAAGCTTTTACAACACTAACTGTGTAAGAAAGTACCGACAATGAAAAACAGTTTTGTACTCCATTTTCAAGTTTAAGGAGAATTTGCGACGATCATACCTTGCAGTCGCATTCAGAAAGAGCTCCAGCCAGATGAGTGATCTCTCCATCGGTCGACACCTAAAACAACAAAAACATATTAAAAATTAAAATATTAAAAAGCATTTGCAAAAGACATACTGTATTTTTAATCTATAAGAACATCCAGTTTTGTGAAAGCTTGCAGCTAATTTTAATTATTTAACATTAACATTGTGTCAAACTAAAAACCCCAGAAGGCAAATTCAATATGTACAATATGTTATTATTCACTAAAACGCAGCATTGTTTTTCCTTTTCCTTAAAATAAACCATGATTTTGCAGCACAGATCTGAACTAGTCGCCCTGCATTTCCATCATGATTGTAGGCCTGGAGCCAGTCGGATTCTCTGGCTGCCAAAGGGTAATTATCATCTCTGTTGGTCTATTAGCCCGAAAAGGATCATTTGGATAATATGCACATGCATCGTTGGGGATTCACTCGACCAACGGAGAAATCTGGGATCAAAGCCAGACACTTCTCAACACAATCATGCTGAGATCTCCTGGTTTTTGGAGTCAGATCATTTAGAGTCAGACAAATGCGTGTGATGGCGGTCACTGGGGCTGATGACAGACACAAACAGCTTAGATTTGCCCCAAGGCAACTGTGGCTGCACAAGTAGTTTACCATCAACAAGTGACGAGAAACTGCCAGAATAGATGCAATGTAAGATGTCTTACATATAGCAAAAGCACTAGATGTGATATTAATCAGACTGTGAAAGAATAGAAAAGAAAATGAAATTATAATAGTTGCTGAAATACACAGACGCTAAAGGGGGATTATTGTGCAATGTCACTCTCCGCTTTACTACTACACATGTATGTGGGAAAGTTCCGTGCTCGTGACAAGAGTGTGCATGTGGCAGTGTGTGCGTGATTTTGGACAGAGAGCGGAAAGCACGTCCTTCTTTCTCTGGCTTAGCTCTGGTGGTTGCATGGTACAGACGGCTTTGCTTGTGTGAGGGTGGCTTATGAAGCACTTTTGCAAAAAAGAAAAAAAAAGCCAACAAGCGGCGCTGGTAGAAAGCGGCTATGTCTGTGATTGTGCAGTTTCCCTAGCGCAGTGTGAATGGCCGCTAGATCGCGTGTTGGCTTCATTATCTTATTTTTAGGTCTTTTTAAGCGGACAGTCGGTGCGGCAAGCAACGGGCTTTCAATGGCAGCTTCATACCGCCCTCTACAAGCAGCCGCTTGAAACACACAGAAACTATAAACACTGTCAGCGTCTGCTTCGCTCTGGTCCATGCGTCTAATTTCTGCGCGGACTTCACGTGCGGGAGCCATAAACCAAGCTTGAGTCACTTACCTACCTACCTACCTACCTACCTACATAGCTCGTTGCCTACTTCCTTACTTTCCCACATACTTAGTTAATTACTTACCTACCTACTTTTTTTATTTCATTATTTACCTGCTTACTTACTAATTTACTTGTTGCTTACCTACATACCTACCTACCTATGCTTGCTTTCTTTCTTGCCTACATTCTTACCTACCTACTTTCTTACCTAACCCTATAACTTACTTAGTACTTATCTGCCTATTTACCTACATTCTTTCTTTCTTCCTTTCCTACTTCCTACCTTCCTTCCTTACTTACCTACCTACCTACCTAGTTTAGTTACTTACCTACTTACTTACTAACTGAATTAGTTAGTTACTTAACTACCTATACCCACTTTATTCCTTCCTTCCCTACATACAGTATTTGCTTCCTTCCTTACTTACTACCTTATTCCTTACTTCCTCACCTACCTTCCTACCTATTTTCTTATTTACTTACCTACCTACTTACTAACTTAGTTTGTTAATTATATACATACCTACTTTGTTCCTTCCTTACTTCCTTACCTGCCTACTTTCTAGCTTGTTTATTTACTTACAAATGTCAGTTCACGTTAGGTTAAATAAAAAACCCTCATAGTAAACACTTTGCTAAGCTCTCTCTGAGTCTGACCTGTCTGATGCGGTGGATCTTCTTCTCGTCTGTCTCTGCGATGTACAAAACTCCGCTGTAGGACAAAGCGATGGCCGTGGCTCCCTCCAGCATGGTCTGCACCGCTCGCTTCCCCAGAGTGTACTCTATCCCGGGCACTTGACAGTGCATGGGACGCCCTGCCACGATGCGCACCTGTCGAACCAGAGAACGGGGAGTCAACATCACACTGCAAAAAGGTCTGTCTAGGGCTGCAGTAAAGGATTTGTTTTGAAAATGTACCTGTCTGTTTTCGGTGATCTGCAGCACCACATTGTTGTCCAGGACGTAGATGGAGTTGTCCATGGGGTTGATGGCCAGGTCTGTGGGCCACTCCAAACGCACCTACAGGAACAAAGAAGACACTTGTAAGACACAATTGAGTATGAATCCTATCACAATTCATTAATCACAATTAATGACTTTGATTGAAAAGTTGAAGAGTCACTGGCTTTGAAAAATTTCTCCAGGTGACAACTTTGAAGCCTTTTTCTACTATGGATCAGTGCGGGATTGACGACTTGTTGAGGGTAACATGGCTTTTTAAAACCTCTAGAACCGAACAATTCAACATAAGCCCAGGGGCCAGATCAAGTTGCCAGGCGATAAATAAAAAATTGTCTGGCCATAACTCTTTCAAATTACTGTGGGACAGATTGACAGATTAATTATCCAATCAGGGACACGCATCGTCTCCTGTATGAAAACCAACATGGCTGCTTACAACAAAAAAATACATGGAAAAATCATCACGTGGTATGGTAAAAGCATCGCAGAATTTCTGCCACTCGAAAGTACAACAATCCAGAGCTGTCGTACCAACAGAAGGTCGAGAAGATGGATGTTTGGGGAAAAGTTTGAAAAGAGTGCTACAAAGGTTGGATGGAGGAATTTTATCACCGTAAATGATTTCAAAGAGAGAGTCTTCGGCAGTTTCATAAGAAATCTTATCATGTGGATGTGATTTTGAACAACATACTCAACAACTTCTGCCCCTTAAACTGTATGTTTTTGACGCATAAAGAATATGCATCCTCATTAATAACATTCCAGATTATCATTTTAAGTTTTTAATCATGTATTTGACTTTTCACCTCCATAAAGCTACACGCTGTGACTTTAATTACATACTAATATCTCATTAACATCCCCATCTGCCAGAAAACGTGCATAAACACAACAGAACACATTTTATTGGTGAGTTTAAGAAGTTAGAAGAAGAAGCAGGGGACTTGACAGTGTGTGGGCAGCTCGTGCAAGTCTGGGAGCCACAGAGGAGGTCAAAGAGAGTCAAGCTGAGCTAAACTCTGCGAAGGAGGGTCCGCTTTGCACGAGGTCCGGCTTCGGGGAGAGAAACGCGGTGGTCAGCGTGCCCTCCGAGCCTCCGCGACCGCGTGTGAAGTCTCCCGCCGCGCTGGAGTCGAGAACCGGCCAAACACGGCGCCCGGAGGAGGTTCTTTCTCGCTCTTTGACAAAACGCCGGACAATAAAGAAGAGACGGGCTGTGCTATTTCAGTCCGCTCTTATGTGATGGTGGAAGAAGAAAAGTTTTCATTTAAAGAGCAAAAAAGGGCATGAAGCAGTTTCTGATTGCTGCTAAAATGTGTTGTTATTATTCATCGATCAATAAATGACATAGAGATGCTTTATAAGACTGTACATCCTTCTGCATCCTTCTACAAGTTCATTAACATATCTGAGCTGTTCTAAGGGAAAATCAGGACAAATGACCACTTTAGATACATAAATATGCTGTATTTTCATATATTTTTATTTATAGAGGTGGGACCAAGTCAATGTTTTGCAAAGTCCTCGACCTCAAATTCAAGTCAAGTCCTGTGTCAGTGCCACATAAGACCTTCAAGACAAATCTTAGAAAATAGCCAACAAAGTCTGACGTGAGTTCAAGTCTTGCACACTGGCAAAGCTCCTCCTCAACATTCTGACAGAAGCAAAATCATGAGATGAACACATGAAAAAATGTGTTTCTTGGCTGCTTTTTTGTTTAATTTTTGTCCGAGAAGCTTTTCTTCAATAGAAATTATTTAAAGTTGTCCTTTAGACCAACGTTTCTATTTTCCTGGGTTCCTCTGACGGGTTCACTTTGGAGCAGTTTGGGCTGAAAGAATGTAAGCACTTCTACAGCAGGTCCAGGCTGCAGAGCGTCTGCTACGTTAGCAGCGGACGTTACTCACACAAAAAAACATGCTTTCTTAAATAAATTTAATTATACTTTGTTCCTGGCGTCAATCTAAGCGATTCACAAAAAGATGTGTAATAATTTGAAGTCGTGGCTGTGACAAGAGGGTCAGGCTGGTGTAAACAAGAAACTACTTCTAGTTTATTGTCACTTTTTTTGCAAAGCCTCTGCGCCTCTAGCTGCTTAAATAAAACCTGTTTTATTTAAAGGTTTGAGCTTATATTATGTTGGACACATTATGCCTAGGATTTTCCATTTTTTTACAGTGTTTTGTCTTAACCAATCGTCGTTTGGTGAGGAACATTATTTCTTTATTTCATGTTTCTATCTGCTCTTTTGCGTCTGGTTTGGGCCTGAGCCTGTGTTTTCTCTTGTCCAAACATCGAGCCTAAAGGGGTGACCGCTGTGAGGTCTGCTCCAGGGTCCTGGGTGAAAGCAGGGTCAAAAGTGGCTCGCTTTGGACCCAGCGAGTGGGACAAAATGGCTCGCTTCGTGCAACTTTTTGTGGCTTGTTTGATAATGACAGAAGATGATTTAGTAAAGTTTTTTAGTATCGCAGAATAAATAAGCCAGTCATCCAACAAACTAAAACATCTTAGAAAGGTCTGCGTCAGTGAGAAATGCGAGGAAACCAAAAGTGTTCCTGAGTTTTTGCTTTTCTGCCACTCATTACCTGAATTTCCCCTTTTCTTTGTGTTTTGAGTTCTTACAGGAGAAAACATCCCTTCTCACCACTGACATTTAAGCATTTTTTCACTCACTGCTGACATTGTTGTGAAGTCATCAATACAACCTCTATTGTGCGAAATAAATGGATAATTAAAGCTGTGGTGCTAGATTTTGAAATCATGTCAGGAGAAAGAAAAACGGTTAAAGTCCACATTGTTACCTGTCTGATGTGCATGCTGGTGTCGCAGGTCAGAGGTCGCGCAGAGGTCAGGTCATTGCTGCCCAAAACCGTCGAGATCATGCCGTTTCTGTCGACTTTTCTGATCATGGTCCCGTCCACGAAGTATATGAGTCCGTTCTTATCCACTGCAATCCCTGTGGACACGAGAAAAAGGACGCACATTTAATCATATGTCTCATAAAACTAAAACACATCAGTGAAAAGAGAAAAGAAACACGATTTTTAAACAGATAAAGATAAAGAGAGACTGGACTTTGAGTTGAAGTAGTTAAGTCCAAACAGGAAAACAAAAAGACAAAAAGGAATCAGTCTGACTCAGAGCTTTCCCCTAAAAAGTGAGAGGTGTTTGGACTCTTCATTATGGTGCAGCACGAGCTGTTACTGCCACAGGATTGTCCCATTGACCTGTCCATTAAAAACACACTAAGCTTATCATAGAGATGTGTGCATTCTTACAACAGGCTGTGGATTTTAATGACCTGGTATTTAAGTTCATCAGCTTTAAGATTTTCTCAATATTTAACAATTTTTAGTCTAGCTTAGCCATGTTCTAGGCTTACCATTTTACTTTCTAGTTATAAATGATGATACAAGGAGCAATCATGGTGGTTCTTAAACTTGTGACTCGGGACCTCCATGGGAGTCGCAAGATGACTTCTGGAGCTCCCTATGACGTTGTCACGTTTATTTTAAGGCAAGAAAATAAAGATTATCTAGGAAATCTTAAAGAAATGTAAAATGTAGCTTGACTAAACCAGATAAACTTGATAAAGAATGTCAAATTGTGCTATGTTTGATAAACTTAAAACACAGATGCACAAGTCCATAAATCAGATAAAAGGACTTTCTATTATCTGTACTTAACATTTACTGTACATAATGTTAAGTACACAATCAGTTTGGTCTGGAGATGCAAATGTAGATGTTTAAGATCAAAGTTTGCGACACAAAAGAAGCTAAAAGTTGACGACGAGATTAGACACTGTAGTTCTTTCATTCTTCTCATCCTGTGTTAATTGGACAGGAGCCTGTAATGTAAATATAAACCTTGTGCACTGTGAAAACAGGATGTAGAGGCTGTCGAGACGAGAACATGATAGAGACGCATGGCACCGTCGAAAGAAACGTGGTGTAAATTAAACCGGAAAATTGGCACAGAGAGAAAACTGGAAATGTCTACAGGGTTACAGCGAGTTCAAAAACGTGAAGAGGCGTCGTCTGTAATGCTTTCAGATAATTTACACTTCTATGTTTAATTTAATTTCCTTATATCTTCTCTACAGTTGTACATCTGCTGATTAGTTTTCCTGAATTTAGTTAGTTGCAGTTTAATAAAACACATTATATTAAGCATTGTTCAATCTGTGTTTAAAACGTTTTGCACATTATCAATCTGGAATGATTTAAAATTGATTGATCGAAAGGTCACAACACCAAAACAAGCAGATGAATCAATTTGCTGTTTAACTGAGTTGAGAGAAAGCGCAGACATTTTGCCCATTTTGTATGTTCAGAGCATAAATGTATTACAGTACAGTATAAGAGTTGGATTAGATCTCTGTCCCCGTGTGAGCTGCAATGGAGCAGTGGAAGATCGCCCTAGATCCGGAAGTATTTTGCCCCATGTTAAAGTGCCATAGGCGGGCTAACCAGCTATGTGCTAACTCATATCCACAGCGCGGTTGTTTCAGTATAAAAATTACAATTCGGCAAAATGTCGTAATAACTTCACACATAAAGCTGAAATGTGTGGGCGGTCACTGTTGAGCTGCAATAGTGGTTGCTCTGCTGAAGACTTTGGAGACACCTACAGCTTTAACAAAGGTTGCATTTTGAAGGTATTTCTCTCTATTTTGACAACATAAATCAATTTTCAATGCCCCAAATGTTGTGTTAAATGATTGCTTAAACTCTAGGAAACTGTGTCAGTTGTTTGTAACTTGTGTCTTTGCATTTTGGTGCTTTTTGAGGACACACGTGGAGGGATTTTTTTTTAGAACTTAAATTACTTCCTGTAATTTACTACTTTTAGTTGTCAATTTCTTCATAAATTACAACTTAACTGTTGCAAAACTATGATCAATATTTGGCACAAAGAATATCAGACTAAACTAAGTCAAAATTAGAAAAAAATTGGAATCTGTCATAAGGGCTTTAAGTGATGTGTGAACGGATCTTTTTTCAGGTTACACTTTCAATTTAGCACTTGGATATATAAATGAGGCTCTAGTCTTGTTCAAGTTTTAGTTCAGTACCAGAATGTCTTTCCCATAAGAATCTAAGACAACATAAGTTATTTTACAATGCTAAAACAGATCTAATGCTAGAAATATGTTGTGCAACTCCAAATAAAAATGATACCTCGTTGTGCACCTCGGGCCCAGAGATCACTACCCACTAAAAAAATCATACCCTCAGGAAAATAAAATTGAATAACCTTGTCTTAAAGTATCAATAAAGAAGCAACGGAAAAGCCAATGTTGTTTTAGTTGTTAAATAATGCAGAATTGAACAGTGTGGACAAACCTTTGGGTCCCAGGAGCTGAGCCTCGGTGGCCTTTCTTCCATCTCCACATCGAGCTTCATCAAACGGAGGACACTGCTCTCCTGTGCCGGCCACCACCTCGCCGTTACCTGTGAATACAAACAGTTTTTATTCACTGTTCAAATGCATTGAGCTGAAATACAACCGGGAGATCCAAACCTGGCTCTTATATTCTGATTATATTGGTTAGTCAAACAGCTGACAGTAAAATAACATGTCAGCCTTGATAAAATGTCACTTGTTTGCAAGACCAAGACATGTTCAGTCAACTTTAATAATCCATCAAGAGAAATTATCAAGACAGAAAAAGCCAGAGCCCTTCACTGAGACAAAGATCCATTACGAGAAAAAATGGAGGTCTTCAAGTTGCACCATTAAAGTTTGTTCGTTCTGTAAAGTCTGATATTTCATGTCTCGTTGGGTCTGGCCTGCACACTGCTTCTCTTTTTGTTGATTGGCCGATTGTACTTCCTAGTTTTGGAGAACGTTTTGGAGTTCTGCAATACCTAGAAAAGGATTATTGGTCGACGCAACTTTCCGCTTTATTGTGCATGCCCCATGAAAAAAGATTTGCAATTCATCTAGTTGGCTGGGGAAACTTCTTTGGTTAAAACAACAAAACAGGACGAGAGCAACTGTTTGTATCAGGTCTGAACTGTTTTTTTTCCACGCAGCTGAATGTAATGTCTATGGGTCGTAGGGTGGAGTTTCATTCACAATGTTGAATTAGCAGCATAACTTTTGTTTTGTCGGACAGTGATAAATTCTTGTAGTTTGCTGACAACAGCACTGGTTAATGTTGTTGCCACATCTTGTGTCAATCAGCAGCAGCTCAATTTCCCCCAGCACAGATCTCCTGTCAGTGTATCTTTTTAGGTAAAAAATCAGTCCACATTGTCGTTTCTCCATCTAATAATGTCCCGTTTGTTCACTAAAATCAACAAAGTTCAACTGTAGTTGTTGTTATCAGGTCCATCTCACTCCTAAGAGCTGTTAAAAAAAGCTTGACTGATGTTGAAAGCATAAAAATAATTATTTCTGTTTAAATTTTTAGGGAAGCAAAAATTGTGTATAGCACCTTTAAGCTACAAATGTCTAATCAGTTATTTGTTGAGCTTGCAAAAGTCCATTGGTCAAAAAAGATAAAATGTGATACAGAAATAAATTGAAAAACACACAAAACTCTCTCTTGAAGCCTTTTTACAATGACATTGTCCAAGCTCCAACACCTTAAACTGTCAGTTTGTCCATGTCTACATTAATTTCTCCAGGTTAAGGTCATGAGTGTAACCATAAGTCTTACTGATAAGGTCTCGGGCGCCACTGAGCATCTTGGGACGGTAGATTCTTCTGGAGTTGGTGTCGGACACGTAGAGCTGACCGGTCACTGGGTCTGTGGCCAAGTAGTAACGATGGGCGGGGTTGTTGCTATAAAGACAAAATACAACAACATATAAACAAATCATCGCTCACAGATACACTTGGGTACGACATACAAAGACTGTGAACCATGGCATGGATCAATGATTGTGATACAAAACACCAGTTATACTTCAAGAGCTCATTTGGAAAAGTTTCATTTTCTGGTCACAAACAAAGAAGTGAGGAGGGACAAGTTCTAGTTTGAGGAGATCTTAATCCAGCTGCACACTAGATGAGTTTATTAAGATCTTTTGTGATTTTTAGATGCTTCAAAACAGCACAAGCCACACACATAAAGACATTTACAATTGAACGCAGAGATTTTTCTTTCATGTGCGCTGTTATAAAAGTGAAACAACAATGATGAAACGCCAGTGGATTAAAGCAGGTTTATAAAGAGCAAAGGGTCATTAGATGTAAGGAGCTGTTACACTGATGCATTGTGGACGTCGAAAGAAAAAAGTGTCTTCACGTTCTTATAACCCTTTGCATGTTTGTAAATGTCAAACTCTTGGACAAAGCTAGGTCGGAGGCAGAAAAAGACATTGCGTTCATATAAACCGCTGTTCAGAAGTGTCAGAATATGCATCGTGACTTATTCTGTGGTACCTGACCAAGAATTTGTTGAATAACTTCTGGTAGATGGAAGCATTTTATCTGAGGAACTAGATCTGCTCTTTCAAGTGGCTGAAGAGGTGATTTTTACATGTGTTTCAGGTAGAGCTGTGCAATATATCGAATTTTAGATAATATCGTGAATGTGGTTTTCAAGATATCCAAAACTTTAATATTGAGTATTTCATATATAGTTAAAATTGTACACACAAAAACCTGTAATAATAGAAAATTATGCTGGTAACTCTCAGCTTAGAAATGTAATATGTCTGCACTTCTGTGATTTATTGTTCACGTGACATCCCAGCATTTTTCAGACCAAGATTACTTCACACAAATGTTTGCAGCTCAATTAATCTTGTTCAAAGTCAGTTTTTGTTGTATTACAAAAGTGATCGGGTCTAGTCACTAATGGAAGTCACCAGATCTTTTAGATATTTCATGACAAAGTTCAGTGTTATTAATCAGAAATCTTGTTCACCATCTGGATTCATGACATCATTGCATTCTACAACTTGAACGCAGGCTATTGACGAAATAATCGTCTGAATATCGTTATCGAGAGATGTTTATTTTTGTCAATATCGCCCAGATCTAGTTTCAGGTTTGTTTTACTTTTTTTATGGCTAAAATGTTCTATTTTAGCAGTTCATTTAAGTCTAGAAGCTAATTATTCTAGTATTAACTTAATTTTATTGTACTAGACGTCACTTTTGGGGCTTCTTGTCCGAGGCTTGGTTGCTTGTAGTTCTGAAAATGTGTTAGCTCTGGTCAAAGGCTTTGCTAAAGTAGGAAATAAGGAGTTAGCTACAGTTCACAATGAAACAGTATTTTAATGACAATAAATCCTCAAACTTTTAATGCACGGGCAATAAGTTTTTGTTTTTATAGCCGCCGTCACAAGGCAGATGCACCAGATACGTCTAATAGTCGCAGTGACACAGACATAAGGAGAGAAACCACAAAAAATCTCATACAAAAATCCTTACTCTGGCCACGTCTCCTGAACTTATAGAAGAAAACATTGGGCTTAACTCCTGTAGTGTGCAGAAAGCTTAAGTCTATTTTATGAAGTCAAGTGTTAAAGCAGAACTAAGCAACTTCAGCGGTATTGCTCCCCCTAAATCTCTCTTGTGTAATTACAGAAGTTGACTGAATTTTGTGTAACTTTAAGACTGAAATAAGGCAGCAAAAACACATCTAATGACATCCAAACACATCTTACACCACTATATAAAAAAAATAAAAAGCCAGGGTTTGTCAGGGCAGACGTTCATGTCGACAATGTGTTGGGGAGGAAGGTTGCAGTTGCTGTAATTAATTCCAGAGGCGTGTATTTGTGGCTCGACACAAGCCTCAAATACACATGTAACCGTCATCAAAACTTCCTAAGACAGTTACCAAAGTAAAAATGTTACTTAGTTTTGCTTTAAGTTATGGAAATAGTGACACAAGTCCACACTTCTGATACAAAACACATAACATATTCAGTATTCTGCAACTAAACAGATTAAAGTATTCTCCCATACACTGTTCATTGTGCTGCTTTTTATTAATTCTGACGCAGATTTTTACTCATTTTTGAAGATGCTGTCATGACACTGCAACAAACACTCATAATTTTGCTCAAACCTTCCCAAAATTACCAGTGAAGCTCTTTGTTTCTTGTAAACAAAGCCATACATTCAGTAGAAAGTTTTGTCAAAACAAAACTTCGCCTGTCCTTCGACGGAGAAAGGACACAAACTCTGGCGTAAATCAAAACGCTTCATAATATATTTCTTGTTTGTGCAGAGCGCTGAGAAGGCCTGAGCTCAAGTTCATGGTCTCAAATGTGAATCTGTAATAAACTTATCGGCCTTAGCAGCTGCTTTGCTCTCCTCTTTTCTCACCAAAAATAGTTTCTAAATTTCACAATCTCCCCAAGGACCGGCGATGCTTTCACTGTTAATTTTTAGCCTTCAACACAAAATGAATCTTTTTACCCAGACCCGAGCGAACAAGGTTTTTCACAACGCACAAAGAAAAATTTGGAATAATTCAATCTGTCCAGATGGATGTAACGCATTTTGCTTCAATTTGGATGAAAAGAGAGAATCTTCTGACGAAAATAAGTGAAAGCCAAAGCCGCTGATTAGTACAAAGAGTGATATCGTAAAGGAAAGATGTTTTTTTTAGCCTTACTTTGTTCAAAAATGAAAAGAAAAAGAAAACTCGAACACATTCTCTTGTTAAAAATGTACCTAATGTATTAAAATGTGAAAATGGAAGTAGAAATTTCCATTTTCTATCGCACAAAGCCTTTAACACATCACTAGTTTCATATGTTTGGCTTTTGATCATAGCAACACCTGCTGCTATAATTTTGAATAAATCTTTGTTAGAACATGGGACACAAAGCTCAAATCTAAGACAGTCCCCTGTAAATATCCTTAAATAAACTGGATTTTTTTTTCTATATATTTTGACAGATTTCGTCCGTTGTCATGTTTTATTGTTTTTTTTTAACAAGAAAAGTAGTTTTACATTAACTGGTCCGTTTCTTGTATTCTACGGGTTTTTGTTCATATTTTCTAACTGAAAGCAATGCATTGTGGGAGAAAAAACTGTTTTGAAGGAGGGAAAACTTCAACAGTCAGAGACAGAGTCAGCCTGTTTGGACAGAAAAGATTTGAGCTGCTCTGGTGACGAGAAAAAACATGTTTCCTTCGTTTATTTTATAATTAGTTCACGTCAAGTGAGATGTTTGATTGTTTTATTATCAATTAATTAAACTTTGTCTAAATGAGTGTTTCCCACAGAACTAAGTAAGAGCTGAAACTATTCTTATGTTTAGGAAATTTGAACAAACAATCATTTGTATTTGACATTATTTATGTTTGAAATGTATATTCTGAAAAAGTTTAAAATCTGCTCCTGAAGCGGCTTCTGCAACAGCCTGAGATTTATACAAAGGTCTGTGAAAATAATAATATTTATTAATATTCTGCTTCAACACAGTCTCACTAGATGGCGTAGTTTTACAACAACACAAAAACAGCGTATTTTGAGCACGAGTTCACAGCTGTTTTTAGTACTTATGTTACGCCGTGCATTTAGCACGATATGAAAAAGTGTAAAAATGACACAAGATTTCACAGTGTCAAAATAGGACGAGTTTTGGTTGCAGCCACGTGGGGACGTTTTCTTCAAGTGAAACGGGTAAGTTTAGGCATAAAGTTACTAAAATTGGTAAGATTAGGTCTGGGGCTTGGGGCAGGTTAAGATTAGAATCAGGATTTCATTAATATTCATAAATAAGAACACGTCTTAACAACCACCATTGAAATGAATGGAGACTGTGACGCGTACTATAATTACGCAAAACAGCTGTGAAGTCGTGCTAATCATACCTCATTTACATGTTGTGTAATGTCGTGGTAAATGTACGCTTTCTTGTGAGATCGGGCTCTCTGCTTTGCTCTTTATTGTACATTTCTTCTTGAATTGTTTAGCTTTAATAAATCTGCCCAATTTTCCTTCAGAAGTTTCTCTGAGAAAATCCGGACAAAGAGAAATGACTTTAAGAGTTTGTGACAAACTGAAGTGAAACTCTGTGGATTTGAACAGTTTCAGATACAAAGCTGTTTTAATCTAAAGGTAACATGTCTTTATACTGATTTTAAAATGTATATTTTTAAATGTTGTATTATTGTTTTAATAAAGGTTTGACTTTGAAAAAAAAAGTCCTTGTCCTGTTTGTGTGAGAAATGCTGCGTCGTATGAAAGAAATCTCTGGAAGATATAAAATATAGAAGAATTGGTATTTTGAATAAAAACATAAAACTTTCAAATTTTTGCCCCGAGGAGTTTTACCGAACAAGAATTGTATGGAAATGTAATGGAAAAATAATGGACAGTAAATTTTTGCAAGAAGAATTTCCTGTTTACAGTATAACTAAATGTAAATAGAATCTAAATATGTTGGTAGAGTTTTGTTTCACCGGTGTAAGCTACTTTGTGTGAGTAAAAGCCTTCTGCTCTCGGCACGTTGTCAGATAAAATGTCTTTCCTGTTTCTGCAGTGTGAAGCTCCTGTGTGCGGTCCCACTTTATCACAGCCTGTAATTAACACGGCTATAAATATTCTATTCTACGCTCCGCACTGAAAACACGCCATCATCACGGCTAATTCAACACGTACCTGCTTGTTGTTGTTTTAAGTATAGCGGAGAATGGCATTAGAGATCTAAAGCAGGTGGTTCCGATAAGGTACAGGTCAGATCAGTGGAGAGATGAGCCGACTTACCAGCAGTCTCACTGAAATGTGCATCATATGACAAGTTAATAATGTATCATGAGCACGGTTCTAGTCATTTTTCGTGTGTCTACTACAATGCTGTAAAAGTGTCAAATAGAAATGCTTGCCTGAAGTTACTAAAATGGGTAAGTTTAGATCTGGGGCTTGGTGTTGGTCAGAATGATGTTTGTAGATGATGTTGTTCTGATGCTTCATCAAACCAGGACCTGAAACAAGCACTGGGAGAGTTTAAGAGGAGTGTGAAGCGGCTGAGATGAAAATCAGCTCTTCCAAATTCAAGTTCTTGGTTCTTGACAAGAAAAAGGGGTTTCGCTTTTTGCACTTGGTGGAGACTCCTGCTCCATGTGGAGGAGTTCAAGTATTCCAGGCTCATGTTCACAGTGAGTGAAGGATGGAGCGTGAGATTGACAGGTGGATGGGTGCAGCATCAGCAGTTGTGGTGAAGAAGAAGCTGAATCGAAAGGCAAAGAACAGTGGCAGAGCAGAGAGAGCTCTTGTCTCCAGCATGGCCGGGCCTTCTGTGTGGAGTTTACATATTTTTCCCCTTGTCTGGGTGGGTTTTCTCAGGGGACTCTGGTTTCCCCACCAAGAGACCAAGGCTTTTCTAAACATATTTTGTAATGTTTAGAAAAGCCCAACAGGGACTGGAGTTGAAAATTAACATTCGCTATAAACTCTATATGCATCGCTGGGCTTGGTCAGGACGGTAACAACATCTGGAGTTGTGGCGATCACTGCTCCTGAGGAGATGCCCCAGAGGCTTTGAAGGATGGGTCAAATGCAGAGGACAAATTTCCCTACGGGGACAATAAAGTGGACCTTAACCTTAGCTCTCGATTTACCAATCAGTCTACGTTCCAACCCATGAAATTTGGGTACTGACACAAGCAGTTGAAATTGGTTTTATCTGCCGGGTAACTGTGTGCTCTCTTAGAGATATGGTCAGGAGCCCAACCACACGAGAAGAACTCGGAGTAGAGCTGCTGCTCTTCCAGGTCAAGGCACCAGCTGTGGTGGCTCAAGCATCTGTTTCAGATGTCTCCAGGATGCCTCCCCTGTGAGATGTTCTGGGCATGTCCCACTAGAGGGAGATTGTGAGGAAGACTCAGGACATGATGGACGGACTATGTCTCTCATCAGAAAAGCTGGAGGAAGAGAATGTGGACAAGAAGTCTGGGCCTCCCTGCTCAGACTGCTGCCATGGCATGACTCCAGATGAAGTGGGAGAAAATGGATGGATTTCGTCATTATTAAAGTTGGGGTAGGTAACTTCTTTAGGTGTAAAATAGTAACATTTGTGTTTTCCACTAAAAATTACATGGTAAATGCTGAACTTTGTGGAAAAAAATTAGACCACTGTGTGCTGTCTGAACGGAATAATCAAGAATTTTAGTTCTAATCAAGAGCCGAATGCTGCGCTCTGATTGGCTGTTCTTGGGGCGGTCACTCCAGTTTTAGTTTTATGATGGTTAAAATAAGTTTTTAAGCCATAATTGCAACCAAAATCAATACATGTTCATAGTAACCACGTGTAGAAGGATTTACAGCTACTTCACCTTTAATAATATGTCTTTACATCTACCAGAGAAATGAAATGGGGCAGCAATGTTTAACACATAAAAGAGAAATGATGTGGTATTTCAGTGAGATCATTGAGTTGGGTGAATAGCAAAATTATGAGGAAGGAAATCATTTAGAACAAACTGTATAATAATTAGGGGTGTAACGATTCACCTAAATATTCGAAGTATCGATACACAGCCCTTACGATCCACTGCATCGATCGGCGTTCTACTAGTTGGCCTCAATCCAGGCCACACATCGATGTAACTTTGAATCGCTTCGAATCTAAGCCCAAAGAATCGATTTATTTAGATATGTGGCGAAACATAAACCATGCAGACAAACGGCATTCTTAGTCGTTTATTTTTCACAAAATGTTTCATTAAATGTGCGTTTATTACGCTGGTTTTCCGCGCTGCGTCATCATCAAGAGCCTGCAGCACTTGTTTCACATGGAATCTACTCCCGGACGGAACCGCTGCTACACAGCCCAGCGGAGGAGACGGACAGCGCTGGATCCAAACCATCCCGGGGGCCCGCGAGAACGCACAGAGCAGAGACCATGAGGGACAAAGCCGTAAAGGCGAAACCAAACTGGCCTACGGAGGTAACGCTGCGAAACGACTCGAGCGAGCTCCGAAAAGAACCAGACGAGCTGCAACGCCACAGTCATAACACAGACTCGCGCATTTGTGCAGGCTTATGACTCCGCTGCCAGTCTGTCACATTTGGGATATATGACGTACTTAAGACGCAACATCACCATGCTTTGGGTCAAAACCACGAGTCTGCAGATGTTTGTGGATTTAATTTTGAATCTAATGATAAGTCATGAAGATACAGTAAGTTCACAGGATCCCGTCTCAACAAACTTCTGCATCTGTGTGAAAATGATTCAATAAGATGGTGAAATGTGAGTCACTTATTTTATTATGATACTAAACTTGTGTATTAAGGGGAAATTTTGCATTTTTTATGTGCAATGAAAAATAATTGTGTCATTAAGCTGAATATCTTTATTACCCTTATACTTAGCCTATAATTTTATTAATTGTTTTTGAGTTTTTGATTTAATGCAAAATCTTGGTAATGACTTTATTTATGATGTAAGTTATCAAACTGAATCGAAATATCGTTTTAAAACTGCTGTATCGTTCCGAATCGTATCGTTCCCTAAAACCCAAAATCGTTTTGTAATCGTATCTCCTGGCCTCATATCGAAATGTATCGTATCGTTCTAAAAACGTATCGTTACACCCCTAATAATAATAAATATAACGTGTTAGGTACGCAGTGGGTGTAAATATCATAAAGATATCAAAAAGCTTGAAACAATTCTGCCTTAAACAACTCTAACCCTACAAATAACAGGAATTTGAACACTTTATCATAGAACTCAATGCTTTTTTTGTTTAAATTCAAGTTCGGCGTTCCAAATACTTTTAAAGCTCTTAAGACCATGAAACCAGCCTTATTCTAATTCCAAGAAAAGCACTATTTTGTGAGTGTAAGCATTAATTATTTTCAAACTAATGCCATTTCACAGGTTCCCCACAGACACTAGCATTAATTAGAGCTTCATCTGACCTGACACGTGTGAAAACTGTGCGAAGAGACAATCTCGCGCTCATGTTTACACCTTTAATTGGACTTGCGTTTTGTACAGTAGAATGAAAAAATAAATAAAAAAAATACAACAACATGCTATTTTTCTCAGTCTGAATATATTTAAAGTGAAACGTGTGGATTTCAAATTAGCTCAGATAGCGAGGGAAGTACGGGACACGCAAACAACACTTGATCATCTGGATGTGTCACAATGCATTATGGGAAAGGTGGAGAGAGAGAGAGAGAGAGAGAGAGACGACGAAAAGACACCACGATACAAAGACGTTAGACAAAGAGAAAGAAGGGTCGACACTGGGAGAGAATGAGAATAACTGAGGAGAGATGCTAAAATAACTAGACTTTGCACTGGGCTGTTATTAAAGGAGAGCTATTTTGTAAAATCTACTTTTTTTAGTCTTGTCCATGTTATACCAGTGTTCTTTCATCATTAGTTTAGTCCAAATTGTGTTTGGATTGATTCATGCATGTCTAAGTTTGCCAGAAAAACCCAGTCTTGCAGTAACATGTATCTATATTGCGACATGTTAATAGTGTATCATGAGTACATTTCTAGACATTGTTTTCTGTGTCTCATTATATGACAAACAGAGATACTATTTTTCTAAGTGTATTTATTTCATTCTGCTAAACGTCTGGGGGTTAGAAAGAGTTCTGACTGTACAGGGAGCGCACACATCGGCTGAAAACTGGCTTTTTATCACTCGGGTTTGTTGTAACGCCAAGGACGCAAACATGATACTAGCTTTTTAGGTCCAGCCTGCTTGAGATCAGCGCAGCGTCACTGCGTACACTCCTTGTTCAAAACTTTTCACTGCCTCTTTGAAAATGTAGCAACTGTGTCAATAAATATGCTATAAGTGTTTATAAGTATAAGATTAATCCATATAAATAGCAATGTTGCAGTACGACACAGTAATACATATGTTATAGGCTAGTAGTAATAGTGGTATCAGAAGTAAGGTCTCGGCTCAAGGAGGGGACGGCAAGAGACTGAATTATGATTTGGTGAGGCACCATATATTATGTGAAAAAGTAAATTGAAAGGACAAACAACATACAACATTAAATAACAACAAAACGAATGGCCATTCAAGGTTTACAGTTGATCAACAATTGAATCAGTTCCAATTCAAGGTGACAATACAATGAATTATCGCATAGTCATTATATCGAGAGTCCAAGCAGTTCTAAGGTGCTTATATCGAGAGTTCATCGGTTGTTGTTAATTGCACAATCAATATATCGAGAGTCCAGCAAATATTGTGCAAATAGTAGAACAACGACTTTGCCCAAACTACATACAGTTCATTAATTACACCCACGGCTGGGTTTGACCAGTGTCCAGAGGAGACGTGAGTGCAATGGGCGTAGAAGTGAGTGGGGTGAGTTTATCGGGCCTCTAAGAGCCCCCTACCGGACTGGAGGGAGACTGTAGACTCTGCAGTTGACTCAGTTCATTGGGCTCTGTAGGCTCTAGGCCTGCTCCAGCTCGCCATCGGGTTCCAGAATGCTGGCCAATTCTGCTGACTACACCTCATACACGAACCGGATTGGCGTGATACAAGCCGCGATAGAGGGCTCCAGAGCTCGATCTCTCATCCAGCTACCCCACTGCACTTAACTAAACTAAACCACCATCGCCATATAAACCAAACGATTGGCCGCGCCGCGTCACGTGACCATGTGACGTCACGGGAGGGACAAGCTCTCATTGGTTAATCAAGTCACATGACCTAATGATGTCATACTTTCCCAGGAAACCATTAAAATAGCGCGAGATTTAGAGACGGCAGACACATGAGGAGGAGCGCTTAGAGAGAGAGAGGGAGAGAGAGGCAGGCAGGAACAGTATTTGTCACCTGGGTTACACCCTCCCCTCCTAAAATCATGCAACTCCGGTGCATGTTTAACTACATGGACATAGGAACATATACTCGATCGGACATAGATGTGCTAAAAGCGTCACCATAAGCGTCGGTTAGGCTATGCCAAATCGTTCGAGCTACTGAGATAAGCGGCTTGCTTAAAGCAGAGTACTGTGAATGCTTCTGCGGCTCCCTGTCTCTAACAGAACGACGAAGTAGCTGCTCTGGCTCAATAGTTTCTTTAGCCTCCCTACCCTCAGAAACTGAACTAAGAGTAGGTGCTTTACAATCGGATGTTAATGCTGCCACACGAGGGAGTGTCTTCACTGGACCTCCAATTACTGGATCTTCCTCTGGTGGCCTTGCTTCAGGAGGAACGGGACTGTCATGTAGGTATTCTCCAGGTTGTATTTCAGCTTCCTCCACAGGCGCGTCAGAGACTGCATCTCCCTCCTCACTGGATGAAGATGGATCTCCAGCATCAGAGACTTCAGGCGTGACAGAGGTCTTCTCAAAATCAGGCAAGTAGACTTCAGGTTGCAGAACAGGCAATTCAGAACAGGCTGGCAACACGGGCATATGATCAGCAGCACAGGACACAGGCTTAATATCACTGGGTTCATCAGAATCGGCACGTTCAAAGTAGAAAGGGACTGTCTTAACTTTAAGTGGACGCACTTCAAACTCGTCATCCTCACTGCTCCGGACGTCAGTGAACTCATCCGGATATGCAATGGACGGTTCTTCAGGCGGATGAAGTCTGAATCGTCGTCGATAGGGACGCCAGAATCTTCGTCTGGATCGATCAGTCTGCGGGTCAACTTCAGCTACCCCTCTCTGCTCCACACAATCAACATTCGGAGACCATCTTCTGGAGGGTCTTCGTCGATACATCGGGGGTGTAGCGTACTCACACTCTGTCTCGCTCTTCGTTCCGTTCGCAGATTTGGGCTGATTCTTGGGTCGAGGACTGCGAGGAAAGGACCGTCCTCGCCAGCGCTTTCTGTTCGGTGCGTACGAACTGCCTTTGACAGGCACACCACCAGGACCTGTCACATTGATGGCTTTCGGCCCTCTTGCTGACTCTATAACATCAAACTCAACAACTTCTCCATCGCCCACACTTCGGAGAACTTTTCTGGGATTATTCTTCTTTATAGCAGTCTGATGGACAAATACATCTTCTTTAGTGTCATTTCTGGTCAGAAATCCATACCTCTGCTTCACGTTGAACCATTTAACGGTGCCTTGGATCATTGTTGCTATGACTTTTCTTTTCTGCTGGGGCTCATCACCTGGTGTCGATGGGGGAGACTTCTGTGTAGATGACATCATACCATCATCCACATCTGGCAACCTCCTCACAGGTGATACGTCAGGCTGTTGGACAGCGGAAGCAGACTCCAGCAACGAAACAGCAGAGGCAGGAGCAATTGGCTTCTGACAGTTCTCTGTAGACAGCTGATGTTCAATGACAGTAGGTGAAAGTTCAGTCAGACTTTGGCCAAGCAGAGACATAACACTTTTGAGTACTTCCACATAGTCTTTACCAGTACGCGTCGCAATATCTCTGAGTGCACGCAGGTAAATGTCAGTAACAATTTCTTCCACTAGTGCAGCGCAAAGTGTTGCGAGTTCTGAGATTTCATAAGTAACAGCTTTAGCGTGGCTAACGTAAGTGTATGGCAATATTTTACGCAGCGCAACAACAGCTTCATCTGAAGTAAATTCAACAACAAGGTTCTGCTCAAACGTGGACTCGGGCTCATCGATAATTAGTGTTTTTAAAATGGAACCGTACTTACTCAAAAAGCTAACAACTTCATCATCTGTTTCTGTTTTTGTAATACCTTCAATGATAACCGCATTGGGAATCTTTATGCCATGTTTCGCCAAAATATCCATGTTGTACAAAAAAAAAAAAATGTCAATTTACTTTTTTCCACAATCAGCTCTGCAAACAATACCCATCCTGGCTAGCTCGCCACTAATTATGTAGCAACTGTGTCAATAAATATGCTATAAGTGTTTATAAGTATAAGATTAATCCATATAAATAGCAATGTTGCAGTACGACACAGTAATACATATGTTATAGGCTAGTAGTAATAGTGGTATCAGAAGTAAGGTCTCGGCTCAAGGAGGGGACGGCAAGAGACTGAATTATGATTTGGTGAGGCACCATATATTATGTGAAAAAGTAAATTGAAAGGACAAACAACATACAACATTAAATAACAACAAAACGAATGGCCATTCAAGGTTTACAGTTGATCAACAATTGAATCAGTTCCAATTCAAGGTGACAATACAATGAATTATCGCATAGTCATTATATCGAGAGTCCAAGCAGTTCTAAGGTGCTTATATCGAGAGTTCATCGGTTGTTGTTAATTGCACAATCAATATATCGAGAGTCCAGCAAATATTGTGCAAATAGTAGAACAACGACTTTGCCCAAACTACATACAGTTCATTAATTACACCCACGGCTGGGTTTGACCAGTGTCCAGAGGAGACGTGAGTGCAATGGGCGTAGAAGTGAGTGGGGTGAGTTTATCGGGCCTCTAAGAGCCCCCTACCGGACTGGAGGGAGACTGTAGACTCTGCAGTTGACTCAGTTCATTGGGCTCTGTAGGCTCTAGGCCTGCTCCAGCTCGCCATCGGGTTCCAGAATGCTGGCCAATTCTGCTGACTACACCTCATACACGAACCGGATTGGCGTGATACAAGCCGCGATAGAGGGCTCCAGAGCTCGATCTCTCATCCAGCTACCCCACTGCACTTAACTAAACTAAACCACCATCGCCATATAAACCAACGATTGGCCGCGCCGCGTCACGTGACCATGTGACGTCACGGGAGGGACAAGCTCTCATTGGTTAATCAAGTCACATGACCTAATGATGTCATACTTTCCCAGGAAACCATTAAAATAGCGCGAGATTTAGAGACGGCAGACACATGAGGAGGAGCGCTTAGAGAGAGAGAGGGAGAGAGAGGCAGGCAGGAACAGTATTTGTCACCTGGGTTACAAAAAGGTTAGTGTTGTGTGTTTTCTTCCATCCACTCTTTTCATTATTTGTAGCTCCTGTAGCGCACTTAGATATAGAGGGATTTTCGGTCTATGTCACTTTCCGCCCTACTGCAGAAAGAGCTCCTCTCTGTCTGGTTAGCTGAGGAAACTTCTTTGAATAAAACAACCAAATGGGATGAGAGCAGCTGTTGGGATCAGGTCTGAACCAGTCTGACAGACGTCTGTCTCCTGAAGCTTGAGACAGTGTTTTTCTCGCTGTTTTTTCACTCACCTGAATGTAACTTTTAAGGGTCATAGGGTTAAATTTCATTCACAAATGTTGATTTAGCAGCAGAACTTTTGTTTTCTCACAGTGATAAACTCTTGTAGTTAGCTGACAACGGAGCTTTGTGGACTTGTTTCCACGGTTTGTGTCTATGTATGATATAATATGAAAAAACAAAATTTCGAGCCCATGTCTTCATCTTGCTGTGCGTCACCACCGTCAGAAAAGCAACGCAATGAGCATTCGCAGTGTGAACGGAATTATTTTTGAGCAGAATAAAATGGTTACATGAGACAGGAATAAAGTAATTCGGCTTTAAAGTCGGAATAACCATCCACTTACTTTAGAGTTAAGCTTAAATCCAAATAATTATTGTCACTACAAATGAAGTGTTTGCATAATTTTTTTTAAAGTGGAATTCATTTTTATTTAAAATTAAGTTATCTTCATTTGTAATTAAAGCTCTCATGTAAACACAATGAATCTAGTATTGTATGCTCCAGTGTTCAGAAAAGTCTTGTTTTCACCTAAACCTAAAAAATGTATAAATATAATACAAACTACACACTGGCTTATCTAGTCATGCTTAACATAACTAGGATTCAGAACAAACAAAAGACATAACTTTGCATATCCTGCTTTGACTAAAGTCCTATTCGCACGGCCTTATATTTACCTAGGGACCTCATGTAAAATGTAATAATTCCGGACGTCGTCTGAGTTTCTACTCCTGTGCGAATCGTCCATGTCTGTAAAAATGTCTGTAAAGTTTCCCCCGAATTTTACCTCCTGTAATTCGCCAAACTCAGACGTCCTCATGTGATTCTAATGCCGTGCGAATGCGTATGTCTGTAATTGCGTTTCCACCCTCTTGTTTTTAATGTGCATTAAGACGTATCGAGTAAGTCCAGGGAGGTGGAAACGGCAAATATCGCATTTAGAATCTCTAATGTGCATAAAAGTTTATACGCTCTCTAGATGTGGAGTTTGTTTATGCGCATAACGGCTGAAGCTAATTATTCGCAGGTTTTTGCATTAACTCATGAAGCGAATTAAAAACCCACGGGACCCTCGGGTTACATACCTGCTGCAGCAGCTCTGGAGGAGGGACATGGGTGATAAACAAAGGCAAAATAATCCTTACAGACTGAGTTGTTTTGTCCAAAATGCTGCAGACACGCAAACTGCACCGTTACACCATAAAAACGTTTGCTGAAGTCCGCCGATCAAAACTAACCCGAAGAAACAGCGCTGTCTGATCAAAAAACTCCGTGAAAGTTTATGGTCGTCCAACACTGCGGTGATTCAGAGCTCGTCCTTTCCATGGCGGAGGATTTGTGTGAAAAACAAAGACAGCAGGCTTTTATTTTTGGCTATAAGCAGATCTATCGCATTAACAAAATGATAAAGTTTGCAGAAGACGGAGCAGTCTGCCGCTAACAACTTAATATTAAAGAATCTGCGGCTGTGAGAAAAAGTGAAACCAAACAGACTGTGCACGTAGCGCCATCTGCAGGATCAGCGGTCTTATGACACCGCTCATTTTGCCATAACAACCATAAACCACGGTTTATAAATAAATTATTAATGACTCTGCGGCTTATTTTACCTTCAAATTTGAACAAAATTATTATTACTATTCTTTACGGATTATTTTCAAATGACATTGTCTTTTTTTTTCTACGTTTAAATAGCTAAAGATTAATCAAACTACGATTAAAAGTCCGTGAACCGGAAGTACAACAACATCGTTGTCGTAGCAACGAAAGGTCGAGAAAATGGATGTTTGGGGAAAAGTTTAGACAGAACAGTGAACAGAACGCTGCAAAGTTTGGATGTTTGGATTTTATCACCGTAAATGGATTAAAAGAGAGAGTCTTCGGTTGTTTTTCGTATGAAATTTGATGTTGTGGATGTGATTTTTGAAACTCCTCAACGTGACGAGGAGCTACATTTGCTGCCGCAGCTCAGGTAAGTTTAACGTTAGCCGATTCACGTTAAAACAAACCAAAAACACAAGAAACGCTCATTTCATGAATTAAGTAAATAGTTGTTGCCATAAATCATCTGTCGCCGTTTCCGGAAAGTCTGTAAAAACAAGAACATTACAGACATCGTATATGTCCGTGCGAATGCCTGTAAAAAACTCAGAGGTCGTGGGGTAATTTAAAGTTTACAGACGTCCCTAGGTAAATATAAGACCGTGCGAATAGGACTTAATACAACCACTAAATGCACTTTTTCTATGATTTGCTTTGATTCTAAACACAGCCCACATTAGCTCATGAGGACAGTTTCTCAGGTCTGGTTCGTAAACAGATTGTGTCATTGTGTAATTTCTTTTGGTTTCAGACCCAGTGAGATTTAAGGTGTGACAGTATTATTCCTGGCAGCGCTCAGACTGAACTTGAGCCGGTTATAAAAGGACAGACAGAGGAGCGGGCTGGTTTTGTTTTGTTATTAGGACATTTGCTTGCACACAGTCATTCAATCTGTTTTAAAGAAAAGACCTAAAGAAGAAATGAACATGTTGACGATTCGAGAAAAACAGACGATATAAAGTGGGTCCTAACGAGTTAAAGAGGACATAACAGGACCTTTTTCAGGAATGTTTCAAAGATTTATTTTTATATTTCTATACATTTCAAAAAAACTTTATTTAAAAACATGAAAGTAATTATTGACTTTTCTATTAATCTCTCTTTCTCTTCACACATTCTTCTTCTCCTTTTCCCTCCACTCTCTCTCTTTTTCTCTCTCTCTATCTTTGCTTGCTTTTCTCCTCTCCTCTCGGTCTCTCTCTTCTCTCACCGCCTTCTCTTCTTTTCTCCTCTCTCTTTCTCTCTCCTCTCGGTCTCATTCTTTTTTCTTTCTCTCTTCACTATCTTTTTCCTCCAATCTCTGCCCCTCTCTCTCTCCTCTCTTTGTCTTTTTCCTCTCTGTCTTTCTCTCGCTTGTGCTACCCTCCTTCTATCCTCACTTCTCTCTCTTCTCTCGCACTACTCTCTTCTCTTTCTCTTCTCTGTCCAAACCACTCTCTCTTCTCCCTTTCCTCTTTTGTCATTCTCCTCTATTTTCTCTCATCTCTCTCTCCTTTTTCTCTCTTCTTTCTCTGTCTCTTCTGTCTCCTCTCTCTCCCCCTCGCTTCCCCTCATCTCTCTCTCCACCTCTCTTCTTTCTCTCTCTCCTCTCTGTCTCCTCTCTTCCCTTCTCTTATCTCTCTCCCCCTTTTTCTGTCTCTCTCCTCTCTCCCCCTCTTTCTTCCTTTTCTTTCTCTCCTCTCCCCCTAGCTCTATTCCCTCCCCCCTCTTTCTCTTCTCTCTGTCTCCCTCTCTTCCTTTTTTCTGTCTCTGTTTCTGTCTGTCTGTCTGTCTCTCTCTGTCTCTCTCTCTCTCTCTCTCTCTCTTTCAACACAAAGACTACAGTTAACTTACTGCCTTTAAGACTTTTACAGTGTAGACTGAGACTTTTAACTCTTTCAAAGTTACATAATTGTCTCTTTATGATGGAAAGCCAGACATGGACCTTGGCTATTGTTGTCAGCCTTATTCAAACTACTCTTGTCTTTCGAGCTTGGTTCTTGTATCTTCTTCTGACTCCTTCTGTGAGTGAATATGTGATCCTATATACTGTATTAAGTTATATGAGATGAATCTAAGGTGTATAAAAGCAGTTTATAACTCTGAATAAAGATAAAACATATTAATCTGTACAATATTACAGATGAACAGCCTTCTTAACAGCCTTTACGCCAAATTCACCAAACTCCAGCTATGAAGGATTATTTACAAACAAATGAATAATGCATTAAGTAGGACTTCTCTTGGAGCAAAGACAAACGAGGAAATGAGAAAGTGCAACAACGCGTGGCTCGACTTCTGCTGATTAAAAAACTTTAGCGTCTTTTAAAAATGTCCAAACACAAGAACACACTCAGAGGAAACATGTTCAAGTCGTAGAAGAATTGAAACAACACTGGGCTTTTGCCGTTTATATCACGTTTTGCATCACGGTACAACGCGGGGGTGCAGGGCTGTGGGGCGGCGGCTGTAGCGGAGGTGCACAGTGCGCTCTGGTCCTGGGCCAGTGACACAGGGGTCTTGAATCCTGTGGGGGTTAGAACACAGAGGATCTGGGGCTGGGACAGGCTGCTGCAGGTCTTTTAAAGCAGTGGTTCCCAACCCTTTTTGTCTTGAGTACCCCCTGATCATGATTTGTCATGTGATAGAGGTATTTTATCAATACTTGTACATTTTCATTTAAAACCATTGCATTTTATTGTTTTAATATATTCCATGTTCCTAACATGTTAAATGTGCTGCAAATAACACTTTTTCACATCACTTGCAATTCCACCTTTCTTTTAAATCTGCATCATCCCAAGTACCCCCTGGAAAACAGAGGCGTACCTCCTGGATCCTTTATATTTGGGCATAACTAGCATGACCTTTTTGTTTCTAAAATTATTTTATATACAATGATTTGAAAATACATAACCTACAATTATGTAGGAATAGGAATTCTGAAAAAAATCAGAAACAGCTAATTTTTTGTTCTTACAAGAGCTACTTAGTATTCTTTCAGATTTTATTTTACAGACAAACATTTTCCGTTAAGAACACATTTTATGAATGCTGTAAGAAGCCCTGAAGAACCCATTTGGCCCATTAAGCTTAACTACTTGTCATGAACACTTTAAATGCTGCTTCTGTTAAATGTCGATGAGCATTTTCACTTTCAACCAAAGCCAAGTTGTAACCAAATAAGCGAAGACTTTAAACACCTGCCTAAAAAGCGTTTGTGTCCTTTTGTTGTGGTTCAGAGCAGTTCTCGTTGTTGCTAAATGAGTTTCGCTAACACAGGCAGACCTTGGTGTTTTTCAGGTTGAATGAACGGAACAGAATGAACAGTGACGGAGAGGAAAACACACAGAGGTTAGTCACACTTACCTGTGTCGGAAATCTTTGTTTCTTTAGAAAGCAGAAAGGAAAACAGCAGAGACCAGAGTTAGTCAGAGAGAAACGTGCAAGAGTCAAAGTCAGAGTTATTAAGATCAGAGATTCACACAGCCTAATATTTACCTCGGGACGTCTGTAAACTTTAAATTATCCCACGACGTCTGAGTTTTTTTTTTTTACACTTTTACAGATATGTATGATTTGCACAGAACAAGAAACTCAGGTGACGTCTGGATTTATTACAATTTACATGAGTTCCCGAGGTGAATAGGACACAAGATGTTTTTAGAGAAGAGACTGGGTTTTAACCGGTTAAAAAGAAGATTAAGCAAGGCTTAAAATGCTGAAGAAAAAAACATTCATTTTTAAAAAGACCTATTTTATGAAGTAATTGTATTTGCTTGACCAAGAGTATATTATGATTATGAATTAAAAAAGGGGCTGCACAGTAGAGGAGTTTAAATCTCCTCCATTTAAAAAATAATAAGAAAAATGTGTCAGTGATAAATAGTTTCCCAAGAAGATTTAAATATGACACTAGTTAGCAAGCTGTTTTCACCCTGTAAATTTTAAGAGCTGTCACTTTGGGTGAAGCCTGGTTGCTCTTGATTGGAAGTGTTTAAGTTATTCATAACGTGTTGGAACCTTACAATCTGACAAATACTGGTAACTGGGTCCCACAAACATGTGTGGGCCACACCTTTCTGTGGTCAGGAGAGCAAATCAGGTCTAAAATTCTTTTGTGTAGAACAGTGATTCTCAATCATAGGACCGGGGCCCAAAGAGGGGCCGCGAGCACCTCCTTGAGGTCTCGAGGTAAAAAAGAACCCCTGGTGTAGAAGACTGTGATTTATTTTTAAATATTTTTTTATTGACCTTTATTTAACCAGGAAAGTCCCATTGAGATCTAGAATTTATTTTGCAGGGAAGTCCTGGGGGAGGGGAAAGGGGAGTACCTGGAAGAAACCTGTGCAGACATGGAGAGAACATGCAAACTCCACATAGAAAGACTAGGAATCGAACCCAGGACCTTCTTGCTAGGAGGCCATTGAGTGCTAAATGCTGCACCACCGTGTCGCCTGATTCTGTGCCCTAAACCTCTCATTTGTCCACAAAATAAAGTGGCTCATGGCAGCTCAAGTTGTGATTCTAGAAAACTAATCCACTTGCTTTGACACAAACAAACACACTGTTAAAGGAGACCTATTTTGAAAAATCCACTTTTCTGAGTTTTTAACTGTTATAGCAGTGTTTTCTCAACTTTAGTTTAGTTGTAATTAAATTGATTTAGCCATGTTTGAATAACATTTTATTGTAGGTTAGGGATGTTCATCATGTCTTCTGATATAGAAGAAAACGCTTTAACTTAACATTTTATTGTTCTGCATCTCCAGTGCTCAGAAATTCCTGTTGTCACCTACCACCTAGCCCCACCGATTTGTCTGTATTTACTACGATTAGTCAAAACAATCAGATTCCAAGTCCAACATATTTGAACAGGAAGTCAATGGACCTGTTTCTATTTCCAAGCCGTTTTAGATCAATTTGTGTTTTACAATTAACAAAATGTAAATTACTGATCTATATGTTTTAGTTTATGACCAAATACACAGAAAAAAAAACACAATAGTTCTCTTTTAAAAGCTTTAAAGTGCCCATGACAGGTTGAACGACTCATTTCACAAAGACATAGTTGAGATCAATATATTTAAGGTTTTACTAAACATTTTTCAAATTTCATTCCAGTTGGCCATTTTTTAGCATTAAAAATGTACTTCCTGTTCATCAATGATGACATCACGCTAGGTAGTTGCCTGGCAACCATTTAATAAATTGGGCCAAAACTCTTCAAATGTAACTTTTTTTTTTTTACTCGAACCATAAAAATATTCTAGAACTCACTTTTTTGTTAAATGTGTGTTTCCAGGGCCATAAAAATCAGTTTCTTGTGAGAAAATTGAAAATGTCTTTGTCTCCATAGTGTGATGTCATCAGTTTAGAACTCTGCTCTACTTCCTGGTATTTTCAACATATTTCCTCATTTTTCTCCACAAACTTGTTATTAATTAACGTAAAACTATCATTTTTAATTACAACAGGTATTAATCTACCAAACTAAATAAAAATTTTAAAAACGTTCAAACCTGTCATACGCACTTTAAGTGATTAAGCTGAACACCCAGTGTTTTACTTTCATTTTCAAGTGTGTTTAAAGATCAGATCCCAGCAGAAATCCTAGTTTTTAAAGGGTCCAATGATCTTTTGTCCTCACTGTGTATTTGTCCATAAAAATACCAATAGCCAGTGCCTAAACATAGCTTTACTTCATATATGTGTCTAATTGTACCTGAGCTCCATGACACTGGTGACGTTGCCGGAGGGAAAGATGCGTCGGATGTAGTTGAAATCTCCCACAAACACACTTCCGTCGGCTCCACAGGCCAGAGCCAGAGGAGCCAGGAGCTTGTTCCCCTCGGCCTGACCGTTACAGCTCGGACATGAGATGCTCCGCCTGCGACCGTTACCTGCAAACACACACACACACAGACCGGTTAGTAGAGACATGGTTACAAAAAAAGTTGAAATGGCCAACAATGAAAGACCTGCGTATTGGAAAAGGCCAGGTGATGCCTTTACTGAATCTATATTTCCTGTGATATTATGCAAATGTAGACACACATTTTCTTTTGAATGCAGCTCTATTCTTAAGCAAAAACTTTTTTCTGCTCACATATTTGTCACTCTCAGCTAGTTAACTCATTCTCTTCCACATACTGACTCAATCTACACTCAAATTTACGCAGCTGTCACACAAAGTTGTCCAGTAAGTAAACAACTTTATTTCTTCATGGATGGAGCTGAAAATAATATTTACATTAGAAAAGAGACCTGCATGTATTTTGTGTAGCACAAAGATGAGAGCTGATGTGGTCTGGAGGGCTTTTATTAGCTTAAAGATATATAAAAAAACACCCTCGTCATCTTTTGTTTTACTCTCTGCACCTCATATTATAATCCTAAAGACAATATTTCACTGCAGTTGCACTTTTTTCACCAAGGAAGAGAAGAAAGAAAGAAAAAAACAACACTGAAATTATCTTTTTATCTTGACATAAAAAGAATGAAAGCATCAATGTAGAATAGGGAAGGTATGTAGCTTGTGGTTTACAATGAAGCCGCAGTGATGAAAGATGGCCGCTGCTTTGCTTAGCCAACTCCTCCGTCCACAAAACATGTGCAGTTGTTCGTTCTCTCATGCGGACGTGTTCCTGTTGCGCGGGCTCGTGTAAACACATGATCTACTCTGACCAATCAGAGTGGGAGTTTGCTAGAGCGAGCAGAGCTATAGCCTAAAGAATAAAAAGTTACTTTTAATAATGATCTGGAGTTTTTAGACATATGTAGGTCTGTGAGTTGTTTCCTTTTTAATGTCTCTAAATAAGAAGGTATTGTAAGTATTCAGATTACAGATCAGACCAATTACACAACACAATATGTTACAAAATCTTAATCCAGGTATTCAGTAGTCATTCATACATTGCTAAAAGTAATTGCAAACTCATCTGTCGTCCTCTAATGCCTGTAAAACTAAAATCTCGCCGTACATTTCTGCATTGTGAACCTCCATAGTCGTTTTTTAAAAAGACAAGTTAACAGCAGTGCAGCAGGAGTAGCGCAGACGCACATTAAACTGCCACTTCTGCCTCTCAGAAGTCCTGCTCGTGTAATTATTTAGTGCCCCGCTTTTCACTGATTTGAGTTAAATACAGGGTCCCGCCCACTTCTGCTCCTAATACCAACCTGTCTGAAGCTCTGCACTGGCCTGGGTTAAAACGGCATTTCAGACGTTTTAGGCAGGATTTTATGTCGATATATTAAAGAGTCTGTAGTCCTGCTTCACCTTATTTTGTTGGTTCCTCATCAACCAAAACATGTTTACAGCATGTTTAACAGCAACCCTGCAAATAATAGAGACTGGACTTTTCTGTCAATTTGAAAACATGCTGTTCCTCCCTGTGATGTCATTAGGTGGAAAAAAGGACGTGTTCCAATGTGTTTTTAAAGTGCTGAAGTGATTTGAATCACTTCAGCATTGAATTTGCCTTATTAAGAGAACAGAAAGATTTACTGTCATTGTCACAAAGCGCAACGAAATTACGTTTTAGAGTGAGACTCCGGGGCCGCTGCTTTTTGTGCGCCGCCACTTGCTCTTCCGAAAGTGAAAAATACGTAGCAGGCACACGTCCAGTACAATAAGATAACAGCACACAGACACAGTAGACGTGGTCCGGTGGTGAAACGTTTTCTCAATTACAAAAGGGCAAAAGAGGGAAGAACTTTATTTGCAGCTAGAGCTAAAATTGTAGCTTTGTTTAAACTGCTTGACCTTGGAACAGAAAATATGGGAGAGTTTTGCAGTAATCACTGAAAAAAAAAGAAAAATTAACTTATTTTTTGTGGTATTTGTGGTATAAATCAGTTCAATTAAGGCTGAATCAGTTCATTTGAGGCTAAAATGGCTGCTAACATTTATGGCTGCTAACATTTTAGCTGTAATGTTAGCAGCCATTTTTTAGCCACGTAATGACATCACCAGGCGGAACAAGGCTTTTGGAGCTTTGCAGACAAATAGAACTACACAAACATTGTAGCTAATTTCAGTTTGGAAATGTTTTTAGTGGTAGAAGTATGTGGCGCACCCTGAGGAAACGTACGCAGACACGGAGAGAACATGCAAACTCTACATAGCAATGCACGGAGTTGCCTGGGAATCCATACAAAGACTATTTAGATTTAAATGGTGAATCACTATGGCGTGATTTTCCTGATCACTCTGAAACCCACAGGCAGTTTCTTGAACAAAGTGGACTTACCCATGATGCTGCTGATGACCGGCGGCTGCTGGGACACAAACACGTTCTCACCGTTACCCTTGTACAAGATTCCTGTGAAGAAACAAAAGGATCATCATTAGAAATATACAAATATTATATTATATTTTGAATCCTGAGAAAACGTCTTCTTTGATCAGAATCTAGTTCAACACCACAAATCCTTCACACAAACTTAAATTAGGCCTACAACATCTGCACCTTTGATAAGAACGAAAGCTGCCTAGCTCTAAGCATATGACATTACAGCAATCTAAATGTTAGCAGTGAGTGGCAAAAACGAATGAGAGTCAATAGAAACAAATTACAACTTCTCCTGTAAAAGTCAAAGCACAACTAAAATAAGAAAAAGCAGCTACAGACTGAATAAATATAACAACCACAACCACTGCTGAACATAGATAGTGTGTGTATTGTAAAAAAAATCAGGTAAACAGCGGCAGAAAAGCAGATAAACTACAACAACACTTCTGTTTCTCATTGACACAGATTTTAGTTCCACTCATTACCTTTTTACACTTAAATAAAATGTTTTTATTCTGTTTGTTGAGTGAATTATGCAATGTGCAACAGCAAAAACGTTCTAAATTGAGCTAGCTTAAGTTTGCACTGTTGTCGTGACAACAGAAAAGCTGTTTTACAACACTTCCCTGAAACAAACGCTCACGAGACTAAGCTAAATCATGCAAAGAAACACATTTTATCAGGCGTTCTTCTCATAATTTAGCCTCAGTCACTATAAAAGAACATCTGTGCATAAACTCTATAACTGCTGAGTAAAATGAACACGCGTCGGGGGGAGAGATAACATTAGTGTTTATACTGTCCGACCAGAGGAAAAGACAGAGCCGTTCTGATTCTTCAAAGTGAGACATCAAAGCACGACCTCCTGCGGTGAACTGAATTATTAACACGCGGCGGCCATCTTGGAGAGCGGCTTCCAACTATTTATCGATGCGTTTATCTATAGGCCGGCTTTGCGTTCTGCTCGAGTGTCGGTTTATATGGCAACACTTCCACTTTCCGGCTGTTGAAAGTGGGTCGGGAGCAGATTCGTTTCGTGGTGATAAAGGATTGCATGTGTGTTATTGCAACGTGTGAGTTAAATTGTGCAAGACAGATCAGATAACGTCTATAGAGGTTATGCAGACGACGTCACAGCAGTCTAAATGTAGCAACAATGAATGAAAGTCGATGGAGACGACATGTAATTTTGTCCTGTAAGAGTCGGAACATGAATAAAACAGGAAAAAGCAGCTAAAATCTGATAATAAATATAAACAACCACAACTACTGCTGAATATTGAGGTTGTATGTGACATGTATAAAGAGAAAATCAGGTAAACAGTAGCAGAAAAGCAGAAAAACTACAACACACAGTTTGACTCATTACCTTTCCATGCTTAAATAAGATGTTTTAGTCTTGTTTTAGAGTTGAAGAGTTATTTCTTTTTTTTTTGCAACAGAAAAATGTCCTAAATGTCCATCTGCCGCTACCAAACAAGCTAGCTGAAGTCTGCACTGTTGCCATGACAACAGAGAAGCTGCTTTATTAAATTTCTGCCAGACAAACACTTCATTGAGGACAACAAAAGCGAAGAAATAGATTTTTTTCAGGTGTTCGTATAAGATTTTAGAGTCAATCAGAATGTATATAAAAACAAACAAACAAACAAACAATTTCATTGCATAATATATTGCAATTCAATATTGATCAAATATTTTGCAAATATATGTCAAATATAAATTCATCTCTCTGTAAAGGCAGTGGGTGATAGATGAAATATGTGTAAGTTTAGATAATGTTTGAGGAAAAAATGTATTGAGATATAAATATTTATTGATTGACCTTTATTTAACCAGGGAAGTCCCACTGAGATTCAGAATCTCTTTTGCAGGGGAGCCCTGGGGGAAGGGTCAGGGGAGGCATTAATGGACATGTTTTTAGTTGTAGGAGGAAACCGGAGTACCCGGAGGAAACCTACGCAGACACGGGGAAAACATGCAAACTCCACATAGAAAGGCCCCAGGCGGCCCGGGAGTCGAACCTAGGACGTTCTTGCTATGAGGCCAGAGCGCTAACCGCTGCGCCACCGTGTCGCCCAATAATATACAGTAGATATAAAAAGATATAAATTGAGATATAAATGTTTTGTCAATTGTCCAAATTAATTGTCAAATACATGGGATTAACTTGTTATGCTACAACTGTGTGACAATACAGTGTATTGCAAAACCATATATTGTCCCAGCTTTACTGACTAGTTGGTGCGTCAGTCCAAAAGCCAATAAGTAAATGAAACAAGGAAACATAAGCTTGGATTGCACAGTCCACAGGAAACAGAAGGGATATCATAAAGCAGAATAAATGAGGCAAAAACCACCGCTGTGATTATTAAGTGCTGTGTGATGCTTTGTTAGGCTCATCTTTAGCAACAGATTGAAAGACGGTAAGATAGATAGATTTTTTTTCCGATAGCTTGTGTTCGTGCTTTGTTAAACCCTAAAGAGAAAGACCTAAAAAGTTGAATACATTTCCAATTTTTATTTGTGACCAGATCTTTTAACTTTTAGCATTGTAACAAAAATGTATGTACCTGCTTCATCTAATAAATATAACTGAACTACAGAAGTTTTAATGTCATTTAACTGTCCAGGGTTGGATTTTGGTGATCCTCTCAAGTTTGTAAAAAGACGTTTATAAGCCCTAATTGCAACCCAAACTAAGGAAGACGTCAGATTTAAAACTGAAAATCAACTACTGCACTTTTAAGTAGGACAAAAACGTATTTATTTACATTTATTTAACCAGGAAGTCATATTTAAATTCAGAATCTCTTTTGCAAGAGAGACACAGCTAAGGTAGCAGCCAACACAATCAATGCAATAGTATAAAAGTCACAAAGGTATCACATTATAAAAACAACTGTCTCAAGAAAAACATACACGATTCTCAACCACAACACTTTTAAAACACAGTTATCTTGAACTTATCAAAATACACTTCACGTTTGTGTTCAAAAATACGTCATATACTGCATTAATTTAAAAATATTACAGCTGCACAATTTTAGTTTTAGAGCTACATAGCTCCTGCAGGTGAAGGAGAATGGATTATCTTGTCACATCAGCTGGTGTAAAACTGTATTTTGAGCCTTTGTGAAAGTATGATTTTCATATTTGAACCACAGCATAAGTCAATCTAACATCTGGCCACTAACAGAGTTTTACAACAGCTTTAGAAAATGAAAAGGTTGGTTGAAAGTGACAGCGAATGGTTGACTAAACTGGACAACTAATCAGCTTTTATCTCAAAATGTCTTCACTCACAAGACTTCGACACATATTTATAAGAATAAGTTATGAACTGCAGCGGTAAATATACTCTAAATGCATTTAAAATAGGTACACCAGGTAAGTTCGAACATCAACATTAAAGTAAAGTTGTGAGAGAGTCCTGGGTCGTGGACAGAGTTGATTCAGTTTTTGGCTGAGCGACAGAGAAGACCTGATACAGTGAGTGTACAGCACACGCCTCTCAATGCTATGCTAATGTATTCTCTGTGATCCAAAATGCCCCCCACTGAGCCATCAGAGCGCCGGGCTGCTGTTCCCACAATGCACCGGGCCAAAGCCAAGTGGGTCATCACCATGATTCACCACTGCTCTGCTAAAATGTAAGGAGTGTGCTGCATTAAATGAGAGGTTTGTCTGCTTTTGAAATATGCTTAACTTAAACACTGTCTTCATAATTGCTCACACATTCACACTGTCTTGTATTGATTATTTTCACCCACAAATGCTATTAAATGTGTCCCATGGTTCCTATATTTATTATATTAATTCTGCACTACTTTACATGTTTTTAAAAGGACAACAGGGTATTGTCACAAGCAGTTAGTATTATGCATTGTTCAATATTTTCCTATCAGAACTAATCTGACACCTGTGGACAGAACCAATGTTTTCCCAACAATATCCGAGCACATTTTATGATCACAATATCACTAACAACATTGGGGCAGATTTTTAAAGAGAAAATAATACAATTCCGGGTTATATATGTTACATTATGTCGCTGTTGTCATTTCAATCTGATGTTAATATTTGAAAATGTTTACTAAATATGCCTTTCTTTAAACATTATAATTGCAACATTTTAAATAAGATTCAGAATCTCTTTTGCAGGGAAGTCCTGAGGGAGGAGAGAGGTGAAGCACCCAGAGAAAACCTACGCAGGAAGAACATGCAAACTCCACATAGAAAAGTCCCAGGTTGCCTGAAAGTTGAACCCAGGACCTTCTTGCTATGGGGCCAGAGCGCTAGCTGCTGTGCCACTGTGTTGTCCTTAAAACGGCATTGTATTGCAGTTAATTTTATTTCACTCCAGCTCTAGGTCAGGTATAACTGCAGACGGTTCCCAAAAATCAAGAAGTACGGTCGTCCAACCAGTGAACAGAAGCAAAGCAGTGTGTTTGCCTCACTGAGTTGAGATAGCAGACTTTGTACGTATGTTCTTCTTTGATCTTGTATCAAATATTAGCTTAGAATATGATATTGTAGTCAACCTGTTAGTTCTGTAAGTAAAAAAGTCCCCGCCTACTGAAGCGAATAAACCTCAACAATGTGATGTCAAATGTTTTCTTGAAGTGAAATGAAACCAGCAAATGCATCAGGCTAATCCAAGCCCACATCAGTGTACTGAAAGACAGCATGCAAATGTAAAAATGAGGACTATAGGGTAAAATACCACACATCACTAAGAACAGTTCTGCAAGTTAAACTTTGTTTATAAGCGGCTGTAGATCAATATTGTGATTTTCAACAAACTAAAAGTAAAATGGTAATGTACTGTAATGTCATAGTCCAACTCAAACTACTTTGAAAAAGCACAATGTGTGTACTGCTTCTATTTTGTGATAAAATCAGACTGCTGTGTTCTGTCTGAATCAAATAATAAAGTAATTTATTTCTCATATAGCCCATAGCTACAGACTGTGGTTTGGCAGTCTACTCGTTTCACTCTCTTAAAAAAAGGTCTATATTTCAAAAACATCAATGTATGTAGATATTAACTATGTGTATAACGTGGGCTGCACACTAGAGGAGCTTAAGGACACAGACATAAGGACATGTACAATGATTATTTGTCTCACAGTCGCATCATGTGGCAGAAGAACGACACAGACTTGTGGAGCTCAGCAGTGTGCAGGGAGAACAGTGCGTGTGTCACGTGATCGAGTGCTGAGTGTTTTTTTCATCAACAATGATGAAACACCAGCACTACGAGCTTAAAGCGTTACTTTTATTTACAGATGATGAGGCAATGTTTTTATTTTAGTTTACATTTTAAGAGCCGCTGTCAAAAGGCAGTTGCACCAGATGCTTCTGTTGTAAAGGTCTTCACGCTCGAGCAGCATGTGAACCTCACAATGATGCTCCTAACAAATAGTCTTAACAGAGTCGCAGTGACACACAGACATAAGGAGAGAAACCACAAAAATACTCTTATGGAAATCCTTACTCTGGCCACGCCTCCTGAACTCATAGAGGGGCACATCGGGCTTAAAATCGGGCGAAAATTCCTGTAATGTGCAGAAGGCTGTAGGATTTGTGTTGTTGGACAAATGTAAACACCTACTTAGTATTTCACCTATACTTCCAGCTTTAAAGAGTCTACACTAGCCCTGGTTGTCACAGCTGAGGACACTACATCCTTCAAGCTCTGCCCTCAACTTTGTTCGAGCATTTCTCCAGCGACAACTGTAAGACACTCCATGTTCTGATCTGAGCCTCTTCTCTCCAGTCTTCTGCATATCTGCCTTTTAAAAACCAGACCTTTCTGCTGTGAAGATGCTCTGGTTAAGTTTTCTTTTATCACAGCATGACATTTTGCTATTGGCCTTGCAGCTCCCGAAACAGTGTCTCTCTCTCTCTCTTACTCTTCTCTCTTTCGTTCTCTTCCCGACGAGCACATCCCTCGCTCGCCCTTTCATCTCGGCTCCATTAGAAGGTGCTGATTGATCAACAGAGGCCGGGCCAGCAGGGGGGGCCACATGCTGCGAGGACGAGCTCCACGCAAACCCAATGACATGTATATGTATGTGGGCGAACGTGAGCGGAGTGAGGAAGGAGAGAGAAAAAAGAGGGAGAGAGAGGGAGAGGAAAAGGTAGGAAGTGAAAACATAAGTGGGACAAATTGAGAATGAGAAAAAAGGGACAGAAAGAGAAGGGGTGCAGAAAGGGAGAGAGAGAGAGACAAAGAGAAGAAAGAGAGGGGAAATGGATTGGATGGGGGAGAAAGAAATGGAGAGAAAAAGAGAAGAGGAAAAGAGAGAGGAAGGGGAGGGGGCAAAAAGAGGAGATAAAATGGACAAAATGAGAATGTGAAAAAGAAAAACAACAGAGGCAGAAAGAGAAGAGGTGGAGCAAGAGAGAGAAAGAAAGAGAAGAGAGAGAGAGAGAGTGAGAGAAAAAGAGAAAGTAGAGAGAGAAAGAGAGGAGAGAGAGAAGGAAGAGAAAAGAGAGTGAGAGAGAAAGAGGGACTGAGAGAAAGTGAAGAAAGCAACAATGCTACAGAAAAAAGAGAGAGAGAGAGAAGAGAGAGAGAGAAGCGAGAGAAAGTGAAGAAAGTAACAGTGCTAGAGAAAAACAGAAAGAGAGAAAAAGAGAGTAGCAAAGAGAGGGTTGAGTGGAGAGGGGGGTGAGAACGGAGAGAAAGAGAGAGAACCAGAGAAGGGAAAAGAGAGAGAGATTGAGAGAGAGAAGAGAGAGAGAGAGGGTTGAAAAAGAGTGAGAAAAAGAAAGAGTGAGAAGAAATGAAGAGAGAGGAGAAGGAAAGAGTGAGAGACAGTGAGGGGAAAGAGAGAGACATAACATGAAAGTGAAAAGAGAAAAAAGGGATTAATAGAGAAAAAGGGGGAAAGAGACATAAAGGAGAGAGGGAAGAAAGAAAGAGAAAAAGGAGAAGGGAGTGAGAGAGAGAGAGAGAGAGAGAGAGAGAGAGAGAGAGAGAGAGAGAGAGAGAGAGAGAGAGAGAGAGAGAGAGAGAGAGAGAGAGAGAGAGAGAGAAGAGCTTTTGAGGGGGCTGTAGATGCTCCTGCTGTGTTGAAAGAGAGACAGAGATAGTGTTCCTGTGTTTGTATCTGAGCCCACAGAGTTACACACATAGTTGTTCATTTGTGCGTATGTGTATGTGAGTCTGGCCACATCAGTAAAAGTGAGGTTTAATTAACAGATTAGAAGAATGTGTGACTGTGAGAGAAAAGCAGATAAGACTAAAGGACAAATCAACTGTCCTAATAGTGTATGTACAGTGTCCTTGTCTTCGTAAACACTGGGGTTATCTACATGCGTATAGAACTCCCCGTTTTATCTGATTTCTGGAGTTATGTGATTGCTTAAAGGCAGTACAAACAATTCATAGCAAAGAACACCAGAGTCAAGTTTCTTTTAGATGAGAATATTCTGATTGGCGTTAACATGAAGAGATATTTACTAAACAGGTCAGGGGTCATTCTTTTTTAACTCCTTCCCTGCCAATGACGTCTTGTTCCGTCATTGCGCTTTTATTATACCTAGCAATAAAGAGCTCTCTGATACACGTGCTGACTTTGTCTACAGTCAAATAGATGACGCAGTTTCACAGATTCACCAGCAGAGAGGGGAATAATGTAAGCACAAGGACCCAGAGGAGGTTACCAGGAATGCGCTCTTTGTTGACACTATGGAGCTCAGTCGGCTGGGTTGATGTGATCAGCTGGTTCTAAAGAGCCGAATTTCTTTTCAAACAAATTACAGACAAAACTGGACTAAAAATATTGTTGAGTAAGTTTAGAGCAAATATTTGATCTTAAAATGAAGAAAAACATGATCCTGGACTAGGACTATGAGGAGAACGGAACATGCAGCTTCTCGCGATGAGGAGAAACTAAACTTCCTCTTTGCTAAGCGATCCAAAAGTGATCAGAGTAAGTAAAACTGCTGTATTTCTTCATGTTTGGAGGGTTAAATATAATCTATGCTCCATGAAAGAGGTTGAATCTATGTAATCGGCATCAGAAATTAGAAAACTGCTGTGCGGTGCTGCCTCCTTGTCTGTAACACGGTTTTTGATGGTTTAAAGATGAAATAGACACTTGTCTTCATTGTTTTAATCATGTAAACCTCATATTTTTTATCCTAAAGACATTATTTTATTGTAGTTACTTATTTTATTTCACCAAAAAGAAGAACAGAGAAACACTGACGTGAAGTTTGATTTAAAAATAGGTCATTATGTCAAAGGTTTTGCCATCAAACACTTAAATCTAATGAAAACAAGGTATTTCAAATGCCTTTTGAAAGGTAACAGATTAATGTAGAATACCAATTGTTTTTAAAAGGTCTCATTTGATGGCAAGGAAAGAATCAGAGAATGAGGATATTCATGTTTTTGCTGACCATGAGCAATCGAGTTATTGCTACATATACTGTAGATAGATAGATAGATAGATAGATAGATAGATAGATAGATAGATTCAAATCTCATCAAAATCCTCTTGAACAGTAAACATTCAGTGCTGCTTTCTAGTCATGTAACTGTACAGTTTTTTCTCTGACCTTCTGTCTGTGTCATTATCGAAAACAACTTCAGTCATAGAATCACCACATTTTCAAAAGATTACAGTCATTGTGTCTCCCTTGTTCATTAACGTGTTTTTGTGGATCAAACCCTGGTCGACCTGCGCCTATATAATTGTCAAGCGCTCTGTTATGCAAGGCCTGATTAAACACAACAGACGCCAGAGACAATGAGGCGTTTAGCGCGTGCACATCTCGCGGCGTCTGAGCGGCTTTGAGTGGATCAGATGGGCAGGAGAGAGCTGACCTTTATAATAAATGCCACTGTCGGAGTACCTGTCAGTCTGCAGGAACAAAACGCTAGTGTTTGGGCAAAAAGGCAGGCAGACGTTTCACTTGGCTCTGATCAGAAGAGTCGCATGATACAAAGTGTAAACAAAATGCAAATTATACAGTAAAGGTACACTAAATTTACATCTAGAGCTTTTGGTCATTGTTCTCACCCTTGCTTTGGAATCAGCTCCTGCTCATGTCAAAGAAGCGGAGAGTCTCTACATTTAAAATTAGGCTTAAAATGTTCCTTATGGCCAAGACATTTAGGAACAGAAACTAAACCTACAGTCAGGCTGCGATAGGAGCAAATTTACTGGTGAAAGTACAGACACTTGAGCACTATCCTCTCATTTATGAAAGCGTTTCTTCTTTATCCAACAAGTATCGGTAAGAGATGGTTTATTAGTTTCGACGGTCACTTATGTCTTCGTCCGAGGCGTCGCAAGTTGCCTAGGTCAGGGGTTTCCAAACTTTTCAGACCAGGACCCCCAAAACAACCATGCCAGCAACTCGCGACCCCCACTTCAAAATCAATTAGAACTTTCTAATGGTTTCAAGTTGTAAAGCTGGTCAAAATAAGGTTTAATCTTAATTATTTTCAGTGGTTTGTTGTGTTATTTGACAGAAATTCACTACAACACTGTTTTCAATGTAAATGATTGATTAAATACAGAATAATATTTGTAAAATTACATCTTGAAATCATTTCTTGTCTTATCATGTCTTATTAGCTACTGTTCCCAAGTCAAATCAGGGGGCCCATAAAGTCCACCGAGCTGACCAAGCCCCCTGCTGCTCGGTGGTCTCTGGAGAAGGCTGTTCCACAGACAGCAGAGTTGGAAAGTTCCTTTGTCGATTCAATAATTGGTTTAATAATCCGTGAGTTGTCCCCCCATGGTTTATTAATCAAGAAACCAACAAATACAAACGATGGATCAAAGAAGCGATAGAAATCAGAAAGAGAGGTCCACGCTTTTGAATCGAGACGAAGGAGCTTTTCAACACCCAAGTGTGACCGGTGTATTTCTTTTTGAGTTGTGTGTACTGGTTTATGATTGTTGGTGCTGGAGTGAACTACATGACACAGCCTAGCGACTGGAGGCAGTCTCTGTTTAATCTGGATTACAATAACAATAAAGTGAACAGCATCAACATTCATGTGCTGCTAACAGCTGGCTCAATTTTTTCATTACAGAGGTTTTCAAATTATACTTAAATGTTCAATTACCCACTTAAATCAATGCTTTATCTGACTTTTTCAATTTGAATTTTGCTGCCTCTCCCCTAGCAAGATGGCCGCCACAACTGCCACGGCAACAGGCCCCACGCTCTCCCTAGTCTAAAATCTGATATAATAACTCATTGGTCCCACTGCCCTTTTGGGGAGAGTAACAATCGCGAAGCTTGGACCATTGATGCCTCCTTATAAAGACACCCCAACCTCCCTCTCCTGGATTAGCCTGCCCTCGTCCAGCTAGATGAGTCGTTTCCCTCTGCTAATGAACTCTGACTCTACAGTCTTTAACTCTATATCTATCTCTCCTAAACAAACCTTAAATGTTATGCAACTCAATTCCTTTTGTGAGAAACTAATAATAGGAGTATTTCAAGGTCAAAAACAAGAAATGTCAAAGCAGAGCATGTTTAAAGGACAACGGCTAAAACAAACCCGTAAGATTTGTTCTTTAAATAGCAAACAGATCAGTGATTGGTGGATAATGACGTCTCTTTCTCTCCTTGGCTCTCTTTCTTCTCACACAGATCCAGACGTATAAAGCTTAAGGAAATCCTCTAACACTACAGAAGAACATCACAAAGCCATCAAAGTCCGCCTGGTGCCGTACACACATAACAGGCAGCACAACGTGTAGATCTTCAGTGCATAACAACTGTCAGGACTGCAGCACGGATCTGCTCTAAGAGAAGCGTGTTCAAAGTCAGACGATAGTTGTGCCATTTTGCATTGGTGTCTGAATGTCCAGTAGGTGAAAAGGCAGTGCACTTAAACCTGTGCACTGATGATAACTAGAATGGCCAATATAAATCACAATCACGATCAAAGAAACAAAGGCAGGAACCACGACTGAATGAAAGATGAGAAAAGAGCTGTTTACATGCACAGTTGAACAGAGATTATGAACTAAACTCTTACAGATGCCAATGGTGCAAAGATGTTGCGTTACGCTAGCTGCTTACCTCAATTTGAGCTGTAAAAGTTGACTTATGCAATTGATGCTTAAAGCAGGGTCAATGTTACAGCAAATAAAACGTGTATGGAGCTCATGCCCTCCCACTTTCTTTTGATACATTTTTTCATGAATCTAATTCTGTGTATAGACCTGCATTATCTGTTTTGAAAAAAAAACATGGAATTTTCTGTAAGTTGGAGTGTTTTAGACCAATAAAGGCATACAAAATATGAAAAAAACAAAAAAATTGTTAAAGGTGCACAATGTTTTTTTTTTTTTTTTTTTTTTTTTACCAAAAATAGACTGGCACAAATGCAAGCTTTTCCCCAAGTATATGTATTTGTGACACTAAATACATAATAGAAATCAAGGTTTTCACTTTAAGTGGGCTTGCATTGCCACAAAAAGGTATTTTGCCTGTAGGGTCTCTTCATATGTCTCCATGGAAAAGATGTTCCTTTTGCTGTATATATATCTTTTTTTCAAATTACGGCAAAAAAAGTATACATCATTATTGAGAATGTCCCTTACGGTTTTCCCTTCCTTTTTAATTGAACTCTGTAGTGGATATTTCACTTTCAGAAAGTTACGTTTACAGAAAGTTAAGCAAAGCACCTTTAACTTGTGTGTGTGTGATATATAGTTTATTCTTCAATAAGTAGATTCTCACCAAGATTAAAAGGCTCCAAATCCTCTTCATCCCTGGGCAGGATTTAGTAAACAAAAATACTAAATCTGAATTTTTGTCAATACAAATAGTTCTACCACTACCGTAGTGGTAGTTTGTGCAACATCTGCTGTTGAAAAGGTTCATTTGCTATTTGTGGTCATAACTCAGTGAATATGTGTCTTATTGATGCAAAATAAAAACTGGCCAATAGCTTTCGAGTTGTAGAACTTTTTTTTTCTTTGTGGCTGCAATTTGGCTCCATCGCTACCAGATGGCACCCTGGGCAACTACCCAGTTTGCCTACGCTCAATGCCACCCCTGCCTATATGATGAATATTGGTCTATATGTGTGACAAACAAACATGACCAGTATTTATTACAAAAGCGATGAGAGTACGTATGTCAGAACGAGTGCATAACCTACTAAACAAGACAGGACTATGGAGTGATTGAGGGCTCACAGAACAAGTGTGGGCATTCAACACAGCCGATGTAATATGTTCCCGTTCGTAGTTTGATATCACCATAGTTACGGACATGTAATAAAAAAAAGAGGCTTCAGGGATCAGACAGAAATAAGAGAATATTGACCCTTCATGACATTCTATCACCACATTAGAAAGCCTAACACAAAAGTTACATTCCTTCTTTTTAAATTTCCTATATTATGCAAAACTGACTCGTTATCAGTTACAATATGTTTGAACGTTCTAAGCTCATCAAAAACATACACAGTTTTGCTTTATTTCATTACATGTTTAGATAATCTTGCTTCTTTGGTGTGTCTACATCTCCATAGCTCAAAATATTTCTAATGCACAAATACTAGACAGGATTTAAATTATTGAAATGAGCCAAGTGTTTTTCATTATAAAGTGCTATTCATTAAATACAGAGTCCATCATAAAAAGGCCCTTTAAGTGTGGATCTTAAATAACTTTTGTATTTGTTCAGTAGTTTGTCGTGAATCTCTCGCAAATGTCATTATTTGGTTTTAGCTGACCAACAATTTAAAAGGAAAAACATTAATTTACGTGGTTATTTGTTGACCGAAGATAATGTTTAGTTTGAGGCGGCGTTTTAATGAACAACAAACAGAATGGCTGTAATGAATGTTTTAATTGTGTTGATTAATATTTGACAAATCCAAAACACTTATTTTTAATTCATAATTGGACAGACTGTGACAAAATGTTGCCTCAAGGCTTTTCATTCACCGCATCAAACATTAATGTGACTTATCCACATTTATAAAATAGACTTTTAGCTTCATTTGTGTGGCAACTGCGTTATTCTAATTTAAATACTCTATATCTTAGATTGCATTATATATATTTTGCATTACATGTTTTAAATTGTGTTGCATGTCTGAGTAATTCTGCAGAGTTCAGCTCAAAATTGTGATTAACCCATTAAAGTAGCAATTAATCAAATCCAAGGTATCTGTTTCATTTCTTCCTGGCCAACCTCTTATCTACCTGGTCTACCTCCTCTTCTGCCTGGTCTACATCCTCTTCTGCCTGGTCTACATCCTCTTCTGCCTGGTCTACATCCTTTCTGCCTGGTCTACCTCCTCTTCTGCCTGGTCTACATCCTCTTCTGCCTGGTCTACCTTCTCTGCTGCCTGGTCTACACCCTCTTCTGCCTGGTCTACCTCCTCATCTGCCTGGTCTACATCCTCTTCTGCCTGGTCTACATCCTCTTTCTGCCTGGTCTACCTCCTCATCTGCCTGTCTACATCCTCTTCTGCCTGGTCTACACCCCTCTTCTGCCCTGGTCTACACCCTCTTCTGCCTGGTCTACACCCTCTTCTGCCTGGTCTACACCCTCTTCTGCCTAGTCTACTCCTCTTCTGCCTGGTCTACCTCTCTGCCTGTCTCTCCTCTTCGCCTGGTCTACCTCCTCTTCTGCCTGGTCTACCTCCTCTTTCTGCCTGGTCTACATCCTCTCTGTCTTCTACATCCTCTTCTGCCTGGTCTACATCCTCTTCTGTCTGGTCTACATCCTCTTCTGTCTGGTCTACCTCCTCTTCTGCCTGGTCTACCTCCTCTTCTGCCTGGTTTCTACATCCTCTTCTGTCTGGTCTAACCTCCTCTTCTGCCTGGTCTATCCTCCTCTTCTGCCTGGTCTGCATCCTCTTCTGCCTGGTCTACATCCTCTTCTGGCCTGGTCTACATCCTCTCTGTCTGGTCTACATCCTCTCTGCCTGTCTACATCCTCTTCTGTCTGGTCTACATCCTCTTCTGTCTGTCTACCTCCTCTCTGCCTGGTCTACTCCCTTCTGTCTGGTCTACATCCTCTTCTGCTGGTCTACATCCTCTTCTGTCTGGTCTACCATCCTCTGCTGCCTGGTCTACTCCTGCTCTCTTGCCTGGGTCTACATCCTCTTCTGTCTGGTCTACCTCCTCTTCTGCCTGGTCTACCTCCTCTTCTGCCTGGTCTACATCCTCTTCTGCCTGGTCTACATCCTCTTCTGTCTGGTCTACATCCTCTTCTGCCTGGTCTACATCCTCTTCTGTCTGGTCTACATCCTCTTCTGCCTGGTCTACATCCTCTTCTGCCAGGTCTACATCCTCTTCTGTCTGGTCTACATCCTCTTCTGCCTGGTCTACCTCCTCTTCTGCCTGGTCTACCTCCTCTTCTGCCTGGTTCTACCTCCTCTTCTGCCTGGTCTACATCCTCTTCTGCCTGGTCTACATCCTCTTCTGCCAGGTCTACCTCCTCTTCTGTCTGGTCTACCTCCTCTTCTGCTGGTCTACCTCCTCTTCTGCCTGGTCTACCTCCTCTTCTGCCTGGTCTACATCCTCTTCTGCCTGGTTTACCTCCTCTTCTGCCTGGTCTACCTCCTCTTCTGCCTGGTCTACATCCTCTTCTGTCTGGTCTACATCCTCTTCTGTCTGGTCTACATCCTCTTCTGGCCTGGTCTACCTCCTCTTCTGCCTGGTCTACCTCCTCTTCTGCCTGGTCTACATCCTCTTCTGCCTGGTCTTCCTCCTCTTCTGCCTTGTCTAATTATTTTTCTGCCTGGTCTACCTTCTCTGCTGCCTGGTCTACCTATTCTTCTGCCTGGTCTATCTTCTCTACCTCCTCTACTTTCTGGCCGATTTCTTCCCTCTGCTTTTCTGGTATTCTTTTTCAGTTTTATGCAACTGGCCTCGGGTGTACATTGAGTGCAAGTTTAATGCGGGCCCGGACACATGCATGTCTTGCAGAACTTAGACAATGCTTAAAAAACAACACACCCTGTTACACGGACTTCGGAGCAGTGCCGACATCTGTGTTAGAGTCGCGCGACTCTGTGGCAAGAATCTCCATGAAGTCTGTTTTACCCAGATGAAGCTATCAAGTCATGATACGAGCGTTCTCAAAGGAATCTACATGAATCCGTTTGACTTTGTACGAGTACAGATCGCATATGACTGCATTTGGTGAAACTAGATGCATGTGTCCTGAGTCAAACCTGCCTCGCAGTCAGTGTACACCCTACTGCGGAGGTGGTCACAGCAATAGACAGACACAAGCCTAAACTAACTGCAACAAGAAAAGCAAAGTTGTCCATGTTTTTATAGAAGATTTTATAAAGGGTCAATATGTAGATTTTTACACACAATGTTTCATATGAAAAGTATATTTGCAAAAACAAATAAGTGCCCTTTTTAAAAATTCTTCAGTGACTTACAATTCACTCTTTGGATAGCAATGTTTTCAAATGTCCAACTTAGTTTACTGCAATCAAAACATTATTGTAGGTCTTCTTAATAAAATCCATTCAGCATTATTCCCATTGATAACATTACTTGCATACAATCACTAACAGAATACAATA